>CM040620.1:67975756-68069182 GCA_022817965.1 Solanum lycopersicoides | reverse complement strand
ATCCGAAATTGGATAGATGGTGACTACAACTATTGGTACTCAAAAAATAGGATTCTCCCTTCCCTTACATACTATGTATCAATACCCAAAACTTGAGTTAGGGTGGAAAGGTGAGGTGTGCGGTTGAAAAAGAGTTGTACAATGTTTTCCTTATTATTATATTTCTTGGAGGTGAATCATTTTCCTTAAATTTGAAGAAAATAAGTTGATTTGAAAAATATTTAAGTCGTCTAACTCAACCAAACATGAGAAAATTAGAAACATTTTCTACCAAACACAAAAGAGTAGAAATATCTAAGGTATATTATGTTATAGATCGTATACGAGCTACTACAAATTATTGTTAATATTTTTTTCACTTTGGAACTTTTGAAGTTGGAGTTGAACATAGAATTGTGTTCGATTATAGTTTTTGCAAATAAGTTTTTGAATTTGTAAATGGAATTTTCAATATCAAATACTTAATTTTCAAATAAAGTGAAATTTGTTGTAAAAATTGTGTAGTTGGGCATGGGAAGTGCTCTGGAGACACTGTGTGACAGGCATTTGGTGCTGGGCAAATACATATGCTTGGGATTTACACACAACGGTCGATGGTTATTCTATTGTTCAGTACATTCCTTCTATTACCAATTTATATATTTGCAACTCCGTTACTTAAACTTTTTGGCCAAGAACATGAAATGGCTGTTCTTGCTGGGAAATTTGCCCTGTTGTCAATCCCTGAGTTGTTTTCACTGGCAATCGCTATTCCCGCCTCGAAATTTCTGCAATCACAGAGTAAAGTTGGTGTGCTCGCTTTTATGGTTTTGTGGTTCTTTTACTCCATGCCTTTCTGCTATGGTTGTTCATATATGTATTCAACTTGGGTCTAAACGGTGCTGCGTTTGTCTACAATATTACAGGTTGGGCCAATGCAATAGCTCAATTTGTGTACGTGATAGTTTGGTGTAAAGATGGATAGACGGGATGGTCTTTGTCGGCATTGAATGAGATTTGGGCATTTGTTAGACTCTCGATCGCCTCAGCTGTTATGTTATGCCTTGAAACCTGGTACATGATGAGTATAATTGTCCTCACCGGATATCTTAAGGATGCAGTTATTGCTGTTGGATCCCTCTCTATTTGGTGAGTTTTTGTGTCTTCTCTTTTCTTTAGTATGTTCATGTTCCAGCCAACTAAGGTAATTTGTCTTTCAGCATGAATATTGATGGATGGGAAGTAATGTTGTTCATTGGAATCAATGCTGCCATAAGGTAATTAAGTCTAAATGCTTGTTGAAAATTGTACTTAATATGTCTCTAGGTTTGTTTTAATGCATTTTCTCTCTGTCTCAGTGTTTGCGTCTCAAATGAGCTTGGCTTAGGGCATCCCAGGGCTACGAAATATAGTGTATATATCACAATGTTCCAGTCACTCCTCATTGGAATACTCTGCATGATATTAGTACTGTTAGTAAGAAATCATCTATCCATTCTTTTCACAAATAGCAAGGATTTGCAACTAGCGGTTGCTGACCTTGCTTGGCTTCTCGGAATTACCATGGTTCTTAATAGTATTCAGCCTGTAATATCAGGTGTTGCTTTTATTCCATTTTTTTACTATTTCTATGGTTAAAAGTGTGTGTTCGTATTTGTAACCCTTATTAATATTGTTTTGCAGGTGTTGCTATTGGAGGTGGATGGCAAGGTTCAGTGGCTTATATAAATTTGGGATGTTACTATATTTTTGGTATTCCTCTTGGATGTACGCTTGGTTATGTCGCTAACTTTGGCGTCGTGGTAAGTAAACACTTCGTTTTAATATCTCAAAATGCAACTTTTTTTGTACCTCAAAAATTATGACAGAAACTTTTACCTAGCAGGGTCTATGGGGAGGAATGATAGCAGGACTTGCCTTGCAAACACTGATACTTTCATTTGTAATCTATAGAATTGATTGGAACAAAGAGGTAATTAAGTGAAATGATTTTTCGTTTTTATGTTCAATTTTTTATTGAAAAAGTCATTGTAGTAGTAATAAATAAGAAAATGTAAATATGCAGGTTGAGCAATCGGCAGAGCGCCTACGCCGGTGGGGAGGTCAAAACTTTGAAGCTGAAAAAACTCTTAATTCAGAGACGGCGAAGGATTTACCATAACAATAACATATCTATATCGAGTGAAATATCTTTATGGATAATAATTAACATTAAACAGCTATTTAAAACACCTATAAATATTTTATCATATTTTTATTTTATTGCACATTTTCAAACTCTACAAAATAAGTTTAAAAAATCATATATTTTTAAAAAAAATATCTTTCCCTTCATTTTTTAATAATTACATAAAAACATTTTATTTAGATATTATTTTTAATAATAAAACATTTAAAATAAGTCAAATTCGAACGACTTAATGACCCTCACATATGAAAAAAAGAGACCACTACTTCAAAACAACCAAACCAAAGTAAAGAAGGAGCGGAGCATTTTTCGCCGCCGATTATATTTATAAAATATATGATTTTGGCATATTTTCCTTGCCTTTTTTTGTACTATTAACTTCCATCTTTGTTACATTCTGAATATGACATATAATACAAGCAAAACGCGGAGAATTGTAACGTCCAAGTAATGGAAACGCCATTTTTACATGACTTCTCCGGCTACCACCACCAGCTTATTGGGCACGACGGTGATTACCGACAGGTTAAAGGCCTGAAAGAATGGTGGATTGTATTCTGGATCGAGACAGTGAAGCTATGGGAGATTGGAGGCCCAATTGCTTTCAATGTCCTTTGCCAATACGGGACCTACTCCATTACCGTTGCTTTTTGTGGTCATCTTGTGCGGTTGAACTCTCTGCTATTTCTGTTGCTCAAAACGTTATTGGTACTTTCTCTTTCGGCTTCATGGTTCGTATTCTCATATTATATCTGCTCGATCCAAACTTCATTGTTGATTATATGTGGCTCGAATATAAATTAGACATTAAAATGCTCACAACAATTTCCGGTGAATTTTCCGGCAATAATGATTTTCTAAGATGTAACTCATAATTGAATGAGTCTGTGTAATGCTATTCAACTTGAGTTAATATTTGAGAAAATTTAACCATTCTCTTTCGGCTTTATGGATCGTATTCTCTGTTTTTTCCTTTGCTACTGATTATTTGTAATTTTAGTTTCTTATTTGGGAATTTGTTGTAAAATTTGTGTAGTTGGGCATGGGGAGTGCTCTAGAGACACTGTGTGGACAGGCATTTGGTGCTGGGCAAATACATATGCTTGGGATTTACACACAGCGGTCGATGGTTATTCTATTGTTTAGTACATTCTTCTGTTGCCAATTTATATTTTTGCAACTCCACTACTTAAGTTTTTAGGCCAAGAACATGAAATGGCTGTTCTTGCTGGGAAATTTGCCTTGTTGTCAATCCCCGAGTTGTATTCACTGGCGGTCACTATTCCCACTTCAAAATTTTTGCAAGCCCAAAGTAAAGTTCGTGTGGGCTTGGATTGGTTTTGTGGATCTCTTACTCCATGCTCTTCTTCTATGGCTGTTCATATATGTATTCAAGTTGGGTACAGATGGGGCTGCATTAGCATTTAATATTACAGGCTGGGCGGACGCAATAGCTCAATTTTTACGTGGTTGGTTGGTGTAAGGATGCATGGACAGGATGGTCTTTGTCGGCACTAAACGAGATTTGGGCATTTGTTAGACTCTCAGTTGCTTCAGCTGTCATGTTATGCCTTGAAATGTGGTACATGATGAGTATTATTATACTCACTGGACATCTCAAGGATGCAGTTATTGCTGTTGGATCCCTCTCTATTTGGTGAGTTTGTGTCTTTTTTCTCTTTTCTTTTATAATGGCAGTGTAAAGCCAACATGTGTGCAGATCGCCTGTTTAACCAGTGTGCCGAGAACTCTAACAAGATTTAGGCAGATGGGTAAAAGTTCATTTTTGCATTTGTTTATCGACATTAACCGCTCAATGCTTAAGCCCATTCAAATAAATTTTAACGCTCACTGACAGAGAAGATACAACTTTTATCAACAGACACTTTATTTAGAGCATAGAATTCTAAGTTTAACTGTCCTGTGTTAAGTTTGTGGTTTAGTGTATAGTTTTCAATAAGATGAAAATGTTGTACTCCTTTTATTAAACGTGCATCGATTTTTTTTTTCTCTTTATTCGTCTTTCAGTATGAATGTTGATGGATGGGAAGAGATGTTGTTCATTGGAATCAATGCTGCCATAAGGTAATTAAGTCTAAAAGCTTGTACAAAAATGTACTACATTTACTTTTTGGGTTTGTTTTAATGCATTGTCTCTCTCTCTCTCTCAGTGTTCGAGTCTCTAATGAGCTTGGGCTAGGTCATCCCAGGGCTACCAAATATAGTGTATATATCACAGTGTTTCAATCACTCCTCATTGGGATACTCTGCATGATAATTGTACTGGCTGTAAAAAATCATCTGGCTATTTTTTTCACAAACAGCAAGGATTTGCAACAAGCCGTTGCAGACCTTGCTTGGCTTCTTGGAATAACCATGCTTCTTAACAGTGTTCAGCCTGTAATATCAGGTATTGCTTTTATTCCAACTTCATTGTTTCTATAATTAAAAGTGTGTTCGTCTTTTTAGTCCTTATTGTGGCAAATATATTATTTTACAGGTGTTGCTATAGGAGGTGGATGGCAAGGTTTAGTGGCTTATATCAATTTAGGATCTTACTATGTTTTTGGTATTCCTCTAGGATATTTGCTTGGTTATGTGGCTGACTATGGAGTCGTGGTAAATAAACTCTCATTCCGAAAGTTACATATGATAAGTACATCAAATTTTAATCTCACTCAGCATTTATAAGCATCTTTTTATAGGAAACTACTGGTGATGAGTAGGAAACACCTTGTTTTAGCATCTCATAACTTTTTGAATCTAAAATAATTATGATAGAAATTTAATTTATCCCAATTATGAATTTATGTTGCAGGGACTATGGGCAGGAATGATAGCAGGACTTGCTTTGCAGACACTGCTACTCTCATTTGTACTCTATAGAATTGATTGGAATGAAGAGGTAGTGAAACAGTTGATGATTTTATCCAACTAAACTCCAAAAAATTGTGCTTGATAATGTTTACTTCATTCTTGGTTGGTATTAGCTGCACATCCTCTGTAAAATGATTATCCTATAGAGTATAGACGATTAAGAATTTTGTTTGAAAGTCACTGCACAAAGGGTGAATTTTCTATTTCTCCTCCTCTTTGAAGAAGATGAAGCAATACTAGTTACACTTAGTTTGTTGTAGATTTTTATTGAACCTTCCGTTTCGGTATGATTAAGTCATAATAATAAGAATATGAAATGCAGGTTGAGCAATCAGCAGAGCGCCTACGCAAGTGGGGAGGTCAAGACTTTGAAGCTGAGGAAAGTCTTATTCCAGAGCCTACGAAAGCCTTACCATAAGAGTGAGATTTTGCAGTGACTTCAGAGGATGAAGAGCCTTTATCTTTGTTTTTGTTCACCAGTTAATGACACAACTAGACCAGGCTAGTATATGACATTGTGAATTGTGAGTAGGGGCTGTTAGTTTTAATAGGAATGTAGCTGCAATTTAGAACGTTAGTCTAAGATGTTTGTTTGTTTTGCTCTTTCTCCTGCCTTACACTTTTGATTCGCAAACTCCATTTATCAAATATAAAATTGTTTCCCCTTACAAATAACTTGTGTCATTTTTTTGGGAGAATGAATTAGGTGTAAACCTTCCCCTCTCTTGACAACAATAATATATTCGATGTAATTCCACAGGTAGAGTTTCAGAAGGTTGGATATATACAACTAACTTTTTTCTATATTGTGAAGGTAAGAAATTGGTTTTCAATAGCTCAAGTAATTACGACAACAAATAAGTCATGCTTACAATAATCACGAATGTAAAGCAATTACTTAGAATCGAAGATAACATATTTTGCAAATTCAAATGCTCAAAGGATAAAATTGTTTAAACAAAAAGGGTACTTCCATGACTATTTTAAATTAACATATTATTACATAGATTTTGATTAGTTAAATATACGACCATTTAAAAAGTTATATGCTATTAAATTTTATAGGTAGAAAATAGATTGAAACTCTTCTAAATTGTCTAGTTTTGTTTAATGTCTATCTAAATTTTAGGTTGGCTTAATTTGGTCCCTTAAATTTGGTAATTTGGTAGTCTAGACCTTCTTACTTTTTAGATGTTGATGTATGCACTCTCATTTATGCGTGTGAGAAGTGTGAGAAGGAAGAAAAATAAAAGAGGGAAGGATTGGCGCGTCACGGAGAAAGGATCCAAAAACTTGTTGCGCCCCAAATCGCACACGCAAATGCATGTGGTTGTTTAAGTATTAAAGTGATTTTTTTTAAGAGTCGAATATTGTACCCACAAGAACTTACGTTTAGAATCACTCAATTTCTCTAACTTTCAGCTAAATACAAGTGTATTCAAGATTTCAAAAGTGGTTTAGTTTCTAATTCTAAAGTTGTAACGAACAATATAACAAACACGATTCAATTTCAAGGGTACAATAAAACAATGATTGGGTAAGTTCAGGGCTGCAACTGTTATCAGGAATTATGCAATCAATATCAATTATATGGGTAATTATCAATTATCGAATCAATGAATCACAGGGTTAAATGTATGATCATGGTCTCCTAACCTCTAATCGCCTACGATAAATAACACTCTAACTACATCATTGAGCGGGGGTAGAATGGATTAAATACCGAGCTATACGATTTCTTCCTGTATAGTGACCCAAGCATGGTTTCTAGATATATATTTATCCTAGATACAAATTAACCGTAGTTATTTAGAATTAATCATGATCCTTATGTCCCACATTCTATCATCTTATTCCTCTCCCGAGTTCAATTTGGACAATGTATTTATTTCAATGGTGATCAAAAATGGTGAAAACGTTCTCCAAAGTCGTCATTTTTAAAACCCAGAAAAAAATGATTAATAAAATAAAATATTTAACTATTTATACTAAAAGTCGAAACGGCCAAAATTGGAACTACGCGTCGCGGAGGTATTCTCCCATTTTGTTCTGTGATCTTTTCTCTTCTCTACAACGCGGCAACTACACCATTCACTCTGCCTCAATTCGAGTCTCGCAAATTAATTTAGGACGCGGAGAGCGCATGGAGTGTTATGCCTGGAATTCGGTTTCACAAGCGAAACTATAATTCCTCTCCGCGACGCGGAGAGGATACGGAGATGCCTTAAGTGACATTTCTTCAAACTTCTTCCTTGCTTTCTTTCGACTCGAATATTTTGTGTTTCCCGTTGTTCATTTTCGTGCTCGTTTCTCCCATTAAGCTCACCTACTTAACTAATCATGTTGATTTGCTTATAAACCACCAAAGACTTGATAAAACTATAAAAACACACATTGAATCCAAACTTAATTTAAACTGCGAATATTGTTAGATTTCTAGGCATATAAATATGCCTAAGATGAAGGATATTATCAACTACTTAATTGTCACATAATAATATGAAAAAGGAATAATTAAGGGCAACTTTCACATATAGCAAATAAAAAATTCATATTTGTATGTTATAGCAAAGTTTGCATAATTGCGCTCCATAGCAAACATAGAAACTGTATAATTCGCTATACATATACAGTTGAAGCGAATTGTATAAAACGAAGTGTATAAAACGAGAAATAGAAAGACACTTGGGCAGAGACTTGTATAAAAACGAAGTGTATAAAACGAATTGTATGATTATAAGTGTATAGAACGATTATATACAATTTGAATTTGTATAAAATGAGAAAGAGAGAAAGACAAAAGAGACTTGGCAGGGAATATACAATTGAATCCAATTGTATAAAACGAGAAAGAGAATAGATACAATTTGAAATTTGTATAAAACGAGAAAGAGAGAAAGGCAAAATAAATCGGGCAGGAAAGTATTTTTATTGTATAATTATAAGTGTATAGGACGAAAATATATGTACTTGCATGTGTATATACAATTTTATCACGCTTTATACAAACAGAAACGCAATTTATACATTTCGTTTCTGTTTGTATAAGTGAGAAAGGCGAGGGTGGCGAGCGAGATTTGGGAGAGTGGCGAGCGAGATCTGGAAGAGGGGAGAGAGGGGAACAAAAATATATGTATTTATATAATTTTCTCTGCTTTATACAATTCAAAACAATTTTTATACACTTGTGTTTGTATAAAAAGTGAGGAAGCGAGGGAGAGATTGGAGGAGAGTGGCGAGCGAGATATTGAGAGAGAGGCGTCTGGCAATTTTTTGCAATTGTTTGCTATGGAGCACAATTAAATCAAAACCTAACTACTCCATTTATTTTAAGTTATTAGTTTGCTATTATATACAATTATCCCAATAATTAATAACTAAAATAAGGTAACCTTAGTCGGTTGGAATTGGTAAAGGATTTGTTTTCTTTGACGTTAAGTCACCTACCGAAAATCTATATAAACCTAAAAAAAATAATTCATACAATACGCAATTTTTTCTCCGTAAGCAATTTCAATCTGCTCTAGGGTTCCTGCTGCTCGTAATCGCAATTTCAAATCCGATCATGTTTTCCTGATTTTGAAGAACCAGTGGTTGATTCAATCGCCGTCTTGAACCATTGGCGTTTTCGTGGTTGTTCGTTCGTCCGTCCGTCCGGATTTGAAACCCTAGCTGCAAGTGCCGATTTGAAGCCTGTTGAAGATTCTTTGATTTAGCTTCTTTAGTGTTGTTTTGGTACAAATTTAATCTCTGTTTTGTATTCAGTACTATTTGATTAGATCAGATCTGTTACTGTGTTGTATATTTGATAGAATTGTTATTCAGTTATGGCAATTTATTTCAAGTATAAAAGTTCAAAACATTGTGATTCTATTCCGATTCTCCATCCATTTATTTCTGTTTGGGATTTGAAATTAAAAATATTTGAATCGAAGCGTTATGGTAGGGGTAAGGATTTCGATCTTCTTATTACCAATTCACAAAGTAACGAACATTATGTTGATGAAAAGGCTTTGATTGCTAAAAATACTAGTGTTTTGATTCGTCGTGTTCCTGGTCCACCTCTCTTGCCCATAGTAATTCCATCCCTTACTGAATCAAAGCAAGTGTATGAAGAGGAGTGTCATGAGTCTGTTTGTTGTCTAGATTTTGAATGTGATGATTTTGGGGATGATGTATATGCAATTCCAAAAATATTGCCTGTTCAATCTAGTAATAGCAAACATGATGAGGACACTAAGATCAAGAGTTTAATTGCTACACCAAACATTGAACACTTCTCTAATGGCTATGAAATGGAATGGAAAAAACCACCTTTTGGATACGTGTGTCATCGATGCAATGTGCCTGGACATTATATTCAGCACTGCCCTACAAATGGTGACCCCAGGTATGACATGAAGAAAGTGAAGCCTCCAGCCCCAAGTGGCAGTGGCAGTGTTGGAGTTTTGAAGCATAATGAGGCTGTTGTATCTTCAAAGGGTGTTGAAGGTTTGTCGTCTGCCTCCTCTTCTTCAACGAAGAGTTCCTTTAGAGATATACCACGAGAGTTCTATTGCCCGTTGTGTAAAGAATTGATGAAAGATGCAGTTGTAGCTAGCAAATGTTGTTTCAGTAGTTTTTGTGATAAATGCATTAGGAATCATATTGTGTGCAACTCTAGTTGTGTTTGTGGGGCTAGAAATGTAGTTGTTGATGCACTCTTGCCTAATATCACTCTAAGGAAAACAGTAAACAGAATGTTGTCGGAGTCCAGTAACAGTAGTTCAGAGCACGGGGTTAGTGCTCCTCTTCCTCGAGTTCAAGATATGGTGTCAGCACATAATACCCTTTCACTCCCATCAGAGTCGACTTCAGGGGAATCTGTCGGTGAACTACAGCACAAGAAAAGGAAGAAACCATGTGATGTTGATGTTGTAAACATGCACTGGGGAGTTGCTGCTTATTATCCTGCAGTTAGCACAGGCAAACCATTTGGGGGACAGTATGATGAGACTGGAAAAGCAGGTTTGAAGAGGAAGCGCGAGATGAGCATTGATCAGTTTTCTAGTGTAGTTAGTTGTTGAAGGATGAAAATATCTCACATTTTGTAATGTTTTGAATTCAAACATAGCTTATGAATACATCAGAATTATTTTTCTGGTCTCTAAAGTTCTTTTTTTCTGAATTTGAAATGACAGTACTAATTCATACCATTTTTCAATCAGAGACATAATTGATTAGTCAAATTGACACTTATTCAGTTATATATATGGCTTGTTTACATTCTTGAACTCATGAACATATAATCAAAGCTATTATACTTTTACATTTTGCAAAGAAAAAAACGTAAAGCACAAATTTATTAATTTTATTCCTAAAAAAGATGATATGTTATATATTAATATTATGCATCAGGTGTTGGCTAAAACATTAGAGTAACTGGTATTATCCAATATACATAATGGTCTCCAATAGCTTCCAAGGCTAACAAATGTGGAACGTCCATATATAATGTTCTTTTTTTGTGGCCTTTATAGATAAAATTTTATCACACTCATGGAGTCAAGATCATCACGTTGTTAAATTGTGATTACATTCTTAAACCATATAATAAGACGCTATAATTTATGCTCCAATTGATTAGACAGATTTTGCTTTTGGAGTAAATCCTGCTATTCAGTCTCCATAAATATTTCTAACTGACCCCGATTCCTCCTTGTTAATTTATGTTGTTAAACATAGCATCATCTACGCGGAGTAGATAGTTAGTGTTATTTTGTTGAGAAACTTAGCTTATTAATGCCTATCTTGAATGAAAAGAAGCCGCAAATTTCTGTAGAAAGAAGAGCTGGTGTCATTGACAATTTGTTGAACTTCATTATTCAGCTTCAACTTAAAACAGCATACACAGATCAGGTCAATGTATATTCAAGTAGACAATCTCTGATAAAATACCTACACTGGCGTACATGACGTCTTAAAATTGTCCTAATAGCAAAGAGAAACTAAATTGATGGCAACCGAAAGATTGACAAAGCCTAGTCAATCACACAAGTCAAAATAAATAAATAAAAAGAGAAGCAAAATATATAAACAATAACATAAGAGAATCAAAATTCCATTACACTTCCATCAAATATAATAGTGTCGACACAGTTTGTAACAAACCACTCCTACAAAACATGGACTAACAAAAATCACAAGCTTAAATGTTCTAGGCAGCAGCCTTTTGCTTCTTTGGTACACGATAGGTACCAACAACACAAGCGTGGTCTCTTTCAAATGGTTCAAGAGTAACCTGCTCCACTGGTTTAAATTGATCGGCTTGTAGCTTCTTCACTTCCTGAGCAAATACAGCTTCAGCTGGTACTGTTGAATCAATACAGTTTGCCTGAAATAATACAGGGGAGCCATGTAAACAATAGAGAGAAAAAAGAGATGAAAACCCAAACAGGCTCTGCACCTGAGTCAAAATTAATGTTTCCAACAATATCTTTGCATCAACTTAACATGATAGAGTAATGGCTACAAACCTTGATTGAGATAACAAAGTGACCTCCAGCTTTCAAGAAGTATGATGCATTCAAGGCTAAAATTCTTGCCTGTGAACAACAAAGTTTATTTAAACAGTGGAATAGAATTCATACACAACATACTACCGAGCTGCCGGACAACAATGACTACATATTCCATAGAATTTAAACAGTGGCTACTCTTTGTGGCTAGTTTATTTAAACAGCAGTATAGAATTCTTACACAACATACAACAATTAACTAGCCACAAAACCTACACATTCAAAGTTGCTCTTTTCATAATATGGAAAGTAAATACGTTTAAGAAAAAATAATTAAAGTGATGTTTAGAAAAGAAGAAAATAGGAATTTCAGACTCACAATATCAGGAAAGGTCCCTTGAAAAAGAAGGGCTAAATATTGTACTGCTTCATCTTATTCAAAAGAAACAACAGATCCATAGAAAGAAAACTGAGGACAAAGAAAATAATTAAAGTTGAAGCTAAAATTTCAAAATTCAAATAAATAAGACAGCATCAGTAACTCGGTTTAACATCATCCATGAAGTCTTGAAGGGGAATCCGAGTAAATCATCATCTGCTTATCAGTTCAATATAGAACCAAAAGGAAAAGAAATCTCATTGATAGAGAAACATTTTCAAAAGGTTTGAACAACGCGGAAAACAAGAAGATAAACATCTAAAGGTTGGGGGAATTAAGTTCAAGAAAACATGAAAATAAACATCAAAAAATTGTGGAGGGATTGAAGTTAGAATTATAAAAAAAAAGACACTAAAAAGAACAGAACCAGCCAACAGGTTCATTGAAGGCCATTATGTATAGACAATCACAATGGGATATAAAGTAAATGAGATATAAACCCATGGGAGTCAACTACCATTGACAGAAAATGGTCTCAAAAAAACACATGCCATAGCAAAATACTATTAGACATCAACAGTCATAAAAGGTCAGACCTGATCAGGTTGAGCAACATCAGAAAATATCACATCCACCATTCCAACCAACATTCTGTATTTGGCTGGGTGTCTAGCATCCTCAATAATGGGAATAACATTAGTACGTTTCTTAGCCATGTTCACCAAATCCCTCCCACTTCTGTGAGAAAATTCAACAGCATATACAACCCCTTCCTGCAAAGAAATGAGCACTAATAAAAAACCAGCACTACAATCAACACTAAATATGAATTAACTCACATGCATAGATACTTACAGGACCAACAAGGTCTGAGACGTGAGATACTGTTGTTCCTGAAGCAGCACCCAAGTAAAGGACACGGGCACCTGGTTTCTGGAACAATTTAAATATGGAAAGAAGTGTGTTATTCTCAAAACAAAGAAAAATAATTCAAAGCCCATGACTTGACAGGAGACAAACTTACAATCCAAATATCATCAACTCCTCCAAGAATTGCAGCTGCTAACTTAGAACGGAAAGGATTCCACACTCTGTATTCAACCTTTGTTCCATCTTCATTCTAAGAATATAACAAATACACAAGTCAATAATCTTGTGCATTAAATAAAACTCTGCTATTGGGTTGGTTCTGACATAAAGAAGTTCATAAGTTTATACTTTGTGGATATATTAAGGATGATAATCAGAACAGAACACAATAGTAGTATACAAGATGGGGGAACAACAACACTTAGATAAACTGCATACATCTATGAGATAAGACTTTGCATTTAAATTCATTAACGTTGCATGTAATTTATATGAACAAAAACTCAATTTTAGATCCACTTAATAAAAAGGTTCCTAAGCACTAAGTTATGCCCATACAAAAGAAAGACTGAACCTTGCAAGCATTTGGTATCAAGAGTCATAAGAAGACAAAGTATACACAACAAACAGAACAGTAAAATATCTAACCTACAGATATAAGAAAGGTTATAACCTGAACAGAGACTCTCTTTTCATTGTAGACAGCTTCACCAGGTACCAAATTCTTAGTACAAAGAGCATCTTCTTTGCCCTTAGCAATGAACACGCCTCCATGTCTATGAGGCTCGACCACAACCTTACTACCACCCTTCATTCCTCCACGTCCTCTTCCTCCACCTCTTCCACCTCTGTCTCCTCTACCTCCTCTACCACCTCCTCGCTTCATCCCACTTCCTCCACTTCCATAACCCCCTCTTCCACCACTGAAACCACCTCTACCACCTCGTCCTCCTCTTCCTCCTCCATCTCCTCTACCTCCCCTGAATCCACCACCGCCACGACCTGCAAATGTCAGTAAATAAACCATATATTAAAACAAGCACAACTACTATTGTCACTACTAAGTAAAACTTTATTTCAACACAAATCAAGCATTAGAAGTAATAACATAAAACCAGATATTCATACCTCTAGTTGGTGCAACCATGGCTGCTGCTGCTGCTGGAAATTGATGGAAGCAGAGAAGAGTTATCAAGTAGAGCTATAAACCCTAATGCTGAATGTCGAAGTTGCAGTCTATCGGACATTTTATACTGCTAATCAGGGTTTAGGGTTTTGCGAGAGGAAATACTTGGGTGCTCAGTTGGGCTTGGGCCGTAAATATGAAGCATAGTGGGCTCCTTTTTTCATTTTTTCAGTTAATCGAATCAATATGCTTTCATAATGGGCCAATCCTGAATTGATGATGAAATGTAATTTAGAGAAAATTATTGACTAATCTTAATTTGTATATGGAAAATTAACTTTTTAATAAATAATTATTGATTTTAGTGATTTTTTTATTTATTACTATTTATAGTAGGAATAATTGTATAGAATGACAAACTAATAATATAAAATAAATATAGTAGCTACCGTTTGATTTATTTGTGTTCCATAGCAAACTGTTTGTCAGTCCCTCTCTCCCTCATATTCTCGCTCGCCACTTTCCCTCTCTCGCTCGCTTCCTGTCTCTCTCTCTTAATACAATAAAATTGTATAAATTGTGTTTCTAATTGTATAAAGCGAGAGAAAATTGTGTATAAACATGCAAATACATATATTCGTCATATACACTTATAATTATACAATAAAAGTACACCCCTGCCCAAGTCTCCTTTGCTTTTATCTCTTTCTCGTTTTATACAAATTCAAATTGTATATAATTTCTCTCTTTCTCATTTTATACAAATTTAAATTGTATATAATTTCTCTCTTTCTCGTTTTATACAATTTGATTCAATTTTATATTCCCTGCCCAATTTTTTTTTTGCCTTTCTCTCTTTCTCATTTTATACAAATTCAAATTGTATATAATCGTCCTATAGAATTATAATTATACAATACAAATATTTTCCCGTCCAAGTCTCTTTTGCCTTTCTCTCTTTCTCGTTTTATACAAATTCAAATTGTATATAATTTCTCTCTTTCTCGTTTTATACACTTCGTTTTATACAATTCGCTTCAATTGTATATGTATAAGGAATTATACATATATATGTTTGCTATAGAGCGCAATTATGCAAACTTTGTTATAGCTTACAAATATGAATTTTGTGTTTGCTATATGTGAAAGTTATCCTTAGTATTACATAGAATACTATAATAAATGTGCATTATGTATTAAAACTAAATTAAGTATGCAATATAGATCTATTACAAATGTTTTGAATATTACGTTTGTTGGTAATAAATTGACACAATATACTATATATATTAAAATATGTGATAAATATATTATTTATCAATAAAATTGTATTATATGTGTTTTATAAATTATTCTTTGTAATATGTATTAAAATTATTTATAAATGTTATTGCTATAAATAATAAATATTTTATTAATATAGCATGTTTAGGTAAGTTTTCATTTATATATTGTAAAATGCACTTTTTGTTGGTAACAAATTGACAATATACTATATATGTTAAGTATCATAGAGTCTTGTTTCTCATGATATGATATTACTAGTGACGAAAATTTCATGTTGTGTTGTGTGACCCAAGTTCAATATATATCTATAAAATTATTTTCTTCAAGTGGTGTTGGCTGAATAATTTTATAAAATTTATCTAAAATACGTTATGTATATTTATGTGGTAGTAAATCAACTTATTAAATATAGAAAATTACCTAATAATTGTTTATATTGGTAAATTGTAACAATCACTTTCGATTTTTGCTCTAAAAAGTTATAGGAAAAACTATTTAATTAGACAAACATTTCTACCGTATCTATTAATTCTTATTATAGTTTGAAATAATTACATATTGTCTCACCAATTAATAATTTTAAGTCAATTACATCTACATATATGTATTTTTGTAATAAGATATTCTTAAATATGGAGAGAGAGTCAAGCAAGATAGGTAGAGAGACGAGTTGGTTAGGCAAGAGGCAAACTTCTTAGATACATGCAAATCACACTAGATAGAGTAAGAGAGACGAGTGAGAGAGGTGAGTGGTGAGCGATATAGGACAGAGGTAAGAGAGGATAGAGTGAGATACATGCGAATCCAGTTGGAGAAAATGTATCTAGATAAATTACATCTAATTTTAACTTCATTTATATGTAATACATCTATCTGGATGTGTCAGATACATGTATCCGAAGTCTAGAATGTAAGATTTGTAATATTGTAAATTAGTGTGAATCTAAGTAATTAACTTCTACACTAGTGAAATTTCTGTAAGTTATCCTAAATTATGTACAGTAAAACCTTTATAAATTAATAATCTTTCTAAGATAATATTTTTCTTCGGTCTTAACTTAGGCCAGTGAAAAAATCACCAATTTCTATAAGATAAAAAGATAATATATTTTCAGATGACCCCTATATAAATATATGGTCCTATTAATATCATAAATTAATAATTTTTTAAAAGTACAAATATATCTAAGACAATTTAGTGAAATATGATTCTATTGTGTTCTGATTTTTCTTAAAATTTAAATCTAGTTGAAGTTAATCTCTAACTTTTCTTATTGCATCCAAGTGCTCCAATTTGTCTTTTTCGAAACCATAAAATTGTGAAGAGTTCTAGATGAGATAAGTGTTTCCTTATGTTTAATTGGTTCCAAAAGTGTAGTATCATCTTCAACTTCTTCTTCAACATTATTTTTTCCGATGGTATCCACGATTTCTTTTAAGCTACGGACCTCTGAACATGTATCACTTTTTTCCGAATAATCCAACAGATTATTAACATCCATTTGTGGTAATCAAGATTATTAATCATAACCTCAAGTTCATGAATGAGATTTTCACAGGTAGATTCATTCAAATTTTCTGATATTGCATTTTCCTCAACGAATTTTACAGTGTCGAAAACAATCTGCTAAACAATTTGCTATTGTCTCTTGTTCAACATTTGTTGTCCAAACAGAGATTGCAAATTGATAGTATCCAAAACATCGATCTTTTCTAGATCAATTTGTCCCTCTTCATAACCTTCTAATATTCTACGATAAAATTTATTCGATAATACATCTTGAAAGCTCTTATTATCACAAGGTTGAAATTAGTAAGATACAATGATTTTGATGTATTCGTTGTACTTTATGTAAAAAAATTTTATGTGAAATCAACAAATATAATACATAAATTAGTAAGATACAATGATTTGATATAATCAAAATTAACCTTTATCATATCTCAAATCATTCTTTAAATTAATAAATATTAATTTTCAATTAAATAATTTTTCTATAAAATAATAAAATTTTATGGTCCACCTATATTAATTTATAGAGGTTTTACTGTATATTCATATGGTAGTTAGTCATTTCCCCCCCCCCCCCTCAAAAACCTAATATGAGAGGAGTCATTGCGATGTTCATAACTTAAGTATTTTTCTTAATCAAACAATAATTTTTTGCTCAGTAAGATTATAGATTTTATACAAATATCGGTGACACATTCAAAGTAAATAAAACTAAAACTGAATAAAATATAATTTAAAATTAAAGGACAAAATTAAGTGATTCCAATCATTTTTTAAAATGTACACTAATTAAACGTGGGACTTATATAATAAGAGAATATCATTTATATAATTTCTTAATAGACCAACTTTTGAGTATTTCTATATTTTGAACTAAAAGTTACATTGGGTTAATAATGATCATGATCAATACTCCACTATATTTTTTCCAACAATAGTACAAAACATATTAGTTAACAAGGTGTAGAATATTAATTTTGTTAATAATAAGAATGGCAATTCATATAGCGGAGGGAGAAATATGAATAGTTAATTATATAATATGATACATTCCCTCAATATATTATTTCTAACTATAAATTTATATTTTATAGGGGTTCTATTATCTCCTTAAACTATTTCAAAATGGAATTAAGATCATCTTAAAATGTTATATCTAGATTTATTATATGAAGTAAAACACACGTACCAACACATATTTAACATGTGTATTTTCTATTTTAAATTTATTTATTATTTACTTTTTTCTCTCGCTTCTTCATTTTATTATCATCTATTATTTTTCACAATTAAAACAATATCAAAGCTTCTTTTAGTGATAGCTACAAATGCAAAAGAGGAATAGATTTTTAAAATTTATCATTAATATATGTATTGTTGGAAAGACAAATTGATCAAATAGGTTAAGAAAATAAAATCAACATTTCTATCTTGATGAACAGGGAATTGAATTTATTTTATTTTTTCTTTGATTGCAAATTATGTGTAAATAAAATTACAAATCTAATTTTTATTTTGGAAAATTTAAAGATTTATTTGTATAAAAATATGAAAAAAGAGGTAAATTATAAAGAAAATTAAAAAAAAAAAAGAAGAAGAGATTAAAAAGTTGCCAGTAAATTTATCTTTTTAGTTCTTTCGCCCCCGTCACCACCAACATCAATTTGTTGGAGATGGAAGTATTAAGATTGTTTGTTTCTTCTTCACCATGGAAGTAGGTGAAAGAAAAGTATTTTTTTCTCCAAATTAAGAGAAGATTTAGCTAAAATGGCGAAGTTCAAACGAGTGTTTTCTACAAAAGAAAAAAGTGTGCATTTTTTCATGTAAAGACTATTTATTTACAATTGTGCATCTTATTTGGATCAAATTAAATACATAAAATATTTTATTATTATTCAATCTTTAAATTTTAGCTCCCTCTCGTGTCAAACTATCAATTGAACCAAATTTATGTTTATCTTCTCTAAAAATTAACCTCAAAAACTTAATGTCGTATCATTCTCTTGTTGGGCATTAAATACTCCACTCACTTTTGGCAAATAATTGGGTTCTCCAATCCTAAATTGCTTTCCCAAGCATGATGACGTTAACTTCATCTTAGACGGTATGCATTCCAAGCTCGCCAACTGAAAAATGAACTTTCTTAATCCGGCTGGACACTTAGTCCTTATTCAAGTCATGTTGAATGTCAGTCCTAGCAATATTGCGCAATACTTTAGCCTCCCAAAAATACCCCTCAAATCTACTGATAAAATTCAATGAGAGATTTTTTTGGATACTATCATTACGAAATTCAAATCAGAAGATCAATTCAAATGTCGTATGCACCTTGTTAATTTGGGGCAAGTTACCAAATTCAAGTCGGAGATGGGCTTGGTATTAGGTGGTACTGCAAAGAACAAAGCCTCTCATACTAGCCTTGCTTGGCGATATTCTCTAATCGAAATTATAGATGGACTAACTATTTACTCAAAAAATAGATTCTTGCCCTTTTAAATACTTGTAAAATTTGGGGCCAGAGGAAGAAACTGTCGAACATGTTTTCCTCAATTGCCCCATTACTTTAACCTTTGGGTCATCCCTCAATATTGACTCTCCCTCCCCATGTTCTCTTTGGCTTACCCGACTTAGATATAGGAACACTAGCTTGGAAAGTCCTCTTCCCACTTGGGAACCCTTTTATCCTTTTGCCCTCTGACATATCTGACTTAACCGTAATTATAACGTTTTCAATAACTCTTATAGATCCATCCACATCCCTGACCTAACGTCAAAAGTTATTGAATTCATCTACTCAACAGAGTCCAAAAAGTGGACAATAGTAATATCAATATCATGGTTAAATGGTATATACCTAATGATGACGATATCAAATTCAACATTGATAGAGCTTTTAAGCTCATGTCAGTTTATAATGGCATAGGTGGTGTTTTAAGAAATAACAAAAACGCTGGGATTGATCATTTTTATAAGCGTAGTATCGATATAAACCACACCCATATGGAGTTGCAAGCTCTCCACCAAGGCTTGGTGCTGGCTATTGAGCACAACCTTCACATTATGGAGATTGAAACGGATGCGAGTGAGGCGATTAAGATATTTGACTCTCTCCCGCCTTTGTTTACTAATATTGTTAATGAATGCAGGTCCGCTTTGAAGAGATTCGGAATTCCCAAATCCAACATAGCTACCGTGAAGGGAATAATGTGGCTCATATATTAGCAATTGAAGGTTCCAAAAAAGTCACTATAAATGAAATGAAGTTTTTGATGGTATACCTCCATCATGAACAAAAACAACTATGCGACACGACTCTCTTAGAGGATATATAACTAGAAAAATCGGTTTATCTAGTTGTATTAATCTAGATCAAATGGGTTATATAAGTATTTTGAATTCCAATGTAATAGCCATTAGTAGGTCTCTTAATGGAGAGGGAACGATCCCAAACCATCATCTAACTAACCTAGATGCTAATATGCTTGATTGCTAAGTAGCGGATGGTGCAAGTATTTCCTATGTAACAGCTAATTAGTTTGTTATATAAATAAATCATTTTCAATCAAAAAAAAAAAAAAAAAAAAATCATACGACGATGCATGTGTCGCACATTCATGAGCTATTGAAGATATATGAGGCGTGACCTATCAAATTACCAAGTTGAAGGAGATAATTAGGTTAATGCAAAGTTTAAGTGTACTTCGAATAAAACTTAACAAATTTAGGATGATTTCGATATATCCTTAAAATTTCACCTGATTAATTAAAAATTATTTTCACTTGTATAATATATTATATAACTTTTAATTATAAAAATAAGCTTAAATCATCAATATAACAATGATAACTATGTTTTAGAAGACAATCAAATTATTAATTTTTATTAAATAGATCTAATTGATTTGAGCTTGAATGATTAAGAAAACACTCAAAAAATCAAAGCAAACCTTACAAAATTAATGCTAAAACAAGGTTTAAAAATAGAAAAAATGCACAAGTACTCCCAAATTATATATGTCCGAAATCTCAGAGACACACTTATACTATACTAAGGTCCTATTACCCTCCAAAACTTACTTTATAAATAATTTTTTATCCCTTTTCGGCCTACGTGACACTAGCTTGAAAAAAATGTCAACACACGCTGGGCTCACAAGATAGTGCCACGTTGGCCGAAAAGGGGTAGAAAATTATTTATAAAATAAGTTCAGGGGGTAATAAGGACCTTAATATAGTATAAGTGTGTCTCTTGAGATTTCGGACATTGGTTGGGGGTACTTGTGCATTTCCCTAAAAAATAAGCACAATTTAATTTATTCTGACTTTTAATTATAATCGCATTAATATATTTTATTAAAATAATAAAAATTTGTAAATATATGCATAAAATATCGAAGTTTTGACCAAAATAAGCATATTAAAATCAATTTATCAAAATAATATATTTTTTTGAAATTTTACAAAACTAGCATAAACGTAGTTCACAGTAACGTTTTAGGTAGTATTTTAATAAAAAAAATCAATAACTAAAAGACAAAAATTGACAGAGTAAACAGACATAAAACGTTATTGTCAGTAACGTTTTATATTTCGTTAGTCTAAGGCACGTTTTACAGTTAAAATGTGACACACAATAACATTTCTCTAGAATGATTAAAAATTAAAATTCAATCTCATACATGCCTCATTCAACTTTATTAAACTTTTCATATATATATATATATATATAAATTTCTCTTATCTTCTCTTTTCATACATAGATAATACTTTTGCAAGAAAAAAGAGAGTGCGGAAGAATTTTCTACGATATCAATTAATTCCTTTTTTTAATAGTTGTCTTGCTTAGTTATTGCATAAATATTAATTCAATAACTTCTTTATTGATAGTCTAATATTTAATAATCATAAGAAATCGATTGATCTAATATTTGGAAGGAATGGTTACCTAGACTAGAAGAGATCTCTCACATGATTTATTCACAAATTTTGAAATTGAAATGATACAAGACAAGCTCTAATTTATCGAAGTCTTCCTCAATTTTTTTTTGATTAAAAAGGTATTGTCTTTGTATAGAAGAGAAAGAAAAGAGAAAATCATAATATATATTTAAGTGAAAGGTATATATGTACAAATATATCTATCCATTTTAATAGTGGATATTGGAATAATGAATGAAGCATGTACAAGATTGAATTTCAATTTTTAACCATTTCAGAGAAATGTTACTGTGAGTCACGTTTTAGCTGTAAATGTGTTTCAGAGTAACGAATTATAAAAGGTTACTTAACAATAACGTTTTATGCATGTTTACTCTGTTAGATTTTTGTCTTTTTGTCGTTAATTTTTTTTTAATAAAATATTACCTAAAATGTTACCGAGAACTACGTTTATACTAATTTTGTAAAATTTCAAAAAATATATTATCTTGATAAATTAATTTTAAAAATGACCTACTTTAATTAAAACCATAAATGAACGATAACATATATTTTAGTAGAATTAATCAAGGTGAGCAAAATCTATTTAAAAAAAAAAAAAACACCAAAAAATATACAAAAAAACATTTTGAGGACTTGTTTTTTTTGGGGCCTAAAGCCACTAGGGTTGAGCCGTCCTTTGGTGAAGAACCCTTGTTGTGGCTAGTAGAAACTTTTGAAGAACAAATCTCATCAAAGAAAAACTCTGGAAGAACAAGAGGGGTGCCATTCAAGTTAATTGCTTGAATGATACTTTGTCCTTTGATGTTTTTCTGAACCGAAACCCAAATTTCTGTTTTCGAATTGAAGGAGTAGTATCTGGTGAGAAGATGAGTGCTCGGAAGAAGACCCCTTTCCAGAAGCATAGAGAAGAGGAAGAGGCAAAGAAAAAGGTATGAACTTTCGCAATTTTAGTTTTCTGTGGAGATGGGCGATTACCCATTTAGCTCACTATGTATGTCTTGTATTGACAGAGGGCAGAAGATGAAACAGCTCGTCTGTATCAAGAGTTTGTGGAATCGTTCCAAGCGGATAATACACCAGGTTCTAAGACATTTGTTAGAGGGGGAACCATCAATCCAAATGATAAATTGAAGATGGATTCTCAAGGTCCGTTCATTGCAAGAATCTATATATGTTTGATATTCGTCTTTCTTTGATTCTTGTTTTATTAATTCTTACAAATAAAATATGACTTTTTTTAATTATATGAACAAATTATTAAACATATGGACCTTTTCTATTCATTCGAGGATGGCAGGTGGAAATTCTAAAGATGAGGGGTCAGGTTTAAAGAAGGGAAGTAGGTAAACTAATGCTTTTGATTGACCATGTTGCAATGTTACTGTAATTTAGGATACTGAATACCAAGTTTTTCATCATGATCATCACTGTTTCTTATTAGGCTTTTATATGTTTCCAGGTTGTTATGTGTCAGTTAGTCTCTTTAGATATTTGATTTCAGTCTTCCTTTGACTTACCTTCAAATGATAATTGTGTTGGTACTATGTGTATATGGAGAGGGAGCTTGGTGCCTCCATTATCTGCTATATGGCAAAATCTTATGAAAAAGTCAATTATAGATTGGGGTCACTAAGTTTTCCTTGAGCTACCACATTAGGAGTTTGATCACACTGGAAATTTCCATACAGATAATATCAACAAAAATTTGATGATCATCTTTCTATTTTTATATTAGAACTATTCAACCTCCAATAAAATTAGATACCTTTGTTGTATCTCTTCAACAAGTTTAGTATTAAGCATAACAACCCTATTGTTCAAGTGTGTAGCAAAACATTTTGTCAATTGAGGAAGGTATACGTGCTTTTGCAGGTCCTAGTGTAACTGGTTTGTTTTAAGTTACCAGTTTCAAAAAAAAAGTGTAACTGGTTTGTCTTGATATAGACTTACTTCAGCTTGTTACTACCTTTTTGGAGATCTCCAACATACCTTGATGTGGAGGAATACAACATTACTAGTTTTTTTTAAAAAAGAAATAATAACATCTCCAATGCGAACTTAAAATGATGTTATTGCCCCCAAGGCCTAGCTCGAGTGGCAAAAGTGGAGGATTTGTGACTTAGGTCGCAGGTTCAAGCCCCATACCATGCAAACGAAGCCCAATATTTAAGTGGAGAAGGTAGAGGGGTGAGCCCAGTATCCACCGAGTTTGAAGGCTGTGATTGGTCAAAAAGGCAGCGGATCACTGAGGGATTTCTCGGTTATCAAAAAAAAAAAGAAGAAGAGCCGAATGATGATTACATGAAATAATTCTACAAGTCCTTATACTTTGAAACCCAAAACCAGAGACCAAATTGGGGAATGATGAATTGCATGTCCATGTCTAGATTGAGAGGAAAGCGAATTACTCCAAAGAGCTTATGAATAGAGTCATAGTGGAAGCAATAAGGCAACCTGCGGGAGATAAGGCATTAGGCTGGATGCTGATCAAGGAAGTAGTAATGATAGCTCGAGATCACTTTCACGAGCATGAATATTTTGTTAAATGTGTAAATTCCACTTAAAGTGCATTGATTGACAAATAGTTCAGAGTGCAAGAGTTGAAAGATTAGGCCAATTAGTCTAATTAGGAGCATTTACAAAGTTATAGGAAAGTTGTTGGCGTCAAGACTAAAACAAGTAGTTAGCAAGCTGGTGGATATGAACAAGATGACTTTCTTCAAAGAAAGTCAAATAAAAGATGTATAAAACTAATAGCGGATGAGGCTTTGTATCTAGAAGAAGGCAAAAAAGATCAAGGTTTATTTGAGTTAGACAGAGAGAAAGTCTATAATCATGCTAATTGGGATTTCTTGATGGACTATTAGAAAACACGGGTTTCAAATATAAATGGAGAAAGTGGATAAAATTTTGTATATCAACAGTAAGATTCTCTATCTTGATAAATGAGACGCCTGTTAGAGTTTTCTCAGGGGTCTAATGTAAGGTGACCCTCTATCTCCCCAGTGTTTAGTGTAAATCGAGAAAAAGACCAATGCCCTTGCTTCATTGAAGTGAAACACAATTAAAAGAAAAAAGACCAAAATAAATAGAGACTATATTTACAAACAAAAGTTCAAATTTAAAACTAAAAAGTAGATATCACCAAATCCTCCACAGACCATAGGACAAACAAAATCAAAGCTATTAATGGATCGAAATCTAATTCTGATTCTTCTATTTCTACAAGGTTGTCAAAATATTGTCTTATTCTATTATCATTATATTGATCATCATCTTCTTCAACTCCATCCTCACTTTCAACTTCATCTACTAGGGATAAACTTGTAGCTAGTTATTTTCTTCTCTTATCGAAGCTTGAGTTATGTCCTCTTAAACCATAATGGTTCTCCTCAACTCCACTTTCCTTCACAACAACACCCCAAGTGAAATTAGAATCTCCCTAAAAAATTGCTTCATCTCTATGATTTTGAGGGACTCGTGTCAACCATTCATTAGCATCATCAATACTGTCCAAAAGAATTGGATTAATTACATTACAAATGTTGTAATGACGACTCAATGTTCTATTGTATTTTATAAACACTAGCTTGTTAAGGTACTTTAGGGTTAGTGTATTCCTCTTCTTGGTATGAATCTGCAGATAAGTTGTGGAGATATTTAATTTATCCTAATATACTAAATCTTTCTTGTTAGTTCTTACCTGTCTAAACACGCTCCAGTTCTCCTCTCCTCACATCCAGATGAACTAAAAGGTAAACTTAGAACTTTGATGAAGAGCTTTTGTAACTCTAGAGTCCGAGCAACTTAGCTTGTAAGTACTAATCTGATGCGCCATTGTATCTTGCACATCTTTATCGATGATCGACTTACCAACACAACCATGGAATCTCTTCCACACTTGTGTAAATCCTTCTTATAGTTATCATAATAGTGATGGGCTCGAGCCTTCGGTTGACCCAGTGGTTTGGGCTTGGGACTTCCATGATGGAGGTCTCAAGTTTGAAATCCCTTGCCAATGAAAGCTAGGGGTTTGCCTTCTGGGTCAAGCTCGTCACACCGGGCTTGCTTAGTGGGGGTTACCTCTCTTGTGTGGTTTGCGAGTTATTTTATAGGAGCGGGTTTTAGCCTGTGAACACCCAAAGGGTAGCGGCTGCGGATTTCCCTTGTCATAAAAAAATAAAAAATAAAAAATGATAGTGATGGGCTCAAATATTCACAGTTGCATGCAAAGGTTGATGAAGTTGATCCAATCACCTTTTATCAATGATCTCAAATACCTTTACATACTTTTGCTTGTCAAGAAGTGACACTTGAGAGTAGCCTCATTTCCCTGTCTGTAGCTTTATAAAGATAGCCCATTGGTGGTTTTGCTCTCCATCCACCAAACAAAGTACTTTAATCAAGGGACCACCAATTTTAAGAGCATAAAAAACATTACTCCAATAAGAAACAGTTAGGCATGCAACTTCTTTCCCCATGACTCTTTTGCTAATTTATTCTTCTTCTAAAATGAACAAGCTTCTCAAATTGTCCTTTTGCATGTGCATACTATGCGAAGGTCAAGAAAACAACAACAAATATAGTCTTGCCTGGTTTCACCAAGTTCTTTTGTTTTGTTGATATCCTCATATTTAATAATGAAGGCCTTTGAACAATGTAAAAATGTACCCTGTAGAGAAGTTTTTTTTTTTTGAAAATATTCCCGAACATCAAATATATACCATGAGCTGCACATGGAGTCTGATATATGAACGAGAACATTCAATTCAACATATCACCTGCTTTAGCATTTTCATTTGTGTTGTTTGTAACAACTTGAACAACTTTCTTTTCTCTGACCTTCTCTATAGTGTTCTGAAACAAGGAGAACATTTTGATGGAATCATTGGACGAGTCACTCATATCAATGGATTCAAGAATTAAGCTTCCTTTTGGATAATTCACTAACACATTGAAAATCATTTTTCCAGCTTCTGCCGTCCACTTACCCGTCATAATAGAACATCCAAACTTGTTCCATTCTACCTGATGCCTTCTCCACAATTGTTTCGTCTTTTTCCACTTTTTTAATCTCTAGTTAGATACGGACCTCTAACTTCATGGGAAGTGTGTTTGGGGGGGGAGGGGGGTTCATTCCTAGATCAAACCTGGTGGCACATATTTCTACTTTCGCAGAAATACATTATGGTCTTTTAAGACTTTATCCCATGGTTCTGTAACCTTGGATTGATGTCCTTTTACACTCAAACTAGTATCAAAATGAGCAAATTAGCATCTGAAATCCAGTCCCATTTTGAGTTCATTTCGCTATAATTTGGTTCCTTGTCTGGCTACAAAATGGTCACTTTGTGTAGTATAGCATTCACTGTGTATTTCTTCTGAGAAGTCTAACTAACTACTAAAGTTGGAGGCATTTCCATGTTGTCCTTATTGTTCCCATTGGACCCTGCGGTAGGTTTTGCTATCTACCTAAATACTCAGTGAACGATTTTTAAACCAATTGTGTAGTGAGGGAAGATAATATATCCCTACATCTGAGAATAGGTTAAAAAACAACAATTTTCTATGCCCATAAGAAGAAACATAGTGAATTGATTAAAAGAGGTTTTGCTTGTTATTAGATGTGCTGGTCACTGGCTTCTTTATTCTTTAATTGGGGTTATATTGGTGCAAATTAATGTGTCGTTAATGGTTTACTCGTCTTTGTTGCTGCTCTGTATAGACAAATAGTACTTAGTACTTACTCATGGGTGGTAATCATGTGGTGCTACTTACGGTTTACTTGTATATATGTACAATTCAGCTTATATCACGTCTCCTTGATCCTTTATCTCTTACCTTCTTCCCCTTTTAAATTATTGGTCCTGTCACTGTTCAAGGATAAGATTATTGGTAGCAAAGATTCTGGAATGTATCTTGTGAACTGCAGGTATGTGCCTTCTTTCTTACCACCTCCTATGGCAACTAAGGGCAGAGATCATGAGAAGAAGGTTAGTGGGTGTGGGTGTTTGAAATCTCTTTGGTGCAAGAGTTGTAAACTTGTATATAGTTGATTTCTAAATATGTTGGTTACTTCTAGCAGAAGGAGGACAAGCCGAGGGAAAAAGAGAAGGGCAAGGCTAGGAACATTGATAATTTCATGGAGGAACTGAAACATGAGCAAGAAATGAGGGAAAGGCGTAACCAAGACCGTGAACAGTGGCGTGATCGTCATACTGAAAATTCTGCTGTAAGTGGATTTATGATTAGCAAAGAAAAAATGTTCAGATTATTTGTTTTAATCTTCTGTTTTCTATGCTTGAATTCATGAATCAGATCCGAGGAGATTTGACAAAAGACATGATAACGTATGTTGTAATAGCTTCTATTTAGTATGAATGCGTTAAAAACTTAAGGAGTGTTGGGTGCATTAAAAAAGTTGTAGACAGTTTGTTACATCATGTTCTCTCGATGATATTTGGATCTGAATCTTTTGTGGGAACTGGAGAAGTTAAATACATTACTTAGAAGATTACTTTACCACTTCTAGAGTAGGTACACAAGATTTGCATGGAATGTTACATGTACACATCTTGTTGTAATTGCTGATGTGCTATGAGTGAGCACAATCAGTTTTCTCTGAAATAGAGCAACACTTCAACAATTATGAATCTATGATATTATCACATTATCACAAGTTGTCATACTATTTGCATCTATGATTCATTTCCCTTTCTTAACATCTGGCATCTGAAACATAAAACAATCCTTTCATGCATTCAGGGATTTGGCCATCTTAAGATGAATTTTCCTTTATGTTACCCTGTGCGTATCCAAAGATGATTTTCCTATATGGATATGTTATATGGAGGAAGACAATTACATCTTTGATGATCCTTTCTTTAACTGTATCATTTTCATCCACAAAAATATAAGACTCCTTGTTCTGCTACTCATTGGATCACTAAACACCCCAAAGGCCTATCCCAGCCCTCTACTATCAGAACATGGCTCAAGTGTCTAATTCTGGTCTACACATGAAAATGTTTTAGGAAATGATCATTTGTCAATTTACTTGGAAAAGTAGTGATTTAAAATATGTTATGACTAACCAAATGGAGGTTTGATATGGCATCTTGTTGTGTCATAATGATGATATTTGTATATCCTTAAACCTTACTCTTTCCTCAGCCATCTAGTCGGTTTGATGAACTGCCCGATGACTTTGATCCTAGTGGAAGGCCTGGATCATTTGATGATGGAGACCCACAAACGACAAATCTCTACGTAGGAAATCTATCACCTCAGGTAAGGTTCTTGTACTTAATTTTGAGATCATTGTTTTTTTTGCTTAGGTGTTTCTTTTGTGTGATATCTATTTATTTTATTTATTTGCAGGTTGATGAGAATTTTCTTTTGCGCACATTTGGGAGATTTGGCCCCATTGCAAGTGTAAAAATAATGTGGCCAAGGACTGAAGAGGAAAGAAGGAGACAGAGGAATTGCGGTTTTGTAGCTTTCATGAATAGAGCTGATGCTCAGGCTGCAAAAGATGAGATGGAAGGTTAGCTTCAGCTTCTTGATTTGAATGTAATTTATTTCTTGATCTGTTCTTTTTTGTCTGATGAGTGTGATTGTCTTGCTCTTTGTAGAGCACTTCTATTGAACCCCCCCGCTCCTTTTCTTTTTTCTTTTCCCTCCGGACGCTTAGGAATTGTTCATTAGGTTCTTAGTGATTGACCAAGTTGACATTATGCATTATGTATGTTCTTTTTTAAAGTACAGAGTTATAGGATCCTCAATGTCAAGTGGTCAGTAGCCTCAAGATGACAGTAAGTAGTTAAATAGGATATATGTCTGTTAAAAAACATACACGTGGAGTTGCTCCCAAGGCTTTGTTCTAGTGGTAAGACCGATACATGTGATGTGTACAGTAGGCTCATGTCGCGGTTCAAACCCTGCCGCAAAAGAAAGATTTCGAACTGTAAAGAAAAAGAAAAACATACATGTGGAGTCTACAATGCATAAATGTATGAAGCGGAAGAAAGGAAGAAAATTCTGTAGCCAAGGCTGTTATATTCTGTATCAAAACATGCAAACAAATGTTGCTGATCTTATTTGTTCTAGTTGACTGTCTCCATCCTTGTCCTTTTCTTGGGTTTCCTCTCCTTGTTCTGTGTCTATTCTGATTCCTTATTTGTTTGAGATATACATTTGGTAATAGAAGGATATTCACAAGGAACAAGGTTTTGATCAGTGATTTTACATTCTTTGTTTTGTCGATAGTCTTCTTCATGAAGTAGTCAAAAGAGAACTGCAGAAGTTGAGGTGCGCGCAAGCTGACCCTGACACCACTATTATGTATATTAAAAAAGCTAAGCGCTAAAGTTTGTTGGGATTTTAGGTGCAAAGCACAAGCGAAGTATCGACTTTAATGAAGAAGTACTTGTGAAGAGAACTAGAAATATATATGTAATATAAGGAAAAAGATCTACAAACATGAACAATGATTATTTGGACTTAATAATTGAAAAAGCTATAATTAAGCAAAATATATGAAGTAAAAATCATGTCCAAAGTTTAAAAACCATTTTATTCTGATTTAGAAGGAAAAATATAGTTTAACTTATATGGTTAGCTTTCTTGTACGAAATTTATAATATCTAATTGCTGATCACTAAATATTCGTTCAGAACCTTTTTGAACAGTTAATAAAATAGTTTACCAGCTATAAAACTAAGTGCTGTCCTGTTTTAGGCAAAGTCATAGTGATGAGGTGTATGTCTTAGCATGTGAGGATTGAGACTAAAACACCACCCAAGTGTGGCAAAGCACGTAACTTGCCTTTCACTGAGCTTCAGGCATTAGCGCCTCAACTGAGCCTTTAATAACTTTGCTTCTTAGGTGGTGCCTCCTCTAGTTTCAGCTATGTACTCATTGCAGAAGTGTCTTTTCCATGGCCTATGTAAATTTTGGTATGAAGTTGGAAATTAATTAGTCGTGAGCATGCGGATGCTAGCATGTGTACTCATTCCGTGTGTACTCGCTCTATTGCTTAACATTTTGTATCTTTTGCAAGAATGTATTTTTGATATCTAAACCATGTTATTCTTATCCAGGAGTTATTGTTTATGAATATGAGTTGAAGATTGGGTGGGGTAAATCTGTCTCTCTGCCTTCTCAAGCACTCCCTGCTCCTCCTCCAGGACATATGGCTATCAGGAGTAAGGAGGTTTGTCTATTATTTTAAGTACAATGCTCTGTTATATACATGTTAAGAATTTGATAAATGGTCGAGTCGAGGAGTTTTTGTATTAATAATCAATAAGTGATACAGTGAATGGTTTGATGAGTTATGTATGTTAAAATATTGTATGATCAGTTGAATACAGGTTATAAACAAAGACAATAGTATGAAGCATGTGTTCATGTTGGAGTAAGTTGTGTCTTGCATCTTTATTTGTTGGTTTGATATGTATAGACATCCTGTAGTGGTGTATCTCACCCTTTTCCTTGGAAATGTTTCCCATGTAATAGTCTTCATCAAAAAAATGTTTCCCATGTAACAGCTTCTGTTAAAGCTGTAGTTCAGCAAGCTAGAGATGCTTTCTATTGTCACCTCCCGGTTTCTCTTTATGATAGCAGCTTATGCTCATGTACTTATTCAAGAGATCTATCTTCTTGCTTTTCAGGGTGCAACTGTTATCTTATCGGGTCCATCAGGTCCTCCAGTTACAACTGTTCCAGGCCAGAATTCTGAGTTGGTATGATGATTAGTTGATCTTTCTATATTTCCTTGTTCGTTCTTTCTTTGTTGGGATAATTATCAGATCTCTATAGCTCTTCTTTACCGTGTTAGTGAAAGATATCATGATAGTGAAGCAAAATGTTCAGAGAGCTTAGGTCTATTGGAGTTAGATTTGAGAGGTTTCTTGGCAGCTTTGTTTTTAAATTATAATTTTTGCCTTATACTTTATCTGTAAAATAGGCATTTTACTTGGTATGGATTATTATTTGAATAAAAAAGGAGACGGTATGAAGAGGAAACCCGGGCTTTTATTACCTCAAAGAGGACTGATCTGTATTTCCTGTTTGGCAAGAAACATGGAGGAGAGTATACAAAATAAGTGCAACTTTAGAAGGAAGTTGTGTGTAGCCGTGAACAATTCTGTTGTAGGGTGCTATGAGTAGGAGGGATTTTGAGTTTTTGACCAATCTGCCAATTTATGCTCATCATATTTAGTTTTAGGTGAATACATGAATTTTATTTGTACCAAGTCTGAATTTACTTCTTTTAGTTCACAAATTCTCAGTATACATTTTTAGGCTTGTTTTTAACTCATTTAAACAATTTATGCGGCAAAAAACTCGAGTGTGTTGAACGATCTAAATTCCAAGAATCTGTGGATAATTTGTTGGCCTCTTTTTGTTGCTAATGTTCATGTTCATCATTAGGTAGACTAGAAAAAATTATGAGGGATTTACCGTGGGAAGAAAAGGAGGGGGTGAAAGAGTATCATTTCGAAAATTGGATGCAATTAATGGACATAAAATCGGGGGAAGAGGGATACAAAGATTATCAATGTTCAGTATGAAATTGTTTGAAAAGCAGTCATGGAGATTTTCCTAGGAGAAGAATGTATTGATCAGAAACTTGATAACTGTTAAATATGGATTCTTAGAGAATTGATGGTCCTCTGGAGATGTGACAAACTCTAATGAAGTTAGTTTGTGGAAGAACAAATTTTTACAGTCTAGGATTCACGATTGATAATAGCATGGGTATTCGGTTTTGGGAAGACAAGTGGCGTGCTGGAGCCACTCCAGAGGAAACATTTACTTGAGAATGGTAACTAACAGGGATGCTATAGTGTTTGACCATGTGCGATGAGAAAGCCAGGAAATCACATGCTTGTAAGAAAAGTTCACAGGACTGCAATAATAGGAGATTAAGAAATTTCTTTGCATTCCATATGAGTGGCCTACAAGAGGTGAAGGGATGATCCCTGGAGTTATTTTTTGGTGTTTATGGACTGAAAGGAACCGTATATGCTTCTGATGGGATCTCAACTCCAAACCACTCTCTCAAAGCTAAATGTTTACTTATGCTCTATTCAGTTGGGTTAATTTAACTCCTGTATTTAGCACTGAACAGTATCTTGACTTTGTTAACTCTAGTCTTTAGCACTAGTTTGAAGATTATAAAGGAGCTAACACCTTTTGCTTAGGCCCTCTGTTAACCGTTTTGTCTATTCTGTAGTTCTTGCTAGATGCTTTTTAATGAATTTAGTATGATTGACCTTTTATTGTACGAACGGAGAAGGGTAAAAAATGCCCTTAACATATTAGAAATGGTTCAAAAATGAGGCCTTGCACCTATTGGATCAAATTTGCCCTCCTTTCACCTATTGGGTCAAAAAAGCCTTCCTTCCACTTATTGAGTCAAAAATCCCCTCAATCTATTTGAAATGATACAGATTTGCCCTCCTTCTGAGTTGTGCCTAAAAAAATGTTTATCAACTATTAAATACTATGTAGTATCCCGGCAGTTCGTGTGGTCTTAAAATATCTTATTAGAATTTATAAAGTATAATATTTTAATGATATCAAATATTTAAAGAATTCTTCTTATCCTTCAATTCGAATAAATTAAGTTTCAGCTTTTAATCTATTTTACTTCCAGCATCTTACTTATATATCTTTTTCTCCTGTTACTTAAAATTTTTTGTCTTCTAAAACTATTGAGATTTTTGTATAATTTATGTTAAGTGATATTGCATTTGCACTCTATTAAGAAACATCTTAAAAGAACAAAATCTCAACAAAAGTTCATCTTTTTGTGGGCACACACACATATTGAAATTTCTCTTTCTAAACAAGTTATATCATATATGTATTCATATAGGGGTCGTTTGGTTTGAAGACATGTTATGCTAAGATTAGTTATGCTGGGATTACTTATGTTGGGATTAGTTATACTGAGATTAGTGCCATGATTGGTTTGTTGTATTAACATGGATTGCATAATTTCTAAGAACTTGCCTGTTTACAAAAATACACTCTACCTTATTTAGTAGAAAGGGTTTGAGGGGAGTGTTTTAGTCATTTTCATTGTTCATCCCGGATAACTAATCCCGACAATATTTTTCCATCCTCTGCCAGGGATAACTTATTCTGGTACCACCAACAAGTCCTGGTATAACTTAGCCCAGAATTAGTAACCAAACAAGGAATAAAACTGTACTAAAAAGATATCAGCAGAAAGTTTTCTTAGTATATACATTATGTTGAATTAGGGAGTACTCTATTTATTAACGCTTGAGCATATAAAGTAAATGCTCGAGTGTATATTCTCGTCATGAGCATTTGATATGGAAATATAGCAGTTTAGACAGAGAAGTAGGTTAAGTGTGATGTGGACCTTGACTTCCCTAAGATTTCCAAGACATGAAAAGAAGATAAGTATATTTCAAGAAAGTGCTTATATATGTGGTATAGAGAAATAAGTCCGATGAAGGGATAGAATGTTTAAGGTTCAAAGTATAGATTACATGCATGAGTTTTTTTTTTCTTTTTTTGATAACTGAGATCCGTCTGTGACCTGCCCTTTGGACCAATCACAGCCATGTCTTAGGTTGTATAAATAGGAACATTCAGCTTTTCATTTGGAAGCTGACTATTGATGTACATACTTTTATTTTTAAATAAGGTATAGTTGTATACTTCAACATTAAGGGTATGTTGGCTACCTCCAAAACGTTACAAACCAGTTGCTGTAATTACCAATATCTTAAGAGATCTACTAACTGTTCCAGGTCTTCTATACCATCTTCTTTACACCCAAAAACAAAGTGTTAATGCAGTTTTCTTCAACTTTCTGTATTGTGTTAAAAATGTTTTCAAAACACCTATAGTTTCTTTCTCTCCAAATTGACCACCATACACAGGTTGGTACTATAGTCCACCATTGTTTCTCGACTATTGATGTACATACTTTTTGAAGCACTTTCCTAGTGCTATTTCAATATAATTATTACCTTTTATTTTAGAAAAAAGAGTTAAAAGAGAGGCAATATGTTGGGATGGTACATACAACTCTCAATAGATATTCTGACAAGTTCAGTTTCAAAAAAATAGATATTCTGATAAGTTGTAGGGCCTTAAGTTAGCTAGAAAAACTTGACTGGTATAACAATCAGCCTGTCTTCTGATGCGTCCTTTTGTAAACATGTACTATTCTTGAGTATCTCCAATCTATAATGAAGATGATTATTAAGCACCGTTCTCCTATTTCATATGATGTTTTTTTTTTGTTCTGCAGGTTCTCACTCCAAATGTACCTGATATTATGGTTATTCCACCAGAGGATGATCATCTGCGCCATGTTATTGATACAATGGCTCTGTGTGTTCTCGACGGAGGTTGTGCTTTTGAACAAGCCATAATGGAGCGAGGCCGTGGAAATCCTCTCTTCAGTTTCTTGTTTGAGCTTGGCTCGAAGGAGCATACTTACTATGTTTGGAGGCTCTATTCTTTTGCTCAGGTAATTTGCTGCTGCTGTAAAGTCTGGATGAATGTTACTGCAATTATTTTCTTCCTGTTAAATGGAGTTAATAGTACTCGTGACATAACCCTATTGACCACTTCTACAATCCACGTGGATACTTCAAACAATGTTTCAATGGCAAGAGTCAATAGTTTCATGCAATTGTAACTGACGAGAATTTTGTTCTTGTCAATTATTGTTTTGCTTTCCATGTTATGCAAAGCAATACGACTAATTGTACTTGTGATATAATCAATCAGTGAAATACTTCATTTGATACCCTTTGCAGGAATTTGGACATTTTGTCCTCTTATGCTTTTATTTCCTCACTGATAAAATTTTCTTTCCTTATTTTAAAAAAACAGGGAGATACTCTTCAACGGTGGAGGACAGTCCCTTTCATCATGATAACTGGTAGTGGGAGGTAAGGCATTGTTCCAACTTATATCATCTTTCATTACACATTCCATATTTACCTTTCCTCTTGCTGAAGTATCAGATATTTGATGCATGTGCATGTCAGTTCCTGAATGCAACACTTTTTGAGTCAGTTTCTTAGGAAGCTTTTACCGATATTTCCCTGAGTTAATGTTTGCTGTGAAAGAATGAAATCATCTAAATATAATTTATCATTCAATTTTTGCAAAGGCTGCTGAGTTCTGCAAGGCTTTGATGCAGCCTTTTTAGAAGTTTCCTTGATATTGTTCTCTTTCTTCAAATATAACAAATTCACATATGCAGGTGGATACCACCCTCTCTACCAACACCGAAAGGAGCTGATCATGAAAAAGAAGCTGGGAGCACATATGCTGCTGGAAGAAGCAGGGTATGCCCTTTTGATTAGGTTTCTGTTCCAAGGCATTTAAGAGTTTTGATTTTGACTTTGGAACTTGATTAAAAGTTTCTTTTTAATTGATGTTTCTACTATACCTTGTTCAGCGAGTGGATGTTGAACGGACATTGACTGATGCTCAGAGGGATGAATTTGAGGATATGCTCCGTTCATTGACACTAGAAAGAAGTCAAATAAAAGAAGCAATGGGTTTTTCTTTGGACAACGCTGATGCTGCTGGAGAGGTAACTTAAGCTGGTTTCATGCAGCAGTCGAATAGCTCACTTGTGTATGAAGCTCTTCTTTCATATTTAACTTTTCAGAGGCAAAACTGCTGATTTTGCATTGTGTTGTGTCAATGTTCATAATGCTTCTCGTTGCCCCTTTACACTTGTTTTGGCATGATCTGTTACATGTATACTTCGGATGGTTCTCATTAATGAGCATATTCCAACACAGTTACACTGCTGATTATAATTTGCAGGTTGTTGAAGTTTTGACAGAGTCGTTGACACTTAAGGAAACTCCAATACCAACAAAAGTTTCTAGGCTCATGCTTGTCTCTGATATTCTTCATAATAGTAGTGCTCCTGTGAAGAATGCATCTGCTTATCGCACCAAATTCGAAGCCTCTTTACCAGACATAATGGAAAGCTTCAATGATCTATATCGAAGTATAACAGGGCGAATTACTGCCGAGGCACTTAAAGTAATTGTGCCTGTCACCTACATTTGACTTGCACTTGCTACATCTTTTGTATCCTTTTTTTGCTCCTCTTTAATGTGTGGTTAATTTTTCCTTGCATGTTACAGGAGAGAGTTCTGAAAGTGCTTCAAGTATGGGCTGATTGGTTTTTGTTTTCGGATGCCTATGTCAATGGTTTACGAGCTACCTTTCTCCGAACCGGGAACTCTGGTGTGACCCCCTTCCATTCTCTGTGTGGTGATGCACCTGACGTGGAACAAAGGACCAGCTCTGATGATGCAGGTGATGGCGGCAAAGTTAACCCAGATGGTGCTTTGGCAATTGGCAAAGGAGCTGCGATGAAGGAACTGTTGAGCCTTCCACTTACTGAGCTAGAAAGACGATGCAGGCACAATGGTTTATCTATCGTAGGTGGTAGGGAAATGATGGTTGCTCGGTTACTTTATCTGGAAGAAGCTGAAAAGCAGAGGGGTCATGAACTAGATGAAGATTTGAAATTTGCAAGCCATTCAAGTTCTGCTAGGTTCCCCAGTACTCGGAAAGATAGCAACCTTGAGTTGGACAGGATGGCTCCTTCCGAACGGAACAGTCAAATGGATTATGACGTACAACTCAAACAAAGAGAGTCTGTATCTTCACACCAAACAAATTCTGCTCCACACTATAATTCAATTGACTTTTCCAGTGACGGCAAAAGTGAGACAATTTTGCCTACATCTAAATGGGCAAGAGAGGATGATGAAAGTGATGATGAACAAAAGAGAAGTTCTAGGGACCTGGGGTTGACATATTCATCTTCTGGAAGTGAGAATGCTGGTGATGGGCTTAGCAAGATCAAGGATGCAGAGCTTACAACGGACACAGGCAATTCAGCATACCCGGAAAGTGGAATGAACGAAGAGTTGAGGTATGGGCAGTTGAGCATTCCTTGTGGGATTATTTCCAAAGATAGGTTTTACTTTCTTTTCATCCATTTAACAACCATGCTAACTTTGTATCTCAAATCATTGAAGGATAATTTTTAAAAAGTTAGAAACTACTCTACTTTGATCTGCCAGAAAACAAGAAACAATTTCATACCTCCCCACCCTCTCAAGGCCAGCAAATGGATTTCTTTTTTCTTCATCATGATTTTATTAGTTTTCCTGTGGAAAGATACGAGGGTGCACTTTTACGAAATGAAAGACTTTGCAAGTTGACTTTTATAATATTCTTAGGATTAGGGATGTTAATATGCCAAGTGCTGGGAGCTTAGGATACGTTCTATTTCCATACTGCAGATTCTCTTTCTGTTTCAAATTTTTGTGGGATTCTATGCCTCATGCGTGGGATCTTTTGCTTTCAATTTGCTCTCCTCAGTTTTTCTCCTGTTCGTATTTTGATTTGTGGTCCATAACTAATTTATCAGGCAAAAGCTGAGGCGTCTTGAGGTTGCATTGATCGAATATCGTGAATCTCTTGAAGAACAAGGAATAAAAAATCCGGATGAAATTGAGAGGAAAGTTGAAATCCATCGGCAATGCCTACAATCTGAATATGGTTTATTGAATTTCAGCGAAGATGCATCAAAAAAAGGTAAAGCTCTAAACCTGTCAGTAGTTTGACATGTCCGTGTATTTATTTAAAATTAAATCCAATAGATCAACATTTAGTGCTGATAAACAGCAGTAATGTGTATTTAATTGCATGTGCAGGTCAAATCTTAGCTTTATACTGCTGTATCATACTTCAATCCTGTCTTTTTTGTTTACAATGTTTTTTTCCTAGAATTTTTTTGCTTTGGTCAGTTCTCAGATCCTTTGTCGATGTATATTTCATTTTGTAGTAAAGAATAGCTGAAGCAGTTTGGTTTTATTGCTCATATTAATATTTACTGCTTTCAGTTTCAAAAAATTAATATTTACTGCTTTAAACAACACTATGAGGACATTCTCTGGATCATAGGTTACTAAGCTGCTTCTTATTAGACTATTTTTTCCTAAACTGTTTCTGTTAGACGTTAGTACAAGAATTTGTAATGTAACGAGGCAAATAACATCACACATTTAAGCACTTAGGTGAGGATTTAGCTGTCACAGTATTATGTTTTAGATGCAATGTCCTTTTAACAATATTTTTTTTCGGCATCTATAAGATGAATCACTTATTGCTGGATAGAGTTGGTCATCATCATATTTACGCGATGATTATGTATCTGGTGCTCCAAAGGATTAGGTTTAGTGGTAACTTGTTGTATGGATTAGGTGCATGTCACGAGCCTGAGCTTTGATGAGACTAAAGTTTGGTGTTCAAGTAGAGAAGGGTAGAGGCTGGGCCTATATCCGCTGAGCATTGTACTATGTGCTAGCTGGTTCTTGGAGATTTCTCGGTTATTGAAAAAGAAAGTAAAAGACTTTGATATCTGGTTGAGCAGGATACTGGACAGGCAGCTTTTATTTCAACAATAACATTTTTACCTTATGTTAAATTATATTTTTTTGTATTCAAATAGTCTCATATTTCTGCTTTCATAAAAACAGGAGGTAGGTCATCTTCAGAGAGGAGAGAGAAAAGAGACGATGCTCGTGAAGCTTCTAGGAAGCGGCAGCGCAGTCGGAGCAGAAGTGGAAGCCCTCAATGGAAATCTTCCAGCAGAGACCGCGATAGTGATAGGGAAAAGCGTCGTGATAGGGAAAGGAAGAGTGGAAGCAGGGAGAGAGATGATCATGATAGAGACAAATCTAGGGAAAGGAGACGGGCCAGATGAATACATAGGCACTGTGCAAAATGACCATAAATACAGAGTTGTTGCACTATCATTCCTCGGCAGAGATGCATTTGAGCATTTTATGTTTGCTGGGTGGCAAGGTTGGACGATGACCCTCCTGGAAGTAAGGTCCTCTTCTTTTGGTATTCGCTATGCTATGCATGCGCCACACAAAGAAAACAATGTTTCCGTATTCAGCCCTCTGGTCTAGCAAATTGTACAATTGCAGAGAATCTCATGAATGGCTGTAACTACATCTTACTTTATGCTTCAGATTTTACCTGCATTTGCTAATGCGTTTACTGGAGATTTTGTACCTTTCATCTATCTATATTGGACTTCAGTAGTTAGTGGTTCGTAGTTTTCATGTAACCTCCTTTACATTAATTAATGTACTGTCTCAGATAGTATTGTTAGTTACTTCATGCTTGTCCCCTGTTATTAAAGGTATGAGGTAGAACCTTCATCTTCTCAAATTATTCTTGAATTTGTGTTTCCAATTACATGGCCCCTTTGTTATGTAGCCTTCAGGAAGATTAGGCCTACTTGTCGGCCATGCTCAGGGTATCTGGGTAGCAATTGCACCTGGTAGTCTATTTTCACCATGCATTTAGGTATTTATCATGTTTTTTTTTCCATAGAGAGACTCCTACTTCTCAGTTGTAGCAGAGAAACTCAAAGATATATTCTACAAATATGCTTTTGGCTCATGGAAAGAAGTTACCACAGAGTCAAAGCAGAAAAGAACCCAAGCTGAGAGATTTCATCTTCATGTTTTAGTTCACATTGGAACATATGTGGATGAACAAAGAGTTTCTGAGGCTGGGTAGATGACATGACCACTCTGGTTGTGCAAAAGAGAGGACCAAAGAAGAATGTGTTGCAATTATCCCAATTCATTTTGTAGTGTATGAACTTGTTCAAAACTATGGGAGATCTATGCAGCGGTTATATTTTCCTTTTCCCAAGTTAAAGACGAAGCTAGTAATAGATTACCACCAATCATTGCTAAACTACTTTGATACCATAAACAAGTGAGAAATAATAATCATTTACATCTCTCTTTTTCAAACATATTCTATGGTGTATACAAAAGTCCTTTATTCAAAGGAATATTTTCAGGTGACCGACCAACTATCTGAGCACCAAATGAAACACCAATTACTGCACAAGTCTGTCCAATTCTTCAGTTTTAAAGCTAAGTTTGCTGCAATTAGATTTCTATGCCTGAAAATTGCATTCCCAGCTTGCTTATATATATTACCAGAAGCAGTAACATCGGTGCGTTTTAATGTAGTCTCAAGCATTAGCTGACGCCTGGTTGCAACACAGGAAAGAAAGTCCAGTTGTTTTGAATACCTGATTCCTTCCCAGCAGCCTTGTCACTTGTCCACCACTCACAGTCAATACTGTCTTTCTCCAAGACTTCTATTTTCACATTGTCAAAATCAAAATCTTTGCTTGAGCCAAAGGTGATATTCCGGTGCTTTCTATGGCATTCATCTTCCCCACTTTCTGAAGCTTTCCTAGGGGATCCATGTGTTTTTCCTTCGGCCATAGGGCTACCGCTTTTCATTTCATTGGCTAACAAATTGGACACATCCATTGGAAGAGTCTGTTGTGAATGTGACATGACGGGCTCCTTTTCTCTACAACTGGGGATGTCTTCTCCAGTTAATTCAAATGAAACTCTGTGATCAATTACACCTTCCCCAATTTCAGAACCATTATCAGAATTGGCAAGAGATGCTACCTCGGAGATTTGGTTCTCCAAAAGGTAACTATCTCGGGAAGGAGGTTCCCCACCATTTGGAGTCACGGTACCAGAACCTAGCCTTGAAATTCCACCGTTAGGGGTCAGAGTTCCAGAACCTAGCCTAGAGCCCCAGCCACTTGGCGTCAATGATCCTGAGCCAACCCTTGAACCCCATTTGCGAGTGGAGAAATGTTCATAACCAAGAAATCTCGGAGGCTCCCCCTTACGGAACTCAATAATAGGGCATTTTCCAGGGAAAGGTGAGGAGGTGCCAGAATTTGATACTACTGAACCAGGAGATATTAGATTACTACCCGGACTTCCTGGATCTTGATAAGGCACAAACTCATACTGGGACAGCGGGAACTTATAATTGGACCCACTATATCTTCTGTTGCGGGCCAGTGATGATGTCAAAAGCTGCGCAAAAGGCACTTCTGGTGAAGGTGGAGTTGTCATATGCACCGGCTCAGGTGGGGGAGTAAAATTAGCAGTAGATGGTTCAGTAGTGAAGGTAGAGAAAACAGGTGGGGAAACTAATTGTGTTTCATGAGCATAGGGACCAATTGCAAAAATAGACGCAGTCCCACCGGGAGAATATGCATTGATAGATAGGGCTTTGAGAGAGAGTAATCCAGCGGGTGACTGCGTAGCAGAAGGAGGATCAGATGGAAGAAAGGATGCTGGAGAAGAGGGAGGAGCTATAAAGGGAATTACAATGGTGGCCGAGTGATTTGGATTTTCAGTAACTGGAACAGCAGGTCCAGGTGCTGCAGGTTCAGGAACAAGGACGGCATGACCAATTCTTTTGCTGTGCTTGTGAGAGCCAAAACACCAGTATAGACTCCAGCAGCTTCCCCATCTTCTCTTCTGAACTGTAGACGGTTGAACTCTACTCTCTGCATTAACTATAGCCGAAGCTGCAGCATTTACAGTATCTACAGTATTCTGTACGCTACTCATCCTTGAAAAAAACAAACTAAAAAAATAAATAAAAAAAGTTCTGTTCTCCGGCGAAGAATTATAGATTTTCCGGTAACTGAACCGCCGGATTTTTTTTAATTAAGAAAGAAATCAGGAGACATTCGAAGAAGAAGAAACACAATAATCGATAAAAGACAGCGATTTATTTATTATATTAATAAGAAGAAGGAAAGAGGAAAAGTTTAATTAAAAAATAAAATTAAAAAATCTCTCTAGCTGTTATTTTGTAATTATGTAGGGAAAGTGGGGTCAAAAATAACATTAAAGCAAAGATCTGTGGTATTATATTACGTATAAGATGGGGGAGGGGGTGGGGGTGGATAATGTTGGAATTATTAGTGAAGAGATGAAATGACGGAAATGACCTTGATTTGTGGTTGAATTTAATGAGGTGCCATTTTGTGTAAGCGGCGTAAGATAGATAGGTTTGGCTATTAATGGCAAAACTGACGCCAGGGATGCGCATTTAAGGAAGGGGATGTTGTTTTTGGTGACAGAAGAGTGTGCCACCGCGTGATGTTTATCAATCGGATCACGTGACCGTCGTGATCTCTGAGTTGTTAACTCTCTAGTTTTCTTTTTACACACAATATATATTATATAAACGCGTTTGATCGATATTTATAAGCTTTAATTTAATGAATAGATGTATGTGTTTACGTCGCAAATCTCATGTGATTTGTTACATAGCAAAACATGTGTAAGCTATTTATTTAATTTTATGATATTTAAGCTGATGAATATATAATCAGTTGAAGTCAAATTAAAAAACGTATATTTATGTATTATATATATTTTTCCTTCCTAACTCTTCAGTCTTAAAGAGGAAATTTTAATTATTTTATTGTTATTTTTTTTAGAGTGAAGTGTTGAAGATATTTTTAAACTTGACACGAATTATTAGTTTAGTTTTTGAATTATTGATTAACTAATTTAGATACACTTTCAAGAGGAACTTACATAAATATATTATAATAAAAAAATATTTACCATTTATAGCAATAATAAATTTTTTTCACTTGATCAGTTTTAATTCATTTATAATACAAGTTTAATACATATTACAAAAAAAATTTATTATTCATATATAATACAAGTTTTAATGATTGATAATACATTTTCCACATATTTTAATACATTTATAATACAATGTGTCAATTTTTTACCAAACAAACATAATATATTTAAAAAAGCAATTATAATTCATATATATTGCATACATAATTCACTTTTAATTCATATTGCAGCTTTTACATAATATTGCTATAAATGATAATAAATAAAAAGTATCGCTAAAATAAGTAATTATTTATTAAAATATACCAATTTATGTAATTTTCCCCACTTTTTTTTGAATATGCAGCATGACATACATAACAAGTGGTCTCAAACTCTTGTAGGAGTATGAGACTATTATTAAAAAGTGGGAGAAATGTTGAAAGTATCTCTAAACATGACGAGAATTTAGGAATATATTTCACTCATATTACACGATTGAGGTGTATTTAAATCCAGTTAATCAAGTAAAGAAGTATTTTTAACACAGTTAATAGTTCAAGAATAAAATTAATTATTCCCTCATTTAAAAGTGTTTCAATAATTCTCTCTTACACAATTCAAGATAAAATGAAAAATAATAATTTAATATTAACGTTTTAAATAAAACATAATTTGAATATAATTCTATTATTAAAAATTACGACAGTAACACACTGGGAATATGTATTAGCCAACTCACTTTTGGAATATCTCCATGAAGATATGCGCCAAAAAAGGATATAAGAGCGCTTTATTTAATCTTAGTTGCTTGATTAGCATTTTTTCTCTCTCTTTTATTTCATTTATACTGTAGTAAACTAGTAATTAAAAGAGTAAAAAAAAAAAGGGCATAATTGAATATAAAGATTCGATAAAAATTGGAATTATAATTTGTGATGTTATATAGTTATTGGATTGTTCCTTTTAATATGCCTGATTAGTCGAGTTTTATAATAAAAAATACTCAACCATTATCCACCACTAGCATAATATCAATTACTATAACAAAATTACATTATTACTCCTAGTATATTATGAAGAGAAAAAAAAGAGTTCAAAGCATGTGTACCGTGAGTTAACTTGTTTAATATAAATTCAATATCAAATTTTTATTTTTCTAAAATGAAATATACAATATTTATAGAAATATATCTAAACACTATGAATCATAATTTATAATTAAAATATTCAAAAATTTAGAGTTTTTTATTAGTTTCACAAAAATTGATTGATTTAGATTCACAGGTATATCGCTCCTTATTAAAATAAAATCAGACTCGAACGTGAGATAGAGAGTAATTCCACCCTTTTTATTTCTTAATTAAGAAAAAAAGAATATTATTTCCAAATATAAATTATTTACAAGGAAATATAAAAAATAAATAAAATCATACGTTCATATTATTGTTTACATCACGTATACAATTAATTTAAATTCACCTCTTATCAAGATAAATTATTTTAATCTCAAAATTATAATTACAAAATAACTTAATCGAAAGAGCATTATAAAAGGAAGCTAAATACACGTGCGGGGAACCACCCATCTTTTGTTGTTTTTTTAATTTTGGTTCTTTTTGGAGGCCCTCGTGTGCTTGCCTCTACCTGTTTAGGACAGTGACCTTTTTTTTTTTTTTTGTTCTTCTAAACTAAATAAAAATAAATTCTCCCCCACTTTTTAAGTAATTTACGTATTTTATTATTGTTTTTTTCATGAAAAAAAAAACAAACCAAACAGTGCCAATTTACCTTTTTCCTTGTCATGAAACGTGAAAGCAAAAGCTTCTTAATTAATACTCCAAATAACTTTATGCTTAACTTTTACATTTAACCTTTTTTTTTTCATAGAAGAAGTTAATTAGCTTTACATTATGAGTAGTTATTATAGCCTTTTCAGCTATTTATCTTTTCATGTTTAACCAAATCTTTTTTGTTTAATGATGAAGATAATGATTGTTAATTAATTAACATACATAAAGAAGAATTAGGGAAAACCGTCATACGTGGGAAATTACGAAGTGTGAATCCACTTCAACAATAATAATAAGTCAATAATTATTCACTCTTTTTTGGTTCTTTTCACCGAAGAATTTATCAATTTGATCGGTGAAAAATTATATTATTTATATGTGACTAAAAATATTTTTTATTTATATATAGTAGAGCAGTGGCGTAGCCACATAGTGATAAGCGTGTCCAATTGGACACCCTTCGTCGGAAAAAAATATCATATATATATAAGTAAAATGATATACTAAATGATTAAATAACATATTTTTGGTACCCTTAATATAACAAATTGTTATTTCTGGACACGCTTTGTTAATTTCCTGACTCCGCCACTGTAGTAGAGGCTGAACTCTATTTGACTTTTTCAATTTGATGTTTTTTTTTTAATATTTTAAATCCTCTTAATAAAAATCTTAGCTTTACCACAATGCAGTTTCAGTAATATATAAGTAGATCTAGATGCTAAATTAACTGATTTTTAGAGTTTATATTATATGGATTGGTATTGTTAAAATTATATGATTTTATAGTTTTTTATGCATTGGTTGTGTCTACTAGTATGGAAAAATTGAATTTGCCCCTACCCTAATTAAGGTGAAAAGGAGTGATAATTAAAAGGTAATTGCTATTTAATTTCAAAGTTAAAATATTGGTTAATAGCTTAAAACAAACGATAAGTAACCCATTATAACAAAAGAAAATTGTCATTTTATTGGTGAATATAACATAAATCTGTTTTATTTTTATAATAAGATTTATGAGTTTATGTTACCTACACTCTCAATCTAAATTATTTTTGCATTATCAGGTAACCTTAGCAAACAATTTATCTTATTTTCAAGATTATAAATCTCATATTTTAAAAATATTTATATATGAATGATTTTATAAATAATCTGATATAATAGTACAATTTTATGGTCTCGTAATAATATATTATATAACTTAGATTAAAAGATTTTATATATTGAGTTGGACGTCAACTAGTATGGAAACATTGGATTTGCCCCTACCCTAACGTGAAAAGAAAGGATGATCAAGATTTCAAGCAAGACCTAATTTTGATGGTTTAGAAAGCTAAGTGATAAAAAAAGGCTATAAAAATTAATAGGGTTGAATAGTTAGCTTGGGGTCCATGACAACAAGTGAAGAAGACATGCCACCACCAATTGCAATATTGGGACTCCATGTATCCTCAAGAAAACTAGCCTATCATATAGTCAACTATCCTTATCGCGGAAACTTTTACCTGATATGTATATAGTCGTTCATCAAAATAATAATCAGCTGATATATAAATATTTATCTTCAGTAAGTATAACTAATTTTAGTCGAGCGATCATATATGCGTTAAAAGCTAAGATATATCTTTTTTTTATCTGATGTTTGATATCTATATATCAGCTCGATTAAAAGCTTTTTTGTGTGTGGTTTTGGAGTTTGGGAGTATGGGTAAATGGTCCTACAACACTAAAGTTTAGCCCAACATATCACATGTTCCAAGTAGGTGGCCGTTAGATCCTCCCAATTAAACCCCTTTCGTGTACATTTCTACTACTATCTAAAATTTCATAATTTATCCCTTTAAAACATTTGTCAACAACTTGCCATTACCTTATGTGTTTGTCCTCATTCATCCCACTTTAATTTCTACTTCAAATTGTCTTCTACTCCACTCTCACCATACACATGCAAACATCAAATGTATTAAAGTACATATATGTGATTCTATCATTATCAATATATAAGAATTCAAAGTTTCAAGTCAATTATTATAAAGTTGTTACTGTATATATCAATTGTGTGGGAAGTAATTGCAAACTTATACATTTTATATCTATATATGTTGAAGTTACTGAGTTTGCCACATTATTAATTCGTGAGATGAGATTTCATCTGCTTATCAACGATCTCATGATTTAAAATATATGTCTTTATCGAATCGAGAGTACTAAGCACTGGTTTATACGGTTTACCTATAGATATATATTATGACAAAAGCACATTCAACCTTTGTGTTTTATTGGACATTTTGTTGTAGTTACTTACTAACATGATCATGTGAAGTTCAACTTCATGATCTCTATTTCTTTAGAGCAATTTTTTTGTTGCTACTTGTCTATCATCATTAGTTCGATTAGTCATCTTCATAATGTTGAAAGAAAACGTGTGGAGCCACTCCAAGTTTAACAAGATATTTTAATTAAAGAGGATATATGTATTTGAAAAAAATTAAATTAAAGCAGATTATATATGATTCTATGATTTTTCACCTCACTAGATATCTTTTTAGGATTAAATTAAGTTTGCCCAATGTCAATTTCTTATTATGATATCGTCGTCAGACCCATCTCAGTTATTGACTTACCCCCTGAACCCTCATGTTATGTTTCCCATGCTCCATATATCCAATCTTTGGCGTGCAAATATGTTACTACTAAAATTAATGAGAAATGCGTCTAAAGTAATTTAGCAAATAAAAAAAAAAATAGCAAGCAAATAATAGTATTTCTATTTGAATTTATGCGAAAGTTACAATCTTTATAAAATCCTTAAGAAAAGATATGTAATCTCATGATTCTTCTCTTCACGGATGTTCTTGATTTGATGACATATTTGCGGCTCAACACTTAGAGCTGAAGACTTTTTGTATGCGAAAGACTCACGAAGAGCAATGATTCTCTATGTATTTCTGTGTGTCTTCTTCTTTTTCTTCCTTCTTCTTTTGGTCTTATGAGGACCCCTTTATATAGGTGTAAGCTAGGGTGTTGACGTATTTTGGTCTACAAGTAATTTCAGAGGGTCTTGGGCTTGAAGAACTTGAGTTGGACTCATCTTGTCAACTTAATGGATTGATTCAAATATAATTTGAACTTTATTTAAGTAATATGTTTTGACTCAAATATTAATCCAATTTTATTAATCAATAATTTGACTTGATCAATATATAAAAAATTAAAAGATTAATTCAAAATTTAATATGAATTTCTCAATAAATTTTCATTGTCCACACTGACAGATAGAGTTAGTTTAAAATAGTAATTTTTTTAAAAATAAAAAGTAAAAATTGACGGCCATCCTATCGAATTTTCGGATTTCTAAATGTAAAATTGCAGTTGAAGAGTATACATAAAAACGATGAAAATATTACATCAAAGAGCATGGGGTGGTTGAATTGTAAAATTGTCCAAATATATATTGATTTTTTAAAAAATGACCCTGTCCTTCAGATTTGACCAATTTTTTAGTGAAAACTTACGTAAATATACTATAATAAAAAAATATTTATCTTTTATAGTAATAATATTTCTTTTTCACTTGATTATTTTTAATTTATTTATAATACAAGTTTAATTCATATTATAAAGAACAATTTTTTATTCACATATAATACAAATTTTAATGATAGATAATTCATTTATCACACATTTTAATACACTTATAATACAATGTGTCAAATTTTTATCAAACAAATATGATATATTTTAAAAAACAATTATAATTCATATATAATTCATATATATTGCATACATAATTCACTTTTAATACATATTTCATATTTAACATAATATTGCTATAAATGGTAATAAATAAAAAGTATTGCTAAAATCAGTAATTATTTACTAAAATGTACCAATTCATATAATTTTTCCTTTTTTAGTAGTGTGATAGTAGCCCCACGCTGTCTGTAGATGAAATACTTATTTTCCTCTTATCATATTGAATAATTCTCACCTTATAAATTAATCTTTTGAGATCGAATTAGAGTAGACCATCTTGTTTATTTTATTTTATAAAAAAATTGTGAGGGGTACAAAAGGAGTAAATTAAAGGTATCCCTACCAAAAACATCACATAAATAGGAAATCACAATCCCTTCTTCTCTGTCAACAGTTAATATATTTGGAATGTCATGTTTATCTTTATTTGCTCTAACACTCATTCATGTGTTAGATGCATTGTACCTTAAAGTCTAGCTACTTGTCTTTGGCTCATTCTAAGCATATATATTGACTCCTATTTTTAATGCTATCTCTAGCAAACTCTTTTATTTTGAACATAAGCAATTAATTCACAATACATATTGGTTTCCATTTATTAGAACTTAATTAGACATGGTTCCATCAATGCATGTTTTAGAATACAATTTGTATATTAAGTTCCCTTAATAATTGTGCATGTTTGGTCTCTTAATATAGTGTTGAGTAACTCGCGCTTTCAGTTATAATCAGATTGCTAGACTCGTTTTAGTGAACAAGTTAAACTGATTCCCTGCCCCTCATTTTAAATATTATACACGTTTCAGTATTCAGCAAAGATTAAATTATGTTTATATTAATTTTTAATAAAAAATAATCATGTTTCAACAATTTTTAATATACAACAAAGTTTACCATGTGATTATTTTATTTTACTAACATAAGACGGATTGCCGTTGTATGGCTTCCTTAAAGTAACAAATTAGAAAATCCTCAATGAGCATTTTTCCAATTAAAAATATATTATCCCTAATAGAAATTCCTAATTTAACTTGTACTAATATTTGTTTTTCAAAATCTCTTGTTGATATAGTTAGTATTGGTAAACTAATTTTGACAAAAGCAAATAATGTGCACTTACTGTTGGAATTTCTCTACAATTGATTTTTTCAATAACTTAAAAAATCATTAAACTATAATGCTTCATAACCTCCACGAGATCATATCACAATGGTTAATGTCATGTTTAAGCTAATGATCTATATAGATTGATTGTATAGAAGACTATCGTAGATTTGTTCGTATTATGAGTGAGTAGTTAGTCCAATACTACTACTTTGTTTTGTAAAGTTACAGTTTTGGTTATAAATGAAATATGCCGTTATCAAAAAAAATAAAATGACTTAGTTCAACGTGCTTATTTCATAACTTTAAAAGATATTTTGATCTTTTCGATTCTCCATTAAAATATAGGAGTTTGAATATATCTTGAAATATGAATATGAAAAAATATTTAAAAAATCGATACATTTCAATAAAACTCAATTAAAAAGTAAGGATACTCTAATTAAGTTTGGTTATTGTTTTTGGCTTAACAATTATTTTACTTTGATTAATCTGATTTTTTTTTCTTCACAAATTCTTATATAATAGTATAAATTAAGTTTCAAGGAAAAATTACATGGTTAACAAATATATACTAATAATTAGTTATCATAGCTATAGTTTTAGTTGATTATCACTTGTGATCAACATTCAATGATAATTACGTGGGCTGGAGCTTCGAGTTTGTATAATTCACACGTTTGTATAATTCGAAAATTGTATAACTTTTGTAAATATAATTTGTATAACTATTTAAATGTCAGCTGTTTGTGTTTATATAAATTCGTTATTTCAAATTTATACAAAAATAACTCAATTATACAACTGTACAAACAATACAGCTTAAACTGTAATAACAATCCATAAATATATAAATTATAACTATAAAAACATAATTAAGTTTATTATAGTGACTATTTGTGAATTTTTCACTTAAAAAGTGTACTTATGGTCCATTCACACGGGCTTACTCGTTTAAGATTTAATTTTGCAATTTCAAACACTTATAGCATATTTTAATTTGATTAATCAAATGACCAATTTATTTAAGGCATGGTAATATAAAATTAAAGGTTGCACGTGTATCGAGTTTTCCCCAATGCCTTATTTGGTTTCATTTGACCAAAGGCTTATGGTAGTAAGTACTATTTTATAGCTGGTGTCACATGGGTTGATTCTAATCATCATCTACCTAGGTGGGGTTGTAATAATATTTTTTTAAAAAAAAAGAAGTATTAAGATAAATTCAAGTGGAGGGTAAGTAATAATATTTTATTTTGAATTTATCTAAATTTTAGAGTAAAGACTTTGAGTTATCTACCATTCGTAATGGTGAAAAAATAATAAATACTCTGACCTACTTTAATTTGAAACGGAGTTAAAAAAGAATGATTTTTTGATGTGTAAATTAGGTATATAGCATTTTATATAGTAATATTCTCAAGTTATAGCATTAGAATTTGAATTTCAGTGTATAACATTTAATATCTCAATCTATAGCATTTTATTAATAAATATAATGTTAATTATAATTTATTAAAAAGAGTTGTTATTAACAATTAATAAAAAAATGGGATAAACTAATAATGGATAATTAATATACCTAATTAACACACGAACAAACTAATAATGGAAAATGGGATACTTTATTAATTACATTAAATGTAGTTAGCACTTTTTGAAACTGTATACTAGCACGTTTTAAGGGATTTTAATTAAAATTTAATATTAGATTAACACGTTTTTAGGGATATCAAAAATATTCAGATTAGCATCATTGCCTTAAATATCTCTAGTTAGTTTAAATGATATTATTTTTTGATTTAATTCCTTAAAAAATTCTACCAGATTTTAACGATTATTTTCAGATTTGCAGATTATTTTCAGATTGGCATTTTGAAACCTATTTGCATCATCGTTACAATTCATCTTTTTTCCAAATTTTCACGATTATTTTCAGATTGGCATCAACATAGAAGTCATTTTTTCTCAAAATTTCACGATTATTTTCATAACTGCATATTTCAGTTTTTTTTTAGTAACCTGGTAAATTTTGGCGTTTGAAACAATTTGATTTGATCTGATAGAGAACATTATGTCAATATTAATTAAACATGGTGGAAAGTGGAATTCATCAGGTTGATTTTTAATTATGATTTGTTTTTTTTAATTATGAATTGTTGGTTTTAATTAATTTGATGTTTTTTACATGTAGAACAGTGTTTGATTTTTTTGATAACTGTATTATCTGAAATACAGTTTGTATTTTATTTTTTTTGAATGAAACAGTTATGTTACGTATAGCGTATTTGAAGTCTGAAGTTTGTATTATTAGTGTATGAAAAATACACAAAACGTGTATCAATTGTTTATGAAAGTCCTTTTTTTAAAGAATATTCTAGTTTCTATTGAAATTAGAATATATGTTTTTGTATTAATTTTGTATTGAAATTGTATTGTGTTTGTTTAATTGGAGTAGTTTGTAGGACAGTGAATGATATATTAAATGTGTATGAAGTGTGTATGAATTATATGAATTGATTATAAACGGTCATCTTCTTCCCAAAAGTTTTCCAATTTAAACTTGTGGTAAAATTTTGACTTGGGAACTTTGTCAAAGTCTCCGAAATTTTCTGCAATTAATCTTTGAAACAGATGGATCAAAAACAAAATCAGAAATTGGTCCAGATTTTAGACTGATTACAACGACCAACTCTTTTAAGTCAAAATGTAACTCTGTACCATTTACATTGATAATGAACATGTCATCCCTGTCATTTTCAGATTCAAGAAGGAAAGTATGACGCAACAATTGACATTGGATGTTTATGTTATATAAATCATAAAAAATTCCAAATGGAGTTTCTTGTAAAAATTGCTGAAACTTATCTTGACCGAGGAAGGTCAACAAATCAGCGAACACAATCATGTTGATACAGGAAGATAAATGTGTTTGAACCTTCTTCTCCTATAAAATTTGTAAACTAAATTATTGCTTTTTATATACTATAAAATTCCATAGAAAAAATCATATATACAATGCTATATTAAATTGACATTCAATTAATTCATACACAAATCATACAAATTATATACAAAATTAATACAATATTAATACATATTCGATGGACATTTAATTCAATTCATACAGAAATCATAAAAATCATATGCCTCAGTTCATACACAATTCATACAATATTAATACATATTCGATTTTAAAAAAAAACTAATATGTGACTTTTAAACTACAAACTAATCTCATTTAGTATGAATACGTCAATTCATACATCAAAATCAAAAAATAAAATATACAGTTGCAATACTTATTATAATAGACAAAATTATAGGATACACAACATTAATACATCATTCATACACATATATTTTACTGGACAAGAATATCATTTCATACATATATGATACAAAGGTAATACATAATGCATACACTCCTGTATCGGTAATGACCAATTATTTCATACACAAAATCATACAAAATTAATACATTTATTATGTATCAAATCATATACTGATATATTCAAATTATATCATATACAAAACATACAACACTAAATCATTCAATATTCATATATAATTATAATATAGAATACTAAAAACTTAACTCATACATAAATCATACAAATTTCATGTAGTATACTATTGACAAATAAAATCAAAAATTAAATACACTAACACAACACATTGTAATTCAAATTTGAAATAATCTTTTTACTGACTTTATCAACTTTTTTAGGTTTATTTGTAGCTTGTATCTCTGATGCTTTTTTTGAAAACTTTCTTGTTGATCGATCAATTTCAATGCCTTTTATTTTTTTTGATTTTGTATTTTTTAATCCTCACCATAGTCAGAATCGGATTCTGACGATGTTCTAATTTCTTTTCCTTTCCTATTCTTGCCTCTTTTCTTTGCCTCTTTGATTTTGTTTTTTTCCATCTTCGAATTAACTGAACTACACTTCTCTTTTCCCTTTGATTTCTGCGTTTGAGTTTGTGACAATATATCGAATGAAGGAACATGAAAGTCATCAGACTCATCGACCAATCTTTTGCTTTTACTTGGGGTTTCACTATCTTTCCTAGACATTCTATATGAACTTAATGGGGAACTGATCTGAGAGGGATGTTTGGATTTTGGGATGAACTGATCTGAGAGGGATAATGGGGAAGATGAGTGAGGCGGGATTTGGGTAAGAACAAAAAATCTTTGCGTGTTGGGAAGAGATGATGAGTGAGGCGGAATTTGGGGAAGATCAAAATATCTTCGCGTGTTGGAGGAGATGGAGTGTATTGGGGGAAGATGTTTGTGTATGTATTGGTTGAGATGGGGGTGGATAGTTATTGGGCAACCGTATAATAGGGAATTAATTAAAATCAAATCCCTATTATTTAGATTTTGTTTTTTAAAAGGTAACTATATAATGTGAAATTTAATTAATAATAATTTATTATTTATATTAAAAGCTTTAAAAGGTGATAAAGAGAAAAAAAAATCATGTTTTAATTTGATTTAAACTAATTTGAGCATTTTAAGGAAACTGAATAATTTAAATCCTTTTTGAATTCTTAATATGTGCTAATTTGTTAATTATTCATTATTAATTAAAATTAATTCAAATCCACAATTAGTGCTACTTACCAATTTATACATAAACATTTTTTTTCCTTTTTATTTTATTTAAAAAATAAAAATAAAAAGTTAATTGTAAAAAATAAAAATAAATATTTAAACATATTAATTAGTATTTAAATAATTACTTATAGTTTATTTTTAATTAAATATATTTTTAATTGATATGCTATAACTCGATAATAATCTGCTATAAGTAATTTATTTTTAAAAAGTATGTTTATAACTCGATATATATAACCTTAAATGTGTATAGGGTGTTATTTTTATTTTTTTGATTTTGTGGTTCTAAATTAAAGTTATGTCAAATGTATCAAAATGCATTTTAATCTTGTGGCCTTAAACATGCCACGTGGAAAGTTAAAGTTAAAGTTTTGCCAAAAAAGGAAAGGGGTCATTTTTTTTTAAACATACTAAAAAGGAAATGAGGTCATTCTTTTTTAAACGAAGGAAGTATCGACTAATTAATTTTGAGTTGTATATGTATGAAACTAAATTATAGTATTTATTAGATTTTCTTTCCATCTGAGTCAGAAAAAATGAAAAAATTAACTATATACACATTTTATTTCACTATAATTTTTCAAATCTTCTACCATTTAAAAAAAAATTAAAATCACCTTTCGGGTGCATCACTCTCCTCTCGATGATACATCCCTATCCCCTTTTGGATACATTTCTCACCTCTTTTTTGATACATCCTTCACCTATGTATCAGGATGTCTGCCAATATATCCGATAGTCCAATAATGTAATCGAATCTCCTATCCCCTCTTTGATACATCCCTAACCTATGTATCTTAATGTCCAGTGATGTATCATTAACCGATATTAAATCAATGTCATATATTTTGTTAGTATTATTAAGACTGATAATTTCGTTTAATTGATACTAAATCAATAATTATTCATGGTATTGGAATTATTAAAGTTTCTTGTTTAGAAATTATTAATTAGTCAATCATACTATAAGAGTACACGTATAATGTTGTGGTACCATTGACTAATGGGTAATTTTTTAACAAGAAACCTTAATGATACCAGTACAGTGCATATATATACATATATATATATATATATATATATAGAACAAAGATAGAGAGAGTATCAATCAAGCGAAATTATCAATCTTAATGATACCTATATAGTATGATATTGGTTTAGTATCAATTTAGCGAAATTCGTTAATATAATATATGATATGATTAGTATTAATTAAGTGTAATTAATAGAGATATCTAGTATAATTATTTAGTGCGATATGAATCTAAAAGGATATATATTTGTTATTATTTGCTTTTATGAGATATTTACTTGGTTTCCCCCCTAATTTTCTCATAATGAACGAAGAAATTTGGGCTTTGTGGCCCAAACTAAAATCTCGGCCCAATATTTTGTCGCATTAGGAGGACCAAAATACCCAAGACCAATAAAAAAGAAAGGAAATGAAGCCAGTACAATAGTAGCTGCGTTTGATAATTGAACTATTATGGATATTTTATTTTAGGAAAAATGACAGAAATTTCACATTTAAGTTCTATTATTACCATTATATTTTATTAGTCTTAAAAATCCTCAAAATTTCCCATTTCATGCATCAGACTAATGTATCAGCGCATCAAATTAATATATTTCACGCATCAAATTAATGTATCTTGCACATCAGATTAGTGTATCATGTATATAATGTACATCAGATTAGTGTATCATGTATAAACTTCAATGTATCTTACTTTATGATTAATGTATCTCGCACATCAGATTAATGTATCAACACTTATATTATTGTATCAGTTTTATAGATTTCTGTAATTATTAACTTATAAGGGACAAATAGTAATTTTATTTTAAAAGTATGTGATTTCTGTCCTTTTTATTTTAATTAACTAGCCATTTTATCTGATTTTCTCTATAAATAGTTGCCAGGCCCAAAAAAGGTTTCTGCATTTTGTCTAATAATTAGTCTATTTCAAACAAATTGGCATATTTCTATATTTAAAAGCTATTCAATTTACATTCTATTGCCATTGAAATGATTTGTTTTAGGCTTCATCACATACAAACCAAATTAATTGGTAGAACTTTTATTATACATTATACCCATTTTGTATGTGGCAATATCGGATTTAGTGAAAAGAGCGAGTCACACAGTGATATATAGTGATATTCAATCTAAAATATCTACAAACAATTCAGTGGAATTTTTTTTCCTCATATAACACGCACCTTTGCCCGAGTAGGACTGGCTCAGAATCAACCATCCAAGCGGTCATAATGATCTTTGGAAGTCCAACAATCAATATCAAGTTGCACACCACTTATAACAATCAGATTTAAGCTAGGCGTCATAACACAGACACATGTTATAATATAGCATTTTCAGAATCCAAGTGTATCGTCTTTCATATTGTAGCGACAAATTAAGTTTTTACACCTACGAAAAATGACTTCACAAAGAATAAAGATGACACAAATAAAAGAACCCGAAAAGCATTAGATGATTCTTGTTATTCTTCCTTTTTTTAATATTTCACATTAAAGAGGCCTTTGCTCCTCCTCCTCATGTGTATTATCCCTCCTCTTTTAGAATATTTTTCCCTTCTATTAAAAAATTACGATTTTGACACTTTAGTCTAAAGCTAATAAACTTAATCTACGTTGACGAATTCACCTGTAAATTCTTTATTTTGTTTATGATCGTAAATTCATGATATTCAAATCGACTTTCAACCTAGATTAATTTCACAAAATATTTATCATTTCACTAATAACAGGTACTTGTTAACTCCTATCTTCGATTCAAACAAAATTGAAAACAGTTGTAGCAAATGAACAAAGAAAAAGGGGCTTTATGGCCCAAATTAAAATGACTCGGTCCATTTTTTTTGTAGGACCAATATAGATATCTGCAAGTCCAATAGAGAAGAAAGCAAAGTGAATGTAAGCTGTTGTAGTAGCTGAATTTGATTCAATGAGCACCAGTTCTCTCATGGCTTCTGTAATCTCTTCTGCTTCTTCTTCTTCACTAGCTAGTAGAAGACTTTCTGTGACTGCCCTTTCATTTTCTTCCATTTCAGTTAACCACAACCCCAAAGTTCACTTCTTTAAATGGATTCCTTACTCGGGTCTCTCTTCTTGGAATGGACTGAAGCAGCTGAGTATTTCAAAATCTCAATTTTCAGTACAAATTGGTACTTTTTCTTTAATGGGTCTTTGCTAATTCATCTGTTTTCATGGTTACCTAATGCCAAATTGGCATTTGCTTGATTCGTATTTGTTGATTATTGAAGTTATTGGTTGGTTTACAGGGAGAAGTAGAAAAAACAAAGGAAAAGGTGTATATGCATCTCTATTTGGAGTTGGTGCACCTGAGGCACTAGTGATTGGGGTTGTAGCTTTGCTAGTTTTTGGCCCAAAAGGTCTTGCTGAGGTATGTTTTGCCTTCTTCCTTGTACATAAATATCTGGCATTGATTCCATTTTAGTTCTTTTAGATTAGTCTTAAGTCAACTTGCAGTATTGATCAGGGAAGATGTTATTTTTTCTTGCCAGCTGAATTATTGAAAGCAGAGAGTTTACAACATGAACTCTCAGGCTAATTGATAGCATGACATAAAATTAAACTGTGGTGAAGTAACTTTCTATTGAGCTCCCAGGGAACAAGTTTGCAGTCTCATAATGTAGATGTAATTGTGCAGATGATCTCTATCACTAATATGAAAGCTAATTAGACATGTGATACAAAATGTTTAACAGCTACTACTTAGATTGCTTACATTCAAAATCCTCAGGCTTATTTGGAATTTAGTCATGTGAAAATTGTGTCTTCAAATTCACTAGATAGTTTTAATCTTTTAGATGCAGTTAGCTAGAGTGAGTTTCAAATGCTAGATCTTTATGGAAGGATTAGAAACACCTCAACTGAATTTTATATTATCTTATACTACTGCAAGAAGTCGTTGAATAAATTTGGGGAGGAAAAGATGGGGGTGGGGTGACTGTAACATATAAGAGGTAAAATATATCATCGTAGAAGAGGGTAGGAAGTCTGTTAGTTTTGGAGGGAGGGAGGGGGACCTTCCTTGGTAGTTAATATATTCTCTGGTGCAAATGCCTATAAAATTCTTCGTATGTACCTCAGGTATTAGCTAAATGATCTTTCATGTGCTTAAGATTAGGAGGGGCGGTCTAGCATCTAAACTAAGACGGGTTGCAGTGGTAGATGCACCTAAGATCATGAGTTCATATAGGCTTTTTGCAGCGCTTGCCCATTCGTGACAGTGATCGCTACAGTTGAAGAGATAAGCCAGCGGTTTACTGGGCTGGGGTGGGATTTCAGTGAGTGCTAAAAGAGAAAATACAAGTAGAGAGAAAATAGGAAAACGTACTACCTCAGTCAAGAAAGGTTAATGGGTATCTCATGATGAGGTCTTGTGCTATTGCTACCAATTGCTTTGAATCTCCAAGCATTTTACCCTTAGGATTCTGAAGGCTTGCTTTTTCTGTAACCTAGGTATGGGCATGGCTCTCTAGTTAATTTAAGTTACCCAACTAGATGAGATGAAGTTCTTTGTGGTAACGCTGGAGAATGGCTAAGACTATAGTGACAGAGGTCTGGGTTATAGAAGATGTGTTGTCAAGCCACAATTTTTTAGAAGAAGAAAAACACGCCTGCTGATTGGCGCCTCCCTTGGCATGCTGGGTAAAATGAATACTGATGCAGCACCTTCTGGCTGGTATCAGTCTCTGAAATCCCTTAGATGGTACTAGTTAATGACTGGCTGGCTGGCCACACAAACAAGCAGTATACGCTATAAGTGCCTCTTGTTAGGTCATGAGGCAGACACATGCATGTTCATATGAACATCATGTGCCTCTCTTTTGTTGGTCCCATTTTCGCTGCAAAAATCACATTCTACTGATGCTTTCTACTTTGGTTCTGCAGCTAAAGTTTGAAGATTTTGAAGTTATAAACTTCAAATCCTTCAGTTGGGTTCAAGTATAACAATGTAAATGTAAACCTTGATCGTACTACTATTTGTTTTCTCAGTAGGAGAACCTAGCATGTCTCATTCAACTCTAATATCTATTGACAACATAAACTTTGACTTATCATCTTACAATGTGAGATTTTCTGCATGTCAGGTTGCTCGTAACCTGGGAAAAACTTTGCGCGAATTTCAACCTACTATCAGAGAACTTCAGGTAGGTCTGTGTGACATTTGTCGAAGTTTATTTGTTTCCTTTATTCTACAAGCATGTTTTGGATTCTCATGGCGCTCTCGTCTTTTGCATGAAGGATGTTTCAAGGGAATTCAAGAGCACACTTGAACGAGAGATTGGCCTTGATGACATAAAAGGTTCAGTCCAAGACACAAGAAATTCTAGCACCACGAGTCCTTCATCAGATAGCAGCTCTAAAGATTCAGTGGCTGATCCCAGTGAGTCATCACACCTTTTATATTTATACCATTTGTGTTTCCTAACATTAATTGTATGTTTTCTTTTCATTAACTTCAAACAGTCCTTAACTTCTTGGACATTTTAATTATCATGTTAATGGTTCAGAGGTTATATCAATGCCTGATAGAAAAAAACCAAGTGTATGAGTGTGCTTATCAAATTAAAGAACTGTTGGTGTTTGCACATCTTTTACAAGTGAATGCCAATCAGAACCACAACCAATCTTACCAAGACCTTAACCATCAAAATCAGCGCTGTTCTAAAAGCTACCCTAGGTCACGTGGTCTTTCATGTAGTTTCTCAAGAATTGATTTTGATACTATAATCTCTGACTTTCATCCGTATAAATTAATACGTTTTTTATCTAAGAAACTTAAAAATTGGTTGACTCGCAAACAATTGACATTACAGAAGTTTTTGCTTGGTTTTGAGCTTTCTTTTCACAAGCAGGAAACTAATGTAATCAAGTAACAATTTTGTTGCATTGTTGAGTGTGCAAACAAATTCTCAAAATGGAAGTTATAAGAAAAAGAAAAAAGGGCAGCCCGGTGCACAAAGCATCCTGTGTTAGCAGGGTCTGGGGAAGGCTGCACCTCAAGGGGTGTGATGTAGACATCCTAACCTGATGCAAGCATTAGTGGCTGCTTCCACGAATCAAACCCGTGACTTATAGGTCATACGGAGACCCCTTTAGCATTGCTATAAGAAAAAGAAGCTACATATAATGTATAGGGGTACTCTTCCTGGTGTGAGGTCTTTTAGAGAAAATCGTAAAGGCTTTGCGGAAGTGGAATATCACACCGTGTAATGATTTCAATTGGACCTTTTTAACTCACCGAATTGGGTAGGAGCCGATGGTTTGGTTAAATGGGTATGGAGATGATGAAGATAACTCTCAATTGCTGCCTGAAGAGCTAAGAAACAAAACCCAATTGAGTGACAGAGTTGAATGTGCTGGTATACTCTTGTTGAGTGTTTACGGGCCAGTTTACTACCTTTGGCCGTACCTTGGAGACCCACACAAAGAGAAACAGTAGTGGGTTTTGGTGGATAAATACTTAGTTAATTAGGTGGCTCACAATGAAGCTCTAGGTTAGTGCATAATTGGGTGAGTGAACAAAGTCCCATATTGGAAATTGATAAAAAGAAGTTATATATAAGGTGTAGAGATACTATTAATGGTGTGAGGTCTCTAGGAGAAAATCATGCAGGTTTGACCCAAAGTAAACATTAACACACCATGTTAAGAGTGACTTTCAGTGTAGTCTAGTCGACAAAGATGTAGGATCGAAAGATCTTTAAAAGGCCAAATTGAAATTGAAAAGCAAAGGTATGATGAGTCCACCTAGGTGCATGATGATTATGCGTTTGCCTTTTGCGTAGATTAAAAAAAACTGCACTTCTATTTCTTTCTAGGGTTCTTGAATTTTAGAGTGTCTATTCTGAAAGAAGTTCGGTCTGACAATGAAGTTTCTTGGCGTGTATGTCTTTTTTCCCTTCATTATTTGATTTTCCATTGGAGGTGGACCTTCTTCTCCTTAATCATATGGATACCACTAGTCTGTTTATGTCTTTAGCCCAGCCTACTGACCTTTTCTTTGAATTAGATCGAAATTCCGATGACAATTTCATCAGATTACAACTTGAAACCCTCTTTCTTTTGATCCAAATCTTCACCAATGCGAACCTTACTTAGATTCAGGCATGCTATTTATACGGTTAAGAATAGTTATATGAGAACATCTCACTCTTTTGGGCATACACTGACAAGAGACTTGTGATCTTAACACTCTGACATGCTTTAGCTAAGGATAATAGAGGTCTCTCATTTTTGTTCATATTTGTATCCACATTAACGTAGGCCATAGAATGGTAACAAGGTGGACATGCTCTGGACTCCTTGAATTTTCAATCTATCGTGTTGAATCTTGCTTTTACATTCATTTGCATGTTGTGGATAACCGCTTGGTTTAAAGAAATTCTGTACAGCGGGCGTGTGTTTGAGAGGGACAGAAGTCGAGTTTTTGTTGTACATGTACAAAACGTTAAGAGGTGCGTGAAGAGTTCATGGAAACCTTGAGCTCATTACACACATTGCTCTTTCGAGGATTCAAATTTAGTTCTTCTGACTTTATATGAAATACTTGAAAACTCACCGTCTACAATCAGACGCGTTCCAAACTGTTTGATGTTTGTAAATTATCTGAAGTAAAAGCAAATTTCAAAAGATGCCGTATCATCAAAATGTGCGATAACTGGCTAAGTTCCTTTGTGAAGAAGATTATCTAGGAAGAACTGAATTTGGAGGAAATTTTAGCTGTTTAGAGCACACGACTAGCATGAAACAAGTTTTTGCTGAAGAAATGTTTACATCTGATAACTAGAGGAAGGACAACCTTGCATTCATGTTTGCATTTCTACCTCCTAATGACGTAATCAATGCTCATTGCTTTTCAGTATAGCGAAAGGCCCAAAATTGCAAGAATATTTATTCCTTACCTAAGGCCTTTTCAAACATATATTCTAGCTAGGGGTGTCAAATGGGCGGGTTGGGTCGAAACGGGAGATATTAAAATGGGTTGAAATAGAATTCGGGTTGGGTCTTGACCCGCCCAAGTTTACTTTGGGCTCAGATGGGCTTAAAAATGGGTTGGGTCTTGACCCACCCAATTTGACCCGATTAATCTCAATAATTTAACATATTGATATTTAACTTCTATAATCACAATTTGAATTTCCATTCAAGAATTTTTGTTAAAAAAGTAACAAATGGATAGGTAAATCTAAAAGATGTTAAATAGATTATAATTCATACCTTCAATATATGAACATATCTTAATAAAAAGTTTTAATATGGTATAAAATTGGAGATTGAATTGGGCTCAATTGAGGATTCTCTTCAAATGGGTTAAGCTTGAATGGGTTGAGATTGAACCCAATTCAAATTATCTTGAGTCTAACCCTTTAAAATTCTGGGCGGGTTATCTATGTTTGGGTTCATTTTTGACCCCCCTAATTCTAGCCTTCCAATCAATAGTTATTGCTGCTTAGTACCTGCAAGATATCCACTATTGCAAATCGACACGTCGTTTTTTGGTCCCTTATCTTGGACCATTTTTACCTACTATTATCCATAGTCGTCTTCTGCAATTATTATTTTTGGCATTACATCATTGAAGAAGCAAATCACTTTCCCATGCTCATTTGTGTTAGGAGACTAAATAGTTACATATCCTGTAAAGAGTGTCACTATATAACTCTTACAAAAATGGCAGATGGTTCTCCATCACCAAAATTAGCTTCCACAGCTGAAGACGACTTGGAAAGGATGATGAGAATCGCTGATGCTGAAAAGCAAGCAGAGAAAGACCTTGCAGCCTTACTTGAAAGTCGGTCTGAATCCCAAACCGTGTCACAAGGTAAGAGATATACAAAATAAAGATCAGATCACTGTTCGTTTAGCTACACTGTAGCAACCATTGTCCATCTCTTAAATTGCTGAACTCCAGATGCCTGATTTTTCTTAGCTCCTGATGGGACTGCACAAAAGTGCTCTACTTCTATTTGGATATTTGTTGCTCTCATCAGCACAAGAAGCAATCCACTTCTTGAGTTCTTTTCTCCTTTACCATTATGGTTTGAAGCAGGGTGCATTTCTACTAGGTGTTTTCTGCAGATCGAGCTGTTATGACACACTCTATTCATGGGATGCATTTTAGAACATTTCGGTCCAATTGTTGTTTTATTCTGTTATTCATCCTTAAGGAACTAATCAGTGTTAATGTTTCAGAAGTAGCAGATAATTCTTCTTCCTCAGATAGAGCATACTCAACTGAAGAGTACTTGAAGATCAGTGAGGAACAGCTAAAAGCTGCCGCTCAGAAGCAGAGTGAGACATCTACGCCTGAGCAAATCCCTTTCAATGCCCAAAGCCCGTCGCAAGGTTAGTAATATGCGGACATAGAAAACACCTCTTTGCTATTAGCCATCTCTTAAATTGGTGAAGTCACAAAACCTGGTCTCTCTTGCTGTGCTCCTGCTGGAGTTGCCCAAAAGAAGTCTAGTTCTATTTGGATACTTATTGCCTCAATAGTACAATAAGAGCTCCACTACTTGAATTCTTTTCTCCTTTACCATTAATATTTTGTTACCAAAGCAGGGTACATTTGTTGGAGTCCCACATCATTTGTAGGATGAGAACAGAGACTTCTTATATGGTCTTGGGCAACCCTCCTTTCATGAGCTAACTTTTGAAGCTGAGTTAGTCTCAAGGTTCATTTCTTTATTATGGTATCAGTGTCAGGCTCATCCCATTTTATTGTTTACAATGTTGCCCCCGTCTTATATTATTCACGCTCCACACGTCCGGTCCTGGGCGTGTGGTAGTGGGGTGAGTTGGAGTCCCACATTGTTTGTGGGACGGGAACATGGACTACTTAGTTGGTCTTGGGCAGGCCTCCCTCATATGCTAGCTTTTGAGGTTGAATTAGACTCAGAAGTCTATTTCTTTATTAACCTTAATACTAGTTGTGTTGTGCAACCAGAGCTGATATGATATTCTATTCACAGGAGGCACTTCCAAACTTTTCGACCTGATTTGTTGTTTTCTTTATCCATAAGGAACTAACTGGTATTGTTCTAAAATAGCAGATAGTGCTTCTTCAGCAGATGGAGCAGCATACTCAACTGAAGATCTTTCAATGGCAGGTGCTCAGCAGAATCTGCCTTCTCCGCAGCAAAGCCCCTCAAATGCTGATAGCCAGTCGCAAGGTTAGTAATTTGTGCACACAGTATGCTCTCTCTCTCTCTCTCTCTTCCTCTGTTCTGATGTTTTCTGTAACTGCATTACACCCCAGAAGCTCCTGGAGAAGCTCCCTCGATGATCTCTTCTTCCACGAATCCCGAAAGTGAGACATAGGGAAGTAATGGTATAGGTCTTGTTCTTAAAATCATTTAATATTGTAGTGTTATTCTTAAAAATGCTTGATGAACTTGGAATGTTCTGCTTCGGAGTAACAATTTTGTACATTAGAGCCATTGAAGAGTGTTGTACTTAATTAGTCCTCCTCTGTTGTATTGTATAAACTAAAGATATAAACTCACACGCGATAGTCGATACTGATTATGTTAACACTAACACTCTCCCATATTATACACAATTGACACGAGTCGTGTGAGACTTCTTTTTTATTAGTGGATGTTGTGTGAGGCACAACATAAAATTTGGTTTGTATTGTTCATTGGTCATCCTCTTAAGAGGAAAATGGTAAGGTGTACCTCTTAACCGTTGAACTCATGGGAACATTTTTATACTATTTTATATTGACTTAAATCATTTGTAGCCATTTAAAGTTATTCATATATTTCACTTGGACACCTCATTTTAGGCTTGTTCTAATTGAACACTTTTATTAGTTGAAAAAAACAAATACCTATAGAATATTCTTTTTACAATCAACTAAAAAAAATAATTATGTGTCATATACTCGCAATGATGTGGCATAATAACTAATCAGAAAAAGACATGTGGCATTGAACCCATAATAACAATTAAAAAATAAAATAAAATAAAAATTATATTATCAACCAAAAAAATAAAACCTGCTTTTGTTCTTTGCCGGGACACGCACAGCCACTTCCGGCTAAAATTGTACACTCCGATGACCTTATACCTTCCTCCTCTTCTTTATTCTCATTCAATAGTGTAGTTGTTATTTTTTCCAATCTCAATCTCTTTTTCATACAACAATTAAGATTTGTTGATATTTCTTCTTCATGTTGTGTGTTTTTTAGAATTTAAATTCTTTAACGATTTAAAAAAAAAAAAAATTAGATTCGTATTAATCTTGTCTATAATGGAGTTTTACCGAAATTATTTTTAACTCGATTTGATTTTTATTTCTTTAATTGATATTTTTTCAATAAAGAAAACTATGATATTAATAAGAAAAAATGCATTAAATACCCCCTCAACTTATGTCGAAAATTCCAGAGACACACTTATATTAGGCTTAAGTCATCGATAGCCTCTTAAAGTTATCCGCATAATTCATTTAGACACCTCAACTGAAACTCTTACCTATTAGACTCTTTAATATTAACAAATATTTATCTAATAAACATAAAATGACAACTAGCTTTACAATATTGTGCGTGTAATGCACACATATTATCTTGACAAAATTGCGAATAGAATTATGACACGTGGCAGATGGGCCCATAATATTAATTTTGAAAAATAAAAAAATATTTTTCAGCCTTTAATAATATAGAAAAAATTAAATTGATAAAAAAAAAATCTTTCCCCCCACCCCCACCTAACCCCCCCCCATCTAACGTATTGCCCCTTTCTTCTTCATCTTCTTCTCTGTTGTTCCGCAATCGCCATTCACAATTGATTCCTCTGCGATAACAAAAAAGAAAATGTCTAACCCCATCTCATCCCGAATTGACCCACCAAATTTTTTCCTCTTTCTTTTTCTTCGTTATATTCTATTCCTCCTACGACTATTCCGATTTTGTAAATATAATCGACCTTGAAAAATTATTTCGAAATCGACAACGAAGAGAAATTAAAATTATATCAAATTTTTTATAGCATTTCTAATAAGTTTAATGAGTGGTGATAGTTGCTCGATGGAGTTATTGAAAATAAAAATGCATAAATATTGGTCAATTTTTTAACTCCAAATGATCCATTATTTTCTTCTTGAATATTCAACAGGTACTTTGTTTACAGAAAATGAAAAAAAAAATGAATCATAACGAAAGGCAGAGAAATTTGATGTTTTTAAAATGGTGGGTTGAAGAAGAAGATGAGTGTGGTTTTTATTTTATTTTTTTATTTTATGATTTAAAAGATTAATGTTTAATTAAATTAATTGTTTTTATCTATTTAGTCAATGCATGCCATGTGTCAACAAAGTAGGTATAAATATTTTTTAAAAAAAATTAAAAAAATGCATTCACTCGCTACACTTATTTTGCCACATCAGCATTTTGTGTTTAATAGGCACATGTCTTGAATAATTTAGGTGTTCAATAGGTATAAGTCCTAGTTCAAGTGTCCAAGTGAATTATGTGGACAACTTTAAGGGGTCGCAGATGACTTAAGCCCTTATATTATACTAAGGTCCTATTACCCCCTGAACTTATTTTATAAATAATTTTCTACCCCTTTTCGATCTACGTGGCACTAGCTTGAAAAAAAATCAACACACATTGGGCCCACAAAGAAGTGACATGTAGGCCGAAAAGGGGTAGAAAATTATTTATGAAATAAGTTTAAGGAGATAATAGGACTTTGGTATAGTATAAGTGTGTCTCTGAAATTTCGAATATAAATTAAGGAGTTACTTATACATTTTCCTATTAATAATGACGAAATGATTCTAGAAAGAAAGAAAGCATGCAAAAATGGATGGAAAAGGGGTGTGTCGAGGGAGGGTGGCAAAGGAAGTTGCCTGATGAAAATATTGAATGAAGTCCATTGGGAAAAGATGACTACCAGGACTTCTTTTTAAAACTTTTATTTTAATATGTTCAAATTATGATTTTTGTAATGGTGACATTTTAAATTTTGATTTAATTGCGAAAAGTAAAATTGACTTTACTCGTTTAATTGGATGTGTATTACATTCATGATGTCATTTTATCAAAAAAATATTCAATAGTACATGTTTTGAACGTTAAAAGTGTTGAATGGATAGAACTTCTAATTCATGTATCTAAGTAAATTATGCGAATAACTTTAAGTTTTTATACTTTTTAAATTTGATGTAACATGAATTGAGGCCTGTTTGGTTTTAAATTATTTTACGTGATTTTGTTTACTGATTAAATCAGTTTGTTTAATCTCCATCTCTATTTGCTGTTGTCCAAAAAAGAATTAAAGCTAACAATTGACTGTTAAAATCAATAAGATGAGGATAATTTGACTAATTCTTTAACAATAATATCCGTCACCCTCACTCCCCATTTCATCTCCTTATTATAGTGTTATGCTAAATTATCTATAATTATTTTTAAAATAATTACGAAATTTATTTATTTTTTAAAAAATATTTTTTTTCAACTCAAATATATCTTTATTATCAATATATTTGTATCAAATATACATATACGTAGATGTTATGCCTTGGAGTCTTGGAGATAATTAGATTAAAAGAAGAAGATGACCTAATACATATATACGTAGACGTTAAATAAAACTTACTTAGATAAAATATTTCCATGAGAAAATGATATGATATAACGATTTTGATCCTTTTATTATTCTTTATTGATTGACTTATCTATCGATGAATTTATAGATGAATGCCATTGTGATCTTCAATTTTTGGATCGTGATAATTTCAGCTTAATTTTACACCATGCATGTAATTATTTTTTTAGATATGAAAATATTTTTATTGCTTGTATCCTTGTTTGTTGGTACGCTTATGAATGTATCCATATGTGACTATATATTATTTTTTCGGATATGAAATTTTTTGATTTTTGCAGAAAACAAAATCATCAAACACATGATACATTAAGCACTAAAACGAACATTATTCCTTTATACCACAAGGAAAAAAAAAAAAAACAGAAACATACCACATGATAAAAACAATAATAAATAAAACTTTTTAAAAAAAACATACAATTAAGCAAAAGCAAAAGCAAAAGCAAATTAATTTAATTAAGCTTCCATAAGAAACTCTTCATCCTTCTCCAACCTCTCCATAGCATTTGCTTCCAAGCTAATCTCCACATCAATTCCTCTTCCTCCATTTTTCTGTGGATACAAATACACCATCCCATCAAATCTATTGTTCAATCCACTCCGCACTATCTCAGCTTTTCCCCATCCAAAATCAACATCATACACCTTAAACCTCGGAGAACTTCCCACAGCCACACAATTCACTCCCGCATCTTTGTACGCAAATATCTTCGGACTACTTTCCCACTCCTTGTTCCTTTCTTCAATCGCCTTCGCATTGTGCTTCGCAATTGCTTGCTGAATCATCCCCGCCGCAAACTCAATCGGATTCGATAGCAGCAATCCCGCCGCCGTTACAGTGAAAATCGCCTGAATTAGGTTTCCGAAGTAACTCTCCGGCATAGGCGGATCGACTCTTTTACGGCAATCAGCGAAGACGGTGTAAACCGTGTATTCCTCCGGTTTGAGTTGCCTCGCACGTGTGATAGCTAGCCACACGTGTGCGGAGAGGGATTGGAAAGTAGAGAACGACGACGTATTCGAGCCTTCTGGTGGGTTAGCATTGACTTTTGACTTGATTTGATCAATTGCTGATTCGGAAAACTTGAACACCCTGTCACGCATAGGTGGATCCACGCTGGCGCTAACGTCGCCACCATTTGTTTCCGACTTGGAATGTTCCGGTGCGTCGGATGGCTTGGATAGGTTGAGTTTGACTCGAGTGTCACGAGCTTTAGTTCGTTCGAGGAAAGGTGGGACCGAAATAGAGGTGGCCCCACTACAAAGCTGGGCCCAGGAAGTCATGAAGTGCCACGTGGAAGTACCGTCCAGCACAGCATGATTAAATGCTAATCCCATTGCCAGCCCGTCTTTAAGCTTGGTGAGCTGTCAAAATAATATAGTGATGAATGGGGTCCAACCAATTAATTACTCCTACTACGTATGTAACTATTTTTCAGTTGAAATTAAATGTAACGCAAAATGACAAAAAATATACATCAAAGAAGCATATAATCTAAATTGGTAATCTTAATAATAGGATAGATTACTTAAATCAGATTACAACAAACAACGGTGAAACCAAAATAGTAATATAATGTATGTTTCTAAAAATAAACTACAACAATTAGTAGTAGCTAAGATTTGGTACATACATTTGTGGTCATTGTGGACAGATTTTTTTTAGAAAGGTTGCTACGAGTCTTAAAATAATTTATAGGAGAAGGACGTAAACCATAACTTCCTATACAGGATGATGCACATTTCTTATCTACCTAGACAGATCGGCAAAAGAAATGGTGAGGTTTGACTTGTACGAAAAGTGTATGTTAATTTAGCAAGAAAATGGGCTAACATACCATGTGAGATCCTATGGAAGATGATAAATTTGTTTGGACTAGGAGATAAAAAATATGTAATTTCATATCGACTATTTTATAATTATTTTAAAAAATCAAAATATAATTAGCGATTTCTTTTCATTTTTACCTTTAGTCATAACTATGAAAGAAATATTAATGTGGTGCGAAAGAAAGGATTATAATTACCCTTTCTTACATGGTTACTAGTTGACTATTTCAATAATTCACTTGATTTTGTGCCTTAGATGACTTCTGAGTTCGTCGGACAAAGAGAGAAATCTCATGTCTATCAAGGTGGGTCTTCAAGCTAGTTCTTTAAAGAGAGACAATTAAAATGAAATATTCGAATTATTTCTTTTAGTAGTGAAGTCTCTGTTAATTTTTTTTGGATCTGTTAGTTGAGGAATTAAAATCACTCACCTGATATAATTAAAGGTTAATAGTGCTAAGTTAGATAACACAAGGACAAAAATAAGAATAGAGCCTTATCACAGGGACTAAAAGTGTCGTTTTTCCTAATTACTATTCTCTAAATTATTTTTTAATACCTAATACTAAATATTAATTAATAAAAATAATATAATTAAATAATCATTTTATTATTATTTTTATTTAATAAATACATCAAATCCAATTATAATCAAGTAAATATAAACCGAGTAACCTATTTTTCAAAACCACACTAAATACCCCCACAACTAATTTTCTGTCACAGCCGAACTAATAATAAAGTGCATTAATAAATGTAACGTAGACGTGACAAGCTAGCTGAAACTCAATTCACATAAAAAAATAGTTATAAATAAAATAATAAATTAGGAGTAATAAAGTTATAATGTAGTATTATTTTCATTAGTACTAAATTACTTATGATCTGATTTGATTGTGTAAATATTTTTTTTTTACCTGTACGGCGAGAAGAGGCCTATGAAGCCCTTCCAAATTCAAGATTTTGTTATAAGGTATCAAATCTTGGAATTTATTAATCCCTTGTTGATGATCAGTAAGATTAGCAACTTCAATCCCTTGCGCCTCAGCCACAATTACCTCAACTCCATCCATATCATCATCATATTCCACCTTAAAAACACCTTCATCATCTTTTCCCAATTTTCCAGCAAGTTGATAAAAATCTTCCAACACTAAACCCAAACCATCTTTCAATTTTTCAACTGTTTCCTCAAAGTTTTCAGACCCTAATTTGTAAACCATCAACTTTTGGTTATAATAAAAAGCTAAGTAAGGTAAATCAAATGTTACCAATTGACATTCTTTTTTCCCTAGTGGTTTTTGTGGCTTCACATTTGATTTTTTCAAGATGTTCACATTTGTAGTGGAAATTTCCTCCTTTGTCATGGCTAAGTTTTTTTTTTGGGTTTATGGTGTTTTTTTGCAAGATAGAAAAATGAGCCAAGGTAGTGATTTACTTATAGTAGTAGTAGTGTTATATTGGGAACGGTTGGGGTGCATTTATGAATTACATGATGTGTAGTTGGATATAATTTATTACTACTATCCTTAGCTATTGGATGGCAGTTGAAGGAAATTATTTCACTTTACTTTTGTTTTCTTCTTAGTGTTTTAAGTCAAATATGGATGATTATAACAAACAAGTGGAAAAATGAAACTAACAAAGAAATTAGAAAACAATAATAGACTAGTAAAACAAAGATTGATACTATTCAAAAAGATAAGTCTTACACTCAAAAATGAGGGACGAAAGGACTAGACATTTTTTTTTAACAATTTGTATAAGTCTAATTTACTCTCACATATCTTATTTATCAATTTGAATCCCAAACATAATTTCTTAATTCAATGTTAAAAGGATGTAGTATAAACCATTTTATGTGTCGAGTAATGTATCTTTGGTAAATCTCATGTTATGTTGCATAAGATTTTGAGTAGTTAATTAAGTGCAAATTAAATACGTGCCTTGTTTTCCATATATATACCTAACTATTAGTTCCATCATTGAAAATTGAAATCGATGAATTATCATTTTATTTTTGAGATAAGTTAATAATGTATGTAACTTAAATTTGTTCAGATCGTCTTTTTTTAATTGAATTGAAATTTTATATATGCACTGACTAATTGTGTAACTTTGATTGAACCAATCTGTTCTTAGCTCGGATTCTAATTACTTAATAAGGTGTTCCTTGTTTGCTTTTGAATTACACAAAGCGCCAATTCAATTTTTATTGTGAACGTACAGTACGCCCTTGTCATTCTACTCTTTTAACGTTAATGGATAAATGAATAAATATATTAGGACTGAAATGCTCTTTTATCATATATGTGATTTACTTTATTAATAATCCGATTGTATTAATCTCGTGATCAGGGATGAAATTATCTAAAGAAAATAAATTCACTAAACTCATACACTTTTCTCAAATATCATGCATTTTTTTATTTTGCCAACTTAAATATGTATGAGATCCCATGAATAAGAGATAACTTTGGTGCAATGGTAACAAGCAGCATGCACCTTTAATTTGTTCAGCTATGTCTTGGGATCATATCCAGATATATTCCCTTCGTCCATTATTATTTGTCATGATTTCAATTTTTTGAGTCAAATTATAAGAACTTTGTAACATTTTAAGATGTATTTTTTCATCATATTGATATGCAAAAATTACAATTTATAGTACTTTTCATATCATTTTTGAATATCCAATTTTTTTTGTTTAAGATATCGAATTAATGTAATTTAATTTAACTTTAAAAATTAGTCAAATTGACTTTCGAAAAATAGAACATGACAAATAAAAGTGGACGGAGGGAGTACCAAATATAATCACTTTTTAAAAAAGTTCTTTATCATCTCTTTTATTTTTTTTTATTTTTTTCCCCCTTAAATTTGTGAAGCAGATTTTCTTATAAAATGTCATTTGTTATTGTTTTTAAAGTATGGAAACACACATTAAGAGTAATTGTAAATAAAATGATGTATTTTGTGGATAATATTAATTATTATTTGCTCATCAAGTTATTATCAACTTATCACAAATAAAATTATGAAATCAAACCAAACGATACTCAACTACATCAATTCTCCAAAAATTATAGATACACATCATTTTCATATCGTTCTGTCATTTCTTCTTTTTAGTACATAGAATTTATTTCATTTTGGAAGGTTATAAAAAATTAACCTATTCATAGAATGAATTTATACCATAGATTACGAATACTTTGAAAAATAAAAATGTATTAAAAGTGAAGAATTATTTGACTAATTAAATAAAATACTGCCTAAAAGTGATTATTGTAAAGTCTTCTACTTTAAATTGAGCTGCCAATTTTAACCTATAATAAAGTAATTATGAGTACATTAAATCAAAGTGTACAAATCGTTTATTCTATGATCATGCATTCTAATTAATCATACGGAAATTGTTCAATGAATAATTAAACACTGGCCAGTAGAGGTTGAAAATAGGAAGTTGAGGAAATAACTAACCGTCATAATTAATTAATTAATTGTTCAAACTACTGTATATTTTAGCTTTTTCCCGTTGATTTAATTAATATTCAAAAGTATATATTATTGTACAACATATATATAAATAATAATGACATTGAAAGGTCTTCAAACCTGTCCAGTTTGGCATTTTAATGTGATCAAGCACTCTCTAATATTGTTTAATTGTCCTTTTAGTGCACTATATATGTCTTAAAAATATAATAGAGAAATAATTATAATTAATTATAAATATAAAATTATTCCTTAATTTCATAAAGTAGACAATTAATATTAACCATTCCAAAATAGTATAGTATACTACATAATTATTATTGAACAGAGAAAAATAATATCTTCTCAACTTTTATTTTTTTTATATATTATTTCGATTACTTTTCCTTTTTCACACGTTATTTGGATTCGGACCTTACAATAATAGTACCTCTTTTTTTTTCTTGGATAATTAATAAAGTTTATGGTTATGGTGTCATGTGGAGGCGTTTATTAGAAAATAATAATATCATTATGTCAACTAGAAAGGTGGTGTAATAAAATGTATCATGAATGGTGGGTAGGTGTGATCATATCAAATTGAAAAGTTCAATCTAGAAATATATAGACACCCATTTTAATTAGTTTTAGTTTTAATTTGGACCATCCATCTCAAATCTTATTTTTGTTTTATTTTACAAAATATTAATTTAGTATAAACTAGTCGATACCGAAGATTTATTTTTTTGTGATGAATCTACAATTTTTAGATGGAGAAATTAGTCTCACGTAATTTGCCATATAATAATTGAGATTTTAACTCTTCAGGCTTCAGAATATAATGATTTTTTGAAATAAAGAGATGATATTCTTTATTACAAAATATAACAAAGAATTTAGTAATCTATTTTAACTCTTTTTCATTATTAAAATTTGATAAAATCTGAATGCATACCTCATTAGAAGATTATAATTGTTATGTGTTCAATAAATTATACGTTTGTCAGTTATTATTTAACATATATTGACTTATTAAAAATTTATTCATCACTCCAGCCAATAAAATTGCTATAGCATAAAAAAATACACTAGTTTTCTGTTTTTGGAAAAATCAAACCAACCAAATTGGTGTAATTTGATTTGGTTTCACCGCAAAAACTCGAAGAATAATATTTTCCTACTTATAATAAATTCCCACATAATTAGCAATTTAGATAAAAACCAAATAGCCTTTTACGGTAACTTTAGATTTAAATGAAAATATAATTTGTTGGGTAAAACGAACAAATAAAATTGAGTAATCTCTAGCTGTTCGTGGTTCGATTTAGATCGGTTATTAATTAAAATCAAAATCAAATTAATTTAGTAGATTTTTTAAATTTCTAAAACCAACGAAAAAAATAACCAACGGTTTGGTTATTGTTGGTTTGGTTCAATTTTTATGATTTATTCGGTTTGAAAGCAATAATTTTTTTGAGTACGTACGTATCTCGACAGACACAAACACCAATTACATGAGCAATCTACAGAAAAACTAATGTCGATTCAATCAAGCAATTAAACAATATTAGAGTGTATGACTATTTTATGTGAAGTACAGTAGTATTTTAAGACTAAAATGGATTTTGATGGACTTGGATTTGAAATTGTTATATTTGGGCTGTGTTGGGCTTGAGAAAATGTTAAAGTTAAAAACTTAAGTTAATTAAAATTTAACAAAATGTTTTTAATTTATTTATGAATAATATATAAATAATTATAAAATTTATATACCTAATTTATCGGTTCGATTTGGTTATTTTTGCGGTTGTTTTTTAGTAAAATTAAAACCAAATCAAATAGTATCAATTTTCAAAATTTAAAAACCAAACCTAACCAAATATCAATTTACGTTAATCAATTTGATTTAAAATGCGATTTAATTTGATTGTTAAGCATAACCATGAACAGTCCTACTCTGGACCATACGGTTAAATATGTAAATTAGTCAACAAGACAAAAGACACTCAGGATACAAGTTATCTTACTTTTTCAAAGGTCATTTATTTACTTGGTATGTTTTTTTTCTCTTTTACACTCCTACAAATTTAATCAATTTCTTTTTAATTATCTTAATTTACTCTTTAATTTTAATTAAAAAGTATTATCGTGTTTTTTTTAATTGTTACAGTAGTCTCTCCATATTTATTTCATATTATAATTAAAGATAAAGGTGGAACACTAGCAACAATAAATTCTATAAGTAGAGTAAAAGATGAAAATAAAAATTTAATTATATCTTCAATTAATGAAATGACAATTATTTTTAATAGATAGATAATTAGAAGGCACAATACATAAATATAATTTTTAATTTGATTTTAAAGGATAACTATGACATTTAACTTTGTGTCTGTATAAATTGACACTCTTTAATTTTAATTAAAAAGTATTATCGTGTTTTTTTTAATTGTTACAGTAGTCTCTCCATATTTATTTCATATTATAATTAAAGATAAAGGTGGAACACTAGCAACAATAAATTCTATAAGTAGAGTAAAAGATGAAAATAAAAATTTAATTATATCTTCAATTAATGAAATGACAATTATTTTTAATAGATAGATAATTAGAAGGCACAATACATAAATATAATTTTTAATTTGATTTTAAAGGATAACTATGACATTTAACTTTGTGTCTGTATAAATTGACACTTGTATTCGTATAAAATTGAACTAATAGATATTTTTATTCTACATGACGTCTTATATGACAATTTTGTTTTTTACGTGTATTAAGCCAAATAGGACACATATATTTACTTGTTCAATTTTATACAAATTTAAATATTTACTTGTGTACACCTAGAGTGTGTTTGGTATGAAGGAAAACATTTACAACTCATAGGAAAATGTTTTTCAATTTTCTCATGTTTGGTTGGGACAAAAGTTTTGGAAAATATTTTCTAAATCAACTCATTTTCCTCAAAATTAAGGAAAATGACTTTCCTTAAAAAATTAAGGAAAACATTTTCAAAACACTCCTCCAATTTCAAATTATATTTTTTTTGGAAAAAACATTAATTTTAAAAAATATTTTCAATTTCAAAATTTTATTTTTTTCTCGATCCCTGACCCCCCCCCCCCTACCCCTCCCCAAAAAATTAGTTTTGCTTTTTAAAAATATTTTCAACTTCAAATTTTTATTTTTAAACTCCTACCCCGCCCCTCTACCCAGCCCTTACCAGCCCCCCACCCCCCACCCCATTCCATTAAAAAATTACTTTTGTTTCTTAAAAATACTATCAACTTCAAATATTTATTTTTTTACTCCTCCCCCGGCCCCCACCCACTACCCCCACCCACTACCCCCCACTACCCCTCACTAGGGGTGTGCATCGGTCGGTTCGGTTTTATGTATTATCGATTCGGTTTATCGGTTTTCAGTTTTTAAATATGCTAACCCGATAACAAACCAATAAGATATTCTTTATCGATTTACGGTTTATCGGTTTTTGATAGTTATCGGATCGGTTTTCGGCTTACCCAATAAAAAAATATCCGTAAAATATTATATGACTTCTTACTTATCTAAATATAGCACGAAAGTTATAATTACATGTCACCGCCAAAACATAGTATGCAATTTTTATGTTAATAAAATTACGGACCTTTACAAACTTGTAAATGCTACAACCTACAATTACAAACTAAAACTAAAATCAAATAGTCTAACAAGACTAAAACTAAAAGTAAAATCAAAAGCTACAATTGCGAACTCTTACATTAGGTTTTAGATTTTTAGTGAACAATAAAAACTTGTAAAGCAGCCTAGTGTGAAGTGGATAGAGTACTAATAATTTGATATAGTTACAGTGTCTAGTTATATATTAAATTATTAATATTTAATTATTAAAGAGGGTAAAATAGTATATTATTACCATCTTATTGGGTTATCGGTTTACCCAATAACCCAATAGTAAAACTCGATACCAAACAAATAACCCAATAACTTTTTTTTATAAACCCATTAAAAACCCAATAACCCAATTACCCAATAACAACAACCCAATAATATTTTTCTCGGTTCGGTTTATCGGTCGGTTCGGTTTTTGCACACCCTTACCCCTCACCCCATCCCCACCCCCACCCCCACAAAAAAATAATTTTGTTTTTAAAAAATATTTTAATTTCATAAAAAAAAAAATTACTCTAGGAAAAATAAAAGATGTCTCTTAAAAATATTTTTCATTCATAAATCAAACACTAAAAGTCATTTCAGAAAAATATTTTCTACTCACCAATCAAACATGAAAAAATAAATCCAAAACCTACTTGTTTTCCAGAAAAACATTTTTTAGGAAAATATTTTCTATGGAAAACATTTTCCTTTGTATCAAACACACCCCTAGAATTAAAGGCAAAAATATTAATTAAAATTAAATTAAAAAATATATTTATGTATTATGATAATTAAAAAATAACACCGATAACTAAAATGGACCCGAGGGAGTATGGATTAATTGAATTTGAAATTGTAGAAATCACTGACTTAATCAATAACAAAAGTGTCGGCTATTCCATTATATAATGTGAATTAAAGTGATCAAACACATCCCAACTAAATTCTGACAAACCTAATTATGAAAGTTTTTTTTTCACTATGCTAATATTTGCTACGTTTGGTGGTGATCATAAATTTCCACATCCACCATTTTCTTGTTCATAAAAGCTCACATCATTAAATAAAGAAATATATAAATATTTTTTTTTGTTTCCTTTCCTTAAAGAGAAAGCTCTTTTTTTCTCCAAATATTCTTTGAATTAAAAAAAGAAATATTCGAGCAACAATCATAATATATAAATATACAAGGGTTAAAAATGCCTTTAACGTATTTTAAATTGTTCAAAAATGCCCTCCTTCCACCTTTTGATTTAAAAATGCCCTCAACGTTTTTTTAAGGTTTAAAATTGCCATTTTTTAACACCCGTTTGACATGGCAAATGCTGAGTCATTAAATTAGACAAATGTCTTCATTTTATTGGTCCACCTATTTTTTTGGGGAAAAGGGTTAAAAATGCCCTTAACGTATTTTAAATTGTTCAAAAATGCCCTCCTTCCACCTTTTGATTTAAAAATGCCCTCAACGTTTTTTTAAGGTTTAAAATTGCCCTTTTTTAACACCCGTTTGACATGGCAAATGCTGAGTCATTAAATTAGACAAATGGCTTCATTTTATTGGTCCACCTATTTTTTTTTTAAAAATCCATCCCAACGACCCGACCCATCTATGCTACAAAAACTCAAACCCACCCACAAACCCATTTTCACATTAACCTTCTTTGTGTCTTGTTGTCCTTCACACCAAGTTGGCAAATGGAATCACTACACTTGCAGGAGAATTTTTAAAAGAAGCCAAGCCATTTTGTCGAAGAGGGTGTCCACCCTCAAAATCTTATTCGTAGTTATCGAACCGCTTCTAATTGATATTGATTATGTAGGCAGTCGAGAAAGTAAAAGAATTGGATGTTAGCATAAAAAGTATGGAAAGGGAAAATTTTTGGAGGAGAAGAAAAGTCTGCTTGCAAAGTGTGCTGCTACAACTCTGTCATCAAAGCTCATTGGAGGGGAGAAGAAATTCTTTGGATCCATGGTTGTGGATGTCGTTTGCAATCGGAACTAATGATAGGTTGAACATGATTGGAATTAAGAAGGTATAGAATCTTACAACTGAATTTTTTGTTCGTGTTTAATGAGGTTGTGATTGCTTAATGTTGGGCTTTGTTGTGTCAGCCTTTAGGTTTGCAGCCATGTGTAAAACATCAACTTGACAAATCTTGATCTAGTTCTTCCATTTTTTTTCCCCGCAATTACCTAGAGAATGGAGGACATACAAATTGAATGAAAAAAAAGAAGATACCTAGAACTAATGAAAAAAAGAAGACCAAAAAATGATCAGCTATTGGGTCAAATTTTTTGAAATGGGTTTTTAGACTAAATGGGTCATATATTTGAAATGGGTAAAGAAAATCCATGTCAGCATTTGCCATGTCAAACGGGTGTTAAAAAGGGCATTTTTAAATCAAAAGGTGGAAGGAGGGCATTTTTGAACAATTTAAAATACGTTAAGGGCATTTTTAACCCTTTTCCCAAAAAAAATAGGTGGACCAATAAAATGAAGCCATTTGTCTAATTTAATGACTCAGCATTTGCCATGTCAAACGGGTGTTAAAAAAGGGCAATTTTAAACCTTAAAAAACGTTGAGGGCATTTTTAAATCAAAAGGTGGAAGGAGGGCATTTTTGAACAATTTAAAATACGTTAAGGGCATTTTTAACCCTTTTCCCTTTTATCTATCATCCATGTCATTCAGCTTACATAATAGACAGTTAAATTTAGGGAAACTTACATAAATATACTATAATAAAAAAAAATATTTATCATTTATAGCAATAATATTTTTTTTTCACTTGATCACTTTTAATTCATTTATAATACAAGTTTAATTCATATTACAAAGAATAATTTTTATTCACAGATAATACATATTTTAATGATAAATAACTCATTTATCATACGTTTTAATACACTTATAATTCAATGTGTCAAATTTTTATCAAACAAACATAATATACTTTAAAAACAATTATAATTCATATATACTTCATATATATTGCACACATAATTCACTTTTAATACATATTGCAGATTTAACATAGTATTGCTATAAATGGTAATAAATAAAAAATATTGCTAAAATCAGTAATTCTTCATTAAAATGTACCAATTCATGTAATTTTTCCTTAAATTTATACAAAGTTGAACAAGTAGACATATTTATGATACATAACATAATACACGTAAAATACCTAGTGAGATACGAATTTCCATCACTATTCTTTAATTTGGGTTAACAAATATGGACTCGAATTCATAATTTCAGTAATAACAAGATTTCGAGCCCTATTAATAGTCATGAAACACAAATACAAATGTTCTTCTAATTCATCCAATTGCTCCGCAAAGTTAGCATAATTCTTTTTCAGCTGGCGCGCCACTTCTCCGCTGGCTTGTAGCTCAAGCTGAAGCGGGTCTCCACCTCTCTCAAGCCAAAACCGTACTATGGCTTGCAAGTCTTCTAACTCATCATTTAGCCGACCCACTAGTCGACTTATAGTGTCCAAGTCTCTAATCAATATGTACGTACCTTTAGCGGCTACGTCCAGCTGAGCCGACCAGCTAGCAAGCTTTTTAGTCGACATCAGCTGGAATGAAGCCATCATTACTGTTGGAGCCGCAACTAGCAAGGCTAGTGCATGAGTCGCTACGATAACCGTAAGCGAGACTGTTAAAGCCATGACAAATACGGCTGAGCCGCGTTTGAACTTATTTATTAATCGGAGTTTTGCTTTGGTCTTATCGCGCTTAAGCTCGATCCGTTTTAGCAATTGCGAACAGTTAGCTTGAACCGTTTTAAATCGGAGCGGAGAAGACGTTGATGAAACAAGCGGGTTAAGTGAGTTACAAAACTTAGTTAATCGGGTCAGGATTTTGGGCATGTGTTTTTTAGGTGAGTATGGTGTTTTTTGGAGGGAGTCTAGGGCGGATTTAAGTGATTTATATCTGGAGCGCGTACGTTGCACATCTTTTAATAAAAGGCTACAAAGTAGAGAAGTTTCAGCAGTTTGTGAGAAGTATTCAGATAGTAGAGAGTGGGTATCTTGATGGGTTTGGATTAAACCGAGAATTCGAGTCACAGTGGGTTGATCCGGATCTAAAAGATGCTCCACGAAAAGGCGATAAGAAGGAAGCCGAGCAGCTGAAGTGGACCCCACAATTTTGGTCGGAGAAGAAATCTTTTCGGATAAAGCAAGGACACGTGTCCAGAAATCAGTATAGGATTCGGTTCGAAAAGCATGGGCATATTCCTCTCGGAGGTCCATTTCCATGTGGGCTGGTTTAGTGTCTTGGGCCTCTGCATTCAAACAAAAATAAAGATTTTGAGCCCAACAAAGCCCAGAAATATAAGTGCTACAAAATACAGAAATTATCTAACAAACAATGGTGGGATTTGAAGGATTGACAAGCGTAATCTAATATTTCGATTGTATATATATTTTCTTTCACAAGGTGAACGTAAGTTATCTTTATTAAGGAGCGTTTAACTCAATGCTCTTAATATGAGAATTTCCAACATGAATATAGATTTAATCGAACTTCGATGCGGATAACAAGATACAGGGTGTAATGAGGTTACTAAGCGCATGACAATAGGACTCCAATTGAGGCATTTTAAAACCAATTAATATCCAAGGGAGAATCAAATTTAAAATAACTTTGGAGATGAAATAACCTAATAATGAGTTAAGAACACAGAAATATCCCCAACAACCCAATCCAAATCCACATTGATGATTGTATATTTGTACTATATTACAAAAACCACGTGCTTTTGGACATATTATATAGTCCCAGGGGGACCAGAAAGTAAATATAATCGTATGAATTGTTGGCTACTATATTATTTTTTCACTTTTTGCCCAACTTGTAACATGCCAAAAACATGCTTTTCTTGTTATTATCATCGACAATCGACATCCTCTATATATCCTCCAACCTTAGACGGGCCCTTTTATTATAGAAAAAAGGATAAATATATATATGAACTATCGTAAATGATATGTATTCTTTGTCATATTTTTGGGACATTGGTGCACCTGTCGTCCAAAAATTAGAGCATATATAGTATTTATACTAACGGACATACACGTGTCATAATCTTATCCATCGATCCAACATTTATCTATGGATAAAATTGTGCCACGTGTCCCTATTTAGTTTTCCGTTAGAGTAAAGGGCATATATGCTCTAGTTTTTGGACGGCAGGGCACCAATGTCCTAAAAAATATGACGAAGGGTATCAGTGTACCATTTACGATAGTTTAGGGATATATTTGTCCTTTCTCCCTTTATTATATAATTAGAGAGTATAGTTGGAGGGTAAATATGAACATAAAGTATTACTGAAGGGGTATATTTAAACTATTTTTAATAGTATAAAGGTATATTTGATCTTTTGTAGTTAAATTTATCCAACATTTTGTTAGGTTTACTAAATAAGATAAAGATAAAGATATAATTATATAAACATGTACTTGGTCTCGACCGATATATCATTTACTTTTGAATATGCACAAGTTAATATATGTATACTACATGACAATTCACATGTTATGTGGCGTACGTTATGCCTAAAATAAATATATGCCTCTAAAATTATATGATATTAGATACTTCATATAGAATTCTCAAGATTATGTGTCCTGATTATAATCTTAAAATAACCTTGTTTTTCATCATATTTTTCTTTCTTTCATATTTCTTTGTGATGATCATCCGTCGATATTCACAAAATATTTTAAGAGAAAAAGGTCATATATGTTATTCATTAAAAGTTCGGCTTATCTATGTAATTTCCATTTGAGAGAAGACTCATTCATGTCATTATTTATTAACTAAAATAACAAATATAGATGAGTCAAACTTTTAACAGATAACATAGATGAGTTTTTTCTCATCTCTAATAAGGTTTGTTTTCACATGGTAATCAAGTAATTGAACTAAAACATATATATGAAGCCTACCATTCCATGCAATATATTTTCTCAATACTGGACGAAATTTTATCTTCATTCTTCTTCTTAGTCCTGCAAATAGAAAACTAAAAAAAAAAAAAAGAGATTTTACAATTGTAACTATTCAAATATGAGAGAGGAAACAACACTTTAAATAAAAGAGATATAATTCCAAAAGGTGAAGGAGAGAGCAAGAGTACACGTTTGAAGCACCTCTTATAATGATTATAATATATGCTAAAGTCATATACTATATGCTTTTTTTAATTTTATTTTTTTTTAGCTTTGAAGACAAGAGAATATTTATCTGTGCGTCTAAGATGTTATTAGGGAACTTACACTGCAAGGGATTAACCATTGCCCACAAACTTCCCTACATTTACTCTGATGATTAATCTTACAAGGCAATTAGCTTCAATATCAACCACAATAATAGTAATATATAAATACTCATCATGTTTGAAGATTATTATTAAGTGGGTAGACAATGATACTCCAATATATAATTGGAGCCATCTTAACAACATTAGTATATTTTTTGAATTAAGTGGGTGATGTAATATTATTCTTAAAAGGTAATTTACAAGTCTTTTGGCACCAATGCACATGAGTAGCTAGCTAGCACATATCAAAATTATTTCAAAAGCCATAAAGAAAGATATTTCAATTAAAAAAAATAATGTATTGGTTGAGACACGGAAGGGATGATGACAGAACATACGGCAAACTTTGAATGCATTTGTCAATTCGAGTTAAGTTAAAAAAATCGAATCGTAATTAATAAGTCAATCGAACAAAAACATGGCTAAAAGAAGGTTTTAGTCATGTGTTAGCGTCATGGTTAGTTCAATGGCTACAAAGGCTGTTTATTGCCTATTGATCTCTTTATAAATTGTTAAGTTGATTCTATTTATCTACTTTTCTCAAGCTCTTTAAAGTCCTAGTTTCTAACTTCATTTGATTGACGATTGAAGCAGAGTAAAAGAGCAAAACATATGGTATTATTAAGTTAGGTCAGAGATAATTAGTATACCTAAGTTTATGAAGTACACTCTTCAGAGTGAGTTATATGGTATGTTTATATATTCATTTCTTGGCGCAAATATTCACTTGTAACATACAATATTTCAAATGGATTGCCATCATCTTTTTACCGCGTGTACATTCCCATAATGAACCGTTTTTCCTAAATTTAACTTCATTGTTCAGAATCTTGAAGTAGCCATCCTCTGAAGGGTATGGTTAAAACTTAGCAAAACTTATCAATTCCTAATAAAAGGGTTGTAATAGTAGCTTGTTGGAACTCCAGAGTTGTTACTTGATCCAATGTATGTGATGTATATGGCCACAATAACGAATTTCACTCTTTAATATATACTAGAGATTTCACTTGGAAAAGAAAATGTTCCGTAATAACAAATCCAGGCTCATAACCATGAGTTTCAATGCACAAGATCTTGTAGCACTTACCAATCAGGCCCAAATTGAGGAATTCCAAAGATATGATGAAAAAGAGCTGTTGAATCTTGATCTATTCTTGATCAGAGTTCTATATGAAAAATATAAACCGGAGTTTGAAAAAGGGAAGGGAGAACTACGAGCATGAATTTTTGAATACAAGATATTGAAATTACAGCAAAAACGTGCATCCATTACATGTTATCTGATCAGTACTCCAAAAAAACATATTACACCGAACAACAATTAAACCTTGCTTTGACACTGAAGTACCTTGTTTTTTTTTTATCTTTACCAAGGCGTAAAAATGACGCATAGAAAATGCGAATGCAAGTTAGGTAAGTTATCTAGTAATCATCATCATAATCACCATCGTCGAGATCATCCTCAACCTTCTCCGCTGCCTTCTCAGCTATGTTATCTTCTATGTGATCAATACCTTCAGATATGGCTAACCCACCCAGTGCACCTGCAACCGCACCCATAGCTAATCCCGCTCCCAGCCCCATCCCACCGAACTTGCTCTTCTTCTTCTCCTCGTAACCATACCCTGCTTTCTGCGATCCGTAACTACCCTGAGGCTGCGCCCCGTAGCTTCCCTGCTGCCCGTAACTACCCTGTGATCCGTAACTTCCTTGCTGCGGGTAACCAGGCTGTTGACCGTAACTACCCTGCTGCCCGTACGGAGCAGGAGGAGCACCGTAACCTGGTTGTTGACCATAACCCGGAGCAGGAGCTCCACCATAACCTGGTTGTTGACCATAACCCGAAGCTGGACCCGAAGCAGGAGCCGCGTTGTACGGGTAACCCGCTGGTGGAGCAGCATATGGAGAAGCACCAGGGGCAGGAGCACCGTAAGGGGAAGGAGCAGAACCTGGAGCAGGAGCACCGTAAGGGGAAGGAGCAGAACCAGGAGCAGGGGCAGGAGCACCGTAAGGAGAAGGAGCAGAACCAGGAGCAGGGGCAGGAGCACCGTAAGGAGAAGGAGCAGAACCAGGAGCAGGGGCAGGAGCACCGTATGATCCGCCGTAAGGTTGCGGCGGAGCAGGATAATCCCTTGATCCAGCTGGTGGAGGTACACCGTAAGGAGGTGCATAATATGGATCCGGCGCACGATAGCGCGGATCACGAACAGTAACCTCAATTTTCACCTTTCCATGTGGTCGACCAGAAGGACGCTTCAAATCAAGCGACCTCTCCGTCAAATTACCGATTCCGACGCTATCAACAACCTCACGGAGCGGAAGCTTAGCTGAACCAATCAAAGGCTTTGTTCCTTCGGTTGCATTAGCGTGAACAACATCGATATACAAAGTAGACTCTTCGATCGGAGCATACAAAGGAATCACAAGTTTCTCATTCCAAGATGGTGAAGTATCGCCATTATCATCTACTTTGGTGGAGCATTTCCCTTTCGGATCAACCCAAACAACAGCATATGGCTTAAGACGGCCATAACGCCAATTAACGTTCTTCAAATCCTTAGCTGATGAGATCTTCACCTCCACCTCGAATCGTGATCCCATTTTTTTTTCCTCTCAGAAGTGTAACAATGGCTGTTTTGTGATGGCCTATAAAAGTGGTAGTGGAGTGAGTATTTAACTGGTTTTGGTTGTTTTAAGTTCCATTATGACCTTGGGCTTTTTCTAGATGTTGGTGCTTGATCCGTTTAAAACGAGAGAGTTCAGGAAGGGTATATTAGTCCATGTCAAAATTAAAAAAAAAGAAAATGAGAAATTAGCGGATTAGGCAAGACAAGGGGCTTTCCTTAGCCGAGAAGAGTTGAAAGAAACCGGTGGGTTAGGCAATCGAGGAGGTAAGACACGTGGAGTCATATGAGTGGTAGATAATGTGTTTTAATGAAAAACGTGTGGGGTCAGGACCAGGAGGAAACTGAAAAGAGGAAAAACGAAAGCTCTAAGGCAATGTGTTACCGTTTCGATTATGATAGTATAGTGAGACTGTTTCATTTTAAATTAAAAAATGCATCATTCATTAGATAGGTCATTTAGATTTAGTGAGTTTTTAACACCTAATAGAAAAATAAAAAAAATCTTGAGGTAAGTGTAAGTTGATCGAATGGTATGTACTGTTCACTTTAAATCTTAAGATTATGAATTAGAGTTATCAAAAAAAAAAAAATCAACTTATGAGAAAGGAATAATATATATATGTTACTATATATTCAATAAACATCTCTCATTTTTACCTTAGTCTGATTTTAATTGTTTTAGTTTAAAGAATAGTCCCAAAATAGTTAGTAGTATTATATTTTACTATTAAAAATATTAAATTATTTTTACTTATAAAAAATAAGTTAACAAACTAATATGAAAAATATTAAAATGTGATGACTGGTGTAGTAAATATTTTGGGACTGTGAAGAACAAATAAGAAAAGAGGACAAGCATATTCCTTGCTTCACTATACACGGTGTGAACACTGAACACGTATTTAAATTCATATTAATTGTAGTAATTTTTTACAAATAAATAACAAAAGCACTTAATAGTCAAATAAAAATATCTTTTTCTTTGCATAACAAAATAGACTATTATAACCCCGACTTTTCTAGAAGGAAAAAGAAAGAAAAGGTCATTGATTGGGCAGGTTAGTTGTCGTTGTATTCGAAGTAGCAAATTGTGCCAATTGCGTTTACTCCCTCCATCTATTTTTTAATTATTTTTTGTTTTCTAAAAGCAATTTTGATTAATTTTTAAAATTAAATTAAATTATATTAATTTAATATTCAAATAAAAAATTTAGATATCAAAAAATTATGTAAAAATTACTATAAATTGTAATTTTATACATATCAATATAATAAAAAAATATATCGTGAAATGTTAGTCAAAGTTTTTATAATTTGACTCAAAAAAGAAACTGTGACAATTAAAAGTAGACGGATGTAGTACGTTATTATTCTGGCTTGACAAAAGTTTACGAACATAGGATGAAAAAACAAATAAGAGTTATATATTTAGGGGGCGTTTGGTTACTAATTAGAGTTATGCATTTATTAGTTATGCATGGTTTGATTATGCAGAGTTTAGTTATGTTATTATAATATTAGCTATGTAGATGTTACAACACGTGAATTATCAACTATTAAATATTAAATTTATTATAAATTATTAATATAAATTATTCACAAAATAATAATACATGCTAATTAAATATGTGGAATATATGAAATAATATATAAGCTAATATTTGATTAGCATATGTGTCCTGAAAAAATATACTTTCAAATTTCTAATATTAAAAAATATTTATATTTACATAAATATATAAGCATATAAAAAGAAAGGAAAACGATCTATATATAAAAAGAATTTTTTAAAAAAAATATAGTTAAAAAAACAATAAAGTTTTCAATTAAGAATATTATTAATTTAAATATGTAATATATCATTTTGATATATGTATAATTATTACCCATATATTGTATTTCACCTTCTACCCCGCATAACTTATATATATATTTCTTCATAAGTTATGTTGGTATTAATTATGTAGGACTATAAAAAAACCAACCAAACACTGTATAAATTAATACATGAATAACTTTTATAAAACATTTAAAATCTTACCAACCAAACATATTATAAGTTATGTTGACTTTTATATCCGATTCAAAATTTCTCCCAAACATAATAAAGCTAATAAAAGATTTTATACGTGAATAAGACATATCTTATACAGTAATCAAACGACCCTTAGTTAATTAACCTTGCTTTTTTCTCCAACCAATTGATATCAAAGAAAAAAAAACATTTGACACTCAATTTTATCAACTTCTTTACTTCTATGTACTAATTATATAACAAGCAAAATCAAGTTGGGAATTTAACTTGCTTTATTTTAAATTTTAATATAATATGCTTCTATTGTACTATTGCTCAAGTTTTATTGTGAAAATCAAATGTCACCAATCTCCCCATTCAACATGCTTGTCGATCTACGTCATTGTTACATTGCTTAAAGACATGCTTCTTCAAAATTTAATCCTAATTATACTGATAAAAATTTAGATGAAAGCAATGATAAAAAAAAAATTGTGATCCTAGAGAGTTGGGTAAAAATAACTACTAGCCACTTTTTATTCCTATTTTTACACACCACCAGAGTAATAAAGTTTTAATTTTAGTGGAAACTTTATGATAATGTTTTGAAGTTTCACTCGAAGAAACTAAAACTTTCACGATAGTGGCTATTTTCCGATAAGAAGGGGCAGGGAAAGGACCATATTTTGTGAATTTTAGTTGGATGCAACTTTTAAAGCGAAATTTCTGTTTTGAATCATCAATGGGCCGATTGAGAACATGAGACACAATGAGGAAATGACATATATATACAACTTATAGTTACAATTAGCAATAAATAGCCCAACATTAATTAGCATTTAATAGACAAATAAAAAATAAGCACAAAATGATTCAAATTAATTAATGACATTTTTATAGCTTTTTTTTCTCGTATAACTAAAATCACTCAAAAACAAAAATAACGGAAACATTCAAAATTATATATACAATACATAACTGCCTAAAAACGTAAATTATGTATTTTCATATATTTTTTATTTTTTATTTGATAATAAAAAATTCAATTGTATACTTGATGATATGTAGAAGAATGGTGTATTCATTCACTTAGTATTACTTTATATTTATAGTTATTTTATCCCGTCCAATGTATACATATTAAAAAATTAAACACTTTATGTATTCATTCACTCATAGTATGTATACACTGCATTGAATTTCTTTTTAATCAGAAAAATCATGTATGCATTGCATTCACGTACGAATTGCATATCCGTGTATTCATTCTCTTAAAAATTGTATACATTCCAGATTCTTCCTTCAAAAAATGAGGATTGCACATGAAATATAAAATGCTCAATGAAAAACACACAAGTTGAATTGGATAACGAGAAGAACTTACATGACTGTAAAATTTAGAGTTATGGATGGAGAATCCACAAAATTAGAATCAGAATTCCCAATTTTTATGAATAATCCTAGGATAAGTTTCTTAAACATGACAATTGATACCCACAATTAATTAATGTTACCTAAATTATATATAACCTTCAATTTCAAATTAAAACATAAAAAAAACGAACGACAATACAAGAGGGGGTCAAACATAGGCTAACAAGTAGAGAAATTTATGGGTAAATATCAACAAACCATCAAGAATTTGAAAGAGAAAAAGAAAAAATAAACTATGAATGAATGTTTTTATAAAATTCAATATGTAAAACTAATAAACAAGAAAGCAAATCATCTTTTATTCAAAGTAATGAAGAAGATAATCCATAAAGAAATATGATTTACAAGAATAAGTGTATGTATGTCATAGAAGAGAAAAAAATGTAGAAAAAAACCACTTCCCAATAAAAAAGTACATCATGCTATCACCTTTTAAAATTATTAATTTAATTTTTAAAAAAAATTCCCAATATGTGGGCTACTAATTGCAAAATTTGATTTTAAAAAACTTTTTTTTGTCAATAAAATAAAGAGAGCCATATGTTGCCAATTAATAAAACGGGATATCATGCCGTGCCATTTTTTTGTTTGTTCCAATAAGTATAATTGACCCAAGTATATTATTAAAATGGGTCAAGATTTGTAAATTTTAATAGTTTGTCACTAATATATTGTTGGGAAACTTTCACACATGGAGAGTAAAAATAATTAATTACTCTTCATAGCTATAGTTTGATAAATACAATTTGTAGCTACATGTCATGTGGAGGAGAGAGACGAGTGAGACTGGGAGAGAAAGGGGGAAAAGAGTGAAAGAAAGGTAATTGTATATGTATATTGGTTAGATAATTGTATATTATACATATGTATTTGTATATATGGCAAGAGAGATTGAGAGAGGAGGAGAGAGGCGGGCGAGATAGAGAGAGGGAGGAGAGAGGCGAGCGAGATAGAGAGAGGGAGGAGAGAGGTGAGCGAGAGAGGGCAGAGAGTGGGAGAGAGGTAAATTGTATATGTATATAACAGTATACTATACATATGCATTTGTATATAATTGTATATTATACATATGTATTTGTATATCCTGGCGAATTATACATACACAAATGTGACTAATTATACAAACTCGAAATCAGCCCACGTAATTAATGTATAATGTTAGTCGCGAGTGATAATTATATCAAACTATAGCTATGATGAGTAATTAAATAGTATAAATTTGCGTAGCTGCGTAATTTTCCGTATATGATTATCAGTAATAACCCTTATTTATGGAGAAATTTATATATCATCTTTGCTATTAGAGTTAATATGAAATACTATTGACATAGTTGGAGTCATAAACAACTATTGTTGAAGCTTGATGCTTCAAAATTTGAAAATTAAATTTCACAAATAAGCTCCGTTTTCGAGTGAAATTGTTGCAAAAGCTCGATTACGTATTGAGGGATCCAAATATAAAATGTTGGGTGATTCGCTGTAATTTTTGAGTTGTTTTTGAATGAATCTGATGCTGAAGTCCATTTTTTTTTGTATATTAATGTATAATATTGTATATTACTATAGTCTATAAATATCTCTTATAATGTTACTTCCTCTATCCTAATTTATTTGACACTTTTTGAATTTCGAGATTCAAACAAGTCTATCTTTGATAGTGAATTTTTCATACATGTTTAAATATTTTGAATTGTCAATTATTGTGACTTATAATACTTTTTACATAATTTATCAATATAAAATTTCATTTCAAAATTTTTGAATATTCTATACGTAAATTGTCAGTCAAACTTAAATTGTTTGACTCTCGAAAAATGAAAAGTTCTACATAAATTGGAACAAGAGTATATAATATTATATTTTGAGTGTTCAAAAGTCTATATCAAGTTTTTAAGCATTTTATAAAAAATATATATGAAAATGGTTTTAATATTTTTTGAAATAGTGTATAATTTTTAACTTTTAATAATCATACGACAAGTTTTTAAAAGAAAAATTAAAAAAAGTGTATTACACACATACGTTTACACACACCACTTATGTGTGTTTCTCAAAATTATGAGTTATGACTAATGAGTGATGATTTAGATATGAAAGTTATATTCTCAATAATTTAAATATAATATTAAAAAAGAATAGAATAACTTAAATACATTTTTAACATTTCACTAAAAAAAATAAAGAAAATAAATCAAACATTTATCAAGTCGATAATTTTCTTAAAAGAGTATAATATACTGACTGACGAAACATAAAAATATCCTATTTTCACTCCGTTCAATCTTGTTGATGTGTTATACCATCCATTTTCTTTGATTTGGACACATAAAATAAGTTCCAACAGCACATATTGATTAGAGGAAAAGTAAACACCCTGCACTGTCAATCTAAAATTATGACTTCAAATTATTAAACAAAAAAATGGAGCTATTATAGAGGATTGAAATAATATATATATATATATATATATATATATATATATATATATATATATATATATATATATATATGAAAATCATTTTTACTTATTTTAAAAAGGGCATTTTCACATATAGCGAATATAAAATTTATATTTGTATGCTATAGTAAAGTTTACATAATTGCGCTCCATACACAACGTAAATATGTATAATTCGCTAAACATATACAATTGACGCGAAGTGTATAAAACGAGAAAGAGAAAGAGACTTGGACAAAGAATTGTATAAAATGAAGTATATAAACGAATTGTATAATTATAAGTGTATATGGTGATTATATACAATTTGAATTTGTATAAAACGAGAAAGGGAGAAAGGCAAAAGAGACTTGGGCAGGGAATATACAATTGAATCGAAATGTATAAAACGAGAAAAGAGAAATTATATACAATTTGAATTTGCATAAAACGAGAAAGAGAAAAAGACAAAAGAGACTTGGGCAGGAAAGTACTTTATTGTATAATTATAAGTGTATAAGACGGAGATATATGTATTTGCATGTGTATATACAATTTTCTCTCGCTTTATACAATTAGAAACACAATTTATACAATTCTATTGTATAAAGCGAGAGAGGTGAGCGTAGGAAGCGAGCGAGAGAGGGAGAGTGGCGAGCGAGAATATGAGGAAGCGAGCGAGAATATGAGAGAGAGTGGGACTAGCAAACAATTTGTTATGAAACACAAATAAATCAAATAGTAGCTATTATATTTATTTTATATTATTAGTTTGTCATTCTATATGATCCTTTTAAAAATCAAAATCCCTCTTAGCTTTGAAAAATGATTATTCTCCCCATTTTCCTATGACTTTTTAAAAAGTCTATTCTGCCCTTACATTATTATTCTTTATTTTTCTTTTATACTTTTGTAAAAATCTTGATATTTTATATTTTAATCTATATAATAAATTTTCTATAAAAAAATATAAATTTAGTAAAAAAATAAATATTGATTGAATATATAATACAATGTCGTTCTATAATGAAACAAATGAACATAATTAAAAAATAATGTTATTAGTTTCAGCAGAACCTACAATATGATGCAAGTAACAAAAAATAATTAATAAAAATAAAGATAAATTTCGTAACAACTATTTTTAAAAGATTATCTATTTATATTGTAAATAGATTATAAATAATTTAGAAAATATTTCATGACAATCAAAATTCATTTATCTACATAGATAATAGAGAATGAGAGGTACACATAATTATATAACTGTGTCCTTTTAACTTGACTTCGCTATAATCTACTCTTTATGAAATTTCTTCTCCTCACAAATTTAAATCACATTCTTTATAAAAGATTTTAAATTCTTACGCGATTTCTCAAATATAATAAAAGAAAAAGAAAAGAAAAATATACAAAATATCTTCTTAATGCAA
>CM040620.1:67927756-67974756 GCA_022817965.1 Solanum lycopersicoides | reverse complement strand
TCTCACAGGAGGCACTTCCAAACTTTTCGACCTGATTTGTTGTTTTCTTTATCCATAAGGAACTAACTGGTATTGTTCTAAAATAGCAGATAGTGCTTCTTCAGCAGATGGAGCAGCATACTCACCTGAAGATCTTTCAGTGGCAGGTGCTCAGCAGAATCTGCCTTCTCCGCAGCAAAGCCCCTCAAATGCTGATAGCCAGTCGCAAGGTTAGTAATTTGTGCACACAGTATGCTCTCTCTCTCTCTCTCTCTTCCTCTGTTCTGATGTTTTCTGTAACTGCATTACACCCCAGAAGCTCCTGGAGAAGCTCCCTCGATGATCTCTTCTTCCACGAATCCCGAAAGTGAGACATAGGGAAGTAATGGTATAGGTCTTGTTCTTAAAATCATTTAATATTGTAGTGTTATTCTTAAAATGCTTGATGAACTTGGAATGTTCTGCTTCGGAGTAACAATTTTGTACATTAGAGCCATTGAAGAGTGTTGTACTTAATTAGTCCTCCTCTGTTGTATTGTATAAACTAAAGATATAAACTCACACGCGATAGTCGATACTGATTATGTTAACACTAACACTCTCCCATATTATACACAATTGACACGAGTCGTGTGAGACTTCTTTTTATTAGTGGATGTTGTGTGAGGCACAACATAAAATTTGGTTTGTATTGTTCATTGGTCATCCTCTTAAGAGGAAAATGGTAAGGTGTACCTCTTAACCGTTGAACTCATGGGAACATTTTTATACTATTTTATATTGACTTAAATCATTTGTAGCCATTTAAAGTTATTCATATATTTCACTTGGACACCTCATTTTAGGCTTGTTCTAATTGAACACTTTTATTAGTTAAAAAAAACAAATACCTATAGAATATTCTTTTTACAATCAACTAAAAAAAATAATTATGTGTCATACACTCGCAATGATGTGGCATAATAACTAATCAGAAAAAGACATGTGGCATTGAACCCATAATAACAATTAAAAAATAAAATAAAATAAAAATTATATTATCAACCAAAAAAATAAAACCTGCTTTTGTTCTTTGCCGGGACACGCACAGCCACTTCCGGCTAAAATTGTACACTCCGATGACCTTATACCTACCTCCTCTTCTTTATTCTCATTCAATAGTGTAGTTGTTATTTTTTCCAATCTCAATCTCTTTTTCATACAACAATTAAGATTTGTTGATATTTCTTCTTCATGTTGTGTGTTTTTTAGAATTTAAATTCTTTAATGATTTAAAAAAAAAAAATTTAGATTCGTATTAATCTTGTCTATAATGGAGTTTTACCGAAATTATTTTTAACTCGATTTGATTTTTATTTCTTTAATTGATATTTTTTCAATAAAGAAAACTATGATATTAATAAGAAAAAATGCATTAAATACCCCCCTCAACTTATGTCGAAAATTTCAGAGACACACTTATATTAGGCTTAAGTCATCGATAGCCTCTTAAAGTTATCCGCATAATTCATTTAGACACCTCAACTGAAACTCTTACCTATTAGACTCTTTAATATTAACAAATATTTATCTAATAAACATAAAATGACAACTAGCTTTACAATATTGTGCGTGTAATGCACACATATTATCTTGACAAAATTGCGAATAGAATTATGACACGTGGCAGATGGGCCCATAATATTAATTTTGAAAAATAAAAAAATATTTTTCAGCCTTTAATAATATAGAAAAAATTAAATTGATAAAAAAAAAATCTTTCCCCCCACCCCACCTAACCCCCCCCCATCTAACGTATTGCCCCTTTCTTCTTCATCTTCTTCTCTGTTGTTCCGCAATCGCCATTCACAATTGATTCCTCTGCGATAACAAAAAAGAAAATGTCTAACCCCATCTCATCCCGAATTGACCCACCAAATTTTTTCCTCTTTCTTTTTCTTCGTTATATTCTATTCCTCCTACGACTATTCCGATTTTGTAAATATAATCGACCTTGAAAAATTATTTCGAAATCGACAACGAAGAGAAATTAAAATTATATCAAATTTTTATAGCATTTCTAATAAGTTTAATGAGTGGTGATAGTTGCTCGATGGAGTTATTGAAAATAAAAATGCATAAATATTGGTCAATTTTTTAACTCCAAATGATCCATTATTTTCTTCTTGAAAATTCAACAGGTACTTTGTTTACAGAAAATGAAAAAAAAAATGAATCATAACGAAAGGCAGAGAAATTTGATGTTTTTAAAATGGTGGGTTGAAGAAGAAGATGAGTGTGGTTTTTATTTTATTTTTTTATTTTATGATTTAAAAGATTAATGTTTAATTAAATTAATTGTTTTTATCTATTTAGTCAATGCATGCCATGTGTCAACAAAGTAGGTATAAATATTTTTTAAAAAAAATTAAAAAAATGCATTCACTCGCTACACTTATTTTGCCACATCAGCATTTTGTGTTTAATAGGCACATGTCTTGAATAATTTAGGTGTTCAATAGGTATAAGTCCTAGTTCAGGTGTCCAAGTGAATTATGTGGACAACTTTAAGGGGTCGCAGATGACTTAAGCCCTTATATTATACTAAGGTCCTATTACCCCCTGAACTTATTTTATAAATAATTTTCTACCCCTTTTCGATCTACGTGGCACTAGCTTGAAAAAAAATCAACACACATTGGGCCCACAAAGAAGTGACATGTAGGCCGAAAAGGGGTAGAAAATTATTTATGAAATAAGTTTAAGGAGATAATAGGACTTTGGTATAGTATAAGTGTGTCTCTGAAATTTCGAATATAAATTAAGGAGTTACTTATACATTTTCCTATTAATAATGACGAAATGATTCTAGAAAGAAAGAAAGCATGCAAAAATGGATGGAAAAGGGGTGTGTCGAGGGAGGGTGGCAAAGGAAGTTGCCTGATGAAAATATTGAATGAAGTCCATTGGGAAAAGATGACTACCAGGACTTCTTTTTAAAACTTTTATTTTAATATGTTCAAATTATGATTTTTGTAATGGTGACATTTTAAATTTTGATTTAATTGCGAAAAGTAAAATTGACTTTACTCGTTTAATTGGATGTGTATTACATTCATGATGTCATTTTATCAAAAAAATATTCAATAGTACATGTTTTGAACGTTAAAAGTGTTGAATGGATAGAACTTCTAATTCATGTATCTAAGTAAATTATGCGAATAACTTTAAGTTTTTATACTTTTTAAATTTGATGTAACATGAATTGAGGCCTGTTTGGTTTTAAATTATTTTACGTGATTTTGTTTACTGATTAAATCAGTTTGTTTAATCTCCATCTCTATTTGCTGTTGTCCAAAAAAGAATTAAAGCTAACAATTGACTGTTAAAATCAATAAGATGAGGATAATTTGACTAATTCTTTAACAATAATATCCGTCACCCTCACTCCCCATTTCATCTCCTTATTATAGTGTTATGCTAAATTATCTATAATTATTTTTAAAATAATTACGAAATTTATTTATTTTTTAAAAAATATTTTTTTCAACTCAAATATATCTTTATTATCAATATATTTGTATCAAATATACATATACGTAGATGTTATGCCTTGGAGTCTTGGAGATAATTAGATTAAAAGAAGAAGATGACCTAATACATATATACGTAGACGTTAAATAAAACTTACTTAGATAAAATATTTCCATGAGAAAATGATATGATATAACGATTTTGATCCTTTTATTATTCTTTATTGATTGACTTATCTATCGATGAATTTATAGATGAATGCCATTGTGATCTTCAATTTTTGGATCGTGATAATTTCAGCTTAATTTTACACCATGCATGTAATTATTTTTTTAGATATGAAAATATTTTTATTGCTTGTATCCTTGTTTGTTGGTACGCTTATGAATGTATCCATATGTGACTATATATTATTTTTTCGGATATGAAATTTTTTGATTTTTGCAGAAAACAAAATCATCAAACACATGATACATTAAGCACTAAAACGAACATTATTCCTTTATACCACAAGGAAAAAAAAAAAACAGAAACATACCACATGATAAAAACAATAATAAATAAAACTTTTTAAAAAAAACATACAATTAAGCAAAAGCAAAAGCAAAAGCAAATTAATTTAATTAAGCTTCCATAAGAAACTCTTCATCCTTCTCCAACCTCTCCATAGCATTTGCTTCCAAGCTAATCTCCACATCAATTCCTCTTCCTCCATTTTTCTGTGGATACAAATACACCATCCCATCAAATCTATTGTTCAATCCACTCCGCACTATCTCAGCTTTTCCCCATCCAAAATCAACATCATACACCTTAAACCTCGGAGAACTTCCCACAGCCACACAATTCACTCCCGCATCTTTGTACGCAAATATCTTCGGACTACTTTCCCACTCCTTGTTCCTTTCTTCAATCGCCTTCGCATCGTGATTCGCTATTGCTTGCTGAATCATCCCCGCCGCAAACGCAATCGGATTCGATAGCAGCAATCCCGCCGCCGTTACAGTGAAAATCGCCTGAATTAGGTTTCCGAAGTAACTCTCCGGCATAGGCGGATCGACTCTTTTGCGGCAATCAGCGAAGACGGTGTAAACCGTGTATTCCTCCGGTTTGAGTTGCCTCGCACGTGTGATAGCTAGCCACACGTGTGCGGAGAGGGATTGGAAAGTAGAGAACGACGACGTATTTGTGCCTTCTGGTGGGTTAGCATTGACTTTTGACTTGATTTGATCAATTGCTGATTCGGAAAACTTGAACACCCTGTCACGCATAGGTGGATCCACGCTGTCGCTAGCGTCGCCGTCGTTTGCATGCTCCGGTGCATCGGATGGCTTAGATAGGTTGAGTTTTACTCGAGTGTCACGAGCTTTAGTTCGTTCGAGGAAAGGTGGGACCGAAATAGAGGTGGCCCCACTACAAAGCTGGGCCCAGGAAGTCATGAAGTGCCACGTGGAAGTACCGTCCAGCACAGCATGATTAAATGCTAATCCCATTGCCAGCCCGTCTTTAAGCTTGGTGAGCTGTCAAAATAATATAGTGATGAATGGGGTCCAACCAATTAATTACTCCTACTACGTATGTAACTATTTTTCAGTTGAAATTAAATGTAACGCAAAATGACAAAAGTATACATCAAAGAAGCATATAATAATCTAAATTGGTAATCTTAATAATAGGATAGATTACTTAAAGAGTTAAATCAGATTACAACAAACAACGGTGAAACCAAAATAGTAATATAATGTATGTTTCTAAAAATAAACTACAACAATTAGTAGTAGCTAAGATTTGGTACATACATTTGTGGTCATTGTGGACAGATTTTTTTAGAAAGGTTACTACGATTCTTAAAATAATTTATAGGATGAAGGACGTAAATCATAACTTTCTATACAGGATGAGGCACATTTCTATCTACTTAGACAGATCGGCAAAAGAAATGGTGAGATTCGACTTGTACAAAAAGTGCATGTTAATTTAGCAAGAAAATGGGCTAACATACCATGTGAGATCCTATGGAATATGATAAAAAAAAAAAAGTTGGACTAGGAGATAAAAAAAAAATGTAATTTCATATCAACTATCTTAAGATTATTTTAGAAAATCAAGATATAATTAGCTGTTTCTTTTCATTTTTACTTGTAGTCATAACTATGAAGAAATATTAATGTGGTGCGAAAGAAAGGATTATAATTACCCTTTCTTACATGGTTACTAGTCGACTATTTCAATAATTGACTTGATTTTTAATATATTAATAAAAGATTTCTAAAAATCTTATTTTACCCTTAGTATTAATTACTATTTTCTAAATTATTTTATAGTACCTACTACTAAATATTAATTAATAAAAATAATATAATTAAATAATCATTTTAATTATTATTTTTATTTAATAAATACGTCAAAACCAATTACAATCAAGTAAATATAAACCGAGTAACCTATTTTTCAAAACCACACTAAATACCCCCACAACTAATTTTCTGTCACAGCCGAACTAATAAAGTGCATTAATAAATGTAACGTAGACGTGACTAGCTAGCTGAAACTCAATTCACATAAAAAAATAGTTATAAATAAAATAATTAAATTAGGAGTAATAAAGTTATAAGGTAGAAAGATTAATTATCATTTTCGTTAGTACTAAAATACGTATGATCTGATTGTGTAAATATATTTTTTACCTGTACGGCGAGAAGAGGCCTATGAAGCCCTTCCAAATTCAAGATTTTGTTATAAGGTATCAAATCTTGGAATTTATTAATCCCTTGTTGATGATCAGTAAGATTAGCAACTTCAATCCCTTGCGCCTCAGCCACAATTACCTCAACTCCATCCATATCATCATCATATTCCACCTTAAAAACACCTTCATCATCTTTTCCCAATTTTCCAGCAAGTTGATAAAAATCTTCCAACACTAAAACCAAACCATCTTTCAATTTTTCAACTGTTTCCTCAAAGTTTTCAGCCCCTAATTTGTAAACCATCAACTTTTGGTTATAATAAAAAGCTAAGTAAGGTAAATCAAATGTTACCAATTGACACTCTTTTTTCCCTAGTGGTTTTTGTGGCTTCACATTTGATTTTTTCAAGATGTTCACATTTGTAGTGGAAATTTCCTCCTTTGTCATGGCTAAGTTTTTTTTTTGGGGGTTTTTTGATGTGTGTGTGTTTTTGCAAGATAGAAAAATGAGCCAAGATAGTGATTTACTTATAGTAGTAGTAGTGTTATATTGGGAACGGTTGGGGTGCATTTATGAATTACATGATGTGTAGTTGGATATAATTTATTACTACTATCCTTAGCTATTGGATGGCAGTTGAAGGAAATTATTTCACTTTACTTTTGTTTTCTTCTTAGTGTTTTAAGTCAAATATGGATGATTATAACAAACAAGTGGGAAAATGAAACTAACAAAGAAATTAGAGAACAATAATAGACTAGTAAAACAAAGATTGATACTATTCAAAAAGATAAGTTTAAACTCAAAAATGAGGGACGAGAGGACTAGACATTTTTTTTTAATAATCTGTATAAGTCTAATTTACTCTCACAAATCTTATTTGTCAATTCGAATCCCAAACATAATTTCTTAATTCAATGTTAAACTATTTTATCCGTACTGGTCCTGACCTGTTCATAATAGCAGTGCATTGGTTTTCTCATAAAAGGCTGTAGTATAAACCATTTTATGTGTCGAGTAATGTATCTTTGGTAAATCTCATGTTATGTTGCATAAGATTTTGAGTAGTTAATTAAGTGCAAATTAAAGACGTGCCTTGTTTTCCAAATATATACCTAACTATTAGTTACATCATTGAAAATTGAAATTGATGGATTATTATCTTATTTTCGAGATAAGCTAATAATGTATGTAACTTAAATTTGTTTAGTTCGTCTTTTTTAATTAAATTGAAATTTTATATATGCACTGCCTAATGGTGTAACTTTGATTGAACCAATCTGTTCTTAGCTCGGATTCTAATTACTTAATAAGGTGTTCCTTATTTGCTTTTGGATTGCACAAAACGACAATTCAATTCTTATTGTGAACGTACAGTACGCCCTTGTCATTCTACTCTTTTAACGTTAATGAATAAATGAATAAATATATTAGGACTGAAATGCTCTTTTATCATATATGTGATTTACTTTATTAATAATCCGATTGTATTAATCTCGTGATCAGGGATGAAATTATCTAAAGAAAATAAATTCACTGAACTCATACACTTTTCTCAAATATCATGCATTTTTTTATTTTGCCAACTTAAATATGTATGTATGAGATCCCATGAATAAGAAATAACTTTGGTGCAATGGTAACAAGCAGCATGCACCTTTAATTTGTTCAGCTATGTCTTGAGATCATATCCAGATATATTCCCTCCGTCCATTATTATTTGTCATGATTTCTATTTTTAGAGTCAAACTATAAGAATTTCGTAACATTTTAAGATGTATTTTTTCATCATATTGATATGCAAAAATTACAATTTATAGTACTTTTCATATAATTTTTGAATATCTAATTTTTTTTTGTTTAAGATATCGAATTAATGTAATTTAATTTAACTTTGAAAATTAGTCAAATTGACTTTCGAAAAACAAAACATGACAAATAAAAGTGGACGGAGGGAGTACCAAATATAATCACTTTTTAAAAAAGTTCTTTATCATCTCTTTTTTTTTTTTTTTTTTCCCCTTAAATTTGTGAAGCAGATTTTCTTATAAAATGTCATTTGTTATTGTTTTTAAAGTATGGAAACACACATTAAGAGTAATTGTAAATAAAATGATGTTTTTTGTGGATAATATTAATTATTATTTGCTCATCAAGTTATTATCAACTTATCACAAATAAAATTATGGAATCAAACCAACCGATACTCAACTACATCAATTCTCCAAAAATTATAGATACACATCATTTTCATATCGTTCTGTCATTTCTTCTTTTTAGTACATAGAATTTATTTCATTTTGGAAGGTTATAAAAAATTAACCTATTCATAGAATGAATTTATACCATAAATTACGAATACTTTGAAAAATAGAAATGTATAAAAAGTGAAGAATTATTTGACTAATTAAATAAAATACTGCCTAAAAGTGGTTATTGTAAAGTCCTCTACTTTAAATTGAGCTGCCAATTTTAACCTATAATAAAGTAATTATGAGTACATTAAATCAAAGTGTACAAATCGTTTACTCTATGATCATGCATTCTAATTAATCATACGGAAATTGTTCAATGAATAATTAAACACTGGCCAGTAGAGGTTGAAAAATAGAAAGTTGAGGAAATAACTAACCGTCATAATTAATTAATTAATTGTTCAAAATACTGTATATTTTAGCTTTTTCCCGTTGATTTAATTAATATTCAAAAGTATATATTATTGTACAACATATATAAATAATAATGACATTGAAAGGTCTTTAAACCTGTCCAGTTTGGCATTTTAATGTGATCAAGCACTCTCTAATCTCTATATAGACGATGGCCAGATTTTTTTTTCCAATGATCGTGATATTCTATTATTATTCGGGCATATAGCGCATTAAATTAGTGTGCTATATCAATAATGAGTCAGCTTTATAGCCAACAAACTTATATTATTAACGTCCTTTTTAGTGCACTATATATGTCTTAAAAATATAATAAAGAAATGATTATAATTAATTATAAATATAAAATTATTTATTAATTTCATAAAATAGATAATTAATATTATCCATTCCAAAATAGTGTAGTATACTACACAATTATTATTGAACAGAGAAAAATAATATATTCTCAACTTTTATTTTTTTAAAATATTATTTCGATTACTTTTCCTTTTTCACACGTTATTTGGATTCGGACCTTACAACTTTTTTTTCTTGGATAATTAATAAAGTTTATGGTTATGGTGTCATGTGGAGGCGTTTATTAGAAAATAATAATATCATTATGTCAACTAGAAAAGTGGTGTAATAAAATGTATCATGAATGGTGGGTAGGTGTGACCATATCAAATTGAAAAGTTCAATCTAGAAATATATAGACACCCATTTTAAATAGTTTTAGTTTTAGTTTTAATTTGGACCATCCATCTCAAATCTTATTTTTTGTTTTATTTTACAAAAATATTAATTTAGTATAAATTAGTCGCTGCTGAAGGTCTAATTTTTTTTTGTTATGAATTCTAGTTGGCAATGCTTAGATGGAGAAATTAGTTTTACGTAATTTGTCACATAACAATTGAGATTTTCACTCTGCAGGATATTAATGATCTTTTGAAATATAGAGATGATATTCTTTATTCCAAATATAACAAAGAATTTAGTAATCTATTTTGGTATAGTTTGAAAATAAATTTAACTCTTTTTCATTATTAAAATTTGATAAAATCTGAATGCATACCTCATTAGAAGACTATAATTGTTATGTGTTCAATAAATTATACGTTTGTCAGTTATTATTTAACATATATTGACTTATTAAAACTATATTCTATCACTCCAACCAATAAAATTGCTATAGCATAAAAAAATACAGTAGTTTTCTATTTTGGAAAAATCAAACCAACCAAATTGGTGTAGTTTGATTTGGTTTCACCGCAAAAACTCCAAGAATAATATTTTCCTACTTATAATAAATTCCCACATAATTAGCAATTTAGATAAAAACCAAATAGCCTTTTACGGTAACTTTAGATTTAAATGAAAATATAATTTGTTGGGTAAAACGAACAAATAAAATTGAGTCATCTCTAGGTGTTCGTGGTTCGATTTAGATCGGTTATTAATTAAAATCAAAATCAAATTAATTTAGTAGATTTTTTAAATTTCTAAAACCAAACCAAACCAAACGAAAAAAATAACCAACGGTTTGGTTATTGTTGGTTTGGTTCAATTTTTATGATTTATTCGGTTTGAAAGCAATAATTTTTTTGAGTACGTACGTATCTCGACAGACACAAACACCAATTACATGAGCAATCTACAGAAAAACTAATGTCGATTCAATCAAGCAATTAAACAATATTAGAGGGTATGACTATTTTATGTGAAGTACAGTAGTATTTTAAGACTAAAATGGATTTTGATGGACTTGGATTTGAAATTGTTATATTTGGGCTGAAGTGTTGGGCTTGAGAAAATGTTAAAGTTAAAAACTTAAGTTAATTAAAATTTAACAAAATATTTTTAATTTATTTATGAATAATATATAAATAATTATAAAATTTATATATCTAATTTATCGGTTCAGTTTGATTATTTTTGCGGTTATTTTTTAGTAAAATCAAAACCAAACCAAATAATATCGATTTTCAAAATTTAAAAACCAAACCTAATCAAACTAAACCAAATATCAATTTACGCTAATCGGTTTGATTTAAAATGCGATTTGATTTGATTGTTAATCATAACCATGAACAGCACTACTCTGGACCATACGGTTAAATATGTAAATTAGTCAAGAAGACAAAAGACACTCAGGATACAAGTTATCTTACTTTTTCAAAGGTCATATTTATTTACTTGGTATGTTTCTTTTCTCTTTTACACTCCTACAAATTTAAAGAATTTCTTTTTTAATTACCTTAATTTACTCTTTAATTTTAATTAAAAAGTATTATCGTGTTTTTTTTTATTGTTATAGTAGTCTCTCCATATTTATTTCATATTATAATTAAAGATAAAGGTGGAACACTAGCAACAATAAATTCTACAAGTAGAGTAAAAGATGAAAATAAAAAATTAATTATATCTTCAATTAATGAAATGACAATTATTTTTAATAGATAGATAATTAGAAGGTACAATACATAAATATAATTTTTAATTTAATTTTAACGGATAACTATGACATTTAACTTTATATCTGTATAAATTGACACATGTATTCGTATAAAATTGAACTAATAGATATTTTCATTCTACATGCCGTCCTATATGACAATTTTATTTTCTACGTGTATTAAGCCATATAGGACACATATGTTTACTTGTTCAATTTTATACAAATTTAAATATTTACATGTGTACACCTAGAGTGTGTTTGGTATGAAAGAAAACATTTACTGGAAAATGTTTTTCAATTTTCTCATGTTTGGTTGGAACAAAAGTTTTGAAAAATATTTTTCAAATCAACCCAGTTTCCTCAAAATTAAGGAAAATGACTTCCCTTGAAATATTAAGAAAAACATTTTTCAAAACTCTCCTCTAATTTTAAATTATATTTTTTTTGGGAAAAACATCAATTTAAAAAAAATATTTTCAATTTCAAAATTTTATTTTTTTCTCGATCCCTGACCCCCCCTCCCCAAAAATTAGTTTTGCTTTTTAAAAATATTTTCAACTTCAAAATTTTATTTTTAAACTCCTACCCCCCCTACCCAGCCCCTATCAGCCCCCCCACCCCCACCCCCATTCCCTAAAAAAATTAATTTCGTTTTTTTTAAATACTATCAACTTTAAATTTTTATTTTTTTACTCCTCCCCCTCCCCAGGCCCCCACCCACTACCCCCACTACCCTCATCCCACCCCCACCCAAAAAAATAATAATTTTATTTTTAAAAAATATTTTAATTTCATAAAAAAAAAATTACTCTAGGAAAAATAAAATATGTCTCTTAAAAACATTTTTCATTCATAAATCAAACACTAAAAATTATTTCCGGAAAATATTTTCTACTCACCAACCAAACATGAAAAAATAAATTCAAAACTACTTATTTTTCAGAAAAACATTTTTTTGAAAAACATTTTCCACATTTTCCTTCGTATCAAACACACCCCTAGAATTAAAGGCAAAAATATTAACTAAAATTAAATTAAAGGATATATTTATGTATATGATAATTAAACAATAACACCGATAACTAAAATGGACCGAGGGAGTATGGATTAATTGAATTTGAAATTGAAGAAATCACTAACTTAATCAATAACAAAAGTGTCGGCTATTCAATTATATAATGTGAATTAAAGTGATCAAACACATTGTCACATAGCTACCCCCAACTAAATTCTGACAAACCTAATTATGTGAAAGTTTTTTTTTCACTATGCTAATATTTGCTACGTTTGGTGGTGATCATAAATTTCCACATCCACCATTTTCTCGTTCATAAAAGCTCACATCATTAAATAAAGAAATATATAAATATTTTTTGTTGTTTCCTTTCCTTAAAGAGAAAGCTCTTTTTTTTTTTTTAAATATTCTTTGAATTAAAAAAAGAAATATTCTAGCAACAATCATAATATATAAACATACCTATTTAACTTGATTTTATCTATCATCCATGTCATTCAGCTTACATAAATAGACAGTTAAATTTAGGGAAACTTACATAAATATACTATAATAAAAAAAAAAAATTATCATTTATAGCAATAATATTTTTTTTTCACTTGATCACTTTTAATTCATTTATAATACAAGTTTAATTCATATTACAAAGAATAATTTTTATTCACAGATAATACATATTTTAATGATAAATAACTCATTTATCATACGTTTTAATACACTTATAATTCAATGTGTCAAATTTTTATCAAACAAACATAATATACTTTAAAAACAAGTATAATTCATATATACTTCATATATATTGCACACATAATTCACTTTTAATACATATTGCAGATTTAACATAGTATTGCTATAAATGGTAATAAATAAAAAATATTGCTAAAATCAGTAATTCTTTATTAAAATGTACCAATTCATGTAATTTTTCCTTAAATTTATACAAAGTTGAACAAGTAGACATATTTATGATACATAACATAATACACGTAAAATACCTAGTGAGATACGAATTTCCATCACTATTCTTTAATTTGGGTTAACAAATATGGACTCGAATTCATAATTTCAGTAATAACAAGATTTCGAGCCCTATTAATAGTCATGAAACACAAATACAAATGTTCTTCTAATTCATCCAATTGCTCCACAAAGTTAGCATAATTCTTTTTCAGCTGGCGCGCCACTTCTCCGCTGGCTTGTAGCTCAAGCTGAAGCGGGTCTCCACCTCTCTCAAGCCAAAACCGTACTATGGCTTGCAAGTCTTCTAACTCATCATTTAGCCGACCCACTAGTCGACTTATAGTGTCCAAGTCTCTAATCAATATGTACGTACCTTTAGCGGCTACGTCCAGCTGAGCCGACCAGCTAGCAAGCTTTTTAGTCGACATCAGCTGGAATGAAGCCATCATTACTGTTGGAGCCGCAACTAGCAAGGCTAGTGCATGAGTCGCTACGATAACCGTAAGCGCGACTGTTAAAGCCATGACAAATACGGCTGAGCCGCGTTTGAATTTATTTATTAATCGGAGTTTTGCTTTGGTCTTATCGCGCTTAAGTTCGATCCGTTTTAGCAATTGCGAGCAGTTAGCTTGAACCGTTTTAAATCGGAGCGGAGAAGATGTTGATGAAACAAGCGGGTTAAGTGAGTTACAAAATTTAGTTAATCGGGTCAGGATTTTGGGCATGTGTTTTTTAGGTGAGTATGGTGTTTTTTGGAGGGAGTCTAGGGCAGATTTAAGTGATTTATATCTGGAGCGCGTACGTTGCACGTCTTTTAATAAAAGGCTACAAAGTAGAGAAGTTTCACCAGTTTGTGAGAAGTATTCAGATAGTAGAGAGTGGGTATCTTGATGGGTTTGGATCAAACCGAGAATTCGAGTCACAGTGGGTTGATCCGGATCTAAAAGATACTCCACGAAAAGGCGATAAGAAGGAAGCCGAGCAGCTGAAGTGGACCCCACAATTTTGGTCGGAGAAGAAATCTTTTCGGATAAAGCAAGGACACGTGTCCAGAAATCAGTATAGGATTCGGTTCGAAAAGCATGGGCATATTCCTCTCGGAGGTCCATTTCCATGTGGGCTGGTTTAGTGTCTTGGGCCTCTGCATTCAAACAAACAAAAAAAGATTTTGAGCCCAACAAAGCCCAGAAATATAAGTGCTATAAAATACAGAAATTATCTAACAAACAATGGTGGGATTTGAAGGATTGACAAGCGTAATCTAATATTTCGATTGTATATATATTTTCTTTCACAAGGTGAATGTAAGTTATCTTTGTTAAGGAGCGTTTAACCCAATGCTCTTAATATGAGAATTTCCAACATGAATATAGATTTAATTGAACTTCGATGCGGATAACAAGATACAGGGTGTAATGAGGTTACTAAGCGCATGACAATAGGACTCCAATTGAGGCATTTTAAAACCAATTAATATCCAAGGGAGAATCAAATTTAAAATAACTTTGGAGATGAAATAACCTAATAATGAGTTAAGAACACAGAAATATCCCCAACAACCCAATCCAAATCCACATTGATGATTGTATATTTGTACTATATTACAAAAACCAAGTGCTTTTGGACATATTATATAGTCTCAGGGGGACCAGAAAGTAAATATAATCGTATGAATTGTTGGCTACTATATTATTTTTTCACTTTTTGCCCAACTTGTAACATGCCAAAAACATGCTTTTCTTGTTATTATCATCGACAATCGACATCCTCTATATATCCTCCAACCTTAGACGGGCCCTTTTATTATAGAAAAAAGGATAAATATATATCTGAACTATCGTAAATGGTATGCATTCTTTGTCATATTTTTGGGACATCGGTGCACCTGTCGTCCAAAAATTAGAGCATATATACTATTTATACTAACGGACATACACGTGTCATAATCTTATCCATCGATCCAACATTTATCGATGGATAAAATTGTGCCACGTGTCCCTATTTAGTTTTCCGTTAGAGTAAAGGGCATATATGCTCTAGTTTTTGGACGGCAGGGCACCAATGTCCTAAAAAATATGACGAAGGGTATCAGCGTACCATTTACGATAGTTTAGGGATATATTTGTCCTTTCTCCCTTTATCATATAATTAGAGAGTATAGCTGAAGGGTAAATATGAACATAAAGTATTACTGAAGGGGTATATTTAAACTATTTTTAATAGTATAAAGGTATATTTGATCTTTTGTAGTTAAATTTATCCAACATTTTGTTAGGTTTACTAAATAAGATAAAGATAAAGATATAATTATATAAACATGTACTTGATCTCGACCGATATATCATTTACTTTTGAATATGCACAAGTTAATATATGTATACTACATGACAATTCACATGTTATGTGGCGTCCGTTATGCCTAAAATAAATATATGCCTCTAAAATTATATGATATTAGATACTTCATATAGAATTCTCAAGATTATGTGTCCTGATTATAATCTTAAAATAACCTTGTTTTTCATCATATTTTTCTTTCTTTCATATTTCTTTGTGATGATCATCCGTCGATATTCACAAAATATTTTAAGAGAAAAAGGTCATATATGTTATTCATTAAAAGTTCGGCTTATCTATGTAATTTCCATTTGAGAGAAGACTCATTCATGTCATTATTTATTAACTAAAATAACAAATATAGATGAGTCAAACTTTTAACAGATAACATAGATGAGTTTTTTCTCATCTCTAATAAGGTTTGTTTTCACATGGTAATCAAGTAATTGAACTAAAACATATATATGAAGCTTACCATTCCATGCAATATATTTTCTCAATACTGGACGAAATTTTATCTTCATTCTTCTTCTTAGTCCTGCAAATAGAAAACTAAAAAAAAAAAAAAGAGATTTTACAATTGTAACTATTCAAATATGAGAGAGGAAACAACACTTTAAATAAAAGAGATATAATTCCAAAAGGTGAAGGAGAGAGCAAGAGTACACGTTTGAAGCACCTCTTATAATGATTATAATATATGCTAAAGTCATATACTATATGCTTTTTTTAATTTAATTTTTTTTTAGCTTTGAAGACAAGAGAATATTTATCTGTACGTCTAAGATGTTATTAGGGAACTTACACTGCAAGGGATTAACCATTGCCCACAAACTTCCCTACATTTACTCTGATGATTAATCTTACAAGGCAATTAGCTTCAATATCAACCACAATAATAGTAATATATAAATACTCATCATGTTTGAAGATTATTATTAAGTGGGACGACAATGATATTAATTGGAGCCATCTTAACAACATTAGTATATTTTTTGAATTAAGTGGGTGACGTAATATTATTCTTAAAAGGTAATTTACAAGTCCTTTGGCACCAATGCACATGAGTAGCTAGCTATCACATATCAAAATTATTTCAAAAGCCATAAAAGCATTCAAAGTTTGCCGTATGTTCTGTCATCATCCCTCAATATTAAATAAGGTAAAAACAATTGAATCGTAATCAATAAGTCAATCGAACAAAAACATGGCTAAAAGAAGGTTTTAGTCATGTGTTAGCGTCATGGTTAGTTCAATGGTTACAAAGGCTGTTTATTGCCTATTGATCTCTTTATAAATTGTTAAGTTGCTTCTATTTATCTACTTTTCTCAAGCTCTTTAAAGTCCTAGTTTCTAACTTCATTCGATTGACGATTGAAGCAGAGTAAAAGAGCAAAACATATGGTATTATTAAGTTAGGTCAGACATAATTAGTATACCTAAGTTTATGAAGTGTACTCTTCAGAGTGAGTTATATGGTATGTTTATATATTCATTTCTTGGCGCAAATATTCACTTGTAACATACAATATTTCAAATGGATTGACATCATCATTTTACCGCGTGTACATTCCCATAATGAACCCTTTTTCCTAAATTGAACTTCATTGTTCAGCATCTTGAAGTAGCCATCCTCTGAAGGGTATGGTTAAAACTTAGCAAAACTTATCAATTCCTAATAAAAGGGTTGTAATAGTAGCTTGTTGGAACTCCAGAGTTGTTAGTTGATCCAATGTATGTGATGTATATGGACACAATAACGAATTTCACTCTTTAATATATACTAGAGATTTCACTTGGAAAAGAAAATGTTCCGTAATAACAAATCCAGGCTCATAACCATGAGTTTCAATGCACAAGATCTTGTAGCACTTACCAATCAGGCCCAAATTGAGGAATTCCTAAGTAAGATGAAAAGGGGCTGTTGAATCTTGATCTTATTCTTGATCAGAGTTCTATATGAAAAATATAAACCGGAGTTTGAAAAAGGGAAGGGAGAATGGGATTCTTCTTTCTTTTATCACTTAGGAATTGTGTAAGATGAAAGTCTCATGCACGATTTTGAACGAGAAAAAGAAGTGAGGAATCTATTCGTTAACCATTTCAAACAAAACTAGATTGAGTGCAAAATCTGAATGCTACAAATAGCATTATTTGAAGCAGTAGACATTGTTGAACTACGAGCATGAAATTTTGAATACAAGATATTGAAATTACAGCAAAAACGTGCATCCATTACATGTTATCTGATCAGTACTCCAAAAAAACATATTACACCGAACAACAATTAAACCTTGCTTTAACACTGAAGTACTTTGTTTTGTTTTTATCTTTACCAAGGCGTAAAAATGACGCATAGAAAATGCGAATGCAAGTTAGGTAAGTTATCTAATAATCATCATCATAATCACCATCGTCGAGATCATCCTCAACCTTCTCCGCTGCCTTCTCAGCTATGTTATCTTCTATGTGATCAATACCTTCAGATATGGCTAACCCACCCAGTGCACCTGCAACTGCACCCATAGCTAATCCCGCTCCAAGCCCCATCCCACCGAACTTGCTCTTCTTCTTCTCCTCGTAACCATACCCTGCTTTCTGCGATCCGTAACTACCCTGAGGCTGCGCCCCGTAGCTTCCCTGCTGCCCGTAACTACCCTGTGATCCGTAACTTCCTTGCTGCGGGTAACCAGGCTGTTGACCGTAACTACCCTGCTGCCCGTACGGAGCAGGAGGAGCACCGTAACCTGGTTGTTGACCATAACCCGGAGCAGGAGCTCCACCATAACCTGGTTGTTGACCATAACCCGAAGCTGGACCCGAAGCAGGAGCCGCGTTGTACGGGTAACCCGCTGGTGGAGCAGCATATGGAGAAGCACCAGGGGCAGGAGCACCGTAAGGGGAAGGAGCAGAACCAGGAGCAGGAGCACCGTAAGGGGAAGGAGCAGAACCAGGAGCAGGGGCAGGAGCACCGTAAGGAGAAGGAGCAGAACCAGGAGCAGGGGCAGGAGCACCGTAAGGAGAAGGAGCAGAACCAGGAGCAGGGGCAGGAGCACCGTATGATCCGCCGTAAGGTTGCGGCGGAGCAGGATAATCGCTTGATCCAGCTGGTGGAGGTACACCGTAAGGAGGTGCATAATATGGATCCGGCGCACGATAGCGCGGATCACGAACAGTAACCTCAATTTTCACCTTTCCATGTGGTCGACCAGAAGGACGCTTCAAATCAAGCGACCTCTCCGTCAAATTACCAATTCCGACGCTATCAACAACCTCACGGAGCGGAAGCTTAGCTGAACCAATCAAAGGCTTTGTTCCTTCGGTTGCATTAGCGTGAACAACATCGATATACAAAGTAGACTCTTCGATCGGAGCATACAAAGGAATCACAAGTTTCTCATTCCAAGATGGTGAAGTATCGCCATTATCATCTACTTTGGTGGAGCATTTTCCTTTCGGATCAACCCAAACAACAGCATATGGCTTAAGACGGCCATAACGCCAATTAACGTTCTTCAAATCCTTAGCTGATGAGATCTTCACCTCCACCTCGAATCGTGATCCCATTTTTTTTTTCCCCCTCAAAAGTGTAACAATGGCTGTTTTGTGATGGCCTATAAAAGTGGTAGTGGAGTGAGTATTTAACTGGTTTTGGTTGTTTTAAGTTCCATTATGACCTTGGGCTTTTTCTAGATGTTGCTGCTTGGTCCGTTTAAAACGAGAGAGTTCAGGAAGGGTATATTAGTCCATGTCAAAATTAAAAAAAAAAAAAAATGAGAAATTAGCGGATTAGGCAAGACAAGGGGCTTTCCTTAGCCGAGAAGAGTTGAAAGAAACCGGTGGGTTAGGCAATCGAGGAGGTAAGACACGTGGAGTCATATGAGTGGTAGATAATGTGTTTTAATGAAAAACGTGTGGGGTCAGGACCAGGAGGAAACTGAAAAGAGGAAAAACGAAAGCTCTAAGGCAATGTGTTACCGTTTCGATTATGATAGTATAGTGAGACTGTTTCATTTTAAATTAAAAAATGCATCATTCATTAGATAGGTCATTTAGATTTAGTGAGTTTTAACACCTAATAGAAAAATCAAAAAAATCTTGAGGTAAGTGTAAGTTGATCGAATGATATGTACTGTTCACTTTAAATCTTAATATTATGAATTAGAGTTATCAAAAAAAAAAAAATCAACTTATGAGAAAGGAATAATATATATATGTTACTATATATTCAATAAACATCTCTCATTTTTACCTTAGTCTGATTTTAATTGTTTTAGTTTAAAGAATAGTCCCAAAATAGTTAGTAGTATTATATTTTACTATTAAAAATATTAAATTATTTTTACTTATAAAAAATAAGTTAACAAACTAATATGAAAAATATTAAAATGTGATGACTGGTGTAGTAAATATTTTGGGACTGTGAAGAACAAATAAGAAAAGAGGACAAGCATATTCCTTGCTTCACTATACACGGTGTGAACACTGAACACGTATTTAAATTCATATTAATTGTAGTAATTTTTTACAAATAAATAACAAAAGCACTTAATAGTCAAATAAAAATATCTTTTTCTTTGCATAACAAAATAGACTATTATAACCCCGACTTTTCTAGAAGGAAAAAGAAAGAAAAGGTCATTGATTGGGCAGGTTAGTTGTCGTTGTATTCGAAGTAGCAAATTGTGCCAATTGCGTTTACTCCCTCCATCTATTTTTTAATTATTTTTTGTTTTCTAAAAGCAATTTTGATTAATTTTTAAAATTAAATTAAATTATATTAATTTAATATTCAAATAAAAAATTTAGATATCTAAAAATTATGTAAAAATTACTATAAATTGTAATTTTATACATATCAATATAATAAAAAAATATATCGTGAAATGTTAGTCAAAGTTTTTATAATTTGACTCAAAAAAGAAACTGTGACAATTAAAAGTAGACGGATGTAGTACGTTATTATTCTGGCTTGACAAAAGTTTACGAACATAGGATGAAAAAACAAATAAGAGTTATATATTTAGGGGGCATTTGGTTACTAATTAGAATTATGCATTTATTAGTTATACATGGTTTGATTATGCAGAGTTTAGTTATGTTATTATAATATTAGCTATGTAGATGTTACAACACGTGAATTATCAACTATTAAATATTAAATTTATTATAAATTATTCACAAAATAATAATACATGCTAATTAAATATTATTAATTTAAATATGTAATATATCATTTTGATATATGTATAATTATTATCCATATATTGTATTTCACCTTCTACCCCGCATAACTTATATATATATTTCTTCATAAGTTATGTTGGTATTAATTATGTAGGACTACAAAAAAAGCAACCAAACACTGTATAAATTAATACATGAATAACTTTTATAAAACATTTAAAATCTTACCAACCAAATATATTATAAGTTATGTTGACTTTTATATTCGATTCAAAATTTCTACCAAACATAATAAAGCTAATAAAAGATTTTATACGTGAATAAGATATATCTTATACAGTAATCAAACGACCCTTAGTTAATTAACCTTGCTTTTTTCTCCAACCAATTGATATCAAAGAAAAAAAAACATTTGACACTCAATTTTATCAACTTCTTTACTTCTATGTACTAATTATATAACAAGCAAAATCAAGTTGGGAATTTAACTTGCTTTATTTTAAATTTTAATATAATATGCTTCTATTGTACTATTGCTCAAGTTTTATTGTGAAAATCAAATGTCACCAATCTCCCCATTCAACATGCTTGTCGATCTACGTCATTGTTACATTGCTTAAAGACATGCTTCTTCAAAATTTAATCCTAATTATACTGATAAAAATTTAGATGAAAGCAATGATAAAAAAAAAAATTGTGATCCTAGAGAGTTGGGTAAAAATAACTACTAGCCACTTTTTATTCCTATTTTTACACACCACCAGAGTAATAAAGTTTTAATTTTAGTGGAAACTTTATGATAATGTTTTGAAGTTTCACTCGAAGAAACTAAAACTTTCACGATAGTGGCTATTTTCCGATAAGAAGGGGCAGGGAAAGGACCATATTTTGTGAATTTTAGTTGGATGCAACTTTTAAAGCGAAATTTCTGTTTTGAATCATCAATGGGCCGATTGAGAACATGAGACACAATGAGGAAATGACATATATATACAACTTATAGTTACAATTAGCAATAAATAGCCCAACATTAATTAGCATTTAATAGACAAATAAAAAATAAGCACAAAATGATTCAAATTAATTAATGACATTTTTATAGCTTTTTTTTCTCGTATAACTAAAATCACTCAAAAACAAAAATAACGGAAACATTCAAAATTATATATACAATACATAACTGCCTAAAAACGTAAATTATGTATTTTCATATATTTTTTATTTGTTATTTGATAATAAAAAATTTAATTGTATACTTGATGATATGTAGAAGAATGGTGTATTCATTCACTTAGGGGTCGTTTGGTAGGCCGCATTAAATAAAATAGTCCATGTATTATAGATTGTATTATTTAGTACTACGTTTGGTAGGAAATTGGGTCTATGTATAACTAATCCATGGATTAGTTATACCTCCTACATGGTATTATATGATGTATTACTAATACCTTCTATTTGGAGGTATTAGCAATACATGGGATATAATACCATGGGATAAGTCTACTAAAGACAAAAATATCCCTCAAAACATTTTATTATTTGTTTATTTTCTTGATTTTATATTTTATGGTTGTGCAAGTAAATTTATTTAAATAAATTAGCTTACAAATTATTTAACTCTCTCTAAATAATTTGTAAGCTAATTTATTTAAATAAATTTACTAGCACAACCATAAAACATAAAATCAAGAAAATAAACAAATAATTAAATGTTTGTGCGGTTTTCTAATATTTTGTATTTTCAACAATTTATAACATTGAATACATATAAAAAATACAACTTGCAATTTTATTCGTAAATGTAGATGGTTTATTCAATTTTACTATTGTTTACCGTCTTTTCAATTTTAAAAGTTGATAGTTTATCTTTTTTTAAATTGAAAATTGACATTTGTAAGTGATCAATTTAATAAGATGACAATTATTTATCCTCAAATAATTTAAGAAAAAAAAGGCAAACATGACAATAAAATTGTTCTTTTCTTAGCTAGTTAGAAGGTCATAAAAAATGTTATCCGGCAATTATTTACCTTAACCCAATTGGTATAATTGGAAAGAAGTTTTTTATAAAGTTTTAATCCAAACATAAGATGAGGTCAAAAACAATGAACCAAACACTTGATAAAAATAATCCCTGTATTACTAATCCCTGCACTATTAATCCCTGCATTACTAATCCCAGCATTACTAATCCCTGCATTATCAATCTTTGTACCAAACGACCCCTTAGTATTACTTTATATTTATAGTTATTTTATCCCGTCCAATGTATACATATTAAAAAATTAACGGAAAAGGGTCAAAATTGCCCCTGAACTATGTGAAATAGATCACTTATACTCTTCGTTACATTTTGGGATCAAAAGTACCCCCGCTGTTATCCTAAGAGACCACAAATACCCTCAAGAGTTAACACCCCAATTTTTAGGTGACGTGGCATGCCACATAGGACTAATGCCTCCACCTAAGCGTTGCCAACTAGGATTCATTCAAAAGAACTAGACCTTTAGCGGCGACAATAGTTGTCACAAAAGCCCAAAAAATCGTCACTAAAAATTTTTAACATTAAATTCTAATTTTGTATTTTTTTTCTTCATTATTTTTTAAAAAAAAACGCAAATAATATCGATTAAGTAGGAGTTTGAAGACACTGTTTTATTTTTATGTTGTATGAAAATGTATAAAATGTACAATGATGCATTATATAGTAGGAGATGTGAATCGAGAAGTAATTTTCGTGATTTTTCGTGATAATATTGGGTGCTTTTAATATTAATATTGCAAGTTATTTATTTTAGAAAATTAGGTTGCAATCGAAAATTAATTATCATATTATTTTTTTTTGAAAAAATAGGTTTTACTATTAGTCGTCACTAAAAATCACTCATAACCTTTAGTGACGATTTTTTGGGCTTTTGTGGCAACTATTGTCGCCACTAAAGGTCTAGTTCTTTTGAATGAATCCTAGTTGGCAACGCTTAGGTGGAGGGATTAGTCCTATGTGGCATGCCACGTCACCTAAAAATTGGGGTGTTAACTCTTGAGGGTATTTGTGGTCTCTTAGGATAACAGCAGGGGTATTTTTGATCCCAAAATGTAACGAAGGGTATAAGTGATCTATTTCACATAGTTCAGGGGCAATTTTGACCCTTTTCCGAAAAATTAAACACTTTATGTATTCATTCACTCATAGTATGTATACACTGCATTGAATTTCTTTTTAATCAGAAAGATCATGTATGCATTGCATTCACGTATGAATTGCATATCCGTGTATTCATTCTCTTAAAAATTGTATACATTCCAGATTCTTCCTTCAAAAAATGAGGATTGCACATGAAATATAAAATGCTCAATGAAAAACACACAAGTTGAATTGGATAACGAGAAGAACTTACATGACTGTAAAATTTAGAGTTATGGATGGAGAATCCACAAAATTAGAATCAGAATTCCCAATTTTTATGAATAATCCTAGAATAAGTTTCTTAAACATGACAATTGATACCCACAATTAATTAATGTTACCTAAATTATATATAACCTTCAATTTCAAATTAAAACATAAAAAAAATGAACGACAATACAAGAGGGGGTCAAACATAGGCTAACAAGTAGAGAAATTTATGGGTAAATATCAACAAACCATCAAGAATTTGAAAGAGAAAAAGAAAAAATAAACTATGAATGAATGTTTTTATAAAATTCAATATGTAAAACTAATAAACAAGAAAGCAAATCATCTTTTATTCAAAGTAATGAAGAAGATAATCCATAAAGAAATATGATTTACAAGAATAAGTGTATGTATGTCATAGAAGAGAAAAAAATGGAGAAAAAAACCACTTCCCAATAAAAAATGACATCATGCTACCACCTTTTAAAATTATTAATTTAATTTTTAAAAAAATTTCCCAATATGTGGGCTACTAATTGCAAAATTTGATTTTAAAAAACTTTTTTTTGTCAATAAAATAAAGAGAGCCATATGTTGCCAATTAATAAAACGGGATGTCATGCCGTGCCATTTTTTTGTTTGTTCCAATAAGTATAATTGACCCAAGTATATTATTAAAATGGGTCAAGATTTGTAAATTTTAATAGTTTGTCACTAATATATTGTTGGGAAACTTTCACACATGGAGAGTAAAAATAATTAATTACTCTTCATAGCTATAGTTTGATAAATACAATTTGTAGCTACATGTCATGTGGAGAAGAGAGACGAGTGAGACTGGGAGAGAGAGGAGAGAGGCGAGAGAGAGGGGGAAAAGAGTGGAAGAAAGGTAATTGTATATGTATATTGGTTAGATAATTGTATATTATACATATGTATTTGTATATATGGCAAGAGAGATTGAGAGAGGCGGGCGAGATAGAGAGAGGGAGGAGAGAGGCGAGCGAGATAGAGAGAGGGAGGAGAGAGGTGAGCGAGAGAGGGCAGAGAGTGGGAGAGAGGTAAATTGTATATGTATATAACAGTATACTATACATATGCATTTGTATATAATTGTATATTATACATATGTATTTGTATATCCTGGCGAATTATACATACACAAATGTGACTAATTATACAAACTCGAAATCAGCCCACGTAATTAATGTATAATGTTAGTCGCGAGTGATAATTATATCAAACTATAGCTATGATGAGTAATTAAATAGTATAAATTTGCGTAGCTGCGTAATTTTCCGTATATGATTATCACTAATAACCCTTATTTATGGAGAAATTTATATATCATCTTTGCTATTAGAGTTAATATGAAATACTATTGACATAGTTGGAGTCATAAACAACTATTGTTGAAGCTTGATGCTTCAAAATTTGAAAATTAAATTTCACAAATAAGCTCCGTTTTCGAGTGAAATTGTTGCAAAAGCTCGATTACGTATTGAGGGATCCAAATATAAAATGTTGGGTGATTCGCTGTAATTTTTGAGGTGTTTTTGAATGAATCTGATGCTGAAGTCCATTTTTTTTGTATATTAATGTATAATATTGTATATTACTATAGTCTATAAATATCTCATATAATGTTACTTTCTCTATCCCAATTTATTTGACACTTTTTGAATTTCGAGATTCAAATAAGTTTATCTTTGATAGTGAATTTTTCATACATGTTTAAATATTTTGAATTGTCAATTATTGTGACTTATAATACTTTTTACATAATTTATCAATATATAAATTTCATTTCAAAATTTTTGAATATTCTATACGTAAATTGTCAGTCAAACTTAAATTGTTTGACTCTCGAAAAATGAAAAGTTCTACATAAATTGGAACAAAGAGTATATAATATTATATTTTGAGTGTTCAAAAGTCTATATCAAGTTTTTAAGCATTTTATAAAAAATATATATGAAAATGGTTTTAATATTTTTTGAAATAGTGATACTTAATTTTTAACTTTTAATAATCATACGACAAGTTTTTAAAAGAAAAATTAAAAAAAAGTGTATTACACACATACGTTTACACACACCACTTATGTGTGTTTCTCAAAATTATGAGTTATGACTAATGAGTGATGATTTAGATATGAAAGTTATATTCTCAATAATTTAAATATAATATTAAAAAAGAATAGAATAACTTAAATACATTTTTAACATTTCACTAAAAAAAATAAAGAAAATAAATCAAACATTTATCAAGTCGATAATTTTCTTAAAAGAGTATAATATACTGACTGACGAAACATAAAAATATCCTATTTTCACTCCGTTCAATCTTGTTGATGTGTTATACCATCCATTTTCTTTGATTTGGACACATAAAATAAGTTCCAACAGCACATATTGATTAGAGGAAAAGTAAACACCCTGCACTGTCAATCTAAAATTATGACTTCAAATTATTAAACAAAAAAATGGAGCTATTATAGAGGACTTGAAATAATATATATATATATATATATATATATATATATATATATATATATATATATATATATATATATATATGAAAATCATTTTTACTTATTTTAAAAAGGGCATTTTCACATATAGCGAATATAAAATTTATATTTGTATGCTATAGTAAAGTTTACATAATTGCGCTCCATAACAAACGTAAATATGTATAATTCGCTAAACATATACAATTGACGCGAAGTGTATAAAACGAGAAAGAGAAAGAGACTTGGACAAAGAATTGTATAAAATGAAGTATATAAAACGAATTGTATAATTATAAGTGTATATGGTGATTATATACAATTTGAATTTGTATAAAACGAGAAAGGGAGAAAGGCAAAAGAGACTTGGGCAGGGAATATACAATTGAATCGAAATGTATAAAACGAGAAAAAGAGAAATTATATACAATTTGAATTTGCATAAAACGAGAAAGAGAAAAAGACAAAAGAGACTTGGGCAGGAAAGTACTTTATTGTATAATTATAAGTGTATAAGACGGAGATATATGTATTTGCATGTGTATATACAATTTTCTCTCGCTTTATACAATTAGAAACACAATTTATACAATTCTATTGTATAAAGCGAGAGAGGTGAGCGTAGGAAGCGAGCGAGAGAGGGAGAGTGGCGAGCGAGAATATGAGGAAGCGAGCGAGAATATGAGAGAGAGTGGGACTAGCAAACAATTTGTTATGAAACACAAATAAATCAAATAGTAGCTATTATATTTATTTTATATTATTAGTTTGTCATTCTATATGATCCTTTTAAAAATCAAAATCCCTCTTAGCTTTGAAAAATGATTATTCTCCCCATTTTCCTATGACTTTTTAAAAAGTCTATTCTGCCCTTACATTATTATTCTTTATTTTTCTTTTATACTTTTGTAAAAATCTTGATATTTTATATTTTAATCTATATAATAAATTTTCTATAAAAAAATATAAATTTAGTAAAAAAATAAATATTGATTGAATATATAATACAATGTCGTTCTATAATGAAACAAATGAACATAATTAAAAAATAATGTTATTAGTTTCAGCAGAACCTACAATATGATGCAAGTAACAAAAAATAATTAATAAAAATAAAGATAAATTTCGTAACAACTATTTTTAAAAGATTATCTATTTATATTGTAAATAGATTATAAATAATTTAGAAAATATTTCATGACAATCAAAATTCATTTATCTACATAGATAATAGAGAATGAGAGGTACACATAATTATATAACTGTGTCCTTTTAACTTGACTTCGCTATAATCTACTCTTTATGAAATTTCTTCTCCTCACAAATTTAAATCACATTCTTTATAAAAGATTTTAAATTTCTTACGCGATTTCTCAAATATAATAAAAGAAAAAGAAAAGAAAATATACAAAATATCTTCTTAATGCAAATCTTTGTGGACAGCAGAGATATAATGTTTAATAGTAAATCAAACAAGTAAAGTTAACTAGTGTCATAAAACAAATAAATCCTAATTAATTAAGTTATGTATGTGTGTGTGTCTACGCACACATACACGTTTGATCGCTAAAGTGGATCATTAATTTATACTGTACTTGTATATTTTACCTTTTGAGCGTGTTGTTTTTTTAATTAGTAACATTAAATATTAAAATTATATTTTCTAACTTTATAATTAAATTTACTATGTTATATATACCAAGTTGGAAATCTTAATATTATCTAATCAAGGTTCTTAAATTTGTTATTGTTATACTGTAAAAGTTTATAGCTAATTTAATCAATTTATGTCAAGTTGAAGCATAACGTAGAACATTAGTGCTTCACTAGATGACAATGTTCTTTCCGTGTGATACTTTTCATTTTCCGAGAGTCAAATCGTTTAAGTTTGATCGGAAATATACGCACGACAAAATTTTTAATTTTTTAAGAATGAAATTTATATATTTGTAAACTACGTAAGAAAATACTCTAGTCACAATAATTGATAATTCAAAATATTTAAAAATTCCAATAAAAATAGATTTGTTTCCAAAATTCGAAAAGTTCAACATAAAAAGAAATAAAGGAAATACTTTAATTATAAATAATTTTGATGATTCTGAACCTAAAAGCACACAAGACAGAGAAAAAAGTAGTCTGGCCAAAAATAAAAATAAAACGTTCGTATATTTGGAATAAGATACAAGTAGCTTCTAAATTATGACCGAAATTTCAGAGCCACACATAAACTTAACTAGGATCATATTACCTCGTAACTCATTTTAAAAATAATTCTGTTCACCTTTTGTGTTGACGTGACCCTTCTACCACCCAAGTTTATAAGTGTGATTTAAAGTATATGACTAGTTCATTTTTTCCTATTTAGTTTCCTTTTCATGAAGTTGCTATCTAAAATACTCAAATATTCAAACCAGCAACGTCCTTATGTATAGTTACGTGCTGAAAAGTCTTTAAATGATTACTTGCTAGATAGCTACTTATTTACAGAACGAATGACTCTATGAAATAAAGTCGATACTTTCACATATTATGGGTAAGGTGTATCCTCCTTGGTCATTTTCTCATAACCTTGCACCAAAAAATCTAAGGTTTTGTTAGTCTTTTGTTACATTTCAGGTATATTCAGTTTACTAATGTGAACCTACAAAAAACTCAAAGAATGATTATGGCTATGGCATCGACGGAGAGAGTGATTCTTGGTTCAATTGCTTTTGCAATATTTTGGATATTGGCAGTTTTTCCTGCTGTCCCGTTCATGCCTATTGGAAGGACTGCAGGATCATTACTTGGAGCTAATTTAATCGTAATATTTCGAGTGTTGACACCAGATGAAGCATATGCTGCTATTGATCTTCCAATCTTAGGACTTCTCTTTGGAACAATGGTTGTGAGTATTTATTTAGAAAGAGCAGATATGTTTAAGTACTTGGGAAAATTATTGGCTTGGAAAAGCAGGGGAGCTAAGGATTTACTCTGTAGAATCTGTTTGATTTCTGCAATTTCAAGTGCTTTTTTCACTAATGATACTAGTTGTGTTGTGTTAACTGAGTTTGTGCTGAAAATTGCTAGGCAACAAAATCTCCCACCTCATCCGTTCCTTTTAGCTCTCGCGTCTAGTGCAAATATTGGATCTTCAGCAACTCCTATTGGGAATCCTCAGAACTTAGTTATTGCAATATTGAGCAAGATCACGTTCGGGAGGTTTTTATTTGGTATATTTCCTGCAATGTTTGTTGGAGTTGTTGTTAATGCTGTATTGTTGCTTTGCATGTATTGGAATGTGTTGTCTGTTCAGAAGGATGTTGAAAATGCCGAAGTAGAATTAGTTTTGGATGAAGAAGTAGTCTCTCATCGTTTTGCACCAGCAACGATGTCACATGTTGTTAATTCGTTACATTCTCAAGATCAGTTTACTGGGAATGAAATCATGAAGGATCCAAATTCTTCTAGGAATTTTAATGCCTCGAGAGATGCTGCAAATGATCATGGATCACTTCAAATGAGGGACAAGAATGTGTCTTTGAAGACTGTCGATGAACGCGAAGATCAGAACTTCACATCTTGTGAAGAAAAGCAGAACTTGTCCGAAATATGGAGAAGATTGTTATGGAAAATATGTGTTTATCTTGTTACAATTGGAATGTTAATATCTTTATTGATGGGTTTGAATATGTCATGGACTGCTATCACAGCAGCACTTGCTCTTGTGGTTCTTGATTTCAAAGATGCTAAAGAATGCTTAGAAAAGGTACTTTCGCCTTGTGTTTACATTTCTTCGTCTTGTCATGTATAGTGATTTTCTATGTAAAAAGATTTTTTACACTATCAGATCAACCAGCTACGTTATATTAGTTTAGTGAGAAAAAAGTTTAATTTGTTCATTGTGGTGTCTCAACTTGACAGGTATCGTATTCGCTGTTGATATTCTTCTGTGGTATGTTTATCACAGTAGATGGATTTAACAGAACAGGGATTCCAAGTGCTTTTTGGGATTTTATGGAACCATATGCCAAGATAGACCATGCTGGTGGTGTAGCAGTTCTTGCTGTTGTCATACTTGTCCTCTCAAATTTAGCTTCTAATGTGCCAACTGGTTTGTCACGATCTCAACTAGTACTTCCTACTCTCTCCGTTTTTGATTTGTTTGTCTGGTTTTAACTTGACACAAAGTTTAAAAAAGTACAGAAAGACTTTTGAATCTTATGGTCTTAAACTAAACATACGCACAAGATTTAACTAATGCAAATTTGTTAATTTGATGATAGTTCTATTGCTGGGAGTTCGGGTTGGTGCATCAGCTGGTGCAATATCTGCAGCAAGTGAAAAGAAAGCATGGCTCATCTTAGCCTGGGTTAGTACTGTGGCTGGCAACCTTTCACTATTAGGATCAGCAGCAAACTTGATAGTATGTGAACAAGCTCGTCGCGCTCAACCTTCGGGGTACAATCTCTCATTCTGGACTCATCTCAAATTTGGAGTTCCCTCTACTATAATTGTTATAGCTATTGGTTTGACACTCATTGGAGATTGAAATTAAATTTGTACTAATAGCTTCACAATGATTGTCCATAGGAGTTAGTTTACCTTGTGTATTCTGTTCTCCCAACAACATGTTGTAAACAAGTGCACCTAAAACTCACTTGGTATAATTTCCAATTCCATCATAATTGGGACACCCCAACTTAAGATAAGAAGTATTACCTTGGCAAAACACAAAAGAGATGTTGGATATATAATTAAGCACGTCTCACTAACTAGTGACGCGTTTTAAAGTCGTGCATGCCAAGGCCCAAATCAAACAATATCACTAGCGGATTGAGCCGTTACAAAAGGTATCAATGTCTTATTGGCACTTGGTATAATTTTTTTTATAACCATGACACCCTTTCTTAGTTCTTAAGATAAGAAATTCCACATCAGCAAAATATACGCGTTCTAAAGTCGTGCGGGTTTAGGCCCAGAGCAGACAATATCATTAACATGTCGGGCCTTTACAAAAACTTTTGCTTATTCGTAGTATATTTTACTAGGTTGGAACTCTATACATTTTTTGTTCCCCACGAGAAAATATTTCCAGCAAAAAGTTTGGTAGCTACGATGATTATAAACCAAGATTTCGAGATAAAATGAAATATTCATGTCGGGGGTGGGTCTTGAGATCAGGGTCGAGATCGAAGTCAGGTCAGGGTTGGGTCTAGGAGTCGGGTCTCGGGGTTGGGTCTCGGGGTTAGGTCGAGTCACGAGGTTAGTGTTCAGGTTTGAGTCTTAGGGTCGAGGTCAAGGTCAAATCTCAAAGTATGAGTCTAGGTCAAGGTCGGTCTTGATGTTGGGGGTCAAAAACTCCGGGTCAGGTCTCAAGGTCAGGTCGAGAGTCTTTAGATTTCAAGGTTGGGTCTCAGGGTTGGAGTCGGGTCCTGGGTTAGAGGTAGAGGGTTGGGGTAGGTTCTCAATCTCGATCTTGGGTTAGCATTGGGGACGATTCTTAGGTCGGGGACGTGTTCCAAGTCGAATCCTGGGTCAGGCTTTGTAAGGTTGAGGGTCGGGTTCTTCATTGTTTTGGGACATGTGTCCAAATTTGGAGTCATAGTATTTGCGTACATTATACCTCAAATATCCTTGGACGATAAGATTCTCCATACTAATCGAACACACACACACACAAAAAAAACTACTTATCTTTGAAAAAGTTATATATTTACTAATGGAATTTGATCATTTTTTACGGAATTTGTTAAGTGATACTCCCTCTGTCCCTATTTAATTGTCCACTTTATAAATGGCACACATATTAAGATAGCAATAATTAGCATAGTGAAGTTATAATTTTACCCTTATTAATTATGGTTTCAAAGATGTTGAATTAAAACTTGGAAATTTGCAAGAAGTTTAAATAAAGGTATAATAGGGAAAAAATTTTGTCCTTTCTTGATTTGTCAAAATGGACAAGTAAATAGGGATAACAAAAAAAAAAGAAATATGGACAAGTAAATAGAGACCGAGGGAGTAGGTGAAAGTAGTTTTCATTACTAAAGTTTTCTATTTTTGGCATAAGTTTGACGTTGCATTTATAAGAAGTATACTTCCACATAAATAACATTTGCTTTTGTTCCAATAATTCTCTTTTTTAAACCAAAAAAATAAAATAAAAAAGGATCAGGGGAGATGTAACCAAATTAATAGCTAAAAATGAATACTTGGCCAAGTGGTGTATGTGTTGTAGGTGCATGCTGGCCTACTAGGAATTTTTATTTTGAATTTTAGTTACATGCATCGCGTAGGAAGATTTACACTCTCGGACAGGATGTTTGAATTGACTTAAAAATTGATCAAACTTATGTTTTAGTCTGGAAAAAATGGCACATATAGCATGACATCCCATTTTACTAATTGGCAACATATAGCCTGTTTTTATTTTATTGACAAAGAAAGGTTTTTTTAAAATCAAATTTTGCAATTAGTAGCCTAGGGAATTTTTTTTTAAATTAAATTAATAATTTTAAAATGTGGTAGCATGATGTCCTTTTTTATTGACGAGTGCGCGCGCGCACGCACACACAAATTTTTGAATTAAAACATGCGTAAAAATAAATGAATCATGAGCAAACATCTTAAATGGTTAAGAAATCACTATAAATTGATTTAAACCTCCAAAGTTTTTTTATAAGGAAATATACTAAAACTCCTTAGAAACTAGTCTAAATAGGTACAAGAGCTTCTAGGAGTATAATTTATAAAAGAAATAAGACATAACTCTCATTATAAGGAAAGAGGATAAAAGCTACCACAAATCATCATCGTCTTCAACTATGAAATATCATTGAATTTCTACAATCAGAGTATACAACATAATATAAAATAGACATTCAGAAAGGAGCATGCAACATGAAAGTTACATCACCCCAAGTCTCTATCCAAACACTCTCACCTTCCCAGCCTTAAAGTTATATACTCATAAATCAATAATCTTTGAACTCGGCCTCCTATATCATTCCGCTGTCAAATCTAATATTTACACATTCAACACTCTTGCCACTCTAAGGTTTCCTAACCCTACATTTATTTCCCCTTAATCTTGAAGAAAAGACTTCAACTTTTTACTGTTCACTTTAGCTTGAACTTGAGCTTAAAACGGAGTTAAAACGTTTACTAAAGACTCTTGAAAACCTTTAAGAACATTGCTTTGTCTTACTTCTTAACATTATACTTGACTCTTAACTTCTTTAACTTTGATCTTAACTTTCCTTGAATTGGATTATGGATTCACGGTTACGATTTGTGTTCTTTGGTGATTTCTAGGTGTTTAGAAATCATTTGAAGTAATTAGAATCATTAGAAGGTGTTAATTTACCTTCGAAGGACTTAAAAACGCTAAACTATAAATATTGGGCAAAAAACGCCAATTCGGACGCGTTTGAGGCGCTCCGCGCTAGACCAGTTAGTCTGAGGCATCTTTCTGGTGCACTGCAGGCGCACCGCCCCAGACCTTCTGGCGCAGATTTGGCGCGTCGTGCCAGGTGCTATCCAAAAGCGCCTAGACGTCTTTCTTCTCTCGTTTTCTGATCCTAAATCGCCTAAACCTCCATAGTTCTATCCCCCAAACCTTTAGGATCATCAATACCTTCAATACCCAACAGATCTAACTCAAAAACAACATCGGAAACTACGAATCACCATCAGTGGGCATTCAAATAACTCAATCAAATAGGGATTCGACAAGATTCATCAGGAATTCACTTCTAATCATGTAAACAATTCTAAAATCACTGAATTAAAACATGATTTGTGTGCGGATGAATTAACCCAACACAAATGATCTCACATACCTTGATAGGGATCACCCCCGACGAATTCCACTCGAAATTCCTTGGCGTTCTTGGCGAAATCTTCATCTTTCTCTGTTTTCCTTCTTCTCTTCTCTTTTCTCCAAGTTTTAAGCGTAAAGTTAATTTTCTAATCCGAACTAGGTTTTTACCCCCAAATAAATCTCTAAAACGAAATAGGAAATAAATGGGTGAAAAAACTAGTTTTTCCTTCCTTAAATCTAGATTGAGATTCAATCCGACAACCCAACTTTCGATAGGCATATCTCCTTCATATAATATCGAAAATGCACAAACTCGGTGGCTTTGGAAAGATCTTTCCAACTATATCAAGAACTACCTCTAACTCATCCTGAGCTAGAAGTTATGACCGTTTGAAAATGACCAAAACTCATTTCTTAAACTTAGGAATTTTTCCAGATTTCTCCTTTTCTTTCCAAAACGAATATTTTTAGTTTCTTAGCTTATTCTTAACTAATTCAAATTTGTGAGATGTTACAGAAATGAATGAGAGATATAATGTATATCATGTACATGTGAATAAATTACACTTGATTTGAGTGACACGCTCGTGACATTTTTTCTAGAAAGTTAATTAACTTATACGTATCCGAGATATATGTATCTTAATGTGTCAGATATATGTAATTACTGAAGTAAATGTGGTACGAAATATAATTTTAAAAATTAAAGTAAAGACACATAATTAGATATTGAACTAGCGATATTTGTATTGTTTGTTGTACTATATATTAGGAAAAGGAATGAGAATGGACTTAGGTTTGGTGTAAGGTTTATTTGAAAGTAGTTTGGGCTTTGAGTGTAGTGTTTTAACTTTTTGAATTTATTTATAAAATTTCGTTTAAACCCAAGAATTGGTATCCTAAAATATCAAAGTTTTAGAAAAATTAAATCGAAATCAAAACATCAAATTAGTTTGATTTTTGGTGTTTATCCTACCCTTAGATACAAGACTCAGTGACCTATTTTTTGTTTTTATCACATTACCACAGATAAAATCATCTCAATTCATGATGTAGCCTATGTTGGTTCTTATGTGCACTCGAAGGGTAAGAATTGCAAATTTTCTTATAAGCAATGAAAGAGGCAACGAGTCTCCATGACCATGTGCCCTGTGGGTGTAAGGTATAATCCAAATATGATTTTTAAATAAAAAATATTTTGAGCCTATCGAAGAAGTGTTCAAATACATTGTTTCAAAAACATATTTGAAAATATTGCTATAATTCAAACTGAATTAATTATTGATAACATCTTATTTACATTTTGTAACCGTCTTTGAATTTTCCGTGTTGACTTATTTAGTCTGTTGATTTAAATTTTTATTTATTTCGCAATTAAACTTTTTTTTTTGTAACGTATGTCCTTGACCTATATAAACGTACCTGTGAACAAAATGAACATTGAAAATTCTCTTCTTCTTTTTTTGAAGTTGTTATTCTTTGATTGTTTTCTAAGCAATTTTTTACTGTACAGATTTCAAACTTTCAATCACGGAGTGCACACATTTTCGAAGTGATTGTAGAACCTTGGAGAGCGATCAGTCATAACGATTTACATCTTAATCAAGTCGAAATCTCGAGGAAACATGTTTCAAAGTGATTATGGAATCATGGAGAGCGATCCACCATAACGCTTGCATCCCAATCGATTCAAAATTGCTTTCAAGACAGTGATTTGCCACGACATATGAACTCGATAAGTTTTTACTGTTTATTTTTATTCTATTTCAGTGTCAAGATTATTCTATTTTTTCTAAAAAGGGATACTTTGATTTTAAGATAAATTATTTTGATGTTATTTTATTATCACCAAGAAAATTTCAATCTTATTTTTTAAGCTCTACTTCTTAATCATAATAACAATTGACATGTCGTTATTATGATTCTTGCTATATTTTACTTATTATTAATTTTTAAAAAGGTCCTTCCAATAGGTAAAGTATTCTCTAAACTAGCAAAAACATGAAATATATTTATTTATTTCCTTTTATTTATACAGTTTTAAACTTTAGACATCATTTAAGAAACAATTTTCTGGCACAATGTCATACTCATATTAATTGATGGGCAGTCATAAGTCTTGATAAATGATTTTAAAAAATTAATAAATAATATTGAGGTAAAATAGAAAAATAAATAAATAGTCTTTTCTTGATATCTTAAAAGAGAGACAAATAAAAATAAATATATGAAATAATTTATATGTATATTCTTAATATATGTAAGGAATAACTTTCATTTAATAATAAGTTTTACCTTCTATTATAGTATCTGACCATTTATAACTTCGTGTCTCTAGACTTATCACTTGTACTTCTCAATTGAATGAACAAAACCAAATCAAGTGAGATTATTAAATTTCAATTAAAATTATTCAATTTTCTCTTTAACTAAATTTTTAAACCTATATCTCCTATTTTCTTCATCCTTTCATCCATTTTTACAACAAAAACAAGTTTTAGTGTTCTTTTCCAAATCTATTTTTTTTCAATTTGGGTTGTATAAACTACACCAATTGTTTCTTCAATTTCCATTTTGATTTCTCTTAAATAGCATTAAGAAGTCCTCCAACAACTTACAGAGAAACTCATATGGAAATTGATGGAACAATTGGTGTCATACAAAATCCAATTTAAAAGATAAAGTTAAAGGATATTTTTGACACAAAGATATTATAATGAAACGAGAAAGTGTAACAAACATTATAAATTAAATACAATTTATGAAAAATTAATATTTATATCAAACTTTTGGCTATTATGTTAAGACTTAAGACTTAAGATATTGATACTGACTTTATTTTTTAAAATATTTTTTGTCTCAAAATATTTATAATTTTTATTTGAAATATTTGTCATTTTAAAAGTTTAAGACAAAATTAGTTGTTTATTTTTTCCACTTTATTCTTAATATTAATTATTTTTGAAGATTACAATTACCTTAATTATGTCAAATAAATAGGTGAGTATTCATTGAAGAGAAATTCATTATATCTTAAGAAAATAAAAATAAAAATAAAAATAAAATAATTCCTTTTAATTGATATAATTTTTAAAAAATATATAAATAAAAATATTACAAGTATCTTGAGACAAAGTAGACCATAATAATAATAATACAAAAGTGTATCTCCTTAGATTCACCATTATGTCCTTTGTGAAGATATTTTTCTTGAAATTTTAAGCATTTTTATTGTCATTTTAAAAAAAAAATATATTGTATACTGACAAAACAAAAGTTTATTACATATCTTAAAGAGAAATTGCTTCTTTTTTTTTAAGCTTTTTTTTCTTTTGCATTTTAGGGGCCTTAATTCTTAAGGTTAGAAGAAAAAGGACCCTACTAGTTTATCAATTATTCCCGACAAGTGGATTATTATAATTAAACCAAAAGGCAAATTTCTTTATGCCCAAATATATTAATTTTCTAGATTTTCATGGTTGAGAAAATAATCATTTTCACTTATTTTGTAATAATTTATTTAATTTTCTTATTTGCAATATTTAATTATTTTTATTTCTTTATTCATTTAAAGAAGTTGAATGAATAAAATTTGATATATACAAAACAGAAGCACATAATCAAATATTACATATTTAAATTTAGGGGAGATTTATGTAATTATTCTAAAAAAATTAATAAATTATTTTATTTGTGTGTCACTTTCAAGTACTAAGGTGCTCTAGATTGTCCATATCATAGAAAATATTACACTTCACAAGTCTATAAATAAATAATAAATAAATTAACAAGAATAGAATAAGTTTATTAGATAACGGAAACAATAAAGAAATAAAGAAGGAGCACACAATGGAATCCCAACTTTAATTATTTCATAATTATAAAATTTATTTCCGTGCTTCATAGTAATTATTACTACTATCATTTATTGTTTCAATTCTTTCATTATTATACTACAATTTTGGTACAAGAGTTGGGTGAAACAAATTTGAGCGAAAAATAATTTTGTATCTTATTTTTTTTTACAATCCTACATTTAATATTTATCTTTTACATCGAATATTTATCGATAATAATTTTTCTCATTTATAAAAATAGAAATAAGGTCAATATACATTTTATTCTTCTATCATTTTTTAAAAAAAAAGTTACATTTTTTCTTCTTACTTTGACAAAAAAATACAATACATATTTTATTGCAAAAACTTTGAAGCAAATATAATTCAAAAAATTGAAAATATTTATAGCCAAAAGAATTTTCCCCTTGTATTGATTCAAATGCAACTTTAGTATTTTGGGAAAATAAATAGTAGTGGTTAGATATTAAATTTGAAATCTAATTATGATTCTCAAATCTATTACTCCAAAGATTTTTCATAAATATTACTATTAAAAGTAAATTTTATCATAGTAGATATTTTTTTTATATAACTTAGGAGAAATATTGAAAATATTAACTTGGAGCAGATTAGTTTTATTTTGAATTAGTGATCATCTTAAAAATACTTATATATTTGATAGATTTTTTTATTTGATTAATTGAATTTAAATATATTTTTGATATAATTTCAATTTGTCATATGACGTAACAAGTGATGTTAAGCTCTTGTAAAAACATGAAATTTTAAAGAAATATTTAGAAATGTATTCATTTATGTTGCAAAATCAAAAGTATAATTAGTGAAATAAAAATTTAAAGAGAGAACTAATAATTCGCACCGAATATAGAGATAATATTAAATTGTGAGACACCTCTTTTCCACTCCACTCTGTTTCTCTCTCTTACTTAGCTGCTCTTCTCACTGCTTTCTCTCTCTCTCTAAAACTCCATCTCAATTCTTACGCGATCTCTTCAAGTTAACTTTCTCCAATTCGAATTCCTGAACCTCTGTTCTCTTTCTATATTTCTCTTTCTCCGTCTCTTGGGAAAATCTCGGAGAGGGGAGAGGGAAGCTGAGATTTTTCTAGGGTTTCATTTTGAGCTAGTAGTATCTGAGTTTGGATTCAGGAGGCCGAATCTGAAGCGAGCTGTTTGTGTTCGATATGTGACAGCAGTGAACTTTAGAGGTGAGGTTTTGGTGATCTTTCTTTTGAATTTTAGGAATTCATTTCTGGCTGTTATACTTGTTAATCTATGCTTTTTGTTATTTTACTAGTTTAAGTGCATTGTTAGTGTTTTAGATCTGTGTGGAAAGGCTGTGTTTTTTGAGTTTTTAAAATCATGATGATTGCTGTACTCAACTCTGAAAAGATCAGTAACATAATCGAGAAAACTCACCCCAATTAAATTGATTTGTTTCTAAGAGGAACACTACTTGCAAAATTGGAACATTGATTAACCATGGATGAGAGTTTATGTAAAAGATATATGTTATGTATCTATTGGTTTGATGCAAACATGGGGAGATGGCAAGAAATGAAAAGTAATATCTTTTTGCTGTGATTCGTGAAGAAGATTTGGGTACTGTAAATGAATTTCATCCTGGATGAGCTGAGGGTTCTCTCATATTAGGAGACCCATTAATCTTTGAAATGGGATAACATAAAATAGTAGAAGCAGGTTGAGGGAACTCGTTTTGAGAGGTGAAAAAGTAAAAAAGATAATCTGATTCTACACTTTCAAGATTAGTGTCAGACAGACTTATCAGAAAGGGAAAAAAATTGGTGTTCGAAGGGAGTTATTTCATTGAACTAGATCACGGGTTAACTTCATGTTCATGGCTGATTAGTGTTTAATTGGTTTGCTCGGAAGTTTCTTGTAAAATTGCTTAGTTATCTGTAAAAAATAAATAAATAAAGAACCAGGGTGAGAATTTCTGTTTTATTATGCAGATGATAATAAGTGACAGTTAAATTGTTGGAACCAAATATCTGTTTACGCAAATCAATAAGAAGGTGTAAAGAAGGTTTGATCGTCTTATCTTAGTTGTGCTTGTCCAGAGTCTTAACTACTTGGGCTCTAATTGATTCTCTCCACGTTCTTTTTGTTGATGAACTGACATAAGCATTGGTTACCATGGTTGTATCATGAAGCCGACTGCTTTAGTTGACCAATTCTGTCATCTGTAACTCTACAAGCATGTCCTTAGTGCTGACACACAACAATCAATCTTGAAAGACCACTATTTTGTCTAAGGATGCCTAACTGCCACACTGATCATCCAGGGGGGGAGGGGGGAGGGGGGGGGACACTGAGGTGGATAGTTTATCTGGGATGGATCAGTATCATGCCTATGTTGAAATATTTATGTGTAGTATTTATCTTTAGAAATTTTAATTTCAAATAAATGGAGGGATTGGCATATGCATTATAGCAACAGATTAAGATTCTATTATCTCCAAATTCTTAACTAAAGTATGCTAGTCTTTTTCTGCTTGCAGGTTTATTGTCCAATATAAGGCTGGTTATTTGGAAATTATGTTGTAGTAAGTTGCCTATTGATTTTGCTATTTTTTAGCACAAGGAAATATGCCTTCATGGTGGAAATCATCAAAAGAAGCTAAGAAGAAACCAACAAAAGAAAGTTTTATTGATACATTGCATCGCAAGTTTAAGAGTCCAGCTGAAGTTAAATCTCCCGGTAAATCAGGAGGTTCTAGAAGGCATAGCAGTGACATTGCTTCTGAGAAGGGTTCTTTGTCCCAAGCACAATCAAGAGCGTCATCACCTTCTAAACATGTATCAAGATGTCAAAGCTTTGCTGAAAGGCCTCTGGCCCAACCACTACCACTTCCCGGTGTGCGTCCAGCAAATGTAGGTAGGTCGGATTCTGGAATCAGTCCATCAGCAAAGTCCAGAGTAGATAAGGCCTCAAAGCCATCCTTGTTTCTGCCTCTCCCCAAGCCTGCATGCATCAGGCACAGACTCGACCCTGCAGATACCGATGGAGAGCTTGTCTTTGCATCTATTTCAAGCGAGTGCTCTATTGAGAGTGATGACCCTATTGATTCACGTCAACGTAGTCCACTTGCAACTGATTATGAAACTGGGAGCAGAGCTGCTGCTGGTAGTCCTTCCAGGTTAGCTAATGTAGAAGGTCATTTGGTCATTATAGATTCTTTTCTTTCAAAAGTTGGCGCTTTTTCCCTTGGCAGGCTTTAATTGCTTTGGGTTGTGTTTTTTCTTGTTAAAACATTTGGTGTTTTCTTTTGATAAGTAATTATAGTACCTTGATTGACACAAATTCTTTTTTCTTGTTGGTTTTGAAGTTTGGTTGTCAAGGATCAATCTGCAGTTGGACAAATTAGCTTGAAAGAAATGACAAGACCAGTTAGTCTTTCACCAAGTAGAAATGTTTCCTCTGTATCTCCTAAAAGAAGACCTTTAAGTAGTCATGTGACCACTCTACAGGTGCCTCCTCCTGGAGCCTTTTGCAGTGCTCCCGATAGTTCTATGTCAAGTCCTTCTAGAAGTCCTATGAGATCTGCTGCAAGTGAGCAAGTTACTAGTTCTACTCTATGGGCAGGAAGGGCTTATCCAGATCTTCCTTCACTTGGATCTGGCCATTGTTCAAGCCCAGGGTCTGGTCAGAATTCTGGACATAATTCAATGGGAGGAGATATGTCTGGACAACTGTTTTGGCAGCCTTGTAGAGGAAGTCCAGAGTACTCTCCTATTCCTAGTCCTAGGATGACAAGTCCGGGACCTAGCTCGAGAATTCATAGTGGCGCTGTCACACCAATTCATCCTAGGGCTGTAGGTGGAGCTGCTGAACTGCAGACTAGTTGGCCTGATGATGGAAAAGCACAAAGTCACCCTTTGCCTCTTCCTCCTTTGACAATTTCCAACTCTTCGCCCTTTTCACATTCCAATTCAGTTGCAACATCTCCCTCGGTGCCTCGTAGTCCAGGTAGAGCCGAGAACCTTGCTAGCCCTGGTTCTCGTTGGAAAAAAGGAAAATTGCTGGGAAGAGGCACATTTGGACATGTTTATGTTGGTTTTAATAGGTATATTCATTGACCTTGGCCTTTTGAAGTAAATACAAATCCAACATGTTACTTATGCGTGCCCATTGGCATGTGCAAATCAAAGATTGACAGCCTGATTGTTTAATACCTGGCCTTGTCTATTCTGCAGTGATAGCGGTGAAATGTGTGCAATGAAGGAGGTTACATTATTTTCAGATGACGCAAAGTCAAAGGAAAGTGCAAAGCAGTTGGCACAAGTAAGTTTATCATATAGGGAACAGTCTAACAAAGGTTTAATGTTTGTGGACTGCTTAGAGTTGTTGGTTCCTGTGTCATAATATGAAATGTTTTCATTTTGAGTATGCTCTTATGTTCAAATATTTTGCAGGAGATTGCATTGTTAAGCCGATTAAGGCATCCAAACATCGTTCGGTATTACGGGACAGAAACGGTGAGCTTCAAACGATATTAGCAGCCTTATTAATTAAGATCTTGATATTTTAATTAAATAATTTGGTCAAAATTCTTGATAAAAAAGAAATTGGTCAAAATGTAGCACTCCAAATCTTAGAACCGATGTAAGTGGGAATGATTATAAACCTTATCATATGAGAGCCCATATACTTTTGCTTGCTGAAATTGTCATGTTTTTGAGCTGTCATTTCTTCTGAATTGCTTACCTCAATCAGGTTGGCGATAAACTGTATATCTACTTGGAATATGTATCGGGTGGGTCCATTTATAAGCTTTTACAAGAATATGGTGCATTTGGAGAAGCAGCGATCCGTAGTTATACTCAACAAATCTTATCAGGGCTTGCATTTTTACATGCTAAAAACACAGTGCATAGGTAATAATGCTTTTTTGGTTACATAATTTATGTTAAGTTTCATTCTTTTAGCAGTCTTTACCTGGGTGCCCTTTGTCTAACTCTGCATTTTCACAGAGATATTAAAGGAGCAAATATTCTTGTTGATCCAAATGGGCGCATAAAGCTAGCAGACTTTGGAATGGCAAAACATGTAAGCTTAAGCATAGACTTCTAAGGGCGTTATATTTTTAGATGATCTTGATTACTGGATGAGATTATCAATTGGAGATAGCGTATGGATTTCCCCCCTTCCAGATCTGCTTTTCCATCTAATTAATACTGCTGTTGGAATGGATTATGGATATATCTTTTTCTTATCATCTGGTTTTTCCTTGTTTTTGGAGTGATAATTGTTAAGTACAGAATTCAATTCCTTAAGTAATGCACTTGTGCTATTGTCAACCTTGTGCCATCTGAATACTTTTCCCTCTGTAGGTGTGCTCTTCAAGCTGAAACTCATATATCTTTAATTTTTCAATCACAAATTTGCAGATCACAGGGCAGTCATGTCCATTATCATTCAAGGGAAGTCCTTACTGGATGGCCCCTGAGGTAAGGATTGATTTGGGAAGTATTTAAAAGTTTTTTATGTGCCTTGGCTACTTATAGATTAACTCCAAAGTGCCTCTTCCCTGTTGTTTCAGGTTATAAAGAATTCTAGTGGCTGCAACCTTGCTGTTGATATATGGAGTCTTGGATGCACCGTCTTAGAAATGGCTACGTCAAAGCCTCCTTTTAGCCAGTATGAAGGGGTGAGTAATTTGGTCGAGAGACCATTAATTGAGCATTTCCTGCTTGTTTTTTCTTCTGGATTTTTTCTGTAGATTAATGGTTTGCCATAGTTTAGTTTGAGATAGCAAGTTGTTGCAATGCCAGTTCATTCCCCTGACCTTTTATATGTGGTGTTTGATGTCTTCTGGCCCAAAGGTTGCTGCTATGTTTAAGATTGGGAATAGTAAAGAGCTCCCAACTATACCAGAACAGCTCTCAGATGAAGCTAAAGATTTTGTGAGGAAGTGCTTGCAGCGTGAGCCCCGTCTTCGTCCTACTGCTGCTCAGCTATTGGATCATCCTTTTGTGAAAAATGTGGCAACTCTGGAGAAGCCAAATATTTCTCCTGCACCTGCAGATCTTCCATGTGCAGGAACAAATGGTGTTAAATCTCTGGTACACTTCTGTTTAATTTAGTCTTCTTTTCTCTTTGTTGTTACAACATTGGTGTTCATTTCTCTTTCTTTTCAGAAACATGAAGGCTGTGCTGATGATACTGATAAAACTTAAAAGTACACCGACACATTTGTTCTTCTGTGTCCATAAAATAATTCTGGATCAGCATTAGTTTTGGCAAAATTAACTGATTGGTTACATATATCCAAGAGTCAGGCTTTGTTTATTTTGAAAGTTGACGGCATATAATCTTAAAGTTACTTTCCTGATTAAGATTAGTTCAAGTATATTTGCAGCTCATACAGTACCAATGCAGATGTCGGTAATAATGTACTGGAATATGTATTCAGTTCTATGAACTTGTCGCATGCGACTCAAAGAGTGGTTAGTTCTAAAAATTGGGTTGTTTCCTTCTGGAAAAGGAAATAATTTAACTGAATATGTAAATATGGTAAGGTCTTATATTGTTTGATGTGTGCTACATAATCTGTGTACTGTAGTTTGTAGCTTATTGTAAGATGGGTTCTTACAATAAACAACGACATACGCAGTGTGATCCCACAAGTGGGGTCTATGAATGGGTTCTTACAATAATGAACATATTTTTTTATTAAGTAGTCCCTGTTATCTGTTTTTTTCGGAACTGCGAGGATATGATCTTTTTACTATCAGAAATACTTAAAAAGAGATAAAAGGAAATTTACTAAGATAAGCTCATTACAAAAAAAGTCCCGAGGAACTTTCTACTTGCTGGCCATTGTATTGCGTTCTTTCCTGTGGCTAAAAGCTTCTTCTTCTGATATTAACAAGCTAGATTCATTTGGATGGTCAAGTAAACTTGAAATTTAGTGCTTCTCCCATCATATTTTTCTTCCCCCCGTATTTAATTGAAAGCAAAGAGGGTAGGATGATGTCTGTGTATGTGCCTTCATAAGCATACATGTTTCTCATGTTAGAATGCCTTCTTTTTTGTCTTTGTTTTCCTTGAAGGTGCAATTTGATTGCCGCTGATGTTATATATAGTATTCAGCCTCAAGTGAGATTGGTGAGCGTAGTCTTGGTAGCTTCTTGATTCATAACATAGTAAGAAGCTTCATCCTTTGAAAAAAGAACGTATAAGTGAACTACTACTTTTTAAAGGGAAAAAGATAAATTGACTTGCTTTTAGCTTCTTGATTCATTACAGAGTAAGCAAAGTGGATCTAATGTATAAATTATAGGTTTATCCAAACCCAGTAGCTTTGAATAGTGCTCTGCAATTATTTACTGGATAATTAAACATATGTACAGGATCCCGACCTCAAACCCATAATGTTTAAATATTGGGTCCACTCTTGAGTGTAAAGAGATGGATAGATAGATAGAAACAGAAACAAGTGAACCTTTTTTTCGTGCTGATGATTCTTATGAATATACGAATTATGTCAATCCAGTATATTCATAAGAATCATTAGCACAAATCTTTGGGCTGGAAGACAAGAAGTGAGTTTTACATCGAGAAAACAAAATAGCAAAATACAATCCTTGTTCTTCTTACAATGAGTTTAAAATGAAGCAAGTGAACTTTAATGTTGTAAAAAATGAAAATTGACTTATTGGTAGCTGTAAGGAGATTTAGATGGAGGATGCTCATATAGGAGATGGTGAATGCATATTAATGCCATCACGCTGTTAGTTGTATTATTAGATGTTCGTAACTTTGTCCTAGCACCATTATGAGGGAGCATGTCTTCCTCGGGACAGACGGTCTTCATTAGTCAAGTCCCATGTTGGAATATGTATAAGATATAGGACTAATCACCCCCTATATGAAGGGGGAGAAAGGGACTAATTACTACTACCTTCATCTCTAATTATCCGTCATTTTTCTTTTTTACACGCCCCTTAAGAAAACATCAATTAGGAAGAGTTTTTGACTATTTTATCCTCATATATTGTCTTTAGATATAATCTCTTCATTAAATATTTACTTAGGCGTCTGAAGTCTTTAAGATTAACTACTACTAAGGAATGGAAAAAAGATTTAAAATTAATTTTATCTTGAACTTCTAAAATGACAAATAATTTGAGATAAAAAGTATTTTTAGAAATTACGATAGATAATTTGAGACGGTTGTAGTATATATTAAATTCATGATGTCGGAATGCATTGAATAGTAACTCCAAGTGAAGTTTGCAGTATGATTGATGACGTAAACATTATCAATCTCCATCTTGGACTTTTGTGGCATGGCTTAATCTTACCGGTGTGTTCTTTATGAATCTTAGGGCATTGGACAGGCAAGGAATATCCCTACATCAGAATCAGAAAGACTTGCAACCCACTCATCCAGAGTGTCAAAATCTAATTTTCACTGCAGGTCTTTTCTCTTGATCATTTTATATTATTTAAATTCTCTAATTTTATTGAGAAGTTTTCAAAAGAAAGCAGTTGCCTTCAAATTTCAATTCTGAATATAGAAAAATAATGAAGGTAGTACTCATCTTTTATGATCACTGATATTCTTTTTTGATCTCCAGTGACATCAACATTACAAGAAACATA
>CM040620.1:67906330-67926756 GCA_022817965.1 Solanum lycopersicoides | reverse complement strand
TTTTTGAGAAACTTATAAGTTTTCATTTTGTCAAACTTGCAAGTGGATTTATGAATCCGACACATGAAATAAGTTAAGTAGTGCTCTAAAGGAAATTAATCATTAAGTTAAATTCGTCAGTAATTTAATTTATTGATTAATATCTGAAATCTTAACATGGGGAATTACATAAGTGTTTAATGGGGAATTACGAAATGGAGGAGTGCAATTACGAATTTCTAGTGGAATGATTTGTAATTTATTATGGTAAGAATAATTCAAATTAATTATTTGGAATTATTTCCATAATAGGAAGCCTCGGTAATTAATTCTGTGGTCCCTATAGTGCCCATATTTAACTAGAACTCAGAATCCTATTTCTATGCAAAAAGGAAGAATAATATGGGTTTTTCTAGTCTTCTAGAAAAACTAGGTTTTCTAGTCTTCTAGAAAAATTAGGTTTTCTAGTCCTTTTTGGATTAGGAAGACATCTCTATAAATAGGGATTCTCCTAACCTAGAAAAGTGATAATTAGTATTCTATTCGATACTTGCCCACCCAAGTATTGAGAGAGTTCAGATGTGACTTGGGATCACTGTAGAAGACCATAGCTATCTTGTAGATTCGCTTGAAGATCCGTTTAACTTGGAGATTCGCTTGAAGGTATCCGCTCACGCTTCAAGAGGTATTTATCGAATTAACTTTTAATTTGTTTATGTGTTCTAGCATGATTAATGTGTTCTAGCATAAACGGTATTTGTTGTCTATTATCCATGTAAGCATTAAAGATCCTTAATATGCTTCCGCTGTGCATATAATTTTCCAACAGACACAACCCAAGCAATGACTTGGATTTAATTCTCGAATCTAAAATTCACTAAAGGAATCATTATTCTCAATAGCCAAGGCAGTGGGAAAATCTTTTCATCTTGATACGACTACATTAAATAAGACAAGACCTAGTTGTGCTAGGATAAAGGTGCAAGTAGATTTTTATGCTGAGTTGCCATCATATGTTGAAATGGAGATTGTTAATGAGGAAACCAGGAAATTATGGGTGGAGAAATTGAAGGTTCAGTATAATATGCTACCTTAATACTGTGGAAATTAAAAGCTACATCGACATAATGCTTCAAAGTGTAGAGTCTTGCATCCAAAAATTGCAGTTATAAGAAACTCTTATTTAGACATTATATTTATATATATATATATATTTACATTTCAAACATACATGATTACGTATATAGTAATAGATATGATGTCAAATGACATGATTTTCGTATTTGAGTCTTTTCATATATAATTTTGAAAAGCTAGGTCACAAATGTACATTTTCTTTTAGAAATATTTATTTATGGTCTTTCACTATATTCTTCCTTAATACGTAAAATCGAAAGATTCATTATGATTTCTCTCACACCTTATAATATAGATATGAATTCACCTAGTAGTGTTGTTCCTCTATACTTAGTATCTTTCCTTACTGATCATATAAGTGAATTTTTAGGCATGTGGATTGAGAGTAGTTCTTCATAGTATAGCAGTTGGTGTGTCATTCTTATTTGGGAACGTGCTTTAGTTGCTTCTATTTCTTATTTTATACTTGTTTTCTAGCTACATGGGGTCTTGTCTCAATACATCGTTTTATTCAATTTAGAGGTTTTCATACAAGTATTCAATTGTGATAGTTTACAACTTACGCTTCAGTTTTCATGTAATATGTTTAATTATGTTATACCAAGAAATAGCTTAGAATCACTTGTTGTTTCAAGCACCATGTCTTGACTAGGATGTAGACTTGAGTCGTGACAATAAGTCTATCGTTATAAAAGTGACGCACATATACTTATTTATCTAAATGATATTTTTAAAAAAGAAAATTAAAAAATCATGTAGAGGCATATGTATGATCCTTTTTTCCCCGTATTTTTTTTACTTCTTTGATTGTCATTATTTGACTTTCTCGTTCTTATTTTACTTTTTCTTTCACCTTTTAATGTAAAAATATGAGGATTTTTTTAAAAAAAAGTGTGTGAAAAAGGAAAAAAAAAATAAGAAAAAGAGATATAAAACTATTTTGTTAATATATTGGGACTTACCTTTTGTATTTGTAAAATAAATAAATGGGGCATACATGCTAAAATTTACAAGAAAATTGTGAAAAAATAATTTTGACATCAAAATAAATTCAAATTAGCTGTCAAATCAAAGAAGCCAGAAAGAAATACGCATGAGAAGGATCAAATATATCCAACATGAATTTTCTTAAGATAAATTTTGAAAAATTAATTTAGAATTAATTATTTTTCACTTCCTTTAAAGGAAGAGGATAAATGTGAGTCAATTGTACAATCATATAAGTATATATGAACCATTCTTATTACGAGGGGTAAATCAACTCTAAATAATAAAATTGAGGTGTATATCACATCATTTTCCCTTGAAATAAATACAAAAAAATTAATAAACTCTTGAAACTTCTAAATTTTGTCTAGGCTTCGAAAGTGTTTTAGTTGTAGAGGTTAAATAAAAAAAAAACTTAATTAATTTTATCTTGATATAGTAAGTAAACAAATAAAGCAAACACTTAATGATTTAGCTTATCGATATTGACTTTTATATATACTAATACGTGTCAATCAATAAGCTATCAGCTGATTTAATGTCAAATTAGTAATTGTTAGACGGTGTATTGACTCAATCATTTCATGCTTCGTTATTTCACTTTCACTTACCAATATATCGACGTTCTATCAAACAAGATGATTTTTTAAGATTTACTTAAGCATTTATTATGTAATTATTATAAATCACAATAATAAACGCAGGAAAGTCTAATAAATATTTATTTAATAAATACACTTATGAAAAAAAATGTAAATACAATAATCCTTAATGGGTTAACGTCTACTCAATAAGAAAATTAACATTTTGTTTGGATCATTGTTATCTATTGTTTCATAATGTATTGTATTGTATTATACTCTATTGTACTGTATTGTATAGTAGATACAATGTTTGGCTAGATTGTATTGTTTGTTGTTGTTTAATAACATTTTAATTATTTGGTTAGATTGTATCGTACTGTATTATAATTTACAAATTTACTTAAATATCCTTAATTATTCTAGGGTAAGAGGTTTGACTAGATTTAAATAATTAAGGTAAAGATAAAATACTATTTTGAAATATTATATAAAAATATAATTGAAAAAAAAATTAAGTAACAATTGGAACACACCAAATTGGTTGTTCCATAAAATAGGGGTTTCCATTGTTACGTAACAACGAAATTTAACAATACAGTACAATACATTTTAAGTAACAATCAAAACAAACATTGTAGGTATAGTAACAATACAATACAATATAATGGGTAACAATGATCCAAACATAGTGTAAGTAATCCTTCCTCACCTATAAATTGTTAATATGATAATTCAATACTATAATTAATAAATCAATTTTTATAATTTAGTTATTAATTATGGTTTGATTTTGAATAATTTGAATATTTTTAATAAGGTAATCGATTAATATAAAACGGAGGAAGTAATTTTGAAGTTGGAAAACATGAAGGGTGAGTAAGATTGGATAAATGTGTAGGCTAGTAGCTCCACTTGGCAACATAGGCTCCAGTCAGTCTGTTCCCTTTAACATTTCTTAATTAAATTATGAAAAGTGATGAATCATGCAGAGAGGTATCTCATTCAATGTTTGCTTATAATAGTACCATACTTTGTGAAACTAAAGCTATTAATACTAATAACTTGTTAACATCATCTCCATATTTGTACAAGAAGAAACAAATCCATAAAACTATCATGTGGCTTTTCAAGAGAAATGGGCCTTCTGGGTTTTCGTCTTCTTCCACTGCTGAGGAAGTTACACATGGAATTGATGGCTCTGGACTTACCGCCATTGTTACAGGTTCCACTCGATCTCCTTTTTCACATTTTTTGAAACTTGAAAATTGAAAATTATCGGAATAGAATTGTTCGATTTGGTATGGATTAGTATTAATTATGGTGTATTGTTGGTGGTAACATGCAATTAGTGTGTGATTGTAGTCCCCTTCCTTTAAACAACAAAAGGTGACGCCTTTATCGAGTAAGCTAGGGTACAAACAGTAGCGGAGTTATAGATATTTTCAACATCTACTATATAAGCATAAAAATAATAATTTTAACTAGGTATAAAACCCTTACTAGCTCCGCACCTGGATATGAACTAAGCAATTTCACATAGAAAATCTGTGGGCTGCTTTGCTTGCATACAGTTTTTAACATGTATAGAGAGCGTCTAAAGAAAATTTGATTGCTCCATAATATTCAGTTTCATTAGAGTGTGTGTGGGTGTGCCCTAGCCATCAATGATAGGTGATTTAGTTCATATTCTAATCGAGACAAAAAGCACTAACCGATTTTCGCATATTTGGTGAAGCCTTGGCGGGCAAAGTTACTCAGTGTGCGGGCCGGGCACTACTATTATATATTATATATATATAAAGAAGTTTGAAGAGAGTGGGTGGTAATCCTTTTCACAATTCAACCTCCTGTATTTATGGAGCTCTTGGAATTAGATGAAAAATCCATCTAAAACTACTATGTACGACTTCAATTTGGAATCTTTCAATAGTAGTAGTTATTTTATGGGTTTTGATAGACTTCAATTTGTACCAGAGAGACAGAATTGGTAATTCAATTTCATTGAGAATCAGCTGATGTATGCTGAAAAAGAATGAAATATTGATTTCCTTGATGTAGTTATCAGGCAATTTCCTGTCAAAGACCTGGTTACCAATGTTTATTTGGCCCAGCTAATGCGAAATCCGGTCAATGCATAGATTGGACTATTGAAGAGGCTATCCGATTGAAGCTATTGGTGTATTATACTATAAAGATATCCTCAGTCTTCTTGTAGATCAAGTGTCGAGAAAAAAATAATCATGTATTGGTTAATTGATCCTTGATACACATTCTTAAGTTAACTCTTCTTCATTTTCCGTACTATGGCTGCTAGTGGTTTATGGTAAACAGTGCAATTGACATTACTACTGTAAGTACGTGTATACAGTTGAGCTCACACTTGAAATCTCTTAGGTATAGTGTGTACAGTATCTTAATTTAGAGACATGAAATGTTAAGATCTAGCAGTACTTGGTTAGCTCATGAACATCCATTTGCAGGAGCCTCAAGTGGTATTGGTTCTGAAACTAGCCGTGTTCTTGCTTTGCGTGGAGTTCATGTCATCATGGCTGTCCGGAATATGACTGCTGGAAAAGATGTTAAAGATGCAATAGTAAAGGAAATCCCTGCTGCTAAAGTTGATACCATGGAGTTAGATCTTAGCTCATTGGCATCAGTGAAGAAATTTTCTTCGGACTTTAAATCATCAGGTCGCCCATTGAACCTTTTAATGTAAGTGATGCATAAGAGTTGTAAGCACATACCTGAAGACTGAATTTTCAGTCCCTATGTCTCTTTCAAATAGCTTTGTTATTCTGCATGAATTCCTTCCCTCTTTATGTACATCCATGCATGTCTATTAACATCATCTTTTTCTTTGAAAGTAATAATGCAGGAATCATGGCAACTCCCTTTATGCTCTCAAAAGACAACATAGAGCTGCAATTTGCCACAAATCATCTAGGTAAGAACTGTTTGTAATATATGTTTCTCCGCAGAATATTGTTGATGTTTTGCAGTAGAAGAGAGCCTGAAATAGTTCCGTCATCTTCTTTATTTTATTTTTTATTCAAGAAACAGTTTAAAATAAAGCATCTAATCCAAATTTACCACCCTTCCTAATTTTACTGAAATGAAGATTCAGTCATCGCTTAAAAGAGATCAATAGTTGATTCTCCATACTCTTGTCATCTTAAGCTTCAGTTATAAAATACACATGTAAAAGACCATCTGAGACCTGGTTAGAGGACAACTCCTGTGCCCTTTGTCCATACATTGTCATCCTTGCTCTTCAGTATTACAGCACACACTTGACAAATCTAATAAGACTGGTAGGAAGTTGAAGATAGATGATAGGTGGACAATATTTTCAAAAGTAAACATTCAAGAGGGAGTGAGGGACATTCATACTTCCTGTTAATTTATCTATCCGGAGTTTTCTTGTGTTTGCAGGTCATTTTCTTTTGACAAACTTGTTGTTGGAGAAGATGAAGGAGACAGCACGTAAAACAAAGAGAGAGGGAAGGATTGTGAATGTTTCATCAGAGGCTCACCGATTTGCATATAGAGAAGGAATTCGATTTGATAAACTTAATGACCCCAAAAGGTAATCTTGTTAGATTTTGTTGCCAAACTAAATTTTCTTGATTGTAAGAGAATTGACTTCAGTGATCACCCTGCAATTTTCAGAATTACTGTCTAATAGTTCAAATGAGAGTGTATAATATATTTAATATAGATTTCCAATGTTATCATAACAAGATTAGTACTTGGTTTGCGAGCTATCGCATTGGAGCGGGGTAAAACCCTGTGAGCACCCAAAGGGTAGCGGCTGCGGGTTTCCCTTGTCATCAAGAAAAAAAGGATTAGTACTTGCAATTCAGATTACAAGTTCTTGTTTGACAATCTCTCTTGTTAATTGTGGTGTAATAAATTCTCTACCAACACCTTGGATTTCCTTCACGATATGTTTATCTGTATAATTTTAACCTGGAGAGTACTGGGTGATACTCTATCTGTATCTAAACATCAATATGAATCATTTTAGATTATCCCTAATTTGCGATCACCATCATTTAACTGATCACTTGTCTTATTGGTTTCCTTCAAGCTTAATCGATGTTCCTTACTACTCATGAACTAATTAAAGATGACAAGCTTTGTGCTCAAGATTGACGATTCATTGCTGTCTTTTCACTTCAAGCTGTATAACTGATATCTTTCCATAATAAATATTGTTTTGTCCCCTGGACTACAGATTTTAGTGTCTATGTTGTTATTTATGTGCAGCTACGGCAGCCTCGGTGCATATGGACAGTCAAAGCTGGCCAACATACTACATGCGAATGAGCTTACAAGACGCTTAAAGGTGGAGTCTCGAAAAAAGAATTGTACATACTGATTTTCATTCTGATCTCGTAGTGGTTCTTGTGCAGTCATGATATGTCTCCACTCCTAAAGGCAAACACCTAAGCTGTGCGGACTTTTCACTTTCGATGCCGCACCCGTGTTGGGTTCTCCAAAAGTACTGGAGAACCCAACACGCACCGGTTGACATATTTGAAGAGTCCGAGCAACATAGGCAAACACACATATATCTTGGGTATAGATTTGGATATTCCTTTTTGCACATCAAGAAGTTCTTGGTTTGCAGTCTCTGACTTCTGTAGCTCTGTCACAGCTTTGGAAAAGGGCTCCATCCCATTCAATTGAACTCTAAACTTTTAGTGATCCTTATTTCAAACAGGAAGATGGAGTAGAAATAACTGCAAATTCACTTCATCCTGGAACGATCACAACCAATCTTTTTCGTCATATGGGTATTTTTGATGGTTAGTAAGATTCTCTTTTCCTCCTTTTCTATTTAGTAGCTGGTGTCTGATTAATATGAATGGTTTGTACAGTAAGTTCACTACTTTATGTCTGGAAGAAAGCCTCTAGTGCTCTCACTAATACTAATATATGGCATAATGAGCAAAAGGCATTTCCGTTTGTAGATTTGTGGTGTGTCATGCCTTTCTTTCTTTCCCTTTTTTTTTTTTGGGTTTCTCTTTGTTTTTACTTTTTCCTTAAGGTGGGTTGGAGAGGGAGGGAGATCGCTAAGAACTTGACCACTAATTTGGAGGAGGAGAGGGGTTTGGAATTGAACCCTTGCATTAAGCAGTTTTGGTCCATCCGTTAACAAACTCTGACTGTTATTAGCGGAAATTGTGAAAAGAAATGATTTAACCAGAAACACCAAGTCTTATCAAGTCCCAGAAACAACCACCCCAAAAACTAGAGCAAACACCAGAAATAGAAAGAAGAAGCAGAAACTGCACCAGGAAAACCGGCACCAAACTTCAGAAATAGAACGTAAATAGCAGAAACTGCAAAAATGGCACTTCCAAATGTGAGTTCATGGTAATTCTTTTTTTTTTTGACAGTTAAATTTAACGACCAGAGTTTGTTAATATTTGACGTAGACCAAACATGCTCACTTTTGATTGACTTAGACGACATAAACTGCTCCAGGAGTACACTTAAGGGACCATTATTTTGGACCCGCCCAAAACATAAGAGGACTATCATTTTATCCTATATAGAGTTCTAAGCCCACAAGTCGTCGTAGAATATTTATGTGTAATGTTTGTTTCACAAGCTACGAGAAGCGAACATGAAATATTCCTTTCTGCTCATTACAGGTCTGGTCGGCACTCTTGGGAAACTTCTGCTTAAAAATGTTCAACAGGTATGTTCTGCATCAAATCATTTAAATTTTTGCTGTATGCACAGATTCTTTTGCAACAATGAGGAGAGAATTTTGACATCTTCCGGAGCAAGAAGTTTGGCTCAATAATAATCGGCTAACTATCAGAAGATTTATATTAGGATTATTAATGATCTTCTTATGAATCAGTTGGAGAAAATTCAATCTTGTAGGAACATTAATTGTATTTCCTTAGCATAGATAAAATTCTCTGCTATATTCACAGAAAAAGAACCTGATTAAGAAACTCCCTATAAGGTAAGTCAATATACAAGCCAGAGGATGATTTGTCAATTCAGAATAACTTGTCGACACACACGACCTTTGCTCAGATGAAGAAAAAGATATCTCTGAAATAGAAAAAACCATGACGCCATGGAAATTGATCAGTACTTAACATTCCATTTTTCCTCTTCTTTAGGGAGCATCAACTACCTGTTATCTTGCATTGAATCCACAAGTGAAGGGGGTAAGTGGTGAATATTTTTCAAACAACAATTTGGCAAAGACGACAGTGTTGGCTAAAGATATGGATTTGGCTAAGAGGCTCTGGGATTTTAGTATGGATCTGGTCAAGTAAAATGTTGTACAAAGAAAACAGAAAAGTAACTCTCTATCTGGTTGTAATTTGTGATGTTGCATAAAGAGTTGAGAGATGAATAAAGTGACGTGTTCTTAACATTATCAAATGTTCAGCTTGATTTTGTTCTTGTTAACAAATGTGACATAGATTTATAACGACTTGCCACTTTGTCTATTGTCACCATCTAAAATAATTTAACTTAATTATTTCAGCAAATAAAATAATCACCCACTATATATTTTTAAGAGTTGTTAATCAAATCATAACATGACCAATCTAATTGCAGTAGGTAAACGGTTTCCACAATATTGTCAATCTCTACAACTTTAGAAACCTGGTTCCAAGGAGTACTAAAGATTCCAGTGACGGATCAGGGAACTTTGTAAATTTTCTATTCATTTTTATAAACGGGTGCAAAATTAAATATACGTTCATAATAGCTAACATTTAACATTCTTATATCACAAAATTTTCCAACAAAGCGCCTGTACTATGTGGATTTTCATTAGATCAGAAGGGACATCTGGGTTTTCCTATTGTTACACTGCTGAAGAAGTCACAGATGAAATCGACGGCTCCGGTCTCACCGCCATTGTTACAGGTGTTTACTTCGTTTCATTTTCACTTTTGCTAGCATCCAATTAATATCTCTTTGTATGACTATTTCTTCTAGGTCTACGTTTACCTCTTTGTTTTAAAAAAAAATCAAAGTGTGTCCCTTTCACTGATTAAGCATAAGTTAATCTATTCATTTCATGTTGACAATCTGTGCTAGCTACTTGCATATAATTTTTGTCCTATATATCCTATGTCCATATGTATTCTAGTAGTCAATAAAGTTCAAATCCCAGCCGAGACAAATATTAGGTGATTTCTTTCCATCTGTCCTAGTTTAGGGTACAAAGTTACCTTATACCTGTTGCTGGTGGACTGACCGTACATCACAACTATAAAAAAAATATACACCCTTGGATATATTGCACTGGAGATATGTCACAACACCTACTGTACTAAAATTATATTGGATCATATCCTTACATTCTTTGTTAGGTGATGAAAGAAAGTCCAATTTTGTGTGATCGTGTTATTACCTTATGTTGTCTTTATTTATTATTAATAATCTTCTTCTATCTTTTATGCCACCTTTTTATAGTAGCGCTTCCCCATGCCCTACTTTTCTTGGTGGTTTATTCTTCAAATTGTTGATGTGTGTCATTATGTAAGGACGAAAAACAGTTCAATCTATTCAAAAGTTGTATCGTTAAAACAATATTGTACGATACAATACATACGATACATTATGAAACAATACGTAATTATGTACCATCCAAATTGAGTATAAAACAATGAGCAATTGTAGGTTACAACTCAATAACCTAAGAGGCTACCTCGAACCACTTGACTGCTGCAGTCACTCGATCAACATTATGAAACAATACGTAATTATGTACCATCCAAATTGAGTATAAAACAATGAGCAATTGTAGGTTACAACTCAATAACCTAGGAGGCTACCTCGAACCATTTGACTGCTGCGGTCACTCGATCATAGCAATACCTTTTAAGCTAAATCTAGCCCAAAAGTACAAGGGTTTTTAAAAGAAATATCTTGTAAATATGTTCTCGAAGTGAATAATGTTACTGCTCAAATCATCTGGTACGAAGAATAGACAAACTGTAGAGCTGAAATGAACTTCAACTCACAAGCTTTTGTTCTTCAGTTTGATCTATCTCACACTCAATATTTGCTTCTTACTTTAGCTTTCTCAATTTTTTCTATATGACAGCAGACTAATACTATATAGTACAGACATTAGAGGCAACGTTAGATGAACGAAGCATGTAGAAGAATAAAATCACAGTACTCCTAATATTATCCTACTTGCTTATTAGACTGAACTTCATATTGATGAGTGTTTTCTTTAGCAAGAAGTTAGCAGCATTTGTTTGCTAAATCATCAATCTATTTTGTAGGAGCATCAAGTGGTATTGGTGCTGAAACTAGCCGTGTTCTAGCTCTGCGTGGATTTCATGTTATCATGGCTGTCAGGAATATAGCTGCAGGAAAAGATGTTAAAGAATCAATAGTAAAGGAAATCGTAGCAGTTAAAGTTGATATAATGGAGTTAGATCTTAGCTCATTGGCATCAGTAAGGAAATTTGCCTGATTTTATATCATCAGGTCACTCATTGAACATGCTAATGTAAGTGACAAATATGAATGTTAATTCATCACATAGTACTGAAACTCTGAAAGACGACATTGTGCTTTTTCTCCCTATATAGTTTTGGAAGAATCTTCATATATGCTTTGTACGTACTATAGTTGGTCGTACGTCATAGGAGATGAAAGGTGCCTGTTGATGCTGAATTCGAATTTGTTAACTCTCAAGAGGGACATTTAATTTATGGTTCCTGTTAATTTATTTTGCCCAAAATTGTTCTCTTTTCTAGTTCCCTGTGTTTGCAGGTCATTTTCTTTTGACAAATTTGTTGTTGGACAAGATGAAGGAGACAACACGTATAACAAAGAGAGAGGGAAGGATTGTCAATGTGTCTTTAGTAGCTTATTGTATGTTCACATATCGCGAGGGAATTCGCTTTGACAAAATTAATGATCCCAAAAGGTAATCTAATCAAATTTCTTATGTCGAACTTCCATAAGTTATCTTGATTGTAATTAATAGAAGAGAGGTGTTCGCTCCAATCACGTCATTTGATTGTTCAATTATCTTATTTGGTTGTCCTTCTATCTCGATATATAGTTGCTCATTACTACTATTGAATTAATCAACATGACAAGCTTTTCGTGCTCAAAAAAATGTTGTTCTTTTCATTTCAAGCTGCACAACCATGATCACATTAACATGATAAAATTAGTCTTCTCCAGTGGAAAGTTGTTTTTTCATTGTCTATGTTGTTTGTTGTTTTATTTGCAGCTACTGTAGTTTTTGGGCATACGGACAATCAAAGCTGGCCAACATACTGCATGCTCATGAGCTCACAAGACGCCTAAAGGTGCTTTTCAGAAAATAAATCATCACATGTTTTTTTTTGTGTTGTAATAATTTTGTTTTGGCGGTTCTTGTGTAGTCATGACATTTCTCCACTCCTCGCGACCAAACACATATTTCTTGGAGTTGATATTTGGTATTCCATTTCACACATTGAGAAATCGTGATTTAATTTTCAGCCTCTGATTTCTGTAGCGACAGTCATAGCTTTGGCTTAGGGGTTCGATGCCATTCAATGAAACTCTTCTGAGTGCTTGCTATTTTGAATTGGAAGAAGGAGTGGAAATAACAGCAAATTCACTTCATCCTGGAACAATCACAACCAATATGTTTCGTCATCTGGGCTTTTTTGATGGTAATAATAAGATTCTCTTTTCTTCTTTTCTCTATGGTGTCTAATCAATACGAATGCCATTCTTAGCGAGTTATTATCTTCTTTATGTCTGAAATAAAGCCTTTTATGCTCTCACTAATAGTACAACAACAACATAGTGTAGTCTCATAGTGGGATGAGGGGAGGCTAGAATGTACACAAACTTTATCTCGAGAGGCTTTGAGGTAGAGAGGTTGTTTTCTATAGAACCCTGACTCAAGACAAAAATAGTCTAGAAAAAGACATAATGGAAGTACAAGAGACAATAGATAGTAACAAAAACAACAGATAATTATAGAGTAATACTACAAATGAACTACACGAAATAATAGATAGTAACACTTAATTGCATATTTAGCAAATAGCAGATGTGTTTTGATTTGTAGACTTCTAATGCATTATTACCTTTCTTTCCCCACATTTGACAAATTAGTCCTTAAGTCTGTGTTAACAAGTCATTCTAGCTCTTTTTTTCTTTTTTACTTCGAGGTGTAGTTGAGATGGAGGGGAGTTTTTTATTTGTTTTGAACTTGACTACTACAAACTTTTGGCGATTAGAATTGAACCATCACTCTGATCTAATGCTTACTTGTTATTGAGGCACCAGGCTGCCCCCCTTGTGAGATGCACGTCTCCGTGACATTTGACATATTTTACATGTAATGTTTGTTTCGTGTGCTGCCTGAAGAGAAGCAATCGTGAAGTATTCCTGTATGTTTATTTTATCAAACTTATACTCCCTTTATTATACGATACAGGTCTTGTAAGCAAGTTTGGGAAGTTTATTTTTAAAAACGTTCAACAGGTATGTTCCACATTGAGACATTTATTAAATCTGCAGTACACACACACACATTCTTATGCAAATTTATAGAATTTTCTGTTAAATTTGACAAGATTCAAAAATGAATTAATGAGAAAATATGGTAGTTAGGAGGATAATTCTTCATTGGTAGAAAAGTCAAGATAACACATTTTTGTAGGTGAAATTTAGGTGAACAATAAATTGGTTTCACAAGGTAAATCTTGACATTTTGACATATTGTGATGTCATGAATGACATCAATAGGAAAAATTCACTCCTATAAATAGGTAGCTCCTAATTCATTTGTTACACACCTCTCACTTGCTTTCTCATCTCTTAAGGCATTTGTTCTTCTTTCTCTCTTGTAGTATTTCACTTGTACTCTTTTGGAGTGAAATAAATATTGGTTGGTTGTGTCTGAGGACTAGGCAAAAGAAAATAAAAGTTTGCCGAACCTCGTTAATTCTTGGTGTTCCTTTTTGTTGTTGTCTCATTTACTATTTATTAGCTACATTTAGATATAGCAGTTGTGATTCCATCACTCTCTATATATTCGGCTTCCGCAACATTTTCGACATAAGTTTATAGATTTATTTTTCCATTTCCATCTTCTCTATATAGGGAGCATCAACCACTTGCTATGTTGCATTGCATCCACAATTGAAGGGGATAAGTGGTGAATATTTTTGTGACAACAATTTGGGGACAACAACAGCTATTGCTAGAGATATGGATTTAGCTAAAAGGCTCTGGGATTTTAGTATGGATTTAGTTAAGTAACATATAAGATGTTGTACCAGTAATAGAGAAAAAATAACTTTGTATGTGATCGTTTGTGATGCTTATTTTTGTATCATATAGAGAAATAAGATGTTGTACCAACTGAGAGTGTTCACCAAATGAAAAGCTTTTCCGAGTAGTGAGGAAGATTCAAGATTTGGGGTGTGTTTTGTAGGGATGAAAATATTTTTCAGTTTTTAATTTTTCATGTTTGGTTGGCTTAAAATTTTTGAAAAATGTTTTTTCAAACTACTATTTTTCTCAAATTTGAGAAAATGACTTTCTTTCAAAATTAAAGAAAAACATTTTGTAAAACTCTACTCATCCTTTAATTTTTTTCTTACCCCACACATACACCGTACCCGACTCTCCCTATTCAAAAACAAATAATAAAACTTTTGAACTTTTTTTATTTTTTAAATTTCAAATATATTTTTATCTGTACCCCCAAACAAACCCCCTCCACCCTCCTTCCGAAAAAAATGCTTTTGAAAAATATTTCAAGTTTTTCAATCTATTGCGTTCAAATTTTTTAAAAAATCATCTATTATGCCAACCCCACCCTTGCCACCCCATCAATTTTGTTTTTTCTAAAAAATTGTTTTTGAAAATTGTATTTCTTATTCCACCTCCATCAAGGTCATTTCTGTCAATTTTATTTTTGAAAATATTTCAAATTTAATTTTTATTTTATTTTTACGCTAACCCCTCCCCCCTCCTCGCCGCGCCACCCCCGCAGTTCTTTTTTAAAAAAATAAAAATATTTTTGAAAAATTCATTTTTTATGCCACCCCCACCCAAGTCCATTCTTGTCAAAAAATATTTTTGAGAAATATTTTAAATTTAATTTTTTTCATTTTTGCACCACGCCCATCAAAAAAAAAAATTGGATCAGGTCCTTTGTAAGATCTCAGTCGGATTTTGGAATGGTCATCGAATTTTGTCCTACTTTGGTGTCCAGGGGGTTCTAGATCAATTATCTAGGTTGATTTTTGGATCAGAAATTATTTTTTCAGAGAGTATTTTTTTTAAGCTCGAGCCAAAAAATAAAAGATATTTTCTGAAAAATATTTTTTATTCACCAAACAATTATCAAAAAAATATTTTTTACTCACCAATTAAATATAAAAATAAAAATCTACTTATTTTTCAAGAAAATATTTTCTACCAAACACACCCTTTGTAGTTTAGCGCGGCCTGAAAAAAAACATTTGATATCTCAAGGTAGAATTGCTATTCCTTTGTAAAAAGTGAAATTGATATGGCTTTTCATATTTTTTCTTTACACGAATAAAATATTTTTTGTAAGAAAACATTCATCTAATTATATTTTCTCCCAAGTCATTTTCCTTATTTGGTTGGACGGACATAAAGAGAATGGAGTGCTAGCATGCCAATCATATTGTAAGCGACAATGATATTCACATGTTATACAAGTAATAAACAAAGTGACAGAAATGAAAACATATATTGTCGATAATTAAAGAAGTAAACAATAAAAATATTCACATGTTATTGTTGGAATCTTTAATATGAGCTAGACATGTTAGGACGAATTTAACTTAATTCGTGATTAAATGAGATCTGATCAAAAATTTTGGAACCACATTTAAGAGGTTTTTTTGGCCTGATCCAAATTAGCCCGCTAGTTTGTGGTAAAAGTTAAATCATTCATAAAAATATTCAAACATTTTTTGCTACTCGAAATCGGTTGGATGATTTTTCTCAAATTAATAGTTTTTTTTCGTGTACATTTTAATATTATGGGTAGTTCTTTATTTAGTTATGTTTTAATTTTTAACTAATCGATATTGCATAGAAACTGTAAATGAAAATGAAGATGTCTTGTCGATATTTATGTTAACATTTTTAAGTTATAATTTAATCTTAAAAATAATTAAAAATATACTTTTAAAAAAAAGTGAGTTGTCCTAGCATGACCTGCCGTCTACATAATTGTGGGTTGGGTCAGTTATTTTCTGACGCACAAAAGAAATGGGTCATACTGGTTTGACCCATTAAATTCCAAAGCATGTATAGCTAGTCTGGTGGGTAAACCAACTCATATTGACAACTTTAGTAATGAATATACTATTAAAGAAGGTTGCTCATCTCTTAAATAGAGATCTTAAATTTGAGTTTTGAATATAAAAAAATTCTTAATAAAAAATACTTTCATCAAATAAAATTTACATAATTTAAATTTAAATGAGTTAAACTCCAATATAAATATTGAATAAAATAAACTAAAAATAGTTTCGCCAATGTAAAATATTTCACCATCAGAGTGGAAGTTCCTATGTACTTCACTTGCAACGTGTTTCATGTTGAAGTCAATGTAGAATAATAGTCATTTCTCTTAATTGATATTGTTTTGTGTAAGGATTTTTTTTTCTCACACAAAAAAAAAGGGGTTCAGAATAAACTTTTTGATTCATATTTTAGTGGTATGAGACACGTAATAAAGTAATTTGAAAAAACTTATGCTTAAAGACATCCAACAATTTAATAACAACATCAACAATAACGCATAAATTCAATTAATAATTATTCAATTTTGAGTTTATCACTAAAAAAATCACTTTTCTATATTCATCTCGACATAAAATTCATTCTTGATAAAGATTTATAATGAAGTGGTAAATATTCCTTCATCCTTAATCAAGAGGTCTCAAATTTGAGCCCCTTGAATACGAAGTCGACTTTATTAGAAAATATTTTACTCCAAATATGAAATTTTCTAGTGTAAATTAGAATTTAATCGAACTCTGGAAAAAAAATTATCAATTAAAAATCACCTTTTAATTTACTTTTTTCACGTAAAAGTGATCTAAACATAAAAATTAATACACGAAATTACTTTTTTTTTTTTTTAGAAAAATCTTAAATTTGATTAAGTTAACTAAAAAGTAAAAAGTAAACTTTATCTGCCAAAAATCTAACATGATATTCAAGTAAGAGGTTTTCTGGCTCTTTAGTATGAATTTGATCAAGTAACATATACAACATATCGTAATTTCTAAACACACAAAATTTTAAATTACAAACTAAATATCATATTTAATACGTTACTAACTTAATGACAATAGTAATAGCTAAAAAGACCGTCAACTTTGTTAGAAAGTTTATCAATGTAAAATATTTAAATAAATTTAATTAGCCTTTAAATTGTATACCGAACATGAAATGAAAAAAAACAAAAAAAACTAAGTAGACAGTGGAACATACATTTGGGGATAAACAAATTGGCGCTTAGCGAAAGATGCTCATCCCAAAATACAGTGCTTTTATTTAGTAGATGTTTGATCATGTGATACTATATCGCAATATGGTATTATGAGATAAAATCAACGTTTGTACATATGATATGATATCATGAGATATGATATGATATTTACTAAAAATCATGATATGAAATCATATGAGAATATCATATCATGATTTGAGTTATTTTAATACAAAAATTGATTCACTAATTTATATTTTGTTAAAACAATCTTACATTTATATCTACTAACCATTTATTTCACATGTAAATAAAATTTATAATTACATCATGACCTTTTTAAATTTACTATTTTTACTGGCATAAAATTTATTATTCTCACCAACATATAATTACTTGATTGTTGAGTAATAAAATCTTGAAGAGCCCGTAAAAGGTGTTTCATTTTTACTCAAATATATTGATAAAACAATTACTTAAATGGAGAACAAATAACTCTATAATACTTTATTATACGATTTTATGGTTTTTTTGTTTATTCGATAATATTAAATAATTAAGATTAATTTAATAATTTTAGAACTTATCAATTTTTATGAGAAAATATATAATACAAAAATTTTATATTACATATCGAAATAAAATTTAATTTTTATCTCATGATATCATATCATCCTACCATATCACCTTGCCAAACGGACCCTTATGTAGTGCTCCTTCCGTAAACAGAGCTGCCTGATACACCATTTTTTAATCTTTCAGGTAAATTATTGTATAGAGATTCAACAAACAACAAAAATCACAATATACTAATACCATCAATATCCGTGCAAGCTGAGTTTTTGTCTGTTGCACCATTTTCTCACTTGCACATTTTCCATAGCTAGTCAACAGAGCTTGAGCAGCATATTGAACCTTAAACTATGTGGCTTTTCAAAAGAAATGGACCATCTGGGTTTTCGTATTCCTCCACTGCTGAAGAAGTCACCCATGGAATCGACGGCTCCGGTCTCACCGCCATTGTTACAGGTACTTACTCCCTTTCACTTTCACTATTTGGTGGCGTGCGATTAGTATGTGTTTTTATCGATTAAAGTATAAATCAATCAATTTCACTTTGAAAATTTGTTATTTATGCGCTGATTTTGGCTTCTCGAACACCACGCCTAATAGGCTAATACCATAATATAGTTTTCACTTTTCACTAATTAAGTTTATGCGTAAAAAAAAAAAAATTGACAAGTTTTTTTTAATTTTATATATTCATAAAGTTCATATTTATATTGTATAAAAAGAACTTATTTTGCCCTGTCAACTTTTGTAATGATAAATTTGGTCGAGTGATTTTTTTTTTTTTAACCCCATGATAACCCGCTACAATCTCTACCATAGCTTTTGCCCTTTGGGTAAGCACAAATTGTAATAATAAATTGGTCGAGTGATTTTTTCTTTTTTGGAACCCAGGATAACCCGCAGCCGCTACAATCTCTACCATAGCCTCTGCCCTTTGGGTAAGCACTTTGTGCTGGGTAAACGCCCACTGTGTAATGTGTAATAGCCTGTAAATCATACATGGGATGTAAACCGCACTAGGCAAGTCCTATGCGACAGGCTCGACTCATAAGACATTGAGGGGGGATCGATCCCGGGTCATCCGTGTGGATAACCACCCTCCAAACCAACTGAGTCATCCCGAAAGACTGGTCGAGTGATTTTATTGATATAAAATCAAATTTGAGTGGTTTTATTGAAACAAAATAAAGTTCAATGACTTTGCTAAATAAATTATCAAAGTTAGACTGAGCTTTTGAGATATTAACTCATTTTTTACTTGTACATTTTGTGGAATGTCATAATTTATTAATCTCTTCTAGTTTTTGTATAACCATAATCAATGTGAGATGTCACGTTTAGATGAAATCTTCTAAGTTCTTACAATAAATATTTACATGAAAAGATCAAAAAAATCGTTTGCCTCTCCAAATGTTATAAACATGCATGGATCCATTTGCAGGAGCATCTAGTGGTATTGGTGCTGAAACTAGCCGTGTTCTAGCTCTGCGCGGAGTTCATGTTATCATGGCTGTCAGGAATATGACTGCTGGAAAAGATGTTAAAGAAGCAATAGTAAAGGAAATCCCTGCTGCCAAAGTTGATGTAATGGAGTTAGATCTTAGTTCATTTGATTCAGTAAAGAAATTTGCAGCTGATTTTATATCATCAGGTCACTCGTTGAACATTTTAATGTAAGTGAAGAATAAGAGTAGTAAATCAGATACTGGAAGAGTTCACACTTTTTTTTTCTCCCTAGTTTTGCCATTTTGCAAGAATCTCTATCTCCATAAACATCTACTAACATTATATCTTGTCATTCTTAAGTAATAATGCAGGCGTGATGGCAATTCCCTTTATGCTCTCCAAAGACAATATCGAGCTGCAATTTGCCACAAATCATCTAGGTATGGCTGTTAATCATATCTATTACGTGTTGAAGACAAGCATAATCGGGTCATGCTATGGAAACGACATAGAAAGTTGAACAAAAATCTTAGATAGTTGCATCTTTTCTTTCCACGAATAGTTCTGAAAGAAAAATGATAGCATAAGGGTTTATCGGATAAAATGTACCATCTCCCTTCCTGACAATGGTGGAGCCAGTGCGTTCATAATATGAAAAAGTAAACACACAAAGAAGCTAAAAGGATACATTAAAAATAGTTGTAACTATGTATAAATAGTGCCGAAACCTCGCTGAGTCCCTGCTTCCTGATAATACTAAAATGAAGATTCAGTTCTCCCTTAAAGGAGGAGAAAGCTTTTTGAGACCCGAATTAACGTAGATGTGCAACAATAATGTAGACGTAGAAAGCCTTTGCTCATACTTTGTCATGCCCTCTTCAGTCACACGATACATATGTAACAGATGTTACAAGGTTTGGATTTGATGTACTACAATAATAGATGAAAGATGGGCGATGATTCTCTAATTGCACTTTTAAGAGGGAAATGCATACCCACTTAATCATCTTAGCCATAATTACTCTTTTTTCTTGTGTTTGAAGGTCACTTCCTTTTGACAAATTTGTTGTTGGAGAAGATGAAGGAGACAGCATGCGAAACAAAGAGAGAGGGAAGGATAGTCAATGTTGCATCAGACGCTCATTATGTTACCTATCGTGAGGGAATTCGGTTTGACAAAATTAATGACCAGGAAAGCTACAGCAAGTTCT
>CM040620.1:67756753-67905354 GCA_022817965.1 Solanum lycopersicoides | reverse complement strand
TTTAAAATTATTAATTTAATTTTTAAAAAAATTTCCCAATATGTGGGCTACTAATTGCAAAATTTGATTTTAAAAACTTTTTTTTGTCAATAAAATAAAGAGAGCCATATGTTGCCAATTAATAAAACGGGATGTCATGCCGTGCCATTTTTTTGTTTGTTCCAATAAGTATAATTGACCCAAGTATATTATTAAAATGGGTCAAGATTTGTAAATTTTAATAGTTTGTCACTAATATATTGTTGGGAAACTTTCACACATGGAGAGTAAAAATAATTAATTACTCTTCATAGCTATAGTTTGATAAATACAATTTGTAGCTACATGTCATGTGGAGAAGAGAGACGAGTGAGACTGGGAGAGAGAGGAGAGAGGAGAGAGAGGGGGAAAAGAGTGGAAGAAAGGTAATTGTATATGTATATTGGTTAGATAATTGTATATTATACATATGTATTTGTATATATGGCAAGAGAGATTGAGAGAGGCGGGCGAGATAGAGAGAGGGAGGAGAGAGGCGAGCGAGATAGAGAGAGGGAGGAGAGAGGTGAGCGAGAGAGGGCAGAGAGTGGGAGAGAGGTAAATTGTATATGTATATAACAGTATACTATACATATGCATTTGTATATAATTGTATATTATACATATGTATTTGTATATCCTGGCGAATTATACATACACAAATGTGACTAATTATACAAACTCGAAATCAGCCCACGTAATTAATGTATAATGTTAGTCGCGAGTGATAATTATATCAAACTATAGCTATGATGAGTAATTAAATAGTATAAATTTGCGTAGCTGCGTAATTTTCCGTATATGATTATCACTAATAACCCTTATTTATGGAGAAATTTATATATCATCTTTGCTATTAGAGTTAATATGAAATACTATTGACATAGTTGGAGTCATAAACAACTATTGTTGAAGCTTGATGCTTCAAAATTTGAAAATTAAATTTCACAAATAAGCTCCGTTTTCGAGTGAAATTGTTGCAAAAGCTCGATTACGTATTGAGGGATCCAAATATAAAATGTTGGGTGATTCGCTGTAATTTTTGAGGTGTTTTTGAATGAATCTGATGCTGAAGTCCATTTTTTTTGTATATTAATGTATAATATTGTATATTACTATAGTCTATAAATATCTCATATAATGTTACTTCTCTATCCCAATTTATTTGACACTTTTTGAATTTCGAGATTCAAATAAGTTTATCTTTGATAGTGAATTTTTCATACATATTTTAAATATTTTGAATTGTCAATTATTGTGACTTATAATACTTTTTACATAATTTATCAATATATAAATTTCATTTCAAAATTTTTGAATATTCTATACGTAAATTGTCAGTCAAACTTAAATTGTTTGACTCTCAAAAAATGAAAAGTACTACATAAATTGGAACAGAGAGTATATAATATTATATTTTGAGTGTTCAAAAGTCTATATCAAGTTTTTAAGCATTTTATAAAAAATATATATGAAAATGGTTTTAATATTTTTTGAAATAGTGATAATTTTTAACTTTTAATAATCATACGACAAGTTTTAAAAGAAAAATTAAAAAAAAGTGTATTACACACATACGTTTACACACACCACTTATGTGTGTTTCTCAAAATTATGAGTTATGACTAATGAGTGATGATTTAGATATGAAAGTTATATTCTCAATAATTTAAATATAATATTAAAAAAGAATAGAATAACTTAAATACATTTTTAACATTTCACTAAAAAAAATAAAGAAAATAAATCAAACATTTATTAAGTCGATAATTTTCTTAAAAGAGTATAATATACTGACTGACGAAACATAAAAATATCCTATTTTCACTCCGTTCAATCTTGTTGATGTGTTATACCATCCATTTTCTTTGATTTGGACACATAAAAATAAGTTCCAACAGCACATATTGATTAGAGGAAAAGTAAACACCCTGCACTGTCAATCTAAAATTATGACTTCAAATTATTAAACAAAAAAATGGAGCTATTATAGAGGATTTGAAATAATATATATATATATATATATATATATATATATATATATATATATATATATATATATATATATATGAAAATCATTTTTACTTATTTTAAAAAGGGCATTTTCACATATAGCGAATATAAAATTTATATTTGTATGCTATAGTAAAGTTTACATAATTGCGCTCCATAACAAACGTAAATATGTATAATTCGCTAAACATATACAATTGACGCGAAGTGTATAAAACGAGAAAGAGAAAGAGACTTGGACAAAGAATTGTATAAAATGAAGTATATAAAACGAATTGTATAATTATAAGTGTATATGGTGATTATATACAATTTGAATTTGTATAAAACGAGAAAGGGAGAAAGGCAAAAGAGACTTGGGCAGGGAATATACAATTGAATCGAAATGTATAAAACGAGAAAAAGAGAAATTATATACAATTTGAATTTGCATAAAACGAGAAAGAGAAAAAGACAAAAGAGACTTGGGCAGGAAAGTACTTTATTGTATAATTATAAGTGTATAAGACGGAGATATATGTATTTGCATGTGTATATACAATTTTCTCTCGCTTTATACAATTAGAAACACAATTTATACAATTCTATTGTATAAAGCGAGAGAGGTGAGCGTAGGAAGCGAGCGAGAGAGGGAGAGTGGCGAGCGAGAATATGAGGAAGCGAGCGAGAATATGAGAGAGAGTGGGACTAGCAAACAATTTGTTATGAAACACAAATAAATCAAATAGTAGCTATTATATTTATTTTATATTATTAGTTTGTCATTCTATATGATCCTTTTAAAAATCAAAATCCCTCTTAGCTTTGAAAAATGATTATTCTCCCCATTTTCCTATGACTTTTTAAAAAGTCTATTCTGCCCTTACATTATTATTCTTTATTTTTCTTTTATACTTTTGTAAAAATCTTGATATTTTATATTTTAATCTATATAATAAATTTTCTATAAAAAAATATAAATTTAGTAAAAAAATAAATATTGATTGAATATATAATACAATGTCGTTCTATAATGAAACAAATGAACATAATTAAAAAATAATGTTATTAGTTTCAGCAGAACCTACAATATGATGCAAGTAACAAAAAATAATTAATAAAAATAAAGATAAATTTCGTAACAACTATTTTTAAAAGATTATCTATTTATATTGTAAATAGATTATAAATAATTTAGAAAATATTTCATGACAATCAAAATTCATTTATCTACATAGATAATAGAGAATGAGAGGTACACATAATTATATAAATGTGTCCTTTTAACTTGACTTCGCTATAATCTACTCTTTATGAAATTTCTTCTCCTCACAAATTTAAATCACATTCTTTATAAAAGATTTTAAATTTCTTACGCGATTTCTCAAATATAATAAAAGAAAAAGAAAAGAAAATATACAAAATATCTTCTTAATGCAAATCTTTGTGGACAGCAGAGATATAATGTTTAATAGTAAATCAAACAAGTAAAGTTAACTAGTGTCATAAAACAAATAAATCCTAATTAATTAAGTTATGTATGTGTGTGTGTCTACGCACACATACACGTTTGATCGCTAAAGTGGATCATTAATTTATACTGTACTTGTATATTTTACCTTTTGAGCGTGTTGTTTTTTTAATTAGTAACATTAAATATTAAAATTATATTTTCTAACTTTATAATTAAATTTACTATGTTATATATACCAAGTTGGAAATCTTAATATTATCTAATCAAGGTTCTTAAATTTGTTATTGTTATACTGTAAAAGTTTATAGCTAATTTAATCAATTTATGTCAAGTTGAAGCATAACGTAGAACATTAGTGCTTCACTAGATGACAATGTTCTTTCCGTGTGATACTTTTCATTTTCCGAGAGTCAAATCGTTTAAGTTTGATCGGAAATATACTCACGACAAAATTTTTAATTTTTTAAGAATGAAATTTATATATTTGTAAACTACGTAAGAAAATACTCTAGTCACAATAATTGATAATTCAAAATATTTAAAAATTCCAATAAAAATAGATTTGTTTCCAAAATTCGAAAAGTGCAACATAAAAAGAAATAAAGGAAATACTTTAATTATAAATAATTTTGATGATTCTGAACCTAAAAGCACACAAGACAGAGAAAAAAGTAGTCTGGCCAAAAATAAAAATAAAACGTTCGTATATTTGGAATAAGATACAAGTAGCTTCTAAATTATGACCGAAATTTCAGAGCCACACATAAACTTAACTAGGATCATATTACCTCGTAACTCATTTTAAAAATAATTCTGTTCACCTTTTGTGTTGACGTGACCCTTCTACCACCCAAGTTTATAAGTGTGATTTAAAGTATATGACTAGTTCATTTTTTCCTATTTAGTTTCCTTTTCATGAAGTTGCTATCTAAAATACTCAAATATTCAAACCAGCAACGTCCTTATGTATAGTTACGTGCTGAAAAGTCTTTAAATGATTACTTGCTAGATAGCTACTTATTTACAGAACGAATGACTCTATGAAATAAAGTCGATACTTTCACATATTATGGGTAAGGTGTATCCTCCTTGGTCATTTTCTCATAACCTTGCACCAAAAAATCTAAGGTTTTGTTAGTCTTTTGTTACATTTCAGGTATATTCAGTTTACTAATGTGAACCTACAAAAAACTCAAAGAATGATTATGGCTATGGCATCGACGGAGAGAGTGATTCTTGGTTCAATTGCTTTTGCAATATTTTGGATATTGGCAGTTTTTCCTGCTGTCCCGTTCATGCCTATTGGAAGGACTGCAGGATCATTACTTGGAGCTAATTTAATCGTAATATTTCGAGTGTTGACACCAGATGAAGCATATGCTGCTATTGATCTTCCAATCTTAGGACTTCTCTTTGGAACAATGGTTGTGAGTATTTATTTAGAAAGAGCAGATATGTTTAAGTACTTGGGAAAATTATTGGCTTGGAAAAGCAGGGGAGCTAAGGATTTACTCTGTAGAATCTGTTTGATTTCTGCAATTTCAAGTGCTTTTTTCACTAATGATACTAGTTGTGTTGTGTTAACTGAGTTTGTGCTGAAAATTGCTAGGCAACAAAATCTCCCACCTCATCCGTTCCTTTTAGCTCTCGCGTCTAGTGCAAATATTGGATCTTCAGCAACTCCTATTGGGAATCCTCAGAACTTAGTTATTGCAATATTGAGCAAGATCACGTTCGGGAGGTTTTTATTTGGTATATTTCCTGCAATGTTTGTTGGAGTTGTTGTTAATGCTGTATTGTTGCTTTGCATGTATTGGAATGTGTTGTCTGTTCAGAAGGATGTTGAAAATGCCGAAGTAGAATTAGTTTTGGATGAAGAAGTAGTCTCTCATCGTTTTGCACCAGCAACGATGTCACATGTTGTTAATTCGTTACATTCTCAAGATCAGTTTACTGGGAATGAAATCATGAAGGATCCAAATTCTTCTAGGAATTTTAATGCCTCGAGAGATGCTGCAAATGATCATGGATCACTTCAAATGAGGGACAAGAATGTGTCTTTGAAGACTGTCGATGAACGCGAAGATCAGAACTTCACATCTTGTGAAGAAAAGCAGAACTTGTCCGAAATATGGAGAAGATTGTTATGGAAAATATGTGTTTATCTTGTTACAATTGGAATGTTAATATCTTTATTGATGGGTTTGAATATGTCATGGACTGCTATCACAGCAGCACTTGCTCTTGTGGTTCTTGATTTCAAAGATGCTAAAGAATGCTTAGAAAAGGTACTTTCGCCTTGTGTTTACATTTCTTCGTCTTGTCATGTATAGTGATTTTCTATGTAAAAAGATTTTTTACACTATCAGATCAACCAGCTACGTTATATTAGTTTAGTGAGAAAAAAGTTTAATTTGTTCATTGTGGTGTCTCAACTTGACAGGTATCGTATTCGCTGTTGATATTCTTCTGTGGTATGTTTATCACAGTAGATGGATTTAACAGAACAGGGATTCCAAGTGCTTTTTGGGATTTTATGGAACCATATGCCAAGATAGACCATGCTGGTGGTGTAGCAGTTCTTGCTGTTGTCATACTTGTCCTCTCAAATTTAGCTTCTAATGTGCCAACTGGTTTGTCACGATCTCAACTAGTACTTCCTACTCTCTCCGTTTTTGATTTGTTTGTCTGGTTTTAACTTGACACAAAGTTTAAAAAAGTACAGAAAGACTTTTGAATCTTATGGTCTTAAACTAAACATACGCACAAGATTTAACTAATGCAAATTTGTTAATTTGATGATAGTTCTATTGCTGGGAGTTCGGGTAGGTGCATCAGCTGGTGCAATATCTGCAGCAAGTGAAAAGAAAGCATGGCTCATCTTAGCCTGGGTTAGTACTGTGGCTGGCAACCTTTCACTATTAGGATCAGCAGCAAACTTGATAGTATGTGAACAAGCTCGTCGCGCTCAACCTTCGGGGTACAATCTCTCATTCTGGACTCATCTCAAATTTGGAGTTCCCTCTACTATAATTGTTATAGCTATTGGTTTGACACTCATTGGAGATTGAAATTAAATTTGTACTAATAGCTTCACAATGATTGTCCATAGGAGTTAGTTTACCTTGTGTATTCTGTTCTCCCAACAACATGTTGTAAACAAGTGCACCTAAAACTCACTTGGTATAATTTCCAATTCCATCATAATTGGGACAGCCCAACTTAAGATAAGAAGTATTACCTTGGCAAAACAGAAAAGAGATGTTGGATATATAATTAAGCAGGTCTTACTAACTAGTGACGTGTTTTAAAGTCGTGCAGGCCAAGGCCCAGATCAAACAATATCACTAGCGGATTGAGCCGTTACAAAAGGTATCAATGTCTTATTGGCACTTGGTATAATTTTTATTATAACCATGACACCCTTTCTTAGTTTTTAAGATAAGAAATTCCACATCAGCAAAACATACGCGTTCTAAAGTTGTGCGGGCTTAAGGCCTATGGGTCTTTACAAAAACTTTTGTTTATTCGTAGTATCCTATATTTTACTAGTATGGAACTCTATACATTTTTTGTTCCCCACGAGAAAATACTTCCAGCAAAAAGTTTGGCAGCTACGATGATTATAAAACAAGATTTCGGGATAAACGAAATATTCACGTCGGGGGCGGGTCTTGAGATCAGGGTTGGGATCGAAGTCAGGTCAGCGTTGGGTCCAGGAGTTGGGTATTGGGGTTAGGTCGAGTCACGAGGTCGATGTTCAGGTTTGGGTCTTACGGTCAAGGTCAAGGTCAGAGGTCAGGTCGAGAGTCTTTAGATCTCAAGGTTGGGTCTCAGGGTTGGAGTCGAGTCCTGGGTTAGAGTTAGAGGGTTGGGGTAGGTTCTCAATCTCGATCTTGGGTTAGCATTGGGGACGATTCTTAGGTCGGGGACGTGTTGCAGGTCGAATCATGGGTCAGGCTTTGTAAGGTTGAGGGTCGGGTTCTTCATTGTTTTGGGACATGTGTCCAAATTTGGAGTCATAGTATTTGGGTACATTATACCTCAAATATCCTTGGACGATAAGATTCTCCATACTAATCGAACACACACAAAAAAAAAAACCTACTTATCTTCAGAAAAGTTATATATTTACTAATGGAATTTGATCATTGTTTTACGAAATTTGTTAAGTGTTAGGTGAAAGTAGTTTTCATTACTAAAGTTTTCTATTTTGGGCATAAGTTTCACATTGCATTTATAAGAAGTATACTTCCACATAAATAACACTTGCTTTTGTTCCAATAATTCTCTTTTTTAAACCAAAAAAAAAAAGGATCAGGGGAGATGTACCCAAATTAATAGCTAAAAATGAATACTTGGCCAAGTGGTGTATGTGTTGTAGGTGCATGCTGGCCTACTAGGAATTTTTATTTTGAATTTTACTTACATGCATCGCGTAGCAAGATTTACACCTTTGGAGAGAATATTTGAATTGACTTAAGAGTTAGTCAAATTCATGTTTTAGACAAATATAAAAATAATTAAGAATAAGTTAAAGTGTTTAGCAAGGTCTCAAGGTTAAAGTAAATTTAAAATGACTTAAAATAAGTTAAAAATAAAACGTCGCTATTTTTCTTAATTGACCTTTTTAAATGTATAATCTACCCCTTACATTATCAATTTTTATATTTTCCCCCTTTTTATATACTATTTTTAATTCATAAATATTTTTGTTTTTTAATCTATATAACAAATTTCATATAAGCATATTTTATTTCATCCAAAATTGAAAGAAAAGTGAAATATATTGATTGAATACCTAAGCTAATATTGTTATATAATGGAACAGATAAACAAACTTAAAAAATATATATTAATTTTAACGGAATCTATAATATGATGAAAATAAGATATAGTTCATGATAATTTCTTTAAAAAAATATCTAATTTTATATTGTACTAAATAAGATTTTCAATTATAATTTAGTAAATATTAATGACAATCAAAATTTTGTTTATCGGGGTGTGTAAAAATTGAACCGATCGATAAACCGAATCGATAAAATGTTATTGGGTTATTGTATTTTTAATGAGTTTATAAAATATTTTTATTGAGTTATTGGTTAGGTATCGATTTTTACTATTGGATTATTGGGTAAATTGATAACCCAATAAGATGTTATAATTTATTATTTTATCCTTCCTAATTATTAAATACTAATAGTTTAATGTATAATTAGACACTATAACTATATCAAATTATTAGTACTCTAACAACTTCATACTAGGACGCTTTATTAGTTTTTACTATATATCTAAAGATTAAAGTAAGGGGTTTACAATTGTCGCTATTTGATTTTAGTTTTCGTTTTCGTTTTGTTGGACTAGTTTATTTTAGTTCATCATACTATATTTTCGTGATAACATGTAACTATAGCTTTCGTACTATATTTTCTCTTATTGATGCAATTTCTCAGTATCTTTTTTGTTTCAATATATCAAAGCATTTAGAGAAGTGAGAAGACATATAATATTTTACGGACATTTTCCTATTGAGTAAATCGAAAACCGAACTGATAATGATTAAAACCGACAAACAGAAAACAGATAAAGAATATCTTATCGATTTATTATTGGGTTAGCATATTTAAAACCAAAAATTGATAAACCGAACCGATAATACATAAAACCGAATCGAATCGACCGATGCACACCCCTAATCCTATATAGATGATAGAGAATAAGATGGGCATAACACATAAATGTGTCTTTCAAACTTGATTTTAGCTGACATATGGGCTCTCAAACTTTGGATATGCACAAATACATAATTAAACTTGTATAAAATTGAACAAGTAGATATGCATGCACATAATACGTATACATACATGACACATGATACATACAATATGTGATACTTAATGCATGTAATATTAAAAGAAGGCTCAAATACATAAACAGCTCCCTAAAATTGTTTGGTGTTTCCCCTCAGATACTTCAACTATGTTATTTTCCTATTGAATAATTGAACCACCCATAATTTGTTCATTTTAAACATCGTTGGCTGATGTGGAACCAGATTTTGTGAGAGATATTGATAGAGAATACATGTGTTGATCCAAAACTCATTAGTTCGAGAATAATTGTGTTTTACTTCAAGTCATTTGAACACATTAGAAAACAAATGAGACTAACACATAGTTTTTTCTTCATTCCTTCAATCAAAATCATTACGATACGAACACAATTAAAGGCATTTACAATAGAAAAGCTGATCAAAATCAGCCAACAATGTTTAAAAGTAACAAATTATGGGTAGTTCAATAATTCAATAGGAAAATGGCGTAGTTGAGGTACCTGAAGGAAAAACGCCAACAAGTTTACGGATCTGTTTATGAGTTTGACATTTTTAAAAATTTAAAATATAAATGTATGAACTCACACTTAACGTATCATATAATATGATGATAATTGGGTGCACCTCTCTGCGTGAGGTTAGAAATTTGAATTTTATATTTGCTTTGCTATATTTTTCTTTCTAAAATTAGATAGCACCTCTTTAAGTGGTTATTGGTAGCACTTTAGACACACTTTTGACATTTTAATTAACACACACACACAGACACACATACGCACACACACGCACGCACGTACGCATGCACGCACACACAAAAAAAAAATTGGACCCTATAATATTAAAAATTTAACATTTTTTAGTAATACAAACTTAAATGTCGAATCGATTAAATTTATATCTTAGATCAATATTTTTGTAATAATGCATCCATCATCTCGAAATTCTGATACACTTCCGCAGACACCTACTCTAACACCTGGATAGGAGAACACTTACTACCCAATTTGAATTAAAACATGCGTAAAAATAAATTACTCATGAGAAAACATCTTAAATGGTTAAGAAATCACTATAAATTGATTTAAACCTCCAAAGTTATTTTATAAGAAACATACTAAAACTCCTAAGAAACTAGTCTAAATAGGTACAAGAGCTTCTAGGAGTACAATTTATAAAAGAAATAAGGCATAACTCTCATTATAAGAAAATAGGATAAAAGCTGCCACATATCATCATCGTCTTCAACTATGAAATATCATTGAATTCCTACAACCAGAGTATACAACATAATATAAAATAGACATTCAGAAAGGAGCATGCAACATGAAAGTTGCATCACCCAAGTCTCTACCCAAACGCTCTCACCTTTCCAGCCTTAAAGTTATATACTCATAAATCAATAAACTTTGAACTCAGCCTCCTATATCATTCCGCTGTCAAATCTAATATTTACACATTCAACCCTCTTGCCACTCTAAGGCTTCCGAACCCTACATTTTATTTCCCCTTAAGGTTTCTCAAACCTACTTTTTGTTTAATTTTGAGGCTTTCCAAGCCTACATTTTATGTCATTTTAAGGCTTCCCAAGTCTATTTGTTATGTCATCACAGTATCAAATCATAGTTAAATTCTTGCACCACATTAACATTCACGAAAATAAGGTCATCACTAGCCTTATCAGCCAACATGTTATTCTCTTTTAATCTCGTATGGTAACTTCCTGGCCCTTTTGGAACAATGCATGGAACTGATATCTTAAATCAACTCATTCATACCAAACTAAATCAACACCACTTATAATGCCAATATCATCATAATAAATAAAAATACATTCTAGACAACTAAAGAATTGAGTCTCAATAAACTTAACCTAATAGTAAAAATAATTTAGACAATTAATGAATTGAGTTTTATAAATTCAACACAATAGTAAAAATAATTATGCAAAAATAAACCCTTTAGAACTAAGTTGTTAAATAATTAAATAAATATACAATTGTATACACAAGTATAATATAATCTGGACTCCCAGTCCTCACCCTATATGCACAATAATCAAGAACAACATCAACTTAAAAATTCATATCTGATTCATCACTTCTTTTAAGTAACCCCGATTACTCAAGGATTCAACATGCGACAATCACATTTTGAAGAAGTAAAGTCGGTTCACACGTGGAATCACAAACAGATACATGATCCTCTAATGGAACTCAAAGTCAAAATGTTAGTGTAACAATGTGGTACCTGACTCATATATGAATATCTATATTTCAGGTGAGGTACTCGAGTAAACTATTAGAATATATAGATGTGATATTTGAGCCAACTGTAACGATATTTTGTATCAAGCGTTATACATATGTGGTACTCGTGCCAATCATATATAGATATACATGTACAAAGTGTGGTACCCAAATCAATCATTAATATATATCAGGCGAGATATTTAATTTAAACAAGAGGATATCTTATACCAAGTGTGGTACCGTAACCCACTATTAAACACAGCTAACCATGCATAATCACAAACAAAATAAACAATAGCATCTGAAAACCACAAGTCACATAATCAATTCTGTTAGACTCCAAAATGAGATAAGGTGTCTAGAGCCTAACATGTTCATCTTAATGTTATAAGGTCTTAAAATGACTTATAATATGGTTTAGAGGCAGTGTATAAAGTTTGAGGTGATTTTGAAGTCAAACGTCAAGGGTTGACCGAAACGTTCGACAACTAAGTCACCTAAATGCCTCGTATGTGGTTCAATGTGATCATGTGTGATAAATGAGCTTATGTAGTCTTAAAATGTTTTTTAGTGATATAAAATAATAGTATATGAAGTTTCGTGAAGTTCGGAGGTCAAAGGACCAATAACGTCCAAGGCGTTTGAAAGATAGCCCTTAAGACGTTCAACGTGTGTCATGATGGGGCTCAGTGTGCGGATGAATTAACCCAACACAAATGATCTCACATATCTTGATAGGGATCACCCCCGACGAATTCCACTCGAAATTCCTTGGCGTTCTTGGCGAAATCTTGATCTTTTTCTCTTTTCCTTCTTCTCTTCTCTTTTCTCCAAGCTTTAAGCGTAAAGTTAATTTTCTAATATGAACTAGGTTTTTACGCCGAAATAAATCTCTAAAATGAAATAGAAAATAAATGGGTGAAAAAACTAGTTTGCCCTTCCTTAAATCTAGATTGAGACTCAATCCGACAATTCAACTTTCGATAGGCATATCTTCTTCATACGATATCGAAAATGCGCAAACTCGGTGGCATTTGAAAGATCTTTTCAACTATATCAAGAACTTGTTGGGCTATTGCCCATGTTTCAGCCAAAGGCCCATGGCCTAATCCTACTTGAAAAAGGATTGGAATTATTCTCTTTATTTGGTTTCCAATTCTATTAGGAAAAGGATTGGAATTGTAATCCTATTTGTAGTTGGTTTTGGCTTTGTAAGGAAAAGCACAACTCTATAAATAGAGGATGGTCTTGAGAAAATAATTCAATTGCTCATTGGTATTGTCTTTGAAAGACAATAGAACATAAGAGAAGTTTTTTGAGAGAGCTTTCAACAAGAGAAAAGAGAGAAGAAAAAGGGTTCTTTTGCTGCAGTTTTTTTCTCCGACCAGCAACGTTCAGATCGTGTTTTCCGATTAACTAACCGTTAGATCGGGCTGAAATTTGGACTGAGTGTTTCTGACATCTTGGTGGTTGATTTGAATGGTGAAGATCAGATTCGGAGGTTAGAAAGATTCTGTTTTAGGTCCCGAACAGAAGCTGTGTTTGGGTGGTGTTTCTTTCTATTTATCTTTTGTTGGTGTAGCTATTGTTTGTTCTCTTTTGGCACTTGTTATGTAGCCATTAGAAGAATATTTGTAACCCTCTTATTGGTATAGTGAAGCAATTCGGATCTTGTCAATCCCGTGGTGGTTACCTTCGGTTTGAAGGGTTTTTCCACGTTAAACTTGGTGTTCTTTATTGTTAGATTTTCGTTTTTATTTTTTCGTCACAACAGAACTACCTCTAACTCATCCTGAGCTAGAAGTTATGACCGTTTGAAAATGACTAAAATTCATTTTTAAACTTAGAATTGTTTTCCAGATTTCTCCTTTTCTTTCCAAAATGAATATTTTTAGTTTCTTAGCTTATACCTAGCTAATTCAAATTTGTGAGATGTTACAGAAATGAACGAGAGATATAATGTATATTATGTAAATGTAAATAAATTACACTTGATTTGATTGACACGCTCGTGACATTTTTTCTGGAAAGTCAATATAACTTATACATATTCGAGATATATGTATCTTAATATGTCAGATATATGTAATTACTGAAGTAAATGTGGTACGAAATATAATTTCAAAAGTTAAAGTAAAGACACATAATTAGATACTGAACTAGCAATATTTTTATTGTTTGTTGTACTATATATTAGGAAAAGGAATGAGAATGGACTTGAGGTTTGGTGTAAGTTTATTTGAAAGTAGTTTGGGCTTCGAGTGTAGTGTTTTTACTTTTTTGAATTTATTTATAAAATTTCGTTTAAACACAAGAATTGGTATCCTAAAATATCAAAGTTATAGAAAAATTAAATCGAAATCAAAACATCAAATTAGTTTGATTTTTGGTGTTTATCCTACCCCTAGATACAAGACTCATTGACCTATTCTTTTATATCACATTACCACAGATAAAATCATCTCAATTCATGATTTAGCCTATGTTGATTCTTATGTGCACTCGAAGGGTAAGAATTGCAAATTTTCTTATAAGCAATGAAAAAGGCAACGAGTCTCTATGACCCTATGCCCTTGTGTATGTAAGGTATAATCCAAATATGTTTTTTAAATAACAAATATTTTTGAGCCTACTGAAAAGTGTTCAAATACATTGTTTCAAAAACATGTATGAAAACATTGCTATAATTCAAACTGAATTAATTATTGATAACATCTTATTTACATTTTGTAACCGTCTTTGAATTCTCCGTGTTGACTTATTTAGTCTGTTGATTTAAATTTTTATTTATTTCGCAATTAATTTTCTTTTTGTAACGTATGTCCTTGGCCTATATAAATGTACCTGTGAACAAAATGAACATTGAAAATTCTCTTTTTTTTTTTTGAAGTTGTTCTTCCTTGATTGTTTTCTAAGCAATTTTTTATTGTACAGATTTCAAACTATCAATCATTGAGTGCACACATTTTTGAAGTAATTGTAGAACCTTGGAGAGCGACCGGTCATAACGATTTACATCTTAATCAAGTTGAAATCTCGAGGAAACATGTTTCAAAGTGACCATGGAATCTTGGAGAGCAATCCACCATAACACTTGCATCCCAATCGAGTCAGAGTTGCTTTCAAGACAGTGATTTGCCACGACATATGAAATCGATAAGTTTTTACTGTTTATTTTAATTCTATTTCATTGTCAAGATTATTTTATTTTTTCTAAAAAGAGATACTTTGATTTTAAGATAAATTATTTTGATATTATTTTACTATCACCAAGAAAAACTCATCTTATTTTTTAAGCACTACGTCTTAATCATAATAACAATTGACATGTCGTTATTATGATTCTTGCTATATTTTACTTATTATTAATTTTTAAAAAGGTCCTTCCAATAGGTAAAGTATTCTCTAAACTAGCAAAAACATGAAATATATTTATTTATTTCCTTTTATTTATACAGCTTTAAATTTTAGACATCATTTAAGAAACGATTTTCTGGCACAATGTCATACTCATATTAATTGATGGGCAGTCATAAGTCTTGATAAATGATTTTAAAAAATTAATAAATAATATTGAGGTAAAATAGAAAAATAAATAAATATTCTTTTCTTGATATCTTAAAAGAGAGACAAATAAAAATAAATATATAAAATAATTTATATGTATATTCTTAATATATTTAAGGAATAACTTTCATTTAATAATAATTTTTACCTTCTATTATACTATCTGACCATTTATAACTTCGTCCTCTCTAGACTTATCACTTGTACTTCTCAATTGAATGAACAAAACCAAATCAAGTGAGATTATTAAATTTTCAATTAAAATTATCCAATTTTTTCTCTTTTAACTCGAACTAAATTTTCAAACCTATATCTCCTATTTTCTTCATACTTTCATCCATTTTTACAACAAAACAAGTTTTAGTGTTCTTTTCCAAATCTATTTTTTTTCAATTTGGGTTGTATAAACTACACCAATTGTTTCTTCAATTTCCATTTTGATTTCTCTTAAATAGCATTAAGAAGTCCTCCAACAACTTACAGAGAAACTCATATGGAAATTGATGGAACAATTGGTGTCATACAAAATCCAATTGAAAAGATAGATTGAAACAACACTGGGAATTTGAAGTCTCATTTCCTTTAACAACACTTAATTTGTTTTGTTATAGAAATGGATGAAGGAGATGAAGGAAAATGGAGATACGTATTTGGGGATTTAATTAATTTGATATGAGTTTATTTAGTATAGTGGGTAGAATTTGGATTAAATGAAAAAAATATGTAATTTTAATTAAAATTGAGTAATTTTATTTGATTTTGGGGTTTTTCATTCAATTGAGGAACATGAGTTGTAAATTTAGGTTCAGCGAGGTTATAAATGGTTGAATAATAATGTAATAGATGACAAAAATTGAGTTGAAATGAAAGTTAAAGAGTAATTTTGACACAAAGATATTATAATAAAACGAGAAAGTGTAACAAACATTATAAATTAAATACAATTTATGAAAAAATAATTTTTATATCAAACTTTTGGCTATTATGTTAAGACTTAAGATATTGATACTGACTTTATTTTTTAAAATATTTTTTGTCTCAAAATATTTATAATTTTTATTTGAAATATTTGTCATTTTAAAAGTTTAAGATAAAATTAATTATTTATTTTTCCATTTTATTCTTAATATTAATTATTCTTGAAGATTACAAATACCTTAATTATGTCAAATAAATAGGTAAGTATTCATTGAAGAGAAATTGAGTATATCTTAAGAAAATAAAAACAAAAACAAAATAATTCCTTTTAACTGATATAATTTTAAAAAAATATATAAATAAAAATATTACAAGTACCTTGAGACAAAGTAGACCATAATAATAATAATACAAAAGTGTATCTCCTTAGATTCACCATTATGTCCTTTGTCAAGATATTTTTCTTGAAATTTTAAGCATTTTTATTGTCATTTTTAAAAAAAATATATTGTATACTGACAAAAACAAAAGTTTATTACATATCTTAAAGAGAAATTGCCTCTTTTTTTTTTTAGGCTTTTTTTTTCTTTTGCATTTTAGGGGCCTTAATTCTTAAGGTTAGAAGAAAAAGGACCCTACTAGTTTATCAATTATTCCCGACAAGTGGGATTATTATAATTAAACCAAAAGGCAAATTTCTTTATGCCAAAATATATTAATTTTCTAGATTTTGATGGTTGGGAAAATAATCATTTTCACTTATTTTGTAATAATTCATTTAATTTTCTTATTTGCAATATTTAGTTATTTTGATTTCTTTATTCATTTAAAGAAGTTGAATGAAGAAAATTTCAATATATACAAAACAGAAGCACATAATCAAATATTACATATTTAAATTTAGGGGAGATTTATATAATTATTCCAAAAAAAAAAAGATAAATTATTTTACTTGTGTGTCACTTTCAAGTACTAAGGTGCTCTAGATTGTCCATATCATAGAAAATATTACACTTCATAAGTCTATAAATAAATAATAAATAAATTAACAAGAATGGAATAAGTTTATTAGATAACGGAAACAATAATAAAGAAATAAAGAAGGAGCACACAATGGAATCCCAACTTTAATTATTTCATAATTATAAAATTTATTTCCGTGCTTCATAGTAATTATTACTACTATCATTTATTGTTTTAATTCTTTCATTATTATACTACAATTTTGGTACAAGAGTTGGGTGAAACAAATTTTAGCGAAAATTTTTTTTGTATCTTATTTTTTTTTACAATCCTACATTTAATATTTATCTTTTACATTAAAAATTTATCGATAATAATTTTTCTCATTTATAAAAATAGAAATAAGGTCAATATACATTTTATTCTTCTATCATTTTTTTAAAAACAAAATGTCACATTTTAAAAAAAAGTTACATGTTTTTCTTCTTACTTTGACAAAAAAATACAATACATATTTTATTGCAAAAACTTTGAAGCAAATATAATTCAAAAAATTGAAAATATTTATAGCCAAAAGAATTTTCCCCTTGTATTGATTCAAATGCAACTTTAGTATTTTGGGAAAATAAATAGTAGTGGTTAGATATTAAATTTGAAATCTAATTACGATTCTCAAATCTATTATTCCAAAGATTTTTCATAAATATTACTATTAAAAGTAAATTTTATCATAGTAGATATTTTTTTATATAACTTAGGAGAAATATTGAAAATATTAACTTGGAGCAGATTAGTTTCATTTTGAACTAGTGATCATCTTAAAAATACTTATATATTTGATAGATTTTTTTATTTGATTAATTGAATTTAAATATATTTTTGATATAATTTCAATTTGTCATATGACGTAACAAGTGATGTTAAGCTCTTGTAAAAACATGAAATTTTATAAAAATATTTAGAAATGTATTCATTTATGTTGCAAAATCGAAAGTATACTTAAATCGAATTAGTGAAATAAAAATTTAAAGAGAGAACTAATAATTCGCACCGAATATAGAGATAATATTAAATTGTGAGACACCTCTTTTCCACTCCACTCTGTTTCTCTCTCTTACTTAGCTGCTCTTCTCACTGCTTTCTCTCTCTCTCTAAAACTCCATCTCAATTCTTACGCGATCTCTTCAAGTTAACTTTCTCCAATTCGAATTCCTGAACCTCTGTTCTCTTTCTATATCTTTCTTTCTCCGTCTCTTGGGAAAATCTCGGAGAGGGGAGAGGGAAGCTGAGATTTTTCTAGGGTTTCATTTTGAGCTAGTAGTATCTGAGTTTGGATTCAGGAGGCCGAATCTGAAGCGAGCTGTTTGTGTTCGATATGTGACAGCAGTGAACTTTAGAGGTGAGGTTTTGGTGATCTTTCTTTTGAATTTTAGGAATTCATTTCTGGCTGTTATACTTGTTAATCTATGCTTTTTGTTATTTTACTAGTTTAAGTGCATTGTTAGTGTTTTAGATCTGTGTGGAAAGGCTGTGTTTTTTGAGTTTTTAAAATCATGATGATTGCTGTACTCAACTCTGAAAAGATCAGTAACATAATCGAGAAAACTCACCCCAATTAAATTGATTTGTTTCTAAGAGGAACACTACTTGCAAAATTGGAACATTGATTAACCATGGATGAGAGTTTATGTAAAAGATATATGTTATGTATCTATTGGTTTGATGCAAACATGGGGAGATGGCAAGAAATGAAAAGTAATATCTTTTTGCTGTGATTCGTGAAGAAGATTTGGGTACTGTAAATGAATTTCATCCTGGATGAGCTGAGGGTTCTCTCATATTAGGAGACCCATTAATCTTTGAAATGGGATAACATAAAATAGTAGAAGCAGGTTGAGGGAACTCGTTTTGAGAGGTGAAAAAGTAAAAAAGATAATCTGATTCTACACTTTCAAGATTAGTGTCAGACAGACTTATCAGAAAGGGAAAAAAATTGGTGTTCGAAGGGAGTTATTTCATTGAACTAGATCACGGGTTAACTTCATGTTCATGGCTGATTAGTGTTTAATTGGTTTGCTCGGAAGTTTCTTGTAAAATTGCTTAGTTATCTGTAAAAAATAAATAAATAAAGAACCAGGGTGAGAATTTCTGTTTTATTATGCAGATGATAATAAGTGACAGTTAAATTGTTGGAACCAAATATCTGTTTACGCAAATCAATAAGAAGATGTAAAGAAGGTTTGATCGTCTTATCTTAGTTGTGCTTGTCCAGAGTCTTAACTACTTGGGCTCTAATTGATTCTCTCCACGTTCTTTTTGTTGATGAACTGACATAAGCATTGGTTACCATGGTTGTATCATGAAGCCGACTGCTTTAGTTGACCAATTCTGTCATCTGTAACTCTACAAGCATGTCCTTAGTGCTGACACACAACAATCAATCTTGAAAGACCACTATTTTGTCTAAGGATGCCTAACTGCCACACTGATCATCCAGGGGGGGAGGGGGGAGGGGGGGGGGACACTGAGGTGGATAGTTTATCTGGGATGGATCAGTATCATGCCTATGTTGAAATATTTATGTGTAGTATTTATCTTTAGAAATTTTAATTTCAAATAAATGGAGGGATTGGCATATGCATTATAGCAACAGATTAAGATTCTATTATCTCCAAATTCTTAACTAAAGTATGCTAGTCTTTTTCTGCTTGCAGGTTTATTGTCCAATATAAGGCTGGTTATTTGGAAATTATGTTGTAGTAAGTTGCCTATTGATTTTGCTATTTTTTAGCACAAGGAAATATGCCTTCATGGTGGAAATCATCAAAAGAAGCTAAGAAGAAACCAACAAAAGAAAGTTTTATTGATACATTGCATCGCAAGTTTAAGAGTCCAGCTGAAGTTAAATCTCCCGGTAAATCAGGAGGTTCTAGAAGGCATAGCAGTGACATTGCTTCTGAGAAGGGTTCTTTGTCCCAAGCACAATCAAGAGCGTCATCACCTTCTAAACATGTATCAAGATGTCAAAGCTTTGCTGAAAGGCCTCTGGCCCAACCACTACCACTTCCCGGTGTGCGTCCAGCAAATGTAGGTAGGTCGGATTCTGGAATCAGTCCATCAGCAAAGTCCAGAGTAGATAAGGCCTCAAAGCCATCCTTGTTTCTGCCTCTCCCCAAGCCTGCATGCATCAGGCACAGACTCGACCCTGCAGATACCGATGGAGAGCTTGTCTTTGCATCTATTTCAAGCGAGTGCTCTATTGAGAGTGATGACCCTATTGATTCACGTCAACGTAGTCCACTTGCAACTGATTATGAAACTGGGAGCAGAGCTGCTGCTGGTAGTCCTTCCAGGTTAGCTAATGTAGAAGGTCATTTGGTCATTATAGATTCTTTTCTTTCAAAAGTTGGCGCTTTTTCCCTTGGCAGGCTTTAATTGCTTTGGGTTGTGTTTTTTCTTGTTAAAACATTTGGTGTTTTCTTTTGATAAGTAATTATAGTACCTTGATTGACACAAATTCTTTTTTCTTGTTGGTTTTGAAGTTTGGTTGTCAAGGATCAATCTGCAGTTGGACAAATTAGCTTGAAAGAAATGACAAGACCAGTTAGTCTTTCACCAAGTAGAAATGTTTCCTCTGTATCTCCTAAAAGAAGACCTTTAAGTAGTCATGTGACCACTCTACAGGTGCCTCCTCCTGGAGCCTTTTGCAGTGCTCCCGATAGTTCTATGTCAAGTCCTTCTAGAAGTCCTATGAGATCTGCTGCAAGTGAGCAAGTTACTAGTTCTACTCTATGGGCAGGAAGGGCTTATCCAGATCTTCCTTCACTTGGATCTGGCCATTGTTCAAGCCCAGGGTCTGGTCAGAATTCTGGACATAATTCAATGGGAGGAGATATGTCTGGACAACTGTTTTGGCAGCCTTGTAGAGGAAGTCCAGAGTACTCTCCTATTCCTAGTCCTAGGATGACAAGTCCGGGACCTAGCTCGAGAATTCATAGTGGCGCTGTCACACCAATTCATCCTAGGGCTGTAGGTGGAGCTGCTGAACTGCAGACTAGTTGGCCTGATGATGGAAAAGCACAAAGTCACCCTTTGCCTCTTCCTCCTTTGACAATTTCCAACTCTTCGCCCTTTTCACATTCCAATTCAGTTGCAACATCTCCCTCGGTGCCTCGTAGTCCAGGTAGAGCCGAGAACCTTGCTAGCCCTGGTTCTCGTTGGAAAAAAGGAAAATTGCTGGGAAGAGGCACATTTGGACATGTTTATGTTGGTTTTAATAGGTATATTCATTGACCTTGGCCTTTTGAAGTAAATACAAATCCAACATGTTACTTATGCGTGCCCATTGGCATGTGCAAATCAAAGATTGACAGCCTGATTGTTTAATACCTGGCCTTGTCTATTCTGCAGTGATAGCGGTGAAATGTGTGCAATGAAGGAGGTTACATTATTTTCAGATGACGCAAAGTCAAAGGAAAGTGCAAAGCAGTTGGCACAAGTAAGTTTATCATATAGGGAACAGTCTAACAAAGGTTTAATGTTTGTGGACTGCTTAGAGTTGTTGGTTCCTGTGTCATAATATGAAATGTTTTCATTTTGAGTATGCTCTTATGTTCAAATATTTTGCAGGAGATTGCATTGTTAAGCCGATTAAGGCATCCAAACATCGTTCGGTATTACGGGACAGAAACGGTGAGCTTCAAACGATATTAGCAGCCTTATTAATTAAGATCTTGATATTTTAATTAAATAATTTGGTCAAAATTCTTGATAAAAAAGAAATTGGTCAAAATGTAGCACTCCAAATCTTAGAACCGATGTAAGTGGGAATGATTATAAACCTTATCATATGAGAGCCCATATACTTTTGCTTGCTGAAATTGTCATGTTTTTGAGCTGTCATTTCTTCTGAATTGCTTACCTCAATCAGGTTGGCGATAAACTGTATATCTACTTGGAATATGTATCGGGTGGGTCCATTTATAAGCTTTTACAAGAATATGGTGCATTTGGAGAAGCAGCGATCCGTAGTTATACTCAACAAATCTTATCAGGGCTTGCATTTTTACATGCTAAAAACACAGTGCATAGGTAATAATGCTTTTTTGGTTACATAATTTATGTTAAGTTTCATTCTTTTAGCAGTCTTTACCTGGGTGCCCTTTGTCTAACTCTGCATTTTCACAGAGATATTAAAGGAGCAAATATTCTTGTTGATCCAAATGGGCGCATAAAGCTAGCAGACTTTGGAATGGCAAAACATGTAAGCTTAAGCATAGACTTCTAAGGGCGTTATATTTTTAGATGATCTTGATTACTGGATGAGATTATCAATTGGAGATAGCGTATGGATTTCCCCCCTTCCAGATCTGCTTTTCCATCTAATTAATACTGCTGTTGGAATGGATTATGGATATATCTTTTTCTTATCATCTGGTTTTTCCTTGTTTTTGGAGTGATAATTGTTAAGTACAGAATTCAATTCCTTAAGTAATGCACTTGTGCTATTGTCAACCTTGTGCCATCTGAATACTTTTCCCTCTGTAGGTGTGCTCTTCAAGCTGAAACTCATATATCTTTAATTTTTCAATCACAAATTTGCAGATCACAGGGCAGTCATGTCCATTATCATTCAAGGGAAGTCCTTACTGGATGGCCCCTGAGGTAAGGATTGATTTGGGAAGTATTTAAAAGTTTTTTATGTGCCTTGGCTACTTATAGATTAACTCCAAAGTGCCTCTTCCCTGTTGTTTCAGGTTATAAAGAATTCTAGTGGCTGCAACCTTGCTGTTGATATATGGAGTCTTGGATGCACCGTCTTAGAAATGGCTACGTCAAAGCCTCCTTTTAGCCAGTATGAAGGGGTGAGTAATTTGGTCGAGAGACCATTAATTGAGCATTTCCTGCTTGTTTTTTCTTCTGGATTTTTTCTGTAGATTAATGGTTTGCCATAGTTTAGTTTGAGATAGCAAGTTGTTGCAATGCCAGTTCATTCCCCTGACCTTTTATATGTGGTGTTTGATGTCTTCTGGCCCAAAGGTTGCTGCTATGTTTAAGATTGGGAATAGTAAAGAGCTCCCAACTATACCAGAACAGCTCTCAGATGAAGCTAAAGATTTTGTGAGGAAGTGCTTGCAGCGTGAGCCCCGTCTTCGTCCTACTGCTGCTCAGCTATTGGATCATCCTTTTGTGAAAAATGTGGCAACTCTGGAGAAGCCAAATATTTCTCCTGCACCTGCAGATCTTCCATGTGCAGGAACAAATGGTGTTAAATCTCTGGTACACTTCTGTTTAATTTAGTCTTCTTTTCTCTTTGTTGTTACAACATTGGTGTTCATTTCTCTTTCTTTTCAGAAACATGAAGGCTGTGCTGATGATACTGATAAAACTTAAAAGTACACCGACACATTTGTTCTTCTGTGTCCATAAAATAATTCTGGATCAGCATTAGTTTTGGCAAAATTAACTGATTGGTTACATATATCCAAGAGTCAGGCTTTGTTTATTTTGAAAGTTGACGGCATATAATCTTAAAGTTACTTTCCTGATTAAGATTAGTTCAAGTATATTTGCAGCTCATACAGTACCAATGCAGATGTCGGTAATAATGTACTGGAATATGTATTCAGTTCTATGAACTTGTCGCATGCGACTCAAAGAGTGGTTAGTTCTAAAAATTGGGTTGTTTCCTTCTGGAAAAGGAAATAATTTAACTGAATATGTAAATATGGTAAGGTCTTATATTGTTTGATGTGTGCTACATAATCTGTGTACTGTAGTTTGTAGCTTATTGTAAGATGGGTTCTTACAATAAACAACGACATACGCAGTGTGATCCCACAAGTGGGGTCTATGAATGGGTTCTTACAATAATGAACATATTTTTTTTATTAAGTAGTCCCTGTTATCTGTTTTTTTCGGAACTGCGAGGATATGATCTTTTTACTATCAGAAATACTTAAAAAGAGATAAAAGGAAATTTACTAAGATAAGCTCATTACAAAAAAAGTCCCGAGGAACTTTCTACTTGCTGGCCATTGTATTGCGTTCTTTCCTGTGGCTAAAAGCTTCTTCTTCTGATATTAACAAGCTAGATTCATTTGGATGGTCAAGTAAACTTGAAATTTAGTGCTTCTCCCATCATATTTTTCTTCCCCCCGTATTTAATTGAAAGCAAAGAGGGTAGGATGATGTCTGTGTATGTGCCTTCATAAGCATACATGTTTCTCATGTTAGAATGCCTTCTTTTTTGTCTTTGTTTTCCTTGAAGGTGCAATTTGATTGCCGCTGATGTTATATATAGTATTCAGCCTCAAGTGAGATTGGTGAGCGTAGTCTTGGTAGCTTCTTGATTCATAACATAGTAAGAAGCTTCATCCTTTGAAAAAAGAACGTATAAGTGAACTACTACTTTTTAAAGGGAAAAAGATAAATTGACTTGCTTTTAGCTTCTTGATTCATTACAGAGTAAGCAAAGTGGATCTAATGTATAAATTATAGGTTTATCCAAACCCAGTAGCTTTGAATAGTGCTCTGCAATTATTTACTGGATAATTAAACATATGTACAGGATCCCGACCTCAAACCCATAATGTTTAAATATTGGGTCCACTCTTGAGTGTAAAGAGATGGATAGATAGATAGAAACAGAAACAAGTGAACCTTTTTTTCGTGCTGATGATTCTTATGAATATACGAATTATGTCAATCCAGTATATTCATAAGAATCATTAGCACAAATCTTTGGGCTGGAAGACAAGAAGTGAGTTTTACATCGAGAAAACAAAATAGCAAAATACAATCCTTGTTCTTCTTACAATGAGTTTAAAATGAAGCAAGTGAACTTTAATGTTGTAAAAAATGAAAATTGACTTATTGGTAGCTGTAAGGAGATTTAGATGGAGGATGCTCATATAGGAGATGGTGAATGCATATTAATGCCATCACGCTGTTAGTTGTATTATTAGATGTTCGTAACTTTGTCCTAGCACCATTATGAGGGAGCATGTCTTCCTCGGGACAGACGGTCTTCATTAGTCAAGTCCCATGTTGGAATATGTATAAGATATAGGACTAATCACCCCCTATATGAAGGGGGAGAAAGGGACTAATTACTACTACCTTCATCTCTAATTATCCGTCATTTTTCTTTTTTACACGCCCCTTAAGAAAACATCAATTAGGAAGAGTTTTTGACTATTTTATCCTCATATATTGTCTTTAGATATAATCTCTTCATTAAATATTTACTTAGGCGTCTGAAGTCTTTAAGATTAACTACTACTAAGGAATGGAAAAAAGATTTAAAATTAATTTTATCTTGAACTTCTAAAATGACAAATAATTTGAGATAAAAAGTATTTTTAGAAATTACGATAGATAATTTGAGACGGTTGTAGTATATATTAAATTCATGATGTCGGAATGCATTGAATAGTAACTCCAAGTGAAGTTTGCAGTATGATTGATGACGTAAACATTATCAATCTCCATCTTGGACTTTTGTGGCATGGCTTAATCTTACCGGTGTGTTCTTTATGAATCTTAGGGCATTGGACAGGCAAGGAATATCCCTACATCAGAATCAGAAAGACTTGCAACCCACTCATCCAGAGTGTCAAAATCTAATTTTCACTGCAGGTCTTTTCTCTTGATCATTTTATATTATTTAAATTCTCTAATTTTTATTGAGAAGTTTTCAAAAGAAAGCAGTTGCCTTCAAATTTCAATTCTGAATATAGTAAAGAAATAATGAAGGTAGTACTCATCTTTTATGATCACTGATATTCTTTTTTGATCTCCAGTGACATCAACATTACAAGAAACATATCATGCCCTGTCTCACCGATCGGTAGCCCTCTTTTACATCCAAGGTCACCTCAACACCTAAACGGGAGGCTGTCTCCCTCACCCATATCAAGTCCTATCACCATGTCTGGCTCATCAACACCACTCTCTGGAGGGACTGGTGCTATTCCATTTCATCATCTTAATCAGTCAGTTTACTTACAGGAGGCAGCACCACTTCCACAGAGTCCTTACATGAATGGCTCTTCTTACTGGGATCCTGATGTTTTAAGAGGGCCACCATCAGGATCTCATGCTTTCCGGGAATTGGCATCCTCTCAAAATGATGCTCTTGGAAAGCAGTTTGGGAGGACTACAGGAGGAGAGCTTTATGATGGACAGTCAGTGCTGGCCAATCGGGTGTCTCAGCAACTCTTAAGGGATCATGTGAAATTGGTTCCTTCGCTAGATCTAAACCCTTGTCCTCCTTTGGACGGTCGGACAGGTGAAGCATGATTTTTTCTTTGTCAGATACAACATTCATGTGAGACTTCCCCGTTTCATAGTTTACTATCAGTGTATGTTGGTAACTTTGAAGGAAGCTGATTTGCACAATATGGACCCATCGGGGGAAACTAGGAAATAAATAGCATCTTCTTGAGCAGAACTTTATCCATTGTCGAGATCAATCAGCTGATCTTATTACCTGCGTCCGCCCTTGGGTCTAGTGTTACAAAGATGAAGCTTACTTCCCAGTGAATCTTTTGACCTTCATTGTAGCATCTGTGGACAGTGAAGCTGTTTGTAAAATGTTGAGTGCCTTAGATCAGATTTGATAACCTAATCCGAGCTGTGAAAGGAGTCATATGATTGTGGAGGCTAGCTTCAAGTGATTCAATGTACAGCTGATCCTTCAACATGACATTTGAGGTACCAAACTTGTATATTTATGCTGTCCCCATAGAAGAGAGAACAAAAGAAGCAAGCGTGGAAATTAAATAGGATTAGTGCCCTTTATCTTCCTGCTCTTCCCCCTTTGTGGACAGGAGGTTGGGGTTTGTTGTACAGTAAACAATGAACTGAAAATATTGCTGATTAAACAAAATCAGATATGACAGCACATTTCTTATCAACTATTTGACCTTATGACTTCTGCTGGTGTCTCAGTCAAACTTCAACTATGTCATAATTTGAAAGACGTTTCCTGCATTTTTATTCACTGCATTTTCACAATGTCTGGGTCCTAATAAATTCCTCATTAACAGGAAGAGTTATCAAGTGTGAGACAAATAATTCCAGATTGCCTAGTACCTCCAACCAAACGTAGGATAAAATATTTCTCTAGATTATTCTTTCTCATACCTCGCACCAAAGAGTATATTAGTCTCCATTCCCTTAAAAGTTATATGTCAGCCTTTTTAATTTGTACCAAAGTAGGTAAACTATCTAGAAAGGTATTGATAATTACCCTTGTAAAACAGATTTCAAAGAAAATAAAAGAACTTGTTAACGTTCCCATATGCATTAACCAAAACGCTGTGGTAAAAATAACCACTTAATTTACGTTTTAAATGGGTGTTGCAACCCCTTGCGAAATAATTTAAAAGAAACTGGCAATGCTGTAAATGCACAACATGGGATGAGCCAAAGGCTTTCTGGTTTGAAATTTCCAGTGTTGTAATGCTTTACAAACCACAAGATACACAGCACAGCAATGTGCAAATCCTCTTTACACGAAAGCAAGGATTAAAATTGCATGTTGTGTTAGTGAACTAAACACATGGTAAAATCCCACAATCTTTTTGCCAATCCAGCATCGTTAGCTTGGGGGCTTGCCTCAGCTATGTTGCAGTCTGCATAATATTTGCCACTTACACCTTTAACATCAGGATGCAAAGCCACATAACATGTTGTTGCAGCTCCCTGCAGAGACCACTTTCACATCAGCAAATAGATAAAGAGACTTATGCAAACAACATTGCTTGCCTACCAAACAGAAAGAGGTGCAACAGCCAAAACTAAGGATTCAATGTCAGAACTAATTAGTACATGTCAAAGAGATCTCATTCCCTTAACCCTCACAGCCATCCGGTGCCCTGGATTTGCTAGCTGCTTTCATAAGGGCGTGGAATTGAAACTATTAACAGTAGAGGCAGAGAAAAGAAAGGACTAATGAGGTACTCTTCTTTTCAAAAAAGAAAAAAGGGTGACGAAAGTCACTAGTTATAGATAATCTTCATGAATCATGATTTCAAAGTTAAATTCAAGCACTAGCATTTCGTGGCCTTTGGTGTGTTTGTTAAAGATTCTCAGTCTAAAACGAAAGAAATGAATAGGACTTCCAGCACCCCAACATTACCTGCTCAACATTTTTCATCACATGCTTGCCAATGACATTAACAATGCCTGTATAACATAAAAGTACAGTGGATTAAACATTTCTGAAAAAAAAAGTAAAATGTAAACAAGCTTAATGCATTAAGGATAATCACAGGACTCTAAACCACTTAACCATTATTCTCAGGGTCTATTAATTTGAGGTGAGATATTGACAAAATCATGAAGATGTTTATAAAACTCATAAACAAAGTAGCAGATATCCAGTTATAGTTTTCTGTTACATCTAGCTGCCATCAAATGTAAATAACAAATTTTCAGGAGATAGTGAAGAACAAGATATAAGAACACATGTCAGAAACAAGCAACTGAGAAGACCCACTATGGACAGCTTCGAACCAGATTTGGCTCGTTAGATGCTTACGAGCTCAAGGGAGCATCATCTGACAGGTGTTGTTCATTCTCAACACCAGCAATTTCAACTTAATTCCTCACCTATAAAGTCATGAAGCAAGAGCACAATGCAAACAATCAAGAGTATACCATCCAGTGGAACTTTACATGTAGCACCATGCAGAAATCGGCAGAACACATGACTCAGAAGTCAAAGAGATTACCACTGATAATGCTGTTCTGACGGAAAAGGTTGGTGGCAATGGCTCCTGGATGAAGTGAATTCGCTGTAATCTCCACGCCCTCATCCTATTCAAGAAAATTTCCACATTATTACTCCTAGACGGAATTTCCACATTATTATTCTTTAAATGGATAAAGAACTTATCGTCTACTTATACTAGATACCATTGTGAAGCAAGGTACCAAAAGGCTCTGTAAGCCAGGTAATATTAGTTAATGAGAGGATTCAATATAACTAGTTCAAGCCTAATGAGAAATGAAGAGGGAACAACTTGTGCTAATGTCTATTCTAGGAGTACTGGACTTTAATGCTTGAAAAGATAAAAATTGCACCTCAAAAAGTTCACAACGCAATATTACATTGACAGACACTGTAATCAATGGTGCTTTCTTGAAACCATCTGTAACAAATGCTGAAATTTATAGGTTTTGTTTGAAGTACTTGTGTAGCAGCAAGTACAATGCCTAAAGACTTCTACCATTTTGGTTTTTCTGCTTACAATCCTCAATCTACTCCAGGAAATATCTACAGTTGAGGAGGTATCAGTTAATGGTAAATCCATTTGACAATTACCAGGTCTCAAATTTGACATATTTAAATGATATAGCTGTATAGTCTGGTAGAGTACTTTTATCAAATGTATCAGAAAATTCAATCTTCAAACACATTAAACAGTTTACTTGATAAGTGTGTACCTTTAGATGTCTAGCAAGTTCATTAGCATGCAGCACATTCGCAAGCTTTGACTGACCATATGCAGACACTCTATTATACCTGAGGATCATTCATCCACATAAGTCAAAGACCTTTGACAACGTTTTTTAGGCATAAGCACATTTCATCTATTTTCTGGAAACAACACATGTAAACACTCCCCATGACTGCACATAAATGATCAATAACTTTGGCTTAAACATCTTTGTCGCTCTCATCACTGAGAATTAGGGACAATTATTCTCCAAATATTTTAAATTCGTGAAGGGCGCAAGTTTTTTCCAGCAGTCACTGGAAGTAGCACAGGTTATAATGTTATTTCATACCAACTTGGTCAATGATAAGACAACCAAGGAAATTATATCCTGTTTCTCGCAGATACTCAGTCCTAACGAGAGAAGATTGAGAGATCGCAAAGATAAGTTCCTTACACTCAGTTCTTTACTGATACTCTGTGCAGTGTATACAATATCTTCTGCCATTGTGGGACACTAATATATACACTAGTCAAATTTGTATGGAAGAAAATCAAAGACTCAACAACTAAAGAATTAGCACTCAAAAGATATGTCAGACTATAGCAAGTTTACCCTGATTGATCATTAATCTTGTCAAACCGAATCCCTTCATTGTAAGAAAATTTGTGGCGACGTGAGGAGACATTAACAATCCTCCCTTCCTTTCTACTCTCACGAGCTGTTTTTTTCATGGTGTCCAGCAATAAATTTGTCAAAAGGAAGTGGCCTGCAATAAAATATACCCTGTCAAGCATCCTTTAATGTGATGCAATTTGACTTCAATATCACCAAAAAACATAATTTGAACACCAGATGTCAGGAAGTCATGCAGAAATCTAAGAATATAGAACCTTACCAAACGAAGGAGAACTATGAGAATAAAACAATTAGCATTCAGCACTAGAAACACCAACTAGGATACCCACATTAAGTGATACTTAACTAGAAAAGATGTCATAAAATTATGCAGAACTCTGGGAAACAAAACCTCACAAACTAAGTCTCATGAGAACTAAAGACAAGGAAGTAACAATGTAGACATAAACTAAGCCTTTGTTTGTCATGACATGGTAATCATCGAAGTTAATCATAGTTGGTCTAACAAGCAGGACATAGAATGATACACAATAAACACTTAGCGACAAAATTGACCTCATAATTCCAGTGTTAAGGCCTAAAGGCTGGGGACATTTGTGTTAATTTATCATCTCCCTACAAAATGTTGCGCATCTTACCAACATGGTTTGTTGCAAATTGCAGCTCAATGTTATCCTTGGAAAGTGCGAATGGGGTTGCCATGATTCCTGCATTGTTACTTTGCCACAAGATTGCAATTATCTAGTTACTTTTGTGCTCATCATTCAGCCTAAAACACAAGTATCATGCATATGAATGCAAGTCCTGTTCACCCTAATGGTGGTAGGAGGAAGGCTCAAAAAATATTATCCGTAGATTATTTATCAGCAAACTGAACTTCACCATATCAGCAACAGAATCTGAATGCCTTGGATTCAGTCTGTCACATTGTTAAGTATTGTAAAGTAAAACGGACATGCAGTTATTATTATCTATGATGAATTATCGCTTCTTTGAGACAATTAACATAATAATTAGGGGTTGTCAATAGAAGTGAAAACTGATATTAGAAATTAGTATCACTGATAACATTCAATTTCAAAGTTTCAATAATTTTACTTTTGTATTGTCTGAATCTTCCAATGGGACATGAAATATAGGCCTGAAATCGTCTAAAAGGTTGCATTACAATATACATAGCAATATAAATTGCTCACTTCTAAAAAACAGAATGTTAATTTTGCATCGCCTGAATCGTGGAGTATGAAAAAGTGATCTATATATTTATATTGACATCATAGCGAACAGAAAGCTTATCATATGTACAGCAGAGAAGGAAAACTCTGGAGATAAACCAAATAAGTTCAATATGTTACACTCAAATGAGGAATTACAGTTCATCATAGATGCTTCCTACAATATCTATTGAATAACCTATTTAATGTAGTGTAAGTCTAATTGGTTCGACTTAGAATTTGAATAGAATATGATTTGGAACTTAATGTATTAAGTAATTTCATTTCTACATTTCTCTAATCATTCAAGACATTCTATTTCAACTGTTAGATAAGGCTACCTAATAATATAGACTTGGAGCATACTGTGTTTGAGAACTAACACACAACAACCGTTAGCTACCCTTAATGTCTTTTCAACTACATACTTTTCTCTAGTTTGTTTGTTTACATACATACATCTACAGCTTATGCCTGTACAGTCACACCTTTTATGAGAAGTTAGGGATAGAAATGAGCATAAGACTCACAGCAGATATGTGTACTTTCTCTAATACGAAATTCTCGGTTTTTGAGATTTCAAAGTAACCACTTACATAAGCAGGTTTAGAGGAAGGCCTAAAGAATTGTAATTTGATGCGAAATTCCTCACAGATGCAAGTGAACTGAGATCCAACTCCAAGGCATCAATTTTAGCTTGCGGGACATCTTTAATTATCGTCTCTTTAACCTGTTTTCCAGCAGAGATATTCCTTACCCCCATAATTACATGCACACCTCGCAATGCAAGAACACGTGAAGTTTCCACACCAATTCCACTTGATGCTCCTGTTTACCATCATGAATGTGAAAGTGTGTAAATAGTAGCATGTATACACAAAGACGTAGACAACGTTGAGACACTGTCAATTTTCAAATACTACAACATCTACATGAATCCTTCGTACAAATTTTGGTCTATTTGGTTCTTTTCATTCCATACGATCAATACGAAATTCATTCACATTAACAAGTCTAGATCTTCTTTATGGAATATCCACTGAGCAAGTATTGGATACATGAATCCAGTTCAAAATGAATTTACAGTTATGGAGCCACATGTATCCTATCCAAGGCTTCGCTTACACTGTTTAATTAGGTAACATACTCCCTCCGTCTCATTTTATGTGGCATTTTTCGCATTTCGAGATTCAAACAAGTATATCTTTGACCTTAAGTTTTTCATAGATCCTTCTAACATTTTGAATTGTCAATTATTGGGACTTATAGTATTCTTTACGTAGTTTACAAATATATAAATTTCATTTCAAAAAAATTGAAGATTACATACGCAAATGTCCGGTCAAAGTTAAACTATTTGACTCTCAAAAAACGAAAGTGCCACACAAATTGGGACAGAGGGAGTAATATTTTATTAAAATGTACTTATCCTATGCGTTGAATCCCCTAAATTTTTTTCTAGGTTTACTTTTTCATATTTTGACACCCGAATGACAATCCTAGTTCATATTAACCCCCAAATCAATTCCTATTTTTATTTCAATTTTAAACATAACAAAGCCTAATACTACAAGATTAAAAACTTTATCTAACTCAAAATAAACAAATAAATTGAAACGTATAATGATAATATAATACTAAACCAAGAAACTTCAAAATAAAAAATGGGGAGGTCCAGTTTCCATTTCCAATTTGAAATTGAGCAAGAGAGTGGAACCTGTAACAATGGCAGTAAGAGCAGAGCCATCAATTCCTTGGGTTACTTCTTCAGCAGTTGAGTTTGGGGAGAATCCAGAAACACCCTTTTTGCTAAGAAACCACATTATTCACCTTCTTCAAACACCCTTTGAATACCAACCTTTCTACTTCTGCCTTGTCATATTTTTCTTGGTTTTTTTTACAAATAGTTTAACTAATGTATCCTTATTTCTTTCTCCATAAATAAATATACACTCGCTTATTTGCCTAGTCACAAAAAATGAATTGAGGAAGCAAGTAACAACTTAAGTAGAGTTGTCAATACAGGCTACCTCATAGAATCCTTTGGAATTTGGCTGGCCAGTCTTTTATTTATTCTGATAAGCTTTAAAATTGTTATTAAGTACACAAATCTCATATATTTGGGATTACTTATATCCTATTCTGAAAGTTTCTTAATTGTAATTGTCTAAGATTTTTTTCTCTCGAATATCTTTTTTTATTATTATTTAAACTAAACGAAATGAACGTATCTAAAAAGAGAGAAAAATGTTAAGTTTTCCTTCCAATTCAACCTTACATGGGCTGAAGTTCACACTGGACTAACCCGCTTTAAAAAATATTTTTTTTCATAATTTAAATTTGTGAAACTTTTGTAATTAATTATGCTTCATAGTTATAGTTTATTAATAACAATTTGTAATTACATGTTATAGGGAGGAGAGTAGCGAGCGAGACTAAGAGAAGGAGAGCAGTGGCGGACCCAGGATGCTTAATATTCAGGGGTCTTACCATTGAGCCATTTAATTTTAATTGTTATTGAGGGGGTTCAAAATATATACATCTACAAAAATACAGAAAATTTACCTTATATATATCGTGTATCTTTTTGCCGAGGGTGTTCGGGTGAACACCCTGGACCCAATGTGGGTCCGCCCCTGGCGGAGAGAGGGCAGAGAGTGGGAGATAGGTGAATTGTATATGTATATCAGTTAGATAATTGTATATTATACATATGTATTTCTATATTCTGGCGTGAGAGATTGGGAGAGGGAGGAAAGAGACGACCGAGATTGGGAGGGGAGGAGAGAGGCGAGTGAGAAAGGACAATAATTTGTATGATGTTCAAGGGAAGAGAAGATATGATGAAATTTATTATTTTTGATAAATTCTTTAATTGGGTTTGGATCAAAGAAGGTGGATATGGGTCAAACGGGTAGATAAAATTTGGTGGGTTGAAATTTAATTTTATCCAATAAAAAGATGTCACATAATACTTATTAATAATTATAATAATAAAAAAAATGTTAGGTTTAAGGGTAATTGTGGATCAAAAAAGTAGATATAAGGATATTTTTAACCCAATAGGTGAATGAAGGGTATTTTTAAATCTTTTCGAATAATTCAGGGATATTTTCAGTATATTATGTTTTACCTTTAAATTTAAGATAATAATACTAATCTAAATATTTGCAAGACAAAAAAGGTCGAATTTCTCACTTTGGGATCTAGAGCTCTCTCCAACAATACTTGTCCATTATTGATTTTGCTCATTTTTTAAGAAACTATAAATAAAAGGATAACTTACTATATCACCCTTTGAATATACTCCCTCTGTCTCTGTTTATTTGTCCATATTTCCTTTTAAAGTTGTCCCTCCATATTTACTTGTCCATTTTAACAAATCAAGAAAGGACAATAATTTTTTTTCTAATATGCCCTTATTTAATTCTAGAAATTTTCTAGTACTACTAAGTTGTAATGCATGTTTTTTGGAACTAGAAAATACATTTATTATACTTGGAGAATTGCATAATTTTTTAAGTTAAGGATAAAATTGTACCTAACCTACAATAATCATTGGTGCCTTAATATGTGTGTCACTTCTAAAGTGGACAACTAAATAGGGACAAAGGGAGTAATAAGTATAATGTCTTGAAAAAATATAATAGAGATACAACCATAATTAATGATAAGGATAAATTAGAAACTAAGGGTGTGTTTGGTATGGAGAAAAATGTTTTTCATGAAAAATGTTTTCCTAGAAAATATTTTCCTCGAAAATAAGTAGATTTTGGACTTATTTTCTAATGTTTGGTTGGTGAGTCGAAAATATTTTCCGGAAATAATTTTGTGTTTGATTTATTCATGAAAAATATTTTGAGAGACATCTTTTATTTTTACTAGAGTAAAAAATAATTTATAAAATTGAAAAAAAAATTGAGAACAAATTTTTTTTTTGGGGGTGGTGGTGAGGTGGGTGGGTGGGGGTGGGGTGGTGGGGAGTGGGTGGGGGAGGGGGAGGAGTGTCATTTTTTGTTAAGTTAATAGTATTTTTAAAAAACAAAATTAATTTTTTGGGGGATTGGGGTAGGGGTTGGGGTGGGTGGGTGGGATATGAGTTTAAAAATAAAAATTTTAAGTTGAAATATTTTAATAAAGCAAAATTACTTTTATGGGGAGGGGGGGGCCTGTCCGGTCGTGGGTGGGTGGGGGCAGTGATCGGGTGAAAAAATAAAATTTTGAAATTGAAAATATTTTTTTAAAATTGATGGTTTTCCCAAAAAAAAATGTAATTTGAAATTGGAGGAGAGTTTTGAAAAATGTTTTCCTTAATTTTTGAAGGGAAGTCATTTTTCTTAATTTTGAGGAAAATGAGTTGATTTGGAAAACATTTTCCATAACTTTTATCCCAACCAAACATGGAAAAATTGGAAAATATTTTCCAGAAAATGTTTTCCTTCATACCAAACACACTCTAAATGTAAAAATATTCATTAATTTCATAAAGTGGATAAATATTATTAGACATTCCAAAATAGTATAATAAACTATTATTAGACGGAGGTTGTAAGATGTATTACATTAATTGCTTTCGCTATAATCGATTATGCAAATGTAGTTCAAGGATTCTTGAAGGTCGGAAAAGAAATAACTATTACCTTAAAAATCGATTAATTAACCTATACAATTAAAAATATAGTAAGAGTTTAAAATTTATTAAAAAGAAAATATTAAGCATCTTTTGAGGTCCATAAATGTAAGTCCTTGCAGATTGCAATTGCCAGATTCTATGCTATGTGGTATGAAACAAAGAAAAATATGAAATAGTATTAAGAATTAATAAAAATTGTCAAATTTTTGAGATTTTAAAAGGGTCGATATGAAATTAGAAAAGAAAAAAAAAGTAACGAGTTGCCACAATTTCTAATACTCTTCGGGTGAATACTTTTTGATAAAAATTGTGTGCACTAAGTAAATTCACAGTATTATAATCTATAAATCACATTAAAAATATAAAAAATCTTATGTGAAATGGTCGACTCAAAAAATATGGACAAATCAATTTCGAAGGATCCAAATCAAATAATTACTAATTGCATAATATGTGGGTCACACCCCATGTGAATAAGCCCATCTATTTGTTTACTTTGTTTGAAATTTTATTTGCACGTATAGAAACTACAAATAACGTCGAGGTGTTTCGATTTCTTTCACAAAAAAATGTGTTTGAGCAGGTAAAAGGTTGACACTTGAACATATTCAATTATTTGCTAATCTAAATAATTGATGAAAAAGACTTGGTCCAAATATGTAAGAAAAGTTCCTACATAATAATAAAAAGGCTTAACTCATCGGTGGCCCCTTAAACTTGGCACGAATTTTTACTTGGACACTTCAACTAGATAATGTTCATTTTAGACACCTTATGTAGAGTCTTGATGTGTTATTTTGACACTTTTTTACCAATCAACAAAAATATATAATGTGTGTGTTACACTCGCGAATGACGTGTAAGTGACGTGTAAAGTGACAAATTAGACGACGACATGTGTTATTTACATAAAAAAAAATCTTAAATAATTATTTTTAAATTAAAAAAAAAGTAATCAATGAATCATTGACATATGAATTTTTGCCCAATACACTGTTCTTCTTTTATTATTATTTTTTTTCAAATATCTTTTCGTGTCATTTTTTTACCCTAACTAGCAGGTTAAGAATCCACAAAAAATTAAATCTACTACTCTGTGAAAATTAATTTCTTTCAAGAAAGAATCTCATGAACAATTCAATATTTAAATGGGTCTATTTCTAAATTTTCTAACACAAATTCATAATTTTTCATCATTTTACTGTAACTATTTCTCTTTGCCATTGTTGGATATTTATGTTTGCAGGAATGGAGGCTGAAATTGAAAAGAAGAACAAGAAAAAAAAATAAAAAATCGACTGAATATATATTTCATGCGCAGTCATTGAGTGTATTACACTCATTAAGCCAGGTAAGCAAAAAGTATCAATATGACACAACAAAAGCTGACATGAGGGGTTCAAAATGAACATCACCCGCTTAAGGTGTCTAAGTGAAAGTTCGTGCCAAATTTAAGGGGCTACCGATGGGTTACGCCTAATAAAAAATGTTGAGTTTGTCAAAGTATAAATACACTCCTAGCTAACTGGAAACCATCAACTAAATTTTGTACTAATTCAATACTTCAATTATTAATAAAATATTTTAATTAAATACTTTCGATTCAATTTTTTTTTTTTAAAAAAACAAATTATAAGAGGGGTCGTTTGGTACAAAGATACATAATGCAGGGATTACTAATCTATAAAATAGTAATACAGAGATTAATTTTTATCAAGTGTTTGATTCGGTGTTTCCCATTTAATCGTATGTTTAGTTTAAAATTATAGAAAAAGTTTAATTATACCCTTGAGTTATTATGAAAATTTTATATTTTATTTAATTTGTCGAGTTAAATACTAAAATATATTTTAAAAAATTATTATTAATTTTGAGGTGTGATATGCCACCATAGATATCCTTGATAACACGATATATTTCTAATTTTTTTGTTGGTCAAATACACCTTAAACTTAACATAAATTTAATGCTATCTAAATGGTTCAAATACAATGCTTATTTTTTTAATAAAAATAAAATAGTTCAAGTGGTCAATTGGCGAACTATATTTTTTTAAAAAAATAAATAATAATATAACAAATCAAACATGGAGAAAAAAATATTAGTTTGTGAAATCATCAAATTACATGGAACGAGTTTGGAGAATTTAAAAGAATATTTATAAATATTCTCATATAAACTAAAAAAGAGCATTAAATTACAAAAGAAAAAATAGGAAAAAAATTGGAATAGTTTAGTCATTGAGGGGTCTTATCCAGGATTGTTAAACCTTGGATTAGTTATCCTTTTCTAAGAATTAGATAAAATCTTGTATGAGGTATAACTAATCCATGTATTAGATTAAATAAAATAACTAAACAATTTTTTATTTGTACAAAAATTTAATCCATGGACTATTTTAATTAATACCTCTTATCAAACGGGTCCTAAAAATTTTCATTCAACTGTTAAATAATTAAGTTAGCCATCTAAAATATTATGGGTCAATCTCATTTTACTCGTCTATTTTAGTTTAACAAGAATAGAATAATTTTTTTTCTATTTTATTCTTGATATTAATTAATAATTTTCTCAAAAATAAATAAATGCTAAGAAGAGGAGGAAGTAGATTTGGCTATTGCTATATAATTAGTCAACAACAATTAATAGGTAGCGTGACTATATATCACTTGCGGATGAAAATTGAAATTGAAATAAATAAAAGGGACATGCAGCTATAACAATTCTTTGAATAAAAACGCCATCTCAGTAATTTCAAGAAAATGAAATATAGCTACTACTATAATCTTTTGTCTTTTTTGCATGTTATTTATAGTAGAAAATGAATATAGCCACTTAATATGTGTACAAAAGTAGAAGTCAAACCGTCCCCCAAATTTAAGGGTACCTACCTCATCTAGTGATAAATTATCTTTTAGTTTTCTTAAAGGCATATATAATATGATAATATATAAATATGATTCTTAAATTAATGTTAGCTGGCAATTGAAATATTTAATATTGAATATGTACAAGTAGGTATTAAATTTGTATAAAACTGAATAAATAGACATATTTGTCTCACATGGTACCTTATATGACAATTTTATATCCTATGTGTATCATACCACGTAGAACATATATGTCTACTTATTCAATTTTATACACGTTTAAGTGTCTACTTGTGCACACTTAAAGTTGGAGGTTATAGTAGTCTACTGAAACCAAGTTAAGGATCATGTTTATGTATTATGCCTTTTCTAAATTGTACAAATAAAAAGAGACATTTTAGTACCATAAAATCTCACGAAATTAATATAGATGGGACCATAAGATATTATTATTATTATAGAGATATTATTGAACCGATAAATAAATATTTGTTTATTTAAAGAGTGTTTCAATATCACAAAATTCGTTGAGGGATGAAATCTCAGAAAATTTAATAAATAAACTCACTTGTAAAAATGTCATTCATGAACTTGAAGTCATGATTAATGATCTCGATAACCGCAATAAATGGACGTTACTAACTTGTTGGATGGATGAAAATGATAAATGTTCAAAGGTTCACAGCTTAAAGAAATTGGCGATACCATTGGAAAAAAATGATGGTTGGTGATAAAGTTGAAGATGATACAATACTTTGAGAACCAGTTATGCTAAGGAAGCATTTAGCGCATTTAGAATTCTTCTCAATTTCATGATGCAGTTTGAAAAGACAACACCAAAACTCTTGGATGCAAGAAGAAAAGTTAAAGATGAGGTTCTATTAGATTTAAATTTTAAACAAAAATATAAAATCATATTTCACTAAAATTTTTTAGATATATTTATTCTTTTAAAGAATTTTTAATTTTTAATATTATCTTTATTATTTTATCGAAATGAGTGATTCTTATATTTATATAGTTATTTTCTAAAAATACATTATTTTATTATCTTATCGAAATGAGTGATTCTTTCATTAACCTAAATCAGAACCAGAGAAAAATATTATTTTAAAGAGACTATTAATTAATCAAATATTAATTTAGAAGGTTGAAGTGGATGGAGGGAGTAAACAATTGTTAGCAATTAATTAGGTTATAAATTAAGCTCTTGTATATAATTAGTGAGTTTATCTTAGGATTTAATTTCAAATTTAGAGGCGGATCAAAACTTGAAATTTGAGGTTAAAAAGTCTACATTTAGAAATATAACTTTATTGGGTTGTTCGTAATAAATTATGTATACATATTAAGTGAAATTTAAAAATAAATATAGAATATGTGTCGAAACTTTAAAATTTTGCTCAACCTGCAGCATCACCCCTAGTTTCATCTAAACCTAGTATATTCAACTGAACTCATACATAGACTTCTAACTCTCTTTGCAGAGGATGATTTAGAATATATTTAAAGTTCATGAATAATTCGTAAGCAGTATCAAATTAATATTTTATTTATAATAATAATTGAATTCATCACAAATATCTAATAATATATAAGTATATCGGCTCGAGTTTGCATGTATCAATCAAATCAAAGTGAATAAAAACGCGGTTGGGGCAGCTAAGTTTGAATAAATCGTCACTTTAATTTTTACACATGAAATTTTCTCTCTTGTTACTAACTTTGCTTCTCTAAAAAAAAGTAAACGATAAAATTTAAAATAAAGTTGACTTTTGCACTTTTTATGTCACTAAATAAATAAACAATGTACGTATCTTACTTGTATATAAAGGGCCTCATGCATGGTTATATTTATACAAATATCATAGAGTTCTTTTACTTTTATCTTACTGTTTGCTCTAAAAGACATTAAACTTGTTATATTCAAGCATTATGGTGACTCTAAGTAGGAACCTCATTTTGGCATTTTTGTGTGTTTTATTGTGCTTTGTTAGCTTTAGCAATGCCCAATTATCAGCCAATTTTTATGGGACGTCGTGCCGTAATCTGCAGACAATTGTAAGAAATGCAATGATACAAGCTGTGAATAGAGAGGCCAGACTTGGTGCCTCTATTCTTCGCTTGTTCTTCCATGACTGCTTCGTTAACGTAAGCTCATCTTATCTTCATTTTCACTATTATCGATAACTATTGTATTTTTTATCATAGATGCGAAAATAACTTTGTAAAAATCCAAATCTATCTGAACAGCATGCATAGCGGAAATTTAGTACATATGTGACAGAGTAGTACTTCTCTTGTCCGTTGATATAAAAGTACACACTTAAATGCATAAGTATTTCCTAGACTATGACCAAAATCTCAGAGACACATCTTAACTAAACTAAGGTCTTATTACCCTTGTACTTTTTTTTTTTTTGTAATTTTATTCACCTTTGGTCTTACATGGCACACTCTGTGATTCCACGCAATTGAGGCGTGTGGGAGATATTAGAATGCCACGTTAGCCAAAAAGGTGCACAAAATTACAAAAAAAAATAAGTTCAGGAGGGTAATAGTATCTTAAAATAGTTAAAATGTATCTCTAAAATTTTGATCATAGTCTAAGGAAATACTTGTGCATTTTTTCTTTAATAAAAGACAAACATATATTGATAAGTGGGGTCTATGTAGTGTAGTATTAATCTATATTTCCTCATTCGAGTTTAAGTAGCAATAATTTTTCAGAAATGAAGAAATAATAACTTTCTAAATCTAGAAATACTTAACCTTCTTGCATCTTTACATATGTGTATCTAGTTATTTAGATGCAGGGGTGGTTCGACAGTGTTAAAAAAAAGATATGTGTCTTAGACCCCCAAATTTAAAGGCCTCATTTTTAATAATAATAGATTATAAGTTATTATTTTTTAACAAATATTGAATACTATTTGTAGAAAAAATAAACTTTTCATGAAAATGAAGGAATTATTAGAAGAAATTTGACATATTTAGAGTACTATATCTCATGAAAAATAATTTAAAATAAAATGATTATATCATCAATTGAAAACTAAAAGAAATCAATTATATAAATGTTATTAACAATTCAAATTTAAAATCCCATTTGATTTTTGCCTTAGGCCACTAATATACTCAAACCGCTCTGTTTAGATGTTATTGTTATGACATATATATTGTACTAATTCAAACTGCGTTAATAATGGTCATATATTCTTAAAAATTTGAAAGGAATATAATTTATAGATTTGTTTATTCTAATTTTCTCTTAATTTTTAGGGGTGCGACGCATCAATATTACTAGATGACACATCAACATTTACAGGAGAAAAGAATGCAAACCCAAACAGGAACTCAGCAAGAGGATATGAAGTGATAGATACCATTAAAACTCAAGTTGAAGCTGCTTGTCCTAATATTGTCTCTTGTGCAGATATTCTTGCTCTTGCTGCCCGAGAAGGCACCGTGATGGTTAGTAATACTTTATCAAAATTTTCACTCATATATAAATATATATATATATATATATATATATACCACTAGATATAATAGTTTGCGTCAGTATGACCACACAATTTTCATGCTTCCTTATTTAGAAACATTTAACTTTATGATGCTTTTGGTGATGAACTTTTTCACTTTGAAATTATTATTTTTTCAAGTTTCACAATAAGACATGATCAAATGCCTGCTAAAAGTTATTTTTTCTCAATTAATTTGTTATGTAGCTAGGAGGGCCATCATGGGCAGTGCCATTGGGCCGAAGAGACGCAAGGACCGCGAGCCAAAGCGCCGCCAACACCCAAATCCCCGCACCATCTTCCAGTCTTTCAACTTTAATTTCCATGTTCGCCGCCAAAGGCCTAAATGCCCGTGACATGACGGCACTCTCCGGCAGCCACACGATCGGCCAAGCTCGGTGCACCACTTTCAGAAACCGGATCTACAACGACACCAACATCGACCCACAATTCGCCGCCACACGCAGGGCTGGGTGCCCTGCTTCTGGCGGCGACGCTAATTTGGCCCCGTTGGATATCCAGACGCCGAACCGGTTCGATAATGATTATTATCAGAACCTAGTGGTTCGGCGTGGGTTGCTTCACTCGGATCAGGAATTGTTTAACGGTGGATCTCAGGATGCGTTGGTGAGGAGTTATAGTAATAATGATGCGAGTTTTAGGAGTGATTTTGCTGCAGCTATGGTGAAGATGGGAAATATTAGTCCACTTACTGGAACTAATGGAGAGATTAGAACAAACTGCAGGGCTATTAACTAATTAAGTTATAGTAATTAAAAATTGTCATATATAAACTTTGATTACTAGTAAGTTGTATCACCTCCTCTATATACCAAATATAAGTGTCATAAGTTAATTAGACACTAAGTTTATGAAATAAATGGAGATTTTTTTTAATTTTGTGATTTTAAATTTTAAAAAATACGTGTAATCTTAAACTTTTACCAGAAAAGTTAACATTTGCAGAGAGCTGACGATTGATTAAAAATACAACACCAAATCCATATTTAACTGTTAATATGGATTTGCTAAATCTGCTGTTTCGTGACATATACGACCAAATAGAAGTTTTCTATATTACCGAGAGGGGTGCGCAGAAATGAATCCAAAAAAATGTTATTGGGCCAATTTTTAATGATTTTATAAAAATAAATTATTGGCTTATCAATTTGATATTGCTTTTTAGTATTGAATTATTGGATAAACTGATAACTCAGACGATAATAAGTTACTAATATACTCTTCATAAAAATATTACTGTAAATAATAATAATTTAACATAACTAAACACTATAACAATCTACACTACTATCTACACACTTCACACATCATAGTACTTCTACTTATTCCATATTATGTTTTGGTTGTAACATGTTATTGTAGTCTTCATACAACATGCAATTTCTCATTATATTTCTTGTTTCAAGCTGATTTGCTTATCTCACTGTATTGTGCCAAATAGAGAAGTGAGAAATCATATATTTATTTTATGAGCATTTTTTTATTGGTAAATCGAAAATCGAATTGTTAATGACAAAAAACCGATAAACGATAAAGAATATCTTATTAGTTTGTTATTGGTTTAGCTTATTTAAAAACTAAAAATCAATAAACTGAACCGATAATACATAAAATCGAACCAAACCGACTGATGCAAACCACTACTTACTTACAGATATATGTTGTTTGTTACTTAACCAAATCCATACTAAAATCCCAGAGTTTCTTAGCCAAATCCATGTCCCTAGCCCTCTTCGATGGGGTGGCCAAATTGTTGTCCTGAAAATATTCACCACTCACCCCCTTCACTTGTGGATTCAATGCTATATAACAGGTGGTTGATGCTCCCTACAGAAGACGAATAAATGGAAGTTAAGAACTGATCATTTGCCATACCTGTTTACACTTCCAAAACAATCTGCGGAAAATGGTGAAACTTGCATACTGCAAATTTAAATGATTCATGTAGAACATACCTGTTGAACATTTTTAAGCAGGAGTTTTCCAATCGTACTTACTAAGCCTGGTCCATACAGAAAACGTAGCATTAACCAGCTATAAGTAGAAAACAGACGTTATGAAAAGCTTCTCGTTAGGCCAAAACAGTAAAAGTAAATGAGTCTCACAAGGTCATGCAAAGTCCACAAGGGGATACACTGTTCCAATCATTTGGTGTGAAGGTTCAATGCTACCCACCCTCCTCCCCGAAAGTCGTAATGACAAAGTTCTACTCACCCCCCCCCCCAGTAGAAAAAAAATTAGAAACTCAACCAGAACAGAGTTGAGAAGTGAGAAATGTTAAAGAAATGGGTGAACTCCTTATAAGGCTTGGACAATCCTCCTCCTTTTGAGCTAGTTTTTGGGGTGTGAGTTAGGCCTAAGACCTAATTCAACAAGAAAGATACTGAAAGACAAAACAAAAGGCAAAAGCAGAAAGAGAGAATATTATTACCATTAACGATAGTCATATGACGGAAAAGATTGCTTGAGATTACTCCAGGATTAAGTGTGTTTGCAGTTATTTCCACACCGTCTTCCTGTTCAAAGTAAAGATCAACTAAAATTCTTAAGAGTTTAGTTGCATAACATGGACCCCTCAGCTCTAGCTATGATTGAATACAGAGGCCAGGAACTGCAAACCAAGCATTTCTTGAAGTGAAAAAAGGAAATACCCAAATGCCCACACCAAGCACCATATGTGTTTTGTCTCTTGGAATGGAGCAATACCGTGACTTACATATAAACCCAATATGAAAATAAGACGAGAAAGCAGCATGTAAGATATATTTCTGAGAAAACACCTTTAAGCGCTTCGCGAGCTCATATGTTGACAGTATGTTAGCCATCTTTGATTGGCCATATGCCGAGAACTTGCTGTAGCTGCAAACAGGTTATAAACAACAAAAAAGTAGAAATGAATTTACAATGGCCAAATGTGTGTTTTTGTTAATAAATTTCACTATAGTAGCTAGTACCAAGAAGGTACAGCAATAGTACACAGCAAGCATACAAATTCTGGAGCTGTAAGACAGAACTATCCCATATGCTTACAAAAGTCATCAAGCGACTGAAACAATGATTCTGAGCAAAAGGAGGTTTCCCTTAATTGAGAAGGTATAAGTAGGCTGTTAGTTTACTATGTTTGTCATGAGGATAAGCACTGATTAAGAGTGATTAGTAGTGAGGTGGACAGTTAGTTACTAAGCATCTTGTGGGTAATAAATATAAAACGGCACTTGTACATATTTTGACATTTGAACTTCACACTCTAATAGTCATGATTGAACCAACACTGAGACATAATTATATTACCTTTCCTGGTCATTAATTTTGTCAAACCGAATTCCCTCACGATAGGTAACATAATGAGCGTCTGATGCAACATTGACTATCCTTCCCTCTCTCTTTGTTTCGCATGCTGTCTCCTTCATCTTCTCCAACAACAAATTTGTTAAAAGGAAGTGACCTTCAAACACAAGAAAAAGGAGTAATTATGGCTAAGATGATTAAGTGGGTATGCATTTCCCTCTTAAAAGTGCAATTAGAGAATCATCGCCCATCTTTCATCTATTATTGTAGTACATCAAATCCAAACCTTGTAACATCTGTTACATATGTATCGTGTGACTGAAGAGGGGATGACAAAGTATGAGCAAAGGCTTTCTACGTCTACATTATTGTTGCACATCTACGTTAATTCGGGTCTCAAAAAGCTTTCTCCTCCTTTAAGGGAGAACTGAATCTTCATTTTAGTATTATCAGGAAGCAGGGACTCAGCGAGGTTTCGGCACTATTTATACATAGTTACAACTATTTTTAATGTATCCTTTTAGCTTCTTTGTGTGTTTACTTTTTCATATTATGAACGCACTGGCTCCACCATTGTCAGGAAGGGAGATGGTACATTTTATCCGATAAACCCTTATGCTATCATTTTTCTTTCAGAACTATTCGTGGAAAGAAAAGATGCAACTATCTAAGATTTTTGTTCAACTTTCTATGTCGTCTCCATAGCATGACCCGATTATGCTTGTCTTCAACACGTAATAGATATGATTAACAGCCATACCTAGATGATTTGTGGCAAATTGCAGCTCGATATTGTCTTTGGAGAGCATAAAGGGAATTGCCATCACGCCTGCATTATTACTTAAGAATGACAAGATATAATGTTAGTAGATGTTTATGGAGATAGAGATTCTCGCAAAATGGCAAAACTAGGGAGAAAAAAAAGTGTAAACTCTTCCAGTATCTAATTACTACTCTTATTCTTCACTTACATTAGCATGTTCAATGAGTGACCTGATGATATAAAATCAGCTGCAAATTTCTTTACTGAATCAAATGAACTAAGATCTAACTCCATTACATCAACTTTGGCAGCAGGGATTTCCTTTACTATTGCTTCTTTAACATCTTTTCCAGCAGTCATATTCCTGACAGCCATGATAACATGAACTCCGCGCAGAGCGAGAACACGGCTAGTTTCAGCACCAATACCACTAGATGCTCCTGCAAATGGATCCATGCATGTTTATAACATTTGGAGAGGCAAACGATTTTTTTGATCTTTTCATGTAAATATTTATTGTAAGAACTTAGAAGATTTCATCTAAACGTGACATCTCACATTGATTATGGTTATACAAAAACTAGAAGAGATTAATAAATTATGACATTCCACAAAATGTACAAGTAAAAAATGAGTTAATATCTCAAAAGCTCACTCTAACTTTGATAATTTATTTAGCAAAGTCATTGAACTTTATTTTGTTTCAATAAAACCACTCAAATTTGATTTTATATCAATAAAATCACTCGACCAGTCTTTCGGGATGACTCAGTTGGTTTGGAGGGTGGTTATCCACACGGATGACCCGGGATCGATCCCCCCTCAATGTCTTATGAGTCGAGCCTGTCGCATAGGACTTGCCTAGTGCGGTTTACATCCCATGTATGATTTACAGGCTATTACACATTACACAGTGGGCGTTTACCCAGCACAAAGTGCTTACCCAAAGGGCAGAGGCTATGGTAGAGATTGTAGCGGCTGCGGGTTATCCTGGGTTCCAAAAAAAAAAAATCACTCGACCAATTTATTATTACAATTTGTGCTTACCCAAAGGGCAAAAGCTATGGTAGAGATTGTAGCGGGTTATCATGGGGTTAAAAAAAAAAAAATCACTCGACCAAATTTATCATTACAAAAGTTGACAGGGCAAAATAAGTTCTTTTTATACAATATAAATATGAACTTTATGAATATATAAAATTAAAAAAAACTTGTCAATTTTTTTTTTTTACGCATAAACTTAATTAGTGAAAAGTGAAAACTATATTATGGTATTAGCCTATTAGGCGTGGTGTTGGAGAAGCCAAAATCAGCGCATAGATAACAAATTTTCAAAGTGAAATTGATTGATTTATACTTTAATCGATAAAAACACATACTAATCGCACGCCACCAAATAGTGAAAGTGAAAGGGAGTAAGTACCTGTAACAATGGCGGTGAGACCGGAGCCGTCGATTCCATGGGTGACTTCTTCAGCAGTGGAGGAATACGAAAACCCAGATGGTCCATTTCTTTTGAAAAGCCACATAGTTTAAGGTTCAATATGCTGCTCAAGCTCTGTTGACTAGCTATGGAAAATGTGCAAGTGAGAAAATGGTGCAACAGACAAAAACTCAGCTTGCACGGATATTGATGGTATTAGTATATTGTGATTTTTGTTGTTTGTTGAATCTCTATACAATAATTTACCTGAAAGATTAAAAAATGGTGTATCAGGCAGCTCTGTTTACGGAAGGAGCACTACATAAGGGTCCGTTTGGCAAGTTGATATGGTAGGATGATATGATATCATGAGATAAAAATTAAATTTTATTTTGATATGTAATATAAAATTTTTGTATTATATATTTTCTCATAAAAATTGATAAGTTCTAAAACTATTAAATTAATCTTAATTATTTAATATTATCGAATAAACAAAAAAACCATAAAATCGTATAATAAAGTATTATAGAGTTATTTGTTCTCCATTTAAGTAATTGTTTTATCAATATATTTGAGTAAAAATGAAACACCTTTTACGGGCTCTTCAAGATTTTATTACTCAACAATCAAGTAATTATATGTTGGTGAGAATAATAAATTTTATGCCAGTAAGAATAGTAAATTTAAAAAGGTCATGATGTAATTATAAATTTTATTTACATGTAAAATAAATGGTTAGTAGATATAAATGTAAGATTGTTTTAACAAAATATAAATTGAATCAATTTTTGTATTAAAATAACTCAAATCATGATATGATATTCTCATATGATTTCATATCATGATTTTTAGTAAATATCATATCATATCTCATGATATCATATCATATACAAACGTTGATTTTATCTCATAATACCATATTGTATAGTATCACATGATCAAACATCTACTAAATAAAAGCACTGTATTTTGGGATGAGCATCTTTCGCTAAGCGCCAATTTGTTTATCCCCAAATGTATGTTCCACTGTCTACTTAGTTTTTTTTGTTTTTTTTTTCATTTCATTTCATGTTCGGTATACAATTTAAAGGCTAATTAAATTTATTTAAATATTTTACATTGATAAACTTTCTAACAAAGTTGACGGTCTTTTTAGCTATTACTATTGTCATTAAGTTAGTGACGTATTAAATATGATATTTAATTTGTAATTTAAAATTTTGTGTGTTTAGAAATTACGATATGTTGTGTATGTTACTTGATCAAATTCATACTAAAGAGCCAGAAAACCTCTTACTTGAATAACATGTTAGATTTTTAGCAGATAAAGTTTACTTTTTACTTTTTATTTAACTTAATCAAATTTAAAATTTTTCTAAAAAAAAGAAGTAATTTCGTGTATTAATTTTTTATGTTTAGATCACTTTTACGTGGAAAAAGTAAATTAAAAGGTGATTTTTAATTGATAATTTTTTTTTCCAGAGCTCGATTAAATTCTAATTCACACTAAAAAAAATTATATTTGGAGTAAAATACTTTCTAATAAAGTCGATTTCGTATTCAAGGGGCTCGAATTTGAGACCTCTTGATTAAGGATGAAGGAATATTTACCACTTCATTATAAATCTTTATCAAGAATGAATTTTATGTCGAGATAAATATAGAAAAGTGATTTTTTTAGTGATAAACTCAAAATTGAATAATTATTAATTGAATTTATGCGTTATTGTTGATGTTGTTATTAAATTGTTGGATGTCTTTAAGCATAAGTTTTTTCAAATTACTTTATTACGTGTCTCATACCACTAAAATATGAATCAAAAAGTTTATTCTGAACCCCTTTTTTTTTGTGTGAGAAAAAAAAATCCTTACACAAAACAATATCAATTAAGAGAAATGACTATTATTCTACATTGACTTCAACATGAAACACGTTGCAAGTGAAGTACATAGGAACTTCCACTCTGATGGTGAAATATTTTACATTGGCGAAACTATTTTTAGTTTATTTTATTCAATATTTATATTGGAGTTTAACTCATTTAAATTTAAATTATGTAAATTTTATTTGATGAAAGTATTTTTTATTAAGAATTTTTTTATATTCAAAACTCAAATTTAAGATCTCTATTTAAGAGATGAGCAACCTTCTTTAATAGTATATTCATTACTAAAGTTGTCAATATGAGTTGGTTCACCCACCAGACTAGCTATACATGCTTTGGAATTTAATGGGTCAAACCAGTATGACCCATTTCTTTTGTGCGTCAGAAAATAACTGACCCAACCCACAATTATGTAGACGGCAGGTCATGCTAGGACAACTCACTTTTTTTTAAAAGTATATTTTTAATTATTTTTAAGATTAAATTATAACTTAAAAATGTTAACATAAATATCGACAAGACATCTTCATTTTCATTTACAGTTTCTATGCAATATCGATTAGTTAAAAATTAAAACATAACTAAATAAAGAACTACCCATAATATTAAAATGTACACGAAAAAAACTATCAATTTGAGAAAAATCATCCAACCGATTTCGAGTAGCAAAAAATGTTTGAATATTTTTATGAATGATTTAACTTTTACCACAAACTAGCGGGCTAATTTGGATCAGGCCAAAAAAACCTCTTAAATGTGGTTCCAAAATTTTTGATCAGATCTCATTTAATTACGAATTAAGTTAAATTCGTCCTAACATGTCTAGCTCATATTAAAGATTCCAACAATAACATGTGAATATTTTTATTGTTTACTTCTTTAATTATCGACAATATATGTTTTCATTTCTGTCACTTTGTTTATTACTTGTATAACATGTGAATATCATTGTCGCTTACAATATGATTGGCATGCTAGCACTCCATTCTCTTTATGTCCGTCCAACCAAATAAGGAAAATGACTTGGGAGAAAATATAATTAGATGAATGTTTTCTTACAAAAAATATTTTATTCGTGTAAAGAAAAAATATGAAAAGCCATATCAATTTCACTTTTTACAAAGGAATAGCAATTCTACCTTGAGATATCAAATGTTTTTTTTCAGGCCGCGCTAAACTACAAAGGGTGTGTTTGGTAGAAAATATTTTCTTGAAAAATAAGTAGATTTTTATTTTTATATTTAATTGGTGAGTAAAAAATATTTTTTTGCTAATTGTTTGGTGAATAAAAAATATTTTTCAGAAAATATCTTTTATTTTTTGGCTCGAGCTTAAAAAAAATAATTTCTGATCCAAAAATCAACCTAGATAATTGATCTAGAACCCCCCTGACACCAAAGTAGGACAAAATTCGATGACCATTCCAAAATCCGACTGAGATCTTACAAAGGACCTGATCCAATTTTTTTTGATGGGCGTGGTGCAAAAATGAAAAAAATTAAATTTGAAATATTTCTCAAAAATATTTTTTGACAAGAATGGGCTTGGGTGGGGGTGGCATAAAAAATGAATTTTTCAAAAATATTTTTATTTTTTTTAAAAAAGAACTGCGGGGGTGGCGCGGCGAGGAGGGGGGAGGGGTTAGCGTAAAAATAAAATAAAAATTAAATTTGAAATATTTCTCAAAAATAAAATTGACAGAAATGACCTTGATGGAGGTGGAATAAGAAATACAATTTTCAAAAACAATTTTTTTAGAAAAAACAAAATTGATGGGGTGGCAAGGGTGGGGGTGGCATAATAGATGATTTTTTAAAAAATTTGAACGCAATAGATTGAAAAACTTGAAATATTTTTCAAAAAGCATGTTTTTCGGAAGGAGGGTGGAGGGGGTTTGTTTGGGGTACAGATAAAAATATATTTGAAATTTAAAAAATAAAAAAAGTTCAAAAGTTTTATTATTTGTTTTTGAATAGGGAGAGTCGGGTACGGTGTATGTGTGGGGTAAGAAAAAAATTAAAGGATGAAGTAGAGTTTTACAAAATGTTTTTCTTTAATTTTGAAAGGAAAGTCATTTTCCTCAAATTTGAGAAAAATGGCTAGTTTGAAAAAACATTTTTCAAAAATTTTTAGCCAACCAAACATGAAAAATTAAAAACCAAAAAATATTTTCATCCCTACAAAACACACCCCAAATCTTGAATCTTCCTCAGTACTCGGAAAAGCTTTTCATTTGGTGAACACTCTCAGTTAGTACAACATCTTATTTCTCTATATGATACAAAAATAAGCATCACAAACGATCACATACAAAGTTATTTTTTCTCTATTACTGGTACAACATCTTATATGTTACTTAACTAAATCCATACTAAAATCCCAGAGCCTTTTAGCTAAATCCATATCTCTAGCAATAGCTGTTGTTGTCCCCAAATTGTTGTCACAAAAATATTCACCACTTATCCCTTTAAATTGTGGATGCAATGCAACATAGCAAGTGGTTGATGCTCCCTATATAGAGAAGATGGAAATGGAAAAATAAATCTATAAACTTATGTCGAAAATTCTATAAATTTGCATAAGAATGTGTGTGTGTGTACTGCAAATTTAATAAATGTCTCAATGTGGAACATACCTGTTGAAAGTTTTTAAAAATAAACTTCCCAAACTTGCTTACAAGACCTGTATCGTATAATAAAGGGAGTATAAGTTTGATAAAATAAACATACAGGAATACTTCACGATTGCTTCTCTTCAGGCAGCACACGAAACAAACATTACATGTAAAATATGTCAAATTTCACGGAGACGTGCATCTCACAAGGGGGGCAGCCTGGTGCCTCAATAACAAGTAAGCATTAGAACAGAGTGATGGTTCAATTCTAATCGCCAAAAGTTTGTAGTAGTCAAGTTCCAAACAAATAAATAACTCCCCTCCATCTCAACTACACCTCGAAGTAAAAAAGAAAAAAAAAGAGCTAGAATGACTTGTTAACGCAGACTTTTAAGTGTTACTATCTATTATTTCGTGTAGTTCATTTGTAGTATTACTCTGTAATTATCTGTTGTTTTTATTACTATCTATTGTCTCTTGTACTTCCATTATGTCTTTTTCTAGACTATTTTTGTCTTGAGTCAGGATTCTATAGAAAACAACCTCTCTACCTCAAAGCCTCTCGAGATAAAGTTTGTGTACATTCTAGCCTCCCCTCATCCCACTATGAGACTACACTATGTTGTTGTTGTACTATTAGTGAGAGCATAAAAGGCTTTATTTCAGACATAAAGAAGATAATAACTCGCTAAGAATGGCATTCGTATTGATTAGACACCATAGAGAAAAGAAGAAAAGAGAATCTTATTATTACCATCAAAAAAGCCCAGATGACGAAACATATTGGTTGTGATTGTTCCAGGATGAAGTGAATTTGCTGTTATTTCCACTCCTTCTTCCAATTCAAAATAGCAAGCACTCAGAAGAGTTTAATTGAATGGCATCGAACCCCTAAGCCAAAGCTATGACTGTCGCTACAGAAATCAGAGGCTGAAAATTAAATCACGATTTCTCAATGTGTGAAATGGAATACCAAATATCAACTCCAAGAAATATGTGTTTGGTCGCGAGGAGTGGAGAAATGTCATGACTACACAAGAACCGCCAAAACAAAATTATTACAACACAAAAAAAAACATGTGATGATTTATTTTCTGAAAAGCACCTTTAGGCGTCTTGTGAGCTCATGAGCATGCAGTATGTTGGCCAGCTTTGATTGTCCATATGCCCAAAAACTACAGTAGCTGCAAATAAAACAACAAACAACATAGACAATGAAAAAACAACTTTCCACGGGAGAAGACTAATTTTATCATGTTAATCTGATCGTGGTTATGCTGTGCAGCTTGAAGTGAAAAGATCAGCATTTTTGAGCACGAAAAGCTAGTCATCTTGATTAATTCAATAGTAGTAATGAGCAACTATCGAGATAGAAGGACACCAAATAAGATAATTGAACAATCAAATGACGTGATTGGAGCGAACACCTCTCTTCTATTGATTACAATCAAGATAACTTATGGAAGTTCGACATAAGAAATTTGATTAGATTACCTTTTGGGATAATTAATTTTGTCAAAGCGAATTCCCTCGCGATATGTGAATATACAATAAGCTACTGAAGACACATTGACAATCCTTCCCTCTCTCTTTGTTATACGTGTTGTCTCCTTCATCTTGTCCAACAACAAATTTGTCAAAAGAAAATGACCTGCAAACACAGGGAACTAGAAAAGAGAACAATTTTGGGCAAAATAAATTAACAGGAACCATAAATTAAATGTCCCTCTTGAGAGTTAACAAATTCGAATTCAGCATCAACAGGCACCTTTCATCTCCTATGACGTACGACCAACTATAGTACGTACAAAGCATATATGAAGATTCTTCCAAAACTATATAGGGAGAAAAAGCACAATGTCGTCTTTCAGAGTTTCAGTACTATGTGATGAATTAACATTCATATTTGTCACTTACATTAGCATGTTCAATGAGTGACCTGATGATATAAAATCAGCTGCAAATTTCCTTACTGATGCCAATGAGCTAAGATCTAACTCCATTATATCAACTTTAACTGCTACGATTTCCTTTACTATTGATTCTTTAACATCTTTTCCAGCAGCTATATTCCTGACAGCCATGATAACATGAAATCCACGCAGAGCTAGAACACGGCTAGTTTCAGCACCAATACCACTTGATGCTCCTACAAAATAGATTGATGATTTAGCAAACAAATGCTGCTAACTTCTTGCTAAAGAAAACACTCATCAATATGCAGTTCAGTCTAATAAGCAAGTAGGATAATATTAGGAGTACTGTGATTTTATTCTTCTACATGCTTCGTTCATCTAACGTTGCCTCTAATGTCTGTACTATATAGTATTAGTCTGCTGTCATATAGAAAAAATTGAGAAAGCTAAAGTAAGAAGCAAATATTGAGTGTGAGATAGATCAAACTGAAGAACAAAAGCTTGTGAGTTGAAGTTCATTTCAGCTCTACAGTTTGCCTATTCTTCGTACCAGATGATTTGAGCAGTAACATTATTCACTTCGAGAACATATTTACAAGATATTTCTTTTAAAAACCCTTGTACTTTTGGGCTAGATTTAGTTTGAAAGGTATTGCTATGATCGAGTGACCGTAGCAGTCAAGTGGTTCGAGGTAGCCTCTTAGGTTATTGAGTTGTAACCTACAATTGCTCATTGTTTTATACTCAATTTGGATGGTACATAATTACGTATTGTTTCATAATGTTGATCGAGTGACTGCAGCAGTCGAGTGGTTCGAGGTAGCCTCTTAGGTTATTGAGTTGTAACCTACAATTGCTCATTGTTTTATACTCAATTTGGATGGTACATAATTACGTATTGTTTCATATTGTATCGTACAATGTTGTTTTAACGATACAACTTTTGAATAGATTGAACTGTTTTTCGTCATTACATAATGACATACATCAACAATTTGAAGAATAAACCACCAAGAAAAGTAGGGCATGGGGAAGCGCTACTATAAAAAGGTGGCGTAAAAGATAGAATAAGATTATAAACAATAAATAAAGACAACATAAGGTAATAACACGATCACACAAAATTGGACTTTCTTTCATCACCTAACAAAGAATGTAAGGATATGATCCAATATAATTTTAGTACAGTAGGTGTTGTGACATATCTCCAGTGCAATATATCCAAGGGTGTATATTTTTTTGATAGTTGTGATGTACGGTCAGTCCACCAGCAACAGGTATAGGGTAACTTTGTACACTAAACTAGGACAGATGGAAAGAAATCACCTAATATTTGTCTCGGCTGGGATTTGAACTTTATTGACTACTAGAATACATATGGACATAGGATATATAGGACAAAAATTATATGCAAGTAGCTAGCACAGATTGTCAACATGAAATGAATAGATTAACTTATGCTTAATCAGTGAAAGGGACACACTTTGATTTTTGTTAAAACAAAGAGGTAACCGTAGACCTAGAAGAAATAGTCATACAAAGAGATATTAATTGGACGCTAGCAAAAGTGAAAATGAAACGAAGTAAACACCTGTAACAATGGCGGTGAGACCGGAGCCGTCGATTACATCTGTGACTTCTTCAGCAGTGGAAGAATAGGAAAAGCCAGATGTCCCTTTTGATCTAATGAAAATCCACATAGTACAGGCGCTTTGTTGGAAAATTATGTGATATAAGAATGTTAAATGTTAGCTATTATGAACGTATATTTAATTTTGCACCCGTTTATAAAAATGAATAGAAAATTTACAAAGTTCCCTGATCCGTCACTGGAATCTTTAGTACTCCTTTGGAACCAGGTTTCTAAAGTTTTAGAGATTGACAATATTGTGGAAACCGTTTACCTACTGCAATTAGATTGGTCATGTTATGATTTGATTAACAACTCTTAAAAATATATAGTGGGTGATTATTTTATTTGCTAAAATAATTAAGTTAAATTATTTTAGATGGTGACAATAGACAAAGTGGCAAGTCGTTATAAATCTATGTCACATTTGTTAACAAGAACAAAATCAAGCTGAACATTTGATAATGTTAAGAACACGTCACTTTATTCATCTCTTAACTCTTTATGCAACATCACAAATTACAACCAGATACAGAGTTACTTTCTGTTTTCTTTGTACAACATTTTACTTGACCAGATCCATACTAAAATCCCAGAGCCTCTTAGCCAAATCCATATCTTTAGCCAACACTGTCGTCTTTGCCAAATTGTTGTTTGAGAAATATTCACCACTTACCCCCTTCACTTGTGGATTCAATGCAAGATAACAGGTAGTTGATGCTCCCTAAAGAAGAGGAAAAATGGAATGTTAAGTACTGATCAATTTCCATGGCGTCATGGTTTTTTCTATTTCAGAGATATCTTTTTCTTCATCTGAGCAAAGGTCGTGTGTGTCGACAAGTTATTCTGAATTGACAAATCATCCTCTGGCTTGTATATTGACTTACCTTATAGGGAGTTTCTTAATCAGGTTCTTTTTCTGTGAATATAGCAGAGAATTTTATCTATGCTAAGGAAATACAAATAATGTTCCTACAAGATTGAATTTTCTCCAACTGATTCATAAGAAGATCATTAATAAGCCTAATATAAACCTTCTGATAGTTAGCCGATTATTATTGAGCCAAACTTCTTGCTCCGGAAGATGTCAAAATTCTCTCCTCATTGTTGCAAAAGAATCTGTGCATACAGCAAAAATTTAAATGATTTGATGCAGAACATACCTGTTGAACATTTTTAAGCAGAAGTTTCCCAAGAGTGCCGACCAGACCTGTAATGAGCAGAAAGGAATATTTCATGTTCGCTTCTCGTAGCTTGTGAAACAAACATTACACATAAATATTCTACGACGACTTGTGGGCTTAGAACTCTATATAGGATAAAATGATAGTCCTCTTATGTTTTGGGCGGGTCCAAAATAATGGTCCCTTAAGTGTACTCCTGGAGCAGTTTATGTCGTCTAAGTCAATCAAAAGTGAGCATGTTTGGTCTACGTCAAATATTAACAAACTCTGGTCGTTAAATTTAACTGTCAAAAAAAAAAGAATTACCATGAACTCACATTTGGAAGTGCCATTTTTGCAGTTTCTGCTATTTACGTTCTATTTCTGAAGTTTGGTGCCGGTTTTCCTGGTGCAGTTTCTGCTTCTTCTTTCTATTTCTGGTGTTTGCTCTTGTTTTTGGGGTGGTTGTTTCTGGGACTTGATAAGACTTGGTGTTTCTGGTTAAATCATTTCTTTTCACAATTTCGCTAATAACAGTCAGAGTTTGTTAACGGATGGACCAAAACTGCTTAATGCAAGGGTTCAATTCCAAACCCCTCTCCTCCTCCAAATTAGTGGTCAAGTTCTTAGCGATCTCCCTCCCTCTCCAACCCACCTTAAGGAAAAAGTAAAAACAAAGAGAAACCCAAAAAAAAAAAGGGAAAGAAAGAAAGGCATGACACACCACAAATCTACAAACGGAAATGCCTTTTGCTCATTATGCCATATATTAGTATTAGTGAGAGCACTAGAGGCTTTCTTCCAGACATAAAGTAGTGAACTTACTGTACAAACCATTCATATTAATCAGACACCAGCTACTAAATAGAAAAGGAGGAAAAGAGAATCTTACTAACCATCAAAAATACCCATATGACGAAAAAGATTGGTTGTGATCGTTCCAGGATGAAGTGAATTTGCAGTTATTTCTACTCCATCTTCCTGTTTGAAATAAGGATCACTAAAAGTTTAGAGTTCAATTGAATGGGATGGAGCCCTTTTCCAAAGCTGTGACAGAGCTACAGAAGTCAGAGACTGCAAACCAAGAACTTCTTGATGTGCAAAAAGGAATATCCAAATCTATACCCAAGATATATGTGTGTTTGCCTATGTTGCTCGGACTCTTCAAATATGTCAACCGGTGCGTGTTGGGTTCTCCAGTACTTTTGGAGAACCCAACACGGGTGCGGCATCGAAAGTGAAAAGTCCGCACAGCTTAGGTGTTTGCCTTTAGGAGTGGAGACATATCATGACTGCACAAGAACCACTACGAGATCAGAATGAAAATCAGTATGTACAATTCTTTTTTCGAGACTCCACCTTTAAGCGTCTTGTAAGCTCATTCGCATGTAGTATGTTGGCCAGCTTTGACTGTCCATATGCACCGAGGCTGCCGTAGCTGCACATAAATAACAACATAGACACTAAAATCTGTAGTCCAGGGGACAAAACAATATTTATTATGGAAAGATATCAGTTATACAGCTTGAAGTGAAAAGACAGCAATGAATCGTCAATCTTGAGCACAAAGCTTGTCATCTTTAATTAGTTCATGAGTAGTAAGGAACATCGATTAAGCTTGAAGGAAACCAATAAGACAAGTGATCAGTTAAATGATGGTGATCGCAAATTAGGGATAATCTAAAATGATTCATATTGATGTTTAGATACAGATAGAGTATCACCCAGTACTCTCCAGGTTAAAATTATACAGATAAACATATCGTGAAGGAAATCCAAGGTGTTGGTAGAGAATTTATTACACCACAATTAACAAGAGAGATTGTCAAACAAGAACTTGTAATCTGAATTGCAAGTACTAATCCTTTTTTTCTTGATGACAAGGGAAACCCGCAGCCGCTACCCTTTGGGTGCTCACAGGGTTTTACCCCGCTCCAATGCGATAGCTCGCAAACCAAGTACTAATCTTGTTATGATAACATTGGAAATCTATATTAAATATATTATACACTCTCATTTGAACTATTAGACAGTAATTCTGAAAATTGCAGGGTGATCACTGAAGTCAATTCTCTTACAATCAAGAAAATTTAGTTTGGCAACAAAATCTAACAAGATTACCTTTTGGGGTCATTAAGTTTATCAAATCGAATTCCTTCTCTATATGCAAATCGGTGAGCCTCTGATGAAACATTCACAATCCTTCCCTCTCTCTTTGTTTTACGTGCTGTCTCCTTCATCTTCTCCAACAACAAGTTTGTCAAAAGAAAATGACCTGCAAACACAAGAAAACTCCGGATAGATAAATTAACAGGAAGTATGAATGTCCCTCACTCCCTCTTGAATGTTTACTTTTGAAAATATTGTCCACCTATCATCTATCTTCAACTTCCTACCAGTCTTATTAGATTTGTCAAGTGTGTGCTGTAATACTGAAGAGCAAGGATGACAATGTATGGACAAAGGGCACAGGAGTTGTCCTCTAACCAGGTCTCAGATGGTCTTTTACATGTGTATTTTATAACTGAAGCTTAAGATGACAAGAGTATGGAGAATCAACTATTGATCTCTTTTAAGCGATGACTGAATCTTCATTTCAGTAAAATTAGGAAGGGTGGTAAATTTGGATTAGATGCTTTATTTTAAACTGTTTCTTGAATAAAAAATAAAATAAAGAAGATGACGGAACTATTTCAGGCTCTCTTCTACTGCAAAACATCAACAATATTCTGCGGAGAAACATATATTACAAACAGTTCTTACCTAGATGATTTGTGGCAAATTGCAGCTCTATGTTGTCTTTTGAGAGCATAAAGGGAGTTGCCATGATTCCTGCATTATTACTTTCAAAGAAAAAGATGATGTTAATAGACATGCATGGATGTACATAAAGAGGGAAGGAATTCATGCAGAATAACAAAGCTATTTGAAAGAGACATAGGGACTGAAAATTCAGTCTTCAGGTATGTGCTTACAACTCTTATGCATCACTTACATTAAAAGGTTCAATGGGCGACCTGATGATTTAAAGTCCGAAGAAAATTTCTTCACTGATGCCAATGAGCTAAGATCTAACTCCATGGTATCAACTTTAGCAGCAGGGATTTCCTTTACTATTGCATCTTTAACATCTTTTCCAGCAGTCATATTCCGGACAGCCATGATGACATGAACTCCACGCAAAGCAAGAACACGGCTAGTTTCAGAACCAATACCACTTGAGGCTCCTGCAAATGGATGTTCATGAGCTAACCAAGTACTGCTAGATCTTAACATTTCATGTCTCTAAATTAAGATACTGTACACACTATACCTAAGAGATTTCAAGTGTGAGCTCAACTGTATACACGTACTTACAGTAGTAATGTCAATTGCACTGTTTACCATAAACCACTAGCAGCCATAGTACGGAAAATGAAGAAGAGTTAACTTAAGAATGTGTATCAAGGATCAATTAACCAATACATGATTATTTTTTTCTCGACACTTGATCTACAAGAAGACTGAGGATATCTTTATAGTATAATACACCAATAGCTTCAATCGGATAGCCTCTTCAATAGTCCAATCTATGCATTGACCGGATTTCGCATTAGCTGGGCCAAATAAACATTGGTAACCAGGTCTTTGACAGGAAATTGCCTGATAACTACATCAAGGAAATCAATATTTCATTCTTTTTCAGCATACATCAGCTGATTCTCAATGAAATTGAATTACCAATTCTGTCTCTCTGGTACAAATTGAAGTCTATCAAAACCCATAAAATAACTACTACTATTGAAAGATTCCAAATTGAAGTCGTACATAGTAGTTTTAGATGGATTTTTCATCTAATTCCAAGAGCTCCATAAATACAGGAGGTTGAATTGTGAAAAGGATTACCACCCACTCTCTTCAAACTTCTTTATATATATAATATATAATAGTAGTGCCCGGCCCGCACACTGAGTAACTTTGCCCGCCAAGGCTTCACCAAATATGCGAAAATCGGTTAGTGCTTTTTGTCTCGATTAGAATATGAACTAAATCACCTATCATTGATGGCTAGGGCACACCCACACACACTCTAATGAAACTGAATATTATGGAGCAATCAAATTTTCTTTAGACGCTCTCTATACATGTTAAAAACTGTATGCAAGCAAAGCAGCCCACAGATTTTCTATGTGAAATTGCTTAGTTCATATCCAGGTGCGGAGCTAGTAAGGGTTTTATACCTAGTTAAAATTATTATTTTTATGCTTATATAGTAGATGTTGAAAATATCTATAACTCCGCTACTGTTTGTACCCTAGCTTACTCGATAAAGGCGTCACCTTTTGTTGTTTAAAGGAAGGGGACTACAATCACACACTAATTGCATGTTACCACCAACAATACACCATAATTAATACTAATCCATACCAAATCGAACAATTCTATTCCGATAATTTTCAATTTTCAAGTTTCAAAAAATGTGAAAAAGGAGATCGAGTGGAACCTGTAACAATGGCGGTAAGTCCAGAGCCATCAATTCCATGTGTAACTTCCTCAGCAGTGGAAGAAGACGAAAACCCAGAAGGCCCATTTCTCTTGAAAAGCCACATGATAGTTTTATGGATTTGTTTCTTCTTGTACAAATATGGAGATGATGTTAACAAGTTATTAGTATTAATAGCTTTAGTTTCACAAAGTATGGTACTATTATAAGCAAACATTGAATGAGATACCTCTCTGCATGATTCATCACTTTTCATAATTTAATTAAGAAATGTTAAAGGGAACAGACTGACTGGAGCCTATGTTGCCAAGTGGAGCTACTAGCCTACACATTTATCCAATCTTACTCACCCTTCATGTTTTCCAACTTCAAAATTACTTCCTCGTTTTATATTAATCGATTACCTTATTAAAAATATTCAAATTATTCAAAATCAAACCATAATTAATAACTAAATTATAAAAATTGATTTATTAATTATAGTATTGAATTATCATATTAACAATTTATAGGTGAGGAAGGATTACTTACACTATGTTTGGATCATTGTTACCCATTATATTGTATTGTATTGTTACTATACCTACAATGTTTGTTTTGATTGTTACTTAAAATGTATTGTACTGTATTGTTAAATTTCGTTGTTACGTAACAATGGAAACCCCTATTTTATGGAACAACCAATTTGGTGTGTTCCAATTGTTACTTAATTTTTTTTTTCAATTATATTTTTATATAATATTTCAAAATAGTATTTTATCTTTACCTTAATTATTTAAATCTAGTCAAACCTCTTACCCTAGAATAATTAAGGATATTTAAGTAAATTTGTAAATTATAATACAGTACGATACAATCTAACCAAATAATTAAAATGTTATTAAACAACAACAAACAATACAATCTAGCCAAACATTGTATCTACTATACAATACAGTACAATAGAGTATAATACAATACAATACATTATGAAACAATAGATAACAATGATCCAAACAAAATGTTAATTTTCTTATTGAGTAGACGTTAACCCATTAAGGATTATTGTATTTACATTTTTTTTCATAAGTGTATTTATTAAATAAATATTTATTAGACTTTCCTGCGTTTATTATTGTGATTTATAATAATTACATAATAAATGCTTAAGTAAATCTTAAAAAATCATCTTGTTTGATAGAACGTCGATATATTGGTAAGTGAAAGTGAAATAACGAAGCATGAAATGATTGAGTCAATACACCGTCTAACAATTACTAATTTGACATTAAATCAGCTGATAGCTTATTGATTGACACGTATTAGTATATATAAAAGTCAATATCGATAAGCTAAATCATTAAGTGTTTGCTTTATTTGTTTACTTACTATATCAAGATAAAATTAATTAAGTTTTTTTTTTATTTAACCTCTACAACTAAAACACTTTCGAAGCCTAGACAAAATTTAGAAGTTTCAAGAGTTTATTAATTTTTTTGTATTTATTTCAAGGGAAAATGATGTGATATACACCTCAATTTTATTATTTAGAGTTGATTTACCCCTCGTAATAAGAATGGTTCATATATACTTATATGATTGTACAATTGACTCACATTTATCCTCTTCCTTTAAAGGAAGTGAAAAATAATTAATTCTAAATTAATTTTTCAAAATTTATCTTAAGAAAATTCATGTTGGATATATTTGATCCTTCTCATGCGTATTTCTTTCTGGCTTCTTTGATTTGACAGCTAATTTGAATTTATTTTGATGTCAAAATTATTTTTTCACAATTTTCTTGTAAATTTTAGCATGTATGCCCCATTTATTTATTTTACAAATACAAAAGGTAAGTCCCAATATATTAACAAAATAGTTTTATATCTCTTTTTCTTATTTTTTTTTTCCTTTTTCACACACTTTTTTTTAAAAAAATCCTCATATTTTTACATTAAAAGGTGAAAGAAAAAGTAAAATAAGAACGAGAAAGTCAAATAATGACAATCAAAGAAGTAAAAAAAATACGGGGAAAAAAGGATCATACATATGCCTCTACATGATTTTTTAATTTTCTTTTTTAAAAATATCATTTAGATAAATAAGTATATGTGCGTCACTTTTATAACGATAGACTTATTGTCACGACTCAAGTCTACATCCTAGTCAAGACATGGTGCTTGAAACAACAAGTGATTCTAAGCTATTTCTTGGTATAACATAATTAAACATATTACATGAAAACTGAAGCGTAAGTTGTAAACTATCACAATTGAATACTTGTATGAAAACCTCTAAATTGAATAAAACGATGTATTGAGACAAGACCCCATGTAGCTAGAAAACAAGTATAAAATAAGAAATAGAAGCAACTAAAGCACGTTCCCAAATAAGAATGACACACCAACTGCTATACTATGAAGAACTACTCTCAATCCACATGCCTAAAAATTCACTTATATGATCAGTAAGGAAAGATACTAAGTATAGAGGAACAACACTACTAGGTGAATTCATATCTATATTATAAGGTGTGAGAGAAATCATAATGAATCTTTCGATTTTACGTATTAAGGAAGAATATAGTGAAAGACCATAAATAAATATTTCTAAAAGAAAATGTACATTTGTGACCTAGCTTTTCAAAATTATATATGAAAAGACTCAAATACGAAAATCATGTCATTTGACATCATATCTATTACTATATACGTAATCATGTATGTTTGAAATGTAAATATATATATATATATAAATATAATGTCTAAATAAGAGTTTCTTATAACTGCAATTTTTGGATGCAAGACTCTACACTTTGAAGCATTATGTCGATGTAGCTTTTAATTTCCACCGTATTAAGGTAGCATATTATAGTGAACCTTCAATTTCTCCACCCATAATTTCCTGGTTTCCTCATTAACAATCTCCATTTCAACATATGATGGCAACTCAGCAAAAAAATCTACTTGCACCTTTATCCTAGCACAACTAGGTCTTGTCTTATTTAATGTAGTCGTATCAAGATGAAAAGATTTTCCCACTGCCTTGGCTATTGAGAATAATGATTCCTTTAGTGAATTTTAGATTCGAGAATTAAATCCAAGTCATTGCTTGGGTTGTGTCTGTTGGAAAATTATATGCACAGCGGAAGCATATTAAGGATCTTTAATGCTTACATGGATAATAGACAACAAATACCGTTTATGCTAGAACACATTAATCATGCTAGAACACATAAACAAATTAAAAGTTAATTCGATAAATACCTCTTGAAGCGTGAGCGGATACCTTCAAGCGAATCTCCAAGTTAAACGGATCTTCAAGCGAATCTACAAGATAGCTATGGTCTTCTACAGTGATCCCAAGTCACATCTGAACTCTCTCAATACTTGGGTGGGCAAGTATCGAATAGAATACTAATTATCACTTTTCTAGGTTAGGAGAATCCCTATTTATAGAGATGTCTTCCTAATCCAAAAAGGACTAGAAAACCTAATTTTTCTAGAAGACTAGAAAACCTAGTTTTTCTAGAAGACTAGAAAAACCCATATTATTCTTCCTTTTTGCATAGAAATAGGATTCTGAGTTCTAGTTAAATATGGGCACTATAGGGACCACAGAATTAATTACCGAGGCTTCCTATTATGGAAATAATTCCAAATAATTAATTTGAATTATTCTTACCATAATAAATTACAAATCATTCCACTAGAAATTCGTAATTGCACTCCTCCATTTCGTAATTCCCCATTAAACACTTATGTAATTCCCCATGTTAAGATTTCAGATATTAATCAATAAATTAAATTACTGACGAATTTAACTTAATGATTAATTTCCTTTAGAGCACTACTTAACTTATTTCATGTGTCGGATTCATAAATCCACTTGCAAGATTTGACAAAATGAAAACTTATAAGTTTCTCAAAAAGGCATATCAATCAATCTCAATAACGAGACATGGATTCCATCAACTAACTTATTATTTCACCAATATATATTATTATCATCCAACTTACCAGGCATATTGACCCATCTCAGAATCTCACCTTTTAATAAATCAAAACGACAATTAATATATACAGATCATAATAGTTATATCAGGATTAAGAATATAAGTACATTTAATAGTTTAGAGAATATGTTTTTGTCAGTCAGTCTAAAACAACTATCTCTACTCGGTCCCGTTCAATACATACAAAATGTACTAGCACAAGAAGTTGGAACTATACCGTTCCCATAATTAGAACAAATTACATATAATCTTGTGCTACAATCGTACCCGATGGCATGTCCAATTTCCATCCTAGATTGTGAACCAAAACTTTATACTTATAAGAACCGATGATTTAATCCTCTGTGTATAAGCTAAAACTCTACACACTAAATCATCTACTATATAAGTAAATAGACACCATAAACGAATATATGATCTATTGAAATTGAGCAAATATTTATTCTCTAATAAATATTATTTGTTAACACATGGTTAATAGTATATATCCCAACAGTGTCGTCCTCTAACTTAAATCTTTCATCATAAATAAGAGGTCTCATTTGGTAGGAATATCCATTCTTGGCCGTGATGCAATAAACACTCTTGGACGTAATATAAACAAAATTTTCAATCAAATTAAACCTCATGAGAATATGTCTATTTAGTAATAACCTATCTTTAACATCACTATTCACGTTGAGTTGTTTTGGTATCTAAATGTGTACACCTTTTAAATTTGGCCATATGAAAATTTACCTACTACAACATAGGTTAAATCTCAATTATATTCATGTAATCCACCCCTTCTTATGTCTATCTAACCCTAGGGATACCATCAATATAAGTAACATTCTTTGATTGGGTTTAATGCGTAAAGGCTAAAGGCATGAGAGAGGAGAGAACATCAAATTTGTTCATAGGCCACTTGATTGAGATCCTACAGCCACGAAATATAATGGAGATGCGTTGGATGAAATTAATTTAAATGCACAAATATATAAAACTTGTGAAACTCATATACATTCTGAAATATAGATACATATGAAGAGAGACAAGCAAGAAAGGAATGGAAGCAAGCTGAAATGAGAGAGACAAATAAGAGAGTTTTTCAGATACATGCAAATTTTATATATTTGGATACAGTGTATCTTGAAAAAAATTCATCTAATCTAACTTACGTGTATCTTAGAACATATATTTATTTCACCATATCATCTTTTTATCTCACATAACCGAACATACTTTGTCTCTTCATAGTTTCTCCCTTACTCTTTTCACACGTAATCTTTGTTGTTACTCAAATGACAAATCCATGGATCAATAGTTGACATCCTCAATGAGCATTCTAAACCTATTTTGGTGAATTTTTTACTGTCACAGATTTATTCTATAAATCAATAGTCTCTCTTTATTTATTTTTTATAGGAGGACCAATAATATTTTCATGGTGACTCAAATGCCTAATAGTGGATTAACGATGAAAATGCTTAACAAGCATCAAAATTAATTCTGGTGATCTTTTTATTGTGACAAGCCTATTCTATAAATCAATAATCTCTCTGTTATTTTACTTTTTTAGGAGAATCAATAATTGTATTTCCACATAATCTCCATGGCGAATCAAACACAATCTATAGATCAACATGAAAATGCGTAATGAACATTCTAAACCTATTTTGGTGAGCTTTCCATTGTTACAAGCCTATTCTATACGTCAATAGTCTCTCCCTTATTCAATTTTTTTCTCGATAAGATCAGTAGTATTTTCACTTTATCTTCATAGTGACTCAAACATTCAATTAATAAATCAACAGTATGAAAATGCTCAACATGTATCATAAACCTATTTTGATGACCTTTTTAGGTCTCATTTATTTGTACGTAATGGGCGTTTGATTTTTAGGTTTGAATCTTAATCATCAAGATTCATTCCATTAAGTTCATTTATTTTATTTATTTTTAAAAAAAATCTCTAAATGAGTCTTAATAAATCAAATCTATAACAAAGTATCATTCAAACTCTATTAAAATAATAAGCGTTCTTTTCATGAACAAATTCTCTTCTTCCTTGCTTCTCTTTTGGACAAATTTCAAGTTTCTTTCTTTTCTTTTCCAATCAAGTACCATCTTTTTTTCTTTTGAATAAGTAAGTTTTAATAATATTGTATCTATCTAATATTTCTAATGTATAAAATATTCTCGGATGAATTGATATTTATGAGAATCCTTCTTGTCACAATTCGTTTGTTGTCAAAACTTTTTTGGAAGAAGTTATCATTGTTTCTTGAGAAAAAATTGTTTGAGAAAATAAATAAATCATTTTTTTTTATAATCTTATTCTTGAAACAATTGTTTGAAAGAAGTATTTTGGGTTTGAATTATAACTTTAATTGATATAGTGTTTAATTTCTATTTTTAAAAAAAATATTATGCACATTCAAATATTGTAAACAACAATCTTAATTATTTAATATTCAGATTTCGAAATTATATTTTAATATTCAGATAAATATTCAAATTATAACATTTAAATTTTAATGTTAATCTTAATATTTACATGTGTATTCATATTCAAACATGTTCATTTTAATGAAAATAAATGAGACCTTAATGTGACAAGCCTATCTTATATAAGAAAACAAAAGAAGTAAAAAAAAAAAAAAAGAAGGATAAAATGAAAATAAAATAAATAAAATAAAAATAGTAGGCTGAGGCTGTCTTCTCCTTCCTAAACCCAGCAGCAGCCACCATTCTTGTTGAGAGACAGAGCCCTAAACGCCCGAATCTGCTAAACCACCATTGACAGTCAGGGGCGTTATTATCAGGTAAACAATTACAGAAACTAATTTCCTTCAATCGAGAAAGAAATAACAAAGAGAAAAAAAACAAAAACAAAAAAAACAAACAAACGTCGAGCCAAAAAAAGAAAAGAAAAAAAAAATCCGTTCTTCTCTTTTTCTTGCTAGTTTAAAACCCTACCTAGTTCTCTGGGAGTTTTTTTTATCCTCCAGCTTTTATCTCTGCTGCGGCGTAGGCGACTGCATTGTTTATTGAGGTATCTTTTTTTCATTTCTGTTTTCACCTTTTGATGTTCTGAATTTATTTACCTTTCTATACCTTGTTTTACACTCAAAATTTGTTCTTTATCGGTGGGTTGGTGTTAATTTCGTGTAAAAATCGAGTTGGTTCAATTGTTGTTTTTTTTAGTTGGTGGGTGTTCATTTTATACCATTTCTTGATTTTTGGTGTTACTTTGTGTTCTTCATTAGGTTTTAATGGAGAAATCTTGATGAGCTTTAACACATACATGGGTTAGCAATTGAAGTGAAATTTTGTTACATTTCTGTTAAATTTCATTTCTGGGGATTGTTTGTTGTTTGATTATTCCACTTCTAAATTTTCCCTATTTCTTTAGGGCGGTGGGGGGGGGGATGTGATGGCGGAATTGATATAGAAATGAACAATTAAATAAGGAAAACAAGCACATATAGAAGTAAAAACCCTTATAGGCAAAAAATGGAAATGAACCAACTTACCTCCTATTAAGATTCATATGTTTTTTTTTAAAAAATTAGTGTTTGTTAATTATGTAACTTGATCAACCTGCTATGTTTTTTCTTTAAGAAGAATATACTACTGATGAAACAATCTCCCTGAAGGTGCATGTCTCGTTGGAATTCGGAGAGGTTTACTTACAATGGTTTGATGTATGTTACTGATGCTTGTCTTCTGAAGGGATAAAGCCGCAGTCTTGTTCATAACATCGACACTTTTAAGGTTGAAACTTTATTTATACCTTGGTTCTGAGAAGGCCCATAAACAGTTTTATCAGCTGATATCTGGGGGTCCTATGGCGATCGTCAAACCAGAGGTATGAGATAACTTCTTTATGTTCAAATGACACTTGGATGTATTTATCTATTAAAAAGGCTACTTGGTTATGATCTTTATGAATGTAGGAGACTCTTAACTTCTATCCCTTTTATCTTCATCCAATCACATTCCTTTTAAGGCTGTCTTATATCAGTTGCTTGGTCAGGCTGTGAGTTGCATTCACTTAAGGTGTTATGAGATCCCTTGATTCGGGAATAGTAGTTGTTTTGTTTTAAGATGAACTGGCTATGCTACATATTTTTTTTTTTTACTTTTCTTAAATTTGAAGTCGGATACTGCATGGAAGAGCTAGGTGTTTCTTAGTTTATTGATGGCATGTTGTGCCACGACACAAGATGCGTCATATAGATCACAGCCCTGAAATGTTGTAAGCATTAAAATGATCCTGTTTGAGAACTGATAATGACAGCTTTAGCATGAAGGGTAGAGATAAGTGGAACCATCCCTTTCTTCATCTAACGAAATAGTAATTTTTTTGGATAATGGCCAAAATCCTCTTTTGCATGGGAATGGAGTGTGACATCCTGCATCACACCTTGATTTTTATTGCATTTCCAATGCTCCCCCTTTATTATGTTCCAATCAGCCAACCTTGTCCAAGATCTTCTGCTAAATATGCGCTGCTGTTAATTCTATACAGATGAAGTCATATATCTGGCTCGAAACTGCTGATGGTTCAATCCAAGAAGTGGAGGAAGAGGTTGCCATGTTTTGCCCTGTGATATGCAGGGAATTACTTCAAAATGGCAAGGGATCTTCGAAAAATTGTGCAATATTACTTCCTGAACGAGTCAATCCTGCTAACTTAGAGTTAATACTGGAGTTTTGTCGGTTCCATCAAGTTCCTGGCCGTTCTAACAAGGTCTCTTTCTTGCTTCTTTTAAAGCAATGCATAACCCCCCACCCCCCACCCCCACCCACCCACACACAACAACAACCACACACACACACAATGAAGGAAAATCAGGGCTTAGTATGGTTATGTAACATGATGTTCAATCATTTGGCTTCCACTAAGTGTAACAGTTGTCATTTACATACCTAGGAGCGCAAGAAACACGATGAGAAGTTTGTCCGGTTAGATACCAAGACATTATGTGATTTGGCTTCTGCTGCTGACAGTCTTCAGCTAAGGCCTGTGGTTGACCTTACGAGCCGTGCACTTGCTCGGGTGATTGAAGGCAAAACTCCCGAGGAAATACGTGAAACTTTCCATTTGCCTGATGATCTAACAGAGGTCTGTCTCACTTAGCAGAGAACTTAGATATCCTTCTACTACCATAATATGGTTGTTCTTACATTGAAGTGGTATTTCTTCAGGAGGAGAAGTTGGAACCTTTGAGAAATATGACGGATGATCCACGTATCCGCCTTCTAAATCGACTCTATGCAAGAAAAAGGAAAGAATTATATGACAGAAAGAAACTAAAGGTGCTTTGACATTTATCTCACGTTGTAATCTCACTCATGTTTATTTATATCGGTAATTTTTGTGTGATTGTATATGCATCTCTCGTTCTGCATTAATTCATTAACGGTTAACTGATTTTCATTTACATTTTCCAGAATGTTGATGTAGAAGAAGAGCCCCGCGTAGATGAAAGATCAGTTGATGATCTTTTGTCATTCATAAATAGTGGAGATCAAGGTACAATTGTGGACTTCATTTACACTCTCATTTGTTGTGTAGAGTTGCACTAACTTCTACAGATTATATAAGTAAGATATTTGAACTACCACCTCTAGTTACATTTTTGGGGGGTGAAGTTGCTCATCATAGCTTCCATTCCCTCGGTCTCAATTTATATGGCTTAATTTGACTTGGTAGGGAGTTTAAGAAAGAGAACTTTTGAAACTTGTGGTCTAAATATAGATATCTGGGTGGTTGTAAATCATTTCATCAGGGTAAAATGGGCACTTTGAAGTTAAATTACTGAATATAGAATTGTGTCATTTTTTTTTTGGGACTGACTAAGAAGGAAAGTGACCATATAAATTGGGACAGAGGGAGTAGTTTGCCAAAACTATGATCAGGGCCATCTGTTCTTATGCTTTCGATGAATCAATTGCATAATTTTTTTTTCCAACAAGTAAATATGTTTTGCTGCATAATCATCATATCTGTAGTCTGTATGGTCGCCGGACCTTATAATACTGTAATCTAGTTTTGTCCGAAGGACTTGACTTTGTCATTAGTAGATGCACATGAGTAGGCTAGCTAATAAATTTATGTGGAACTGTATACTTTTCGTGTTTGCAAGCCCCTATCTGAAATAGAATAGTTTTTTAACCAACCTTTTTCGTTTTCAGAACCCTGTTCTTGTCTTGTGTGTGACAAGTTCCTTCTTTTAACTGTATCATGACTATCTTTTTTTGCAGACTCAAAGGGTGTAAGAGTAACAAAAAATAAAAAGAAATCTCGAGGGAGAAAAGAACAAGCTAGAAATTCGTCTTCAAATAATGAAGCTGGAAAAAATAATAAGGTTGGTATCTCATGTACTCTAGGTTCTTTTCTGTTTCTTTCTATTATGTTTTATGCTCACAGTGTAAGAGAAGAGTGTGTTTCTTGTTACTATCTTCTATTTGTTTTGATATGATCCTTGCTGGTACTCAGGAATCTAATTGCCTTACATCTGGCTGCCTGAATGGTGACACCAGCGATGGGTCTTCTCCAAGTAGAAATTCTGAGCTGCAAAACTCACCATCTGCAATGTTTTCATCTAAGCTCGACTTGGATGATTTTGATATTGATGATGAGTTAGATCCAGCAAGGAAGGAAGAAATTGACAGGTTCGTTCATCTTGTATTAGTGTTCTAGAGATATACTTTGTTATTCTGACTATATGACATGACTGCATTTCTGGTGATAAATTATTTATGTTTATATCTCTCTCTTTTGATAGATTTTGGTAATGTTTATTTGGGTAAAGGGTAGACTAGTTCCCTACGGGTAGCGTACCACACTTTCTATTTCTGCAGAGGTTGCATACCTGTTCTAAAAAGCTCATTGAAACTGTCTGTTTCCCTTCGTTTTTTGGATAAGGAACTATGTACATCCCCCGTCCCTTCGTTTTTTGATAAGGAACTATGTATATCCCTTGTTCTCTGGTAAGCCCAAAGGATTGCATACACCAGGGCATACTGTATGGCTTAAAAGTTAACTTAGCCCTGTTATGCATATAACTGACCCCCTCTACCAATAAAAGAAAAGAAAGACAGAGAAAAGGTTGGAGATAGGGTTGGAGATAGAATCTTCCCAACATCCCATGCTTTTGCGGAGCTTGACTTTTTCCTGTGTAATAGATCCCTGATCCCCTGGGAAAAACTTTAGATTCTAAGACTGCATCTAATATCGTTCACATTTTTGACGATCCGTCTTTTGTCCATCCAAGTCGATGAATTTTCTCTGTTTCATTTGTTTGACCTGCTCCCTTTGTACAAGTTTCAACCCTTACTGTCATTAATGTCTTGCTTGATTTTGTATACTGGTAGTTTTCCTATTTATGCTAACTGCAATTATATCAACGTTATAATTCTTGGATTCTTCTAGCTGGAATCTTCTTACCTATTATAGTATATATGGATTTATTTAATTGATGTGTAACTGTCATATCATCCACGTGTTATGGTGCATGGATAAGTGTTTATAAATCTTTATTATGTAGCAGTGGTCATTTCCTATTTTTTGTCCTTGAAAAATGTAGAAGTTACATCTGAATTTTTGTCTTTGGAGTAAGAGGTCTCTGTCTGTGTGATTACTATCTATAACAGCGAGATGTCTCTGTATCTGTCTTAGCATGGGCTGCTATCGTCTGTTTTGGGCAAGAATTCTTATAAAGTTTCCCATGGTAAGATGTGTGATTTCTAACTAGTTTTGTATTTCTATATTGCAGGGAGGTTGAGGATTTTGCTCGGAGACTAGACTCTGTCTGGCCTGATAGGATACAACAGATTTTGTCTTTGGGTCAGGAGAGTAGACGGCTTAGACCAATTTCCATGAACGGAAATGGTTCCATGAAGAGATGTACAGGTAGATCTTTTACTTTTCCTGAACCAAACATTTATTGATAACTTACACCTTGTTTGGATGGTATGCTTTATATTTTCTTCTCATTTTGTCTTTACTTATTACTATTTAATAATTCTATTTTATCTTTTACCCTACCTTTTTAAAGTAGCTCTACCCCGTACCCTACTTCTCTGTAGATTTGTCATTCAAATTATGGTATGTGTCATTATGTATCGATGGAGAATGATATAATCTCTCCAAACATTGTATTCATTAGAACAATATAGTATGATACAATACAAGACATTATGAAACATTATGTAACAACCATCCAAACAGAGTGTTGAGGAAAGTACAATATTCTTTTGGAAAGATCTTGCTGAAAAGTATCCTATCCGTAAGACTGGAGTTTCAAGGAGACTCTTTCTATCATTCTAAATACCAAAAGTACAAGAAATTTAGACTATTTAAAAGAAGTTGAATTTAACTGTAGAGTATGGTAGTACGTGGACTTGACCTGATTGCTTTCAGTTTTATCCAGCACTCATCGTTAGAAGAGTAAATTAAATACCAGAAGTACAAGAATTTTTAGGCCATTTTGAAGAAGTTAACATTCTTAATCGTAGAAGAAAATGGTTGTATGGAGACCTGACCTGATTGCTCTCTGTTTATCCAACATACATGGTTATAGGAGAGTAAATTTAAAGATGAAAATTGGAAATGGTGCCTCGGTAGTGTCAGCAATGGTTCCAGATTTAATGTGGGACGTCATTGATTTGTTTGCACTTCCCAAAGAACTATAAGTATCCCTTGAAGTCAAACTGTCTCTTTTGCTTAATGTGTCACATTTCTGATTTCCCACTGCAAGGTTTCCCTGGTTGTGTCGGTGATATTTAACCTAGTTTATTTCAAAATGTTGCTCTCGAAACAGGCGAATAAATGAACTTATTGGTGCAGCTGTCTTTTTTCTTGTCATAGTTGCAATGATTCTTTTAAGACATAATTAGCATAGTATTTTAGTTTGAATGTTTGTCAAGTGTCAACCCCATGCATGATTTTTTCTTTTGATAACCATGGTGTCCGTGCCAGCTCACGTGCACCTCAACTAACTCCACGGGATACCTCCCTCCTCCCCCCCGGCCCCATGCATGATTTTTCTCACGACCTCATTATTTTATTTATGAATCACCTGGCAGTGGCCCTTTCTTGTTGAGTTGCTTCAAGAGATGGGAATGCTCTTTTTTTTATAAAGTTAAAGTTGTTTTCTTCAGTATTACCTCCAAAAAAATTACGAGCTATTTTCATAATCACATAGATCCTTGAAAATCTACTAACTGTTCTACTTCTTCTATACCTTCTTCTTTTCACCAAAAATACAACATGTTAATGCAATTTTCTTTAACCTTCTGAATAATGTTAGTAATATTCAAGACACCTGAGGTTTCTCTCTCTAAATAGCCCACCAGACACAAGCAGGTACTATAGACCCCATCGAACAACTCAAAAGATCAGCAGTATGTTCTGGCATCACCCAGGGCTCTTCAGAAATGCTGAGAACCATGTGTCATACCTGAACAGTAATCGTACAGAGTAGGAATAAGCGGCAATCAGTTTCCTCTTTCTCATGACCAAAAAAAATCCGGAGACAATCTGGAAGCCTCTTTTCTCGATTTTTTCCTGGGTGAGACATGCCCTTCTAGAGACCAACTTAGGTGAAACATTTCGCCTTGGTTGGGTTGTTGCACTTCAATATTTGTTTCAAGAGATGGGATAGTTTATCAAGGGGTGTACAGTTTTGTGGCTAGGTTCTAGTTGGGAACTAATATTACTATTGATTTACTTTGCACTTCCTCCCAATGAAAAAATAAACAGAAAGACTCGAAATCAACATGAAATGGCTTGATTTAAACAAATGTCTGTTTTTGTGCTAGAAGCTTGCGTCTCATTGGGGAGTTTGTAATCTTTGCAGCAGGTGTGGACCGGGGATAGTGATGGAAATGGTGGACAAACGACAATGCGTTTTTTTTCTTTTTTGTATACAGCTTGAGCTTAACATGGCAGGTTGTCTGTCTCTGCTGTTGCAACAAAGACTTTGGTATCCATTTCATGTAAAGTTTCCTGTCAAGCTGCCAATAGCAAGTTCGTGTCCCTGGATACACACCAGGTTCTCAAAGTGTACTGAAATATCAGAATAGAAGGAAAGTTTCTGTTGTTTGTTATTATGGAATTGGCAAAACTTGTGCATTTCAAAACGCTGAGATTAAGTTTATAGCTTTGCACCTAGATTCCAAAGTTTCTCTTTTAAACCATGGTTTTGATTTCCCATCTTCTCTTTAATTATATAAAGTCCAAATGTTTGTTGTAACCTCCCACCCTTTTTTCGTTATTTTGTTTCATTTTTTAATTTAAATTTGCTTCTCTTTTCCACCCATAAAAGGTAATGTATAATGATCATTCCCCCTTCCCATTAAATTGCTTCATACCTAAAGGGATTTGAAAATCTACTTGACCAACACCAATGTATATCACATTTACAAATATAGAAATCGTCCTTCTGTTTCAAATTCTACATGTGAAACTCCATGACTGTATCGTTTAAACACTACAGGAAACATATGATTTGAATTTCAACTATTAATTACTGGGATTTTATGGTAACATAAATTAGTTTTCTTCTATATATGGCAAGCATATATTTTTACCAGAATGAAAAACAAAAGAAGGCACTCTGCTAAATGACTCTGCTTGGGGAAATAGCAAAAATTGAATAATCCAAGAGAGTAAGTAAGAACCAAGGTGTCAAACTGACAAACACTACTCTTCATGATCTATATTTTAACTATAACTGACACCTTACTGCAAAACTATTTTATTTTTTTATTTATAAAAAAAAGATGAGCAAACAAAAGTTGTCTGTCTATAAATAGAAAACAGTAGCAATTTCACATGGAGTTCTATTAATATTTTTGTGTAATATGTAGAGTGGGTTTCAATAGTATATAATGGCAAGGAAGAAGTAGGTCACGGTCGCACCATAGCCCCAATTCGACCGCCAAACGACATGTGCCAATACTTACACAAACACAAAGCCCTTAAGCTAAGCTATTTTATTCATAATTTTGTTAAAAAGTATTATGTAGTAATTATTTTGAAATTAATTTTTAGTGAATATATTACTATAACAATTATAGTTAAATATAAAATGATAAAACAATATTCAAAGTTAAGATATAGATATTTTGCTTTCTTTCTGAAAATTCAACTTCATTGCGATATTATCTTTCACCAATTCCTAACAAAAGAACTTTTGATTTGTATCATACGGAATACAATAACCCAACAAAAGATTTATAGTAATACCAATAATAATTAATATTTTTTAATCAAATACTCCATTTGTTTCTATTTATATGTTGTTTTTATTAAAAATAGATTGTCTTTGATGTTTGTCTTTTCACAAAATCATGCATAAATGCTGAGGCATATTTAGAGAGGGGTCACTGGATTCACGTGAACTCATGCTCTCCTCTCGAGATCATATATTGTAGCGCTATATTTTTTTAAAATATTGAAATATAAATGTGTGAACTCACACTATAATGTTATGACGCGATGCACCTCTCTACGTGAGTCTATAAATTTGAATTTTATATTTACCTTATTTTATTTTTCTTTCTAAAATTAGATAAGACCTCTCTTAGTGGTTATTAATTGCCCTTGTGACATTTTAATGGCTTTCAATAATTACCTAAATGTCGAATCAATCAAATTTATATCTTAGATCAACTTTTTTATAATAGTGCACCCTTCATACCCTTTGGAGTGGTCCAGGGTTTTGTGCTTGAAAATTTAATGTTGGAAGTCTTAAGTTCGAAATCCCTTGCCAGCGAAAGCGAGGAGTTTGCCTTCTGGATCGAGCTCGTCGCACCGGACTTGCTTAGTGCGGATTAACTCTCTATATGATTTGTAAGCTATTACATAAAAACAAAATTTTTACCCACCAAAATTAATTCATTTCATTTATCAAAAACTTGACTTCAAATACCGGAATAAGGTTATGGAGTAATTAATATCTCCACTACGTCATCTCTTTTCAGCCACGTATTTTATCCAAAACCTCCAACAACCACGTGTATTCATAATCTCCTCCCCTTAAATCTCTTACTTATTACTCTGTTCTCCTCTCAGTCAGTTTTTCAACTTACATGTAGAGTAGTTCTTCATCATCTTCAACAAAAAAACAAATCACCATAAAAAATAAAAATAAAAAATTCTTAAAGAAAAAATGTCAGGTGGAGTTGGTCCATGTAGTGACATTCTTAAAGACGAAAACACTGAACAAATCATGAACAATTCCCAGAAAAAACCACTACAACAACCACAACAAAACAGAGGATTTTTCACTTTTCGACAGCTCAACGTCCTCGCCATCATAATCATCTTTTCTTCAAGTGGCATGGTGAGTATTGAAGATTTCTGCTTCGTTCTATTCTCCCTAATTTACATCTACTTCATCTCCAAAATTGCCTTTCCCCAAATTTCTCCTAAAACAGAGCAGCCCCCTGTTTTCGGCGAAAAAAACAGAGTATTAAATCTTTACGTCTCAATTGGAGCTCTGGTTGGACTATTCCTCCCAATACTTTATATTTTCGAAGGAATTTACGAGGGAGATAAAGAAGGTATCAAAGCAGCAGCCCCACATGTTTTCTTGCTAGCTAGTCAAGTTTTCATGGAAGGATTAACGTTTACTGATCAATTTTCGCTGCCTATAAGAGTTTTTGTTCCAGTTTTTTACAATTCGAGGAGGATTTTTACGATTATGGAGTGGTTGAAGACTGAAATATCGAAAGTGGATGAAGAATATGGAGGGAATTTGAGGAGGGTGCATATGGGTAGAGGATTAGCTACTGCTAATATGGTGTTTTGGTGTTTTAATCTGTTTTGTTTTTTGTTGCCTGTGTATCTTCCTAAGGCCTTTAAGATATACTACTGCGGCCGCAAATTAAAAGATTGATTAATGTATAATTTTTTGTTTTCATCTTGCAAAGGATTCAACTAGTTTTAGTATGTATATTAATGGTGACATGTAAATGGATTTGTATTTCTCTTTTGAGTCTGTTTGTACATAATTTAATTGATCGAGATATGCATAAATACAGTTAACTGCAAATAGTAATGCTGTTTTGGATATTGGAAATTTCAATTTCCATTTCTTTAACAAGAGGGAGAAAAATGCAAATTATTAATGTTGAACTTAATAAATTTTGGATCTTTTTTATATTAATGTTGTTTGGTTTACATATTCGCTTTTGCTTTACATACTTGTTTCTGGTGCATCTCTTGCTTTAATCGAGGGTAGTATAGATTGTTTGATGGACCCGAAATGCTGCTGCTTATTAGTTCCCTGCCTCCAATCGATATGAATGGTTTTTTAGACTAATCTAAGACCACACTTTTCCCTTTTGAGTCCGATTTTCGGTGCCTAGCCCAAAGAAGGCAAGCTGAGGCATAACAAAGGCTTTATAGACTAAATCTAAGACCAAGTTTTTCTAAGACCACGCTTTTCCCTTTTGAGTCCGCTCTTTGGGTGTTTAACCCAAAGAAGGGAAGACGAGGCATAACAAAGGCTAAGGTTACCAGAAATCACTATTCTTGGCCTTACCTAAAGCCATCTACCCACCACTATTCTTGGGATTACCTAAAGCTATGTACCCACCACTATTCTTGGGATTACAAGGGTCTATCTGAAAAGTGGCATGTACCTACCACTATTCGTGGGATTATATTATATGTATGGAATATGTTATTGTCATATATAATAACATTAATCAGCTAAAACATGATCGATCTGAATAACATCCCAAACAACACTTGTGAGTCACACTCCTTAATATTTACTTGAAGCTTTGAAATAGAAAACCGACAATATTGTAAATCGTAATGAATATAATCACATTCGGGGTGAACTTCCTATATTTGTTTTCTGAGAGGGAAGAATACGATCAACAGCCAGTAACATAAGGAGAGAATGCCAGTAAGGCAGTATCCGATGGGATCCCAACTGTAGAAGTGCTACCTTTTAGCAAGTCTATTCGTCGATGCAAATCAGAATAATCAACCCAGTGGAAGCCTGGAAATGCAGGCCTAAGAGGAAGTGCTACCTTTTAGCAGGCCAATTGGATGCAACTCAATATTAATCGAGCCAGTAAATCTCAAACACCAAATGTTTTAAACAAAATAAAAGAAAGAAGGCTATAAATGAGGGGAAGGGTTGATTTGCATGTGTATTATACTAAACGGACCGCAAGCACCAACTGCCAACTTGACTGAACATCAAATCAAAAACCCGACAACCCTAAGGGGCAGTCAAACATAGCAAATAAGCACCAAAAATGCAGGAGAGCTCAGAAAAGAAAGACAAGCAGTTGGTCTGTGAAAAGCTGGGACCATTTTATCAAAAATTGTTTCTATAATCATATATTGTTCAAACTAAAATGAGAAGTTGGCGAGCTGCCATAGCAGAAAATAATGAGCAATGAGACTAAATTTTTTTAAAACCCAGCTTGTTACAGAATCTGTAAGCTGCAAAAAGAAGGGTACCCTAGCCAAAATGCAGCAGCAACTCCCGAGAAGCAAACGGGATATAAGCTACTCTAGAAAACCTTAATTCAACTGTAACTGTGACAGAAGACCACAGGTAAAACGGAACCTCTGCTGAACTGACTAAAAACTGCACAATCTGGTATAATCAAGAAATACTTGTATCCTAAATTATGGTTTTTGCTTTGGAATGTACCTTGTCTTAATAGACTTATCAGGCTTCTGCCTAAACTTAAGTTTAGAATTGCCATGGGAAGATACATTAGAAACTCCAGTATTTGTCTGCTGGTTATCAGCTTTGACAAGAACGCCATGCTCCTGATCATCTGATGATGGGGCTGCTTCTGAACTGCTGTTTTGCGCATCTGGATGTCCAGAAACTTCAGTGTCATTGGAAAGGACTAATGTAACATGATCCCCGGAGATAGCCTCCTTCCATCCTACATTCATTTGCAGACAGGTCAGACGAAAATGAAGCGGAAAATAAGTCGGTAGAAACTTAGAGAGAAACACGGATAACAGCATAGGGAACATACTCTGAGAGAGAAAAGCTTTTGCAGAAGTACTGCAAAATCCCAGACCTTGATGAGCATTACCATCCGAAACCTGACATGTGTAATTCTTACTTTTGCCAGTAGGGTTGTCCATAGAGCACGATCGCAAACAATTTGCAGTGGATGAAATCTGATTATCCAACTTTCCACTCATCACAGCCTCTTCTGGATGTTGTCCACTTCCATGCCTGCTCACAGGCCTCCAGAGCTTCACAGCTGCCCCATTTGACCCACCCTGAAGAGCATCTTGCTTTGCTGGTTTCACTGCAAGATTACACTTTTTAGTCATGGCTGGTTCTGTGCTGTCGAAGTTGTCTCTTTCTACAGCAGGACAGTTACCCAGTCCGGGAGTGCTGCAATTTTTCATTGGAACAGAAATAGAACCAATCATCACTTCACAGTTACTCTGATTTTGATCTATTGCCTCCTTCTGTGGCTCCGGTCTGAAGCGCTCACCATTTAGCACTCTAATTTTTTTTGTCCAAATCTTACTGCTATTAACAGGGGCACCTCGGTCTTTAAAAACTCCATGCTTCTGCACAGGTTCAAGTTTTTGTACTTGATGATTCTGGTTGTTATGGGAACCATTTCGCCCCATTCTTTGTGACTTTGGCACTTGCCACTGGGTAAGGGGGAAATGCCGTCGACTCTGTGCAGATACTGGTTGGGGCTCAACATCCTGAATTTCTACCAGATCCAGATGCTGGTTAGAAAGATTAAGTTGTGCTTCGATGTTCATAACTTCATTGTTAGAGAATTGTACAAGTTCAAGGCAGGAGGAGGTATCGTCAGATACTTCAGGAGTACTTGAGTTAGAATCAGATACTGCAGCTGAAAGGATGGAAGATTCTGCCATTGGAACCTCCAAATCACCTCTTTCCCAATTTGATTGCTCCCTTTCTCTCTGTTCCTTCTGTCTGAGCTTTTTCTGTTTTTTCCTTTCCAACAACTCAGCTTGCCTACCAACAAAATAAGAAGAACGATGGCAAAAATGAGTTGCTGCACAGCTGAATATATAATCATGTATTCCCTCCGTCCATCTTTACTTGTCTAGTCCTAAAAATAGATGTCCAACAATACTTACCCATTTGTGTCCATTTTACCCTTGCTATTAGATAGCATTCTAATTCAATATCTAATACATTTCCTAAAGCATTAAATTTAATATATTAAAAGGGTAATATAGTATATAACCCCCCCTACTATTTTTTGTTTCTTAAAGTGTGTCAAGTCAATAGTGGACAACTATTTTTGGACAAAGGGAGCATCTTTTTGTTTTATAACCATGAAGCCCGCAAGGGCTAGTGACGAACAGTTTGGGAACCAACAGTGTCTAGATCAAAGCCCCACCAACAAATCGTGTAATTTTATTTTTACGTAAGTGATAAAATCTTCATTTGAAGTAGAACAGGATATGCTATGCGTGTCAAATAGTTTTCTCCACATAAACAGGATTGTAAATGCAAGAACCTGCGTCCTCAAAACATGTGAAAATGGTTTTTAAATCTCCTTTACCATTTCAGGGATTGACAACCAAATGAAAAAGTAAAACTGTTTGCTACTCAAAATGCAATATGCTATTCTGCTTAAAGGAGGGAATAAACTCCAAGAGCACAACTTCACAACATATTTTTTTTCTCAAAATAGTCAAACACCAAGTATGTAGACTTTCTTTTAACACTTCATTCCATACGATAAAAAAAAAACTTCTTTATCAATTACTGACTAGCCAGCCAAAACATCATAAAATCAATAATCAACCAAGAGCCATAATTCTTAGTACAATAAAGGGGGGAAAGGGAAAATATGAAATACCACATCATAAATTACTGACTGCTTACTAAGAACATCAGAAAAATGATGATCAGTAGAAAGCCATAATCACTAGTGGGACACATGAAAAGGCAATATCAGAGAACAAAAGATATGGTAAAAAGTGCTCACTTTTTTTGAGCAGCTTCCTCCTCTTCAAAAAGCAACTTCTGGCATCTCAAAGCTTCAGCATCTTTGTCTGCAAACCATGCTTTTACCTGCGCATAACAAGACACAAGTCACTTTGGATGTTGGTTTGAAGGACAAGGTCAGTCTGATACAAAGAAAGGAAAAACTAAACAGAGTGCTTAGCAATTAACAGCATTTTCAGAAAATATTAAGAACAGAACCCAAAATATTCATTTCATGCAATATGGTGGCATTTCATATAGACAACACGCAAAGCTGGCAAGTTCTCAAGAAATAGACAAGAAGGAATTAAGAGGTGAGGTAGAAAGACCTACCAGTTTCTGTTCAAAAAGGAAGCTAGTGCAAGCTACCAAGTTTTTCAGCTCAGGACCTTTTTTGGAAGCATCCCCATCAAAAACATATTTTTGCAGAGACTCAGCTGTACCAGCACATAAAAATGTTCTTTCGCTAGCATCATCAAGGACGCTAAATAACTCCCCAGAGGTAAGCTTGGAAGGTATACCTTGAATGAGGTCCTGCAAATTGACAATGAGCATCATCATTGGCTCTTTTTGCTCAAAGGGTATCGATAGAACTTGACAGGGAGTGGAAATAGATTACTTACCAACAAAGCTAAGCCAGCCTTATAATAATCTTGGGGAAGAGTCCAGACCGCCGGTTTTCGCATAGATGTTGCCAGGTCCTGAACAAGTGAAGATCCAGAAAGATCCTGAAAGACAGTAACAACCACAGAATGTTTCTTTAAGTCTGAAGGTCAGCAGAATGGCACATTAGAATATTCTCATATACAACATTTCAACAGTGTCACTTTAGATAGTTTTACTACCAGTTCTAAGCTTGTCATACATACAAGCTAGAGGAATCTAGCATGGATAGACATTTATATGAATAAAGAGGTAGTCTGAACAAAACACAGATCCTTAAATCTCTGCAGTTAGCAATTTATTTGTGTGGTGATTATCAGTGAATATTACAAGTCGCCACCTCCCTAACATAAGAACTAAGCCAATATTTTTCTCATAGAAAAAAGGTAGAACATGCAGAATACAAATATGTTACTTCACACATATAAGTCAAGAAATGTAAGAAGCACCTTAAAGCACATCACCAATAATCCTACTATAATCACTGCAAGTAATATGATGATCTTCACTTATATTTATGCGTCAAATTTTCATTTTAAAGAACTGCTTCAAATCCCCAGACCCCACTCTGTGTGAATACACTGGGTATGTTGTTGTTGTTGTTGTAAAGAACTGCTTCAAATTCCAGGGAAATAAATACTTAAACAGAGGGAAAGTGAATCTGGTAATTACCTTTATTGAAACATCATGCAATGATACAACTTCCTTAATATCATCAAGTGAGAGCTGCAAGTAAAATTACATAAAACATAAATTACCATTATGGAACAATGGACACAGAAAAACACCCTATGAGAAAATTTAGGGAGATGAGATGGGGGAGTACCTTATCCCAGAACGCTCCCAGCAGATCCCTATATTTGCGAGACTCCTGCAAAATTGAAAATATAACAAGATGCACATGGCAGCACATCCACACTCAAATTATTGACAAGTAAACAAATCTGCACTAAGTTTTATAATAAGAAATAGCAAAAGTCACCAGATCGGAAATTAAATTGGAAATGGTCATTTACATATGCAAACAGAAACCTTTTCCCCCCTTCTCTGGGAGTATAAAGCTATATAAAAAAAAACATCTAGATATACCTTATCAAAGTTGTTTAAGGCTCGACGATGTAAACGCATATGCCTTCGATAATTTATAGGGGAATAAAATTCCCGTGAACATTTTTCACACTTCTGATATTTCGCTGGTGTTAGCATAGGCCAACCACCAGCATTATCTGCACAAAGAGCCACATAAGTCAATCAATTCTCATGGTTTCAACCAGAGCTCCATATGTAAACAATTTTGAGTCCTTTTCATGTTACTAATTAAGTTCAAGTGTTCTACATCAAAAAGAAAAGAATGGACCTATGCATGACATTCTCTAACACCACAAGATTATCAAACCAATTGAAATATTGGTAACTCCCTGACCCCACTTATCTAATATGCACAAGAATCTATAGAATGCTGTATACTGTGAATGCAGTCCTTTCATTTATGTTACTTTGGTACCTTGCTGCTCTAATCCATTAAGCAGTTGAATCCACTGGACAGGCCCATCCCCTGTTCTTGAGAAAGAAAAAAGAGGCTCCTTGCCCATGGCTTGCCTAATTAAGGTATCAAGAGGATCATTTCCCTCGTCTGCTTTCATTGCAGCTGGAGTAGCACCAATGCTGAGCTTTGCAACCGGCATTGACTCTCAATTAATGGTTCATAAAATCAAACTGCAGCAGAAGTTATCAATTAGTTATTGACATCCCAAATTAACATCATCTGCAGACAAGAAAGATATATCTCTATATGCAGGTGGTATGAGTGGTGCTTGTGTAGTATATCTTCATTATGGCAGACAAGAACTGCAAAAGATGTGTTTTACAGCAGAAATGAAAAAGAGACTAGAAAAAGTGAATATAACATGTATCCGTAGACATAACCTGGAAGAGACACTACCCGGAAATCATATTTATGGACATCACAGATGGCCATTGAGTTACAAAAATTGCAGCAAATAGATGTACTGTAAAGAATATTAAACAAAATTACTTACATGACTAGGAATTGCCCAATGTTAAAACATCCTGACCTAAAAAAGCCTAATACATAGCAAATCAAGAAAAACTGAAGACTAAAAGAGCAAACGAAATGAAATACTTCTAGTGATACCTATCTCAATTATTCTACTAATTTTCACTCAGATGCATAAATTATACCCGAGATCAACATAAAGTAGAAGAAACACTAGTACTAATTGCTCGGAAGGTTCCTGGTTAGGAACTAGGCCTAATGTGTATTTCACTAATCGAAAAAAGGTTAACTTCTCCAGTTATAAGAAAAAGTCCCAGGTTTGCCTCTAATCCAGAGATGCATACATTCTTTGACGCTTTGCTGGTTAGCCACGGATAGCTATCTGGGAAAACCAAAACCTACATGGAAGCAGAAACAAGCCCTGGTAACAAGTTTACAAATTCTACTGTGTTCCTTGTGAACTTTATGATATTTAATCATAGACTGTTCATTTCACAAATTAATTCTCAAGCATTAAATGAGCAGATCATCCCAAGTGTGCATATATTACTTTGTAGTATTTAATTATCTAACAAGTATAGATCCACCATCAACAACTACCACCCTTTTCATAATTTCTTTCAATCATTTAAGATGCAATTGACTCAGTGAAACCTCTAGTACACTTGCACATTTTCTAAACAAAACAACTTGTGCAAGAAAGATGGTTTCTCCAGCATTCATTAAGAAAAACTTCTCTTCCTCCTTTTTCGTTCGGTTCTAGAAGAAGAGTTTCAGAAAAGCAAACACATCCTGTCAATGGATGAATATCCAGAAAAACAAATTGCTTAGAAGGCAACAAAGTCCTAAAGAAAGGCCAGCTAAGAAACGATATCAACCAAATAAGGCTATCAACTAATAAAAAAAAATAAGACTATCAGTATTCCACCTTCTGTCATACAGATGATTGATCATGAGCAACCATCCGTTTTTTTCAAGATCCCAGAAAAAGCCAACAGTCTACTAAATATCCCAGAAAAGCCCACCGTAGTTGGCTTTTATTGATACAACTAGATTTCATTGGAACATCTCAACAAGAAAAAGGTTTATTGATTTGTGGTGAAGTATAACCAGTCCTAGAAGATCTTTATCCTGTATGCTTACCAAATACGTTGACAAAGTAGAAAAGAAACTAAGAGCAAGATGTAAACTTTGTATTATCACATAATCAGTAATTCAGTCTAGTTGACCAGCTCCAAAAAAATAGCACCTGTTTATCTTTTGTTTATAGAGAACAGTGTTTTTTTCCTAATAACTTCATAAAATATCCCAACCAAATCTCAAATGTATTTTAAAGCATTTGAGTCTATCCATTCCAATTCAATTAAAGATTCCATATGATCAAACAAGACAGATAAGATGTTAATGAAACCAGTTGTTAAAAGTTAAAACTAGTGTAGCTCACCTAATCTTATTTCTAACAAGACGGCTTATCTCATATTTTTCTTCTTAAGTAAAATTTTCTTTCCTAAATTTTATGTTTAGGAACCACACCAACAGTATGGATTGTTAAACATAATGTTTCAAAGCCTGTTACTGTATCTAAAAGTATCATTCCCATTAGAAGGTCTGCTGCATTCACCACAATCATGATTTCAACAATGACACTTAAGGCAGATAATAGACCTCACTCAATGATTGGATTCAACTGCATTTAGAATAGGAATGTTAATAAAGGTGCTTCCCAATTACATCACCAATGCAGAATGAGAACCATAGCTACTGATTGGCAAATTGGCATTTATCACATCAAAAAATTAAACTTACTTCATTAATTAAATCTCCAGAGAGATTGGCATATAAGACCAATGCACAAACTGCTTCCTATCGCACTTTTGCATCAGTACACATCAAACCTCGTTGCTATAAAATTCTACACAGTAAAGCAACTCCAACTCTATGCTATAAATAAATTAATACAGCAACAACTAGAAGTATAAAACATCAGATCAGAGTAGAACTAACTTGATTAAAAGGAAACAAAACGTCCGTCTAATTAGGGTTCAGGCGACGTGATCCGTGATCAGCACGTGCCGTACAAAATACATACAGAAAAAACGAGAATAGCAGAGCTCATCATATATACATACCAGCAGTGAGGCAAGGGATCACCGGCGGCCGGAGTGATTGAAAATCGCCGGCGAAAGAGAAAATCTATGTTGATATGTAAGACTGACTGTATAGCTGGCGCCCTTTATATATGGGGGCAGCGAAGGAGTCGGCGAAATCTGCAGAGGGACCAAAGGGAGGGAGACTGAGAAGTAGGGAAAGTGTGAGAATTTATATTTAACAATTTTGGACATCTATGGAAAATAGATAAATATATTTAATATAGAGAGATTAACAAAATCTATTTTTGAAATTCAAAATTAGTACTTATAATTTTTTATTAGTAGGAAAATTTTGTTATTACAGATAAATAACGTATTAGTGTAGTAATCTTGGTTTGTGATTCTTAACTTTTATTTATTAAAAAAACATCTTTTCTTAATTTCTTCCAACCAATAATCCATAAAAAAAAAAAATATGTACTGCGTTTTTATTTTATTTTTATATTTTAGCAATAGTAAAATTTTAAAAAAATAAAAATTAATTAATAACGGAGAAATGTAACTACAGTAAAGTAAATTTATTATATATAAGGTATAATGATACATCATTGTATGTTATTAATTATTAAATTATATATCATATTTATTGAATTCATATGTGAAATAAATTATTGCATATAAAGTACAAAATATGTGTACGATTCATATATATATTTTTATTAATAATTCATTGTAAAATAAATTCAAGAGTTCAATTATTCATTGTAAAATTACATTTATTATACATAATATCTATTATTTCTTAATAAAGAAATATTATTCATTGTATCTTTATTAAAAAAACTTAAAAGTATGATAGTAAGAAAATAAATTATATAAGTAACATAAGAAATTTCTTGAAACCATATTCAAAAATGACTTTTCATTTAAAAGGTGTCAGAGAATTAACAGTGACATATATATCAAATAATACGCAAATATAAAAGAGATCACTCCACATGAACTCAAAAAGATTCGCAGTCGGGGCAACACGAAAACTTTTGGATGCAAAAAGAAAAGTTTAAACTTATTTATATTATAGGAATAGAACATGTTATCCATATATATGTGTGGAATAAATTACTTCAAAATAATTAATCATAACATAACTTATTTCTACCAAACGAACCCTTATTCCTAGGCAAAAATCTTCAAAACTATTGATGAACAAAATAAAAATTCTCTAAAATTATATGTTGCAAATTCGATATTATACCATTTATGTTGACCAGACAATTTCTTTGAATCTTTAATTTGCAAAACTAGATCATAGTTCAGAATACATTAATTTATAAATTATTATTAAATTTTTAATAACTCTAAAAAGTTAAACATCACTTCAAAATAGAAAGGAAAAAAGAATAAATATTCTTTCGAACTATTATAAATTGTATGCAGATACCTTTCGCCATATTATTGGGACATTGGTGTCTCAGCCATCCAAAAACTATAACATATATAACTCTTCACTCTAACGGAAGACTAAATAGAGACATGTGACACAATCTTATGCATTGATCCGATATTTAATAAATGTCAGGTCGATGAATAAGATTATGACACGTGTATGTCCATTCATATAAAAGGCATACATGTTCTAGTTTTTGAACGATAAGAACACCAATATCTCAAAAATATAATAAGATATTTACATATAATTTATGATAGTTCACGAATATACTTTTATTTTTCCAAATAGAAATAAATGTCCAAAAAACTTTACATTGTGATTTGTGTGATTCTATGGCAGACATAAAGTTGTTCTTCCTTAAAAGTACTCTGTGATGTGAATTGTCATGGCCCAGAACAGCCAATTCTAACCAAACAGATCGACACCAATGGGCTTACCGTACTGATCGTTTAAAAGTTTAAGAGTCCTTCGATTAGCTCATAGTAAATAATTGATAAATTTTAAATGTTGAAATCGATTTTATTAATAAATAGTTATATATTTGGAAAGAAAAGTTGAAATGAATAATAAATAATTAATATATTTGATAATTATTCTTTTGTTGAAAGATATAATACCCCTGAATATATTACATAAAGTTACATAGCTAAATGTAAATAGTAGGAATTATAAAAAAAATGCTTGTAAAGTTGGAAAAAATCACAAGTTGGTAAATTACACATAATTATGTTTGTTGATTGACAACGATCCTAACACAACAAACACCAATGCTCCAATTGATATACAATATCATTGTAATTCACCAGTTATTTCAGACGCTAGCCAAATCCAAAAAAACATACGAAGAATATTGAATGGTAACACTAGCCAAATCTAAAAAACATACAAAGAGATCTATCATGTTGTTCGATATTTGTATTGAGTAGGCAAAATATGCAGTGTACATAGACCATAGTGATAGAATCTGTACGTCTCAATATTGCAGCAACACTTGACAAGTTCAAATAACTCGAATCCAAGTATTAATTCAGTGGAACTACCACGAGACATGACTAACTTTCTGTATATCAGTATATACTTCAACTTTAAAGCTGTTTTTGTTTGTAAGAGGGAGGCATTATATACTCTAAATGAGTTTCAGGACTGTTGCTGCCATTCCTGAATTGCGCGATAGAGAGCATAATTGGGAATCAAATCACAGGTGTCGAGCTTGAGGTTTGTCATGGGAGAAGTATCATGTCCGCTATACAGCCATCCTTTTATTGCATCACCTTCATATGTATAACCATCTGCTGCTATGTGTGGATCTTCCATGACATCCTGAAAGTGTTCAGGAAAAAGATAAAAGGCATCATTCATACAAGATACACCACACTACACTATATACAAAGTCCCAGCAACCATCCGTACTTCATTTTGATTCTTGATAGTATCTTATACTATATACAAAGTCTCAGCAACCATCCGTACTTCATTTTGATTCTTGATAGTATCTTATACTAGCAGTGATATAGAGGGCCTTTCTAATGTCTTTCATGTAGAAGTATTCATCATTCGTACCACTAAATAAAGAAGTCTTACAATCTGATCCTAGTAGTTCGTTAGTGCAACCTAAATTCTCTAAACCGATAGATGAAAGTGATTATTATGTGTGTTCATATTGAATGATCAATCAACACAAGAGTGAGGATCTAACAGCTAGTCCACATGTTTTCCATTTAGGAGGTTAAAGAGTAACTAATTGAAACCATTGCCAGAATTTTAAACCAAAAGGATACGAATCATATATCTTATGCTTACCTGAAAAATAGGACAAACGAAATGAGGAGGAATTCGTTTTTGACTCTTGGAACCCTGAGATGAAGTATTCAAATCTGAGTTTGGTTTGCATATATCTCTCATTGGCTCAATTGTTGGCCAAACTTCTGAGAGCATATTAGGCCGATTTAAAGGATCTTTCTCACAGCAACTCAATGCTAGATAAGCCAACAGTTCCGCTTGTTCAATTGGCCAATCACCAGCTGAAGAGTCCAAAACTGAACCCAAGTTACCACTTTCCAAAGCACACTTGACGTCCCTCACTATACCCAAAGCTGGTCTTGCAGTCAAAAGTCGTAAAAGTATGACACCAAATGAATAAACATCAGATTCTACAGTTAACTGTCTCTTGTCAATACATTCTGGGTCCACATAAACGGAAGCCTCTGGATCATCATTATTGGAATTCTCAGTCTGGGAAATCAAGAGATGGATTCCGAAATCACTTATTTTGCTGACAAATTTAGCATCAATGAGAATGTTGGTAGGTCTCAAGTTCCCATGGACAATGCAAGGATCGTTGGCATGAACAAAGATAAGAGCAGAGCATATCTCGACAGCAATTCTTATCCGATGTTGCCAATGAAGAGGACGAGATTTTTTGGTGCAGGCCAGGTGATCTTCAAGGTTTCCATTTTCAAGGAATTCATAAGCAAGGGACCTAGACTCTGAGCAAATCCCAATCAGTGTAACAAGGTTTGGATGCCTCACCCTGCTCAGACTTTCTGCCTGTAATAATCAAGACATTGTTAAACTAAGAAACTGTCTATTTATCAAGAGTAAAGATGGAGGTATGTATCAAAAATGAAAGCATGCACAGTTCTTGAGAATGGGTAAACTTTTCAGACATATTTTACATCAGAAAGCCTAAAAACTTCTCCATGTTTTAAGAGTAAAGAATTAATGATAACTGAAGCTTTATTCCTCAAAACAGGTTTCATATTCTGTCAAAGCTTTGAAATCATCTTCATCTCAGTAATAGGGATATGTATACTATTTTTTTGAGACAATAATAGGCATATGTATACTAAATGCAAGGATTGTCCTGCTTAAGATCAACGGGAAAGAAATTGAGGCTGTTTCATCCCGTTCACTCACCCTTCTACAAACGTACAAGGGTTCCTGCAAGAAACCAAAAAGAGAGGGGGTGGGGATGTAGAAAATATGACATGAAAAACTACTAAAAATTCACAAGTTAGGAGAAATTGTGCAATTTCAATTTCATTGAAACTACAGCTTTAAATGTTAGGGACAAAATGCATATAATATAGAAAAAGCAATTAATACTTGCACAAAAAGGTACAGGAGGGATCATTAACCACAAATATATAACAAGAAATTGAATTGCACACATGCCACAAATTCGCATCTAAGATTCTAAGTGATTCACCTTATGTTGGAAATCCAAATCACTGAAAGAACCACAAGCTGGCAACATCTTTATAGCTACTTTTACGTGGTGAATCATTCCCTTGTAAACACTTCCGAATTTTCCTTCTCCGATCTTTGAAGATGGATCAAAATTTTGTGTAGCCTCTATAATGTCAGAGAAAGACATTGAAAAGAAGTTTTTGATACAATACTCATCGGCATCATCTTGTACCAAATTTCTAAATCTGTTAACTTGTTTGATTGCATTATCACGCTCTATCTGCATCTCATCCCTCTGCTTCCTAAAGGATATTAGGAGCTCTACTGCTTGAATTATCTTCTCCTCTATCTCCTTCCCTGCACAGGAGGATTCAGTTATTTGACTTTCTAGTACAGGCTTCTTCTCCTGGATCATCTGAAGTTTGTTTAGGCACAGGTCGTACTGAATCTTCAATTCCTCAATCTCTTCTTTTTGCTTTGCAAAAATTTCCTCCTTTTCTTTTCTTTGAACTTCCTTTTCCTTGAATAATCTATATGACGCTTCAGCCTGGGACAATCTAACTTCAGTGACAAGAATGAAATCAAAACATGTGGAATTCTATCACAAATATTAGTGGGGGTGGAAAGGTATATGATCCAAACTCTACTGGCAATTTCCAGGTCATATGACTACAGCTAACTAGCGGGTGATCATAGATTGATTCAATTGATATACACATACATACAAGTGTGTGCGGGTGTGAAGCAAGAATCCAAACTAAAATATGTTAGTATAATCATAAGACAAGTATCGTCATCGTGAATCTGCGAAAATAGCAACTACAACCTTAAAAAGTTAAATAAGACCAATACCGATAATCATGTCATAGAAACTATATAGGAGTCTTAGCTATCTTCGACACTGATTCCTAAATTTCTGCATGGTTTCTTAAACACACAACTACATTAAATGAAAGGGTAGATTCACCATGCGGATAGCCTCCCTAGCATCTTCTTCAGCTCTCCACCGTTTTACTGACTCTTCAAAAGCCCTCTGTTTTGAGTTCGCAGCATCCATCATAGCTTGCTCCACTCTACTCCTTTCATCACTAGAGGCTTTTCCATGAAAACTTCCTTCTTCCTGCATCAGATAATAGAAATAATAGCTTCATATTAATCAAAAAGAAAATTAACTGATAGCTTCATAATTCATGTCATAGTCAGTGCTCCACAAAAGTCTCCAACAAGATGATATTATGTAGTCTCTCTCTCTCTCTCTCTCTCTCTCTCTCTCTCTATATATATATATATATATATATATATATATATATATATATATATATATATATATATATATATATATATGATGGACAGTAAGAAACTCTACATTAATGTTAAGGAATTCTAGAGACAGTACATGTGGAGATTAAGTGATGAAGGTTCACACAGATCACAAGTTCAACTCTTAAGTTAAAATACACAAGAGCTCTCCAGATGTTGGATACAAGTATGCATGTATCTTCGTCTGAGAAAATACAATGCTTACCAGCAAAGGTTGAGACGTTGCACAATGCAAATGTGCTTCGTGCAAGGTCGAATAGTCTCCCTTGATCTCTACCTTGACTATTTTGTTAGCTGGGATTGATGCATTTTCTAAAATGTTCAAATCGTCATAACCGTTGCCAACATGATTACGCATTTCGGTTCCTCCATTATCTTCTGGAGAAGATAATGACTCCATGCTACTTGAAAGAGAGTTTTTCATAGACCTTGCAAGACAAAGGGAAACAAAATAGGAAGTTAGTCAGCCTTGGTAAACTGTTCACCAAAAGCAACAACCACACCTCAATCGCAAGCTAGCAGAATAAGAAAAAATTGGCAGCCTGGTGCTCTAAACATCCCGCGTTCTCACGGGGTTAGGGGAAGGGCTGAACACCCTTATGTGTGATGTAGGCAGCCTAACAAGATACAAGTATAAGCATCAATAATTAATTCCACAGCTTGAACCTATTACTTAGGAGCCAAATAGAGACAACTTGAACATTGCTCCAAGGCTCCCTCCTTTCCCAAGCTAGCAGAATCATACATTTTTAATCCTGCTTATCCAATTCATTTCCTTAGGAAAACTGTTTGTCAAAAGCCATATGCAAAGCTCTTGCTCGTTACATTATCAATGATTTACAGAATTTCCAGGACAGCTCTCTTCTTCCTTTTTTTTTTTTCTTTTTTTTTTTTTTTAAATTGGTAATGTTGCATTTCTACCACCATTTGTTTTCTTTTTCTTTTTGTGAGTGTGACTTTAAAATGATGTCTTGTGTCTGTTTTTGGAGGGAAATAGGGATATTAAATGCTAAGCGAATTTGGAACTTTTAATATGTGTGGACACAAGACTGCAGAAAATGACTAGTCAAAGGAGTATTCTGATAACAAACCACTGCATGAGTAAGTGAATCATGCAACTATAGAATAACATATATAGTCCATTGCTTCATGTGTTATCATTTACATGTTTTGTAGCCACGAGTCATCATACCTTGTATGTATCAGGCACTCGTTGCAAGTAAACCAAATTTGACAGTGCATTGGTGCATGTTGGCACACAAATTTAGCTTTGCTGGACTTGAGCTCTGACAGTTGCCTGCAATCTAGAGAAATCCCAATCAGCAAAATTATGGTTATCAGGAATCTAACATCAAAAGGAACACTTTATTAAATCTTAGGACTTAATTCAAGCAAAGCTTGCTGGGTTCAGTAGTATGCAGTGTAGTGGAGGAGCATGAGTTTATGCAACCAAGCATTCTCATTCTATAGCAGTTAACATTTAGCAGTCAAATGAAGAAGCATAACTCAACCGATTTTAAGCCTAGTAGTCCTACACCAGAAAAAATCATATCTTGGCAGTGACTGTACCGGAACAAGGAGTCCCCGATATACATTAAGTCGGTAGGGCAAATATCTATTTGGAAAAGGGTAAAATTATAAAGACATACACATAAAAGGAGAATAGTAATGCAAGGAGAAAAAAATAGCTGAAAATTCCAATAAAGCAAATGAAAAGGAGCTCATGAAATGAGATGCCCAAGTCAGTAACATAGTTATATGTGAAAACCACTTGAATTGGCAATCATTCCTATTCAATTTGTCCTGTTACACATCTGATAGATCTTCAAAGAAAAAAAAAAAGTGTCATACTTTGAGTAATGAGTCTCTGCTGCAGCTCCCATGACAAGCCACCGAATTTTGTGTTCTTCAATAATATGTATTATCCCTTTCTCCACATTATTTATTTCAAGCCACACCTTACCCCCTTGTATCTGCAGAAGTGAGCAGTGATCAATATTTTGAATACTAGCAACTCAACCTTTTAAGAAATAATTATTTCTCATTTCTTAAACCCCGGTGTAATCCCACAAGTGGGATCTGGGTGGGGTTAGGGGTGGGGGGTAGGATGTATGCACCTCCACCTTTATGGTTTTAACTTATGATCTATCTCAACATAATTTGCCAGGCATGTAAACCCTTCTGATCTTTTTCTGTTAAAATGCTATTACAATCTTTTGAAACACAACTATTGGAACCTATCTTCAGCATAAGTTCCATCTTAAACAACTTCCTTGGATTATTTTTTTTAAATTTAATGAGTAAATAACTTACTTGCTCTAAAATGAACTCCAATTTTTCTTTCATAACCTCTATCACCGTTACTTTCCTCACAAGTGGTTCTGTAGATATTATATAACTTTAATGACTAAAGTCACAAGGGGCTTACAAGCTGATGTCCAGCTTTTCTTTTTGCAACATCCAAAGTAGTCTCAAATATTATATAACAAAGTTGTCACATCAGGCTCACTTCTACAACTTCTTTGAATAATTTTTTTCTATTCAGTTCCTAAACGACTAAAAGTTAAATCCAGTGGATCCTTACACAATTTAATTTATAGTGTTTATCAGTAAAACATGTACTTCCTTAAACCCTTAGATTTTGAACAATCAATAATCTCAACATTGTCTTCATAGGTGTGTTAAGTCAACGAGGAGCACTCTATATGGGACAGACAGGCTAGTAATTCTGGCTTACTGAATAGCTAACAATGCTAAATAAATCTAATAAGAAAATTAGAGAGAGCTGTACCCCAGCTTGGGATATAAAGAGAAGATACTGGTTTAGAAGTTTGTGCAGTCTTAGGCGATCAAGTTCTTGGCATGCCTTCACCATGTGCTGTTTCAGCTTTGCACCTGAAAGCTTCCCATCCTCTGCAAATTCAAAAGATTGTGATTCATTCATCTGTGAATATGTGAATGACTATGGTTTTCATGGGATGAAAGGGGGAGCCAATTGGCAAATAGAGGTTAATACATTCATTATAGCAACAAGAGTAATTATTCATCACACATGAGATGCTCACTTGTATAACTCTCGCAAGTCGTTAGCTCTTAACTTAAAGCACACAGTACCTTTAGCTAGCCCTCTCCAGGATTTAATAATCCCCAGCTTGAGATAGCGTAGGGAAAATATAGTACACACTCTCATCACTCCAATTTTAACTCATTTTGCACTTTGGCAGCATCCTAATTAATATAGATTTAGCTAAAACAACGAAATGATAGTGTGTTGCCATTTTGCTGCTCCATTTATCTTCAAGCCATAATACATCTAACAACCACATATTAATGCAGTTCAAAGTTTGCAAACAGAGGTATAATAGTTGTAAGTCAACATATAGAGAGCATATTTCAGAACTGCTATTTTCCAATCAAACTTAACATGATGCAGTTCTATCTATCCCAATCATGTGAAGAGTCCCACATAGGCCATATAAGGGATGAGTGGTATCTTTAATATGGATTGGGAATCCTCACCTCTTAAGATAGCTTTGGGGTTAAGTTAGGCCCAAGATACATCACACAGCCAAAAAAGAAATTGATACACACTGAAACATCTGCAGGCTTTGCATAGCCATGAACTCTAAGAGTCAAAATACAAGAGCAAAAAAGACACATCTCCCTCATATACTTAAACTAATAAGAACACTTTATGCGTATCAATCAATCAATCAATCAACAAATGGCGTCTCAAAACCATGTAAATCAATAAATGGCGCATCAAACCCAAATGAGGCAGGGTCACGCAACAAGAATTCCCTACATATTCTATTCTTTGGGGCATATTTCATTCCAATACTGATAACGAATTAAAATGAATCCTCATAACAAAACTTGCATGTTTATACAGTTTACCGCACGGAAAGACTCGTGCTTTATGTTAAATTTGATTTGTTGAAGAAACTGTAAGCTTACAAGAGTGCCTGCTTTTGTACGAAAAAAGGCTTTCTTGTTACTTGTTAATATGAAGAAGATATAAGGGTGTGGAAAATTAATCTGTAAAAATGACCAAGTCAAGTCTCCATTTTTTGTTTTGTCCCTTCTCTATTTCCTTCCGACATCAATGAGAACAACTTAATTGTCACTTCCAAATTCTGTCTTTTCTGTTCCGGCCATAGATTAAGACATGTTTGGTCGACAAATCAAGTCCACATAGTAATCCCCTTAAACTAAAAGTCACCATATTCTCAAACCCAAACAAGTCAGGGTGGGCAAAATGAATCCTATATTCAGCTCAATTCGGGCAATTCAAATTCCAATAATACTGATAATTACAACAACATACCTAGTATAGTCCCACAAAGATAGATTATACGGAGACCTTACCCGACCTTAGAGGTAGACCCTAAGCTCAAGGAAAAACAGTCTAAAGCAGTCAAGATAATACTGATAAGTAACTACAATGAATGTTCACATTAAGATTCAAATATCTATTGCACAGAAAGACACAACCTAAAATTCATTAGTTGAAAAAGCATGTGGGTGTGAGCTTACTGGATGAAAACAAATGATTAGGTTGATGAACATGAAGAACACAAATTCTCCTGCCAGCAAAGCTCTTCAAAGCCCAAGAAAGTACAGATTTTCCCTCTTTCACATTCTTCCCTACAGCTACAAATACAGTATCCTCCACATCACAGATCCCTTCAGCTTTAATCATATCTTCACCACTCATCACTAAAACTTCACCAAAAAATTCCAAAAACCCCTTTTGCAATTTTCTTCCCAAAAAGCTCACTCAGCTCAAGAAATTACTTTCATGGGGTTGGTTTGAAAAACCTGTAACTGATCCAAGAAACGTAAAGGGGTAATCATAAAGCACTTTCTGGAGAAAGTGCAAGTGGGTGACTACTTTTAACCCAAAAAAAAGGCTTTCTTGCTAGTGTGGAAAATTTATGTGTAGAGATGACCAAGTAAAAGTCTCCATTTTTTCTTTTTTTGCTTCTCAATTGCCAATTGGTTTGATTTCATTGTCACTGTTTACAATTATGGAGAATTTCCTACTGTTTCTTGCCAATCATAAATTCTGTTAAAGACGTGTTTGGTAAACGAATCAAGTAAATTTGGTAGTCCCTGTTAACTAATTATTCTAAATCGTTTGAAATTAAAAAATAATAATTAATTTATAATAAGGAGGTTCAAAATAGGATGTCAACCGCCTCTTTAAACTGTGAAAGTTATGACAAATTTGTTACTTGGCCAATTAGTACAGTAAATTTTTCAATTGTATTTAAGAATCATTCTTAGCTGATTAGAGTTATGAAATATTATTATAATATATAACTTTATTTATAATTAATCTTATCTTACTAATATTTATATAACTCACTCATACCTTATCACTCTAATCAGGAGTATAAGATTTCATTTAATTATTAAAGTTTTTATATATTTCATAAATTTCACAAAAATGACTTTGTAATATCATTTTATTTGTAGTTTAGTTTATTTTTTTGATAATTATATTTTAATATTGCTTATCATAGATATACGTCTTATAATAAAGGGTGTAAGTTTATAATTATTATAACATAAGATATTCTATTGTGACTTTGTCGATATAATATATGAATGTCTACTGTAATTTATTCTTAATTTTATAACAAAAAGTCCAGAATAAAAATTTATCAATGTTTAAATTAAAATTATGTCACATTCGTTCACGTGTCGTTTATATTAAAAATTATTACACTTATTCATAGATCAACATATTGTTTGGCAGAGAATTAGTTCAATTTGTATTTTATAATTTTCAACCAAAAGCTGAACAAACCTTATTATTCAAAATATTTTTATCATTGTTATTTGTTATAATGATATTTCATTATAATGATCTAATTCTCTCTAAAATTAATTTTCATGTTTACTTATGAATGATAAAATTATAATAATAATAATAATAATAGTAATAATAATAATAATAAGTCATTATAGTAGTATATTCTTTATAAATTACATCTCTATAACATCTATACTTAAATATTGTATACTTGTATTTTGTAAGAAGTAAATTTTATATCAAAAAATATATATGTGATAATTATCATTAACGTCATGCACATAGTAAATTCATAGTATGATTATTTAAAAGAAAAAATAGTGTTCATTATCGATTATGATCTCTAACTTCAAAAGAAAATATTATTAATATTTGCCTTTTTAGATTTATTCTCTTTCTATTGTTTTTATTAAATTGATTAACAAGTACGTCCTTTTTTTTTCTACTTCAAATTATTAAACTATTTTTTGATATTTTTATTTATGTTAGCTAAATAAAATTTAAACACCAAACATTAGCGCGTATATATATATATATATATATATATATATATATATATATATATAAAATAACACGTCATTGTAATAACTAATATTTATGCTATGTTAAGACAAACATTGTCAATATAAGTAGGTTTGACCGTTGTATTTACTTAATTTTTTTAAGTTTTAATTGGTACGAAATTGAAATAAAATGATATTTTTTTTCAAGCTAAAGTATATGAAACTTGTTATGAAATTATATATTTAGGACTATTATCTTTTTTATGATTAGTCTTGCAAAGGAAAGGAGAATTTCCTATTACATAGTAATCTGGATCATTGAATTTAATGACTTTACTTTTTTTATTTCAGTTTGTGTTTGATATTTATTGAAATTCGATTAAATTTGAATTCACAAAAAATTTCACGTTGAAGAGTTAAAAGCTTAAATAAAATGAATTCATACCTAAGAAACCTCTGATTAAGAACGAAGGAATGTTTACCACTCCACGACAATACTTATTGATTACTTTGCATTCACTTTCCTTGTCCTATCATAGAATTTTATTTCATCTTATTTTAATTTTATTCTTAACATTAATTATTTATCTTTCAAATTAATTCTCAAAACTTACGATTATATATCAAATAATATATATTTATAATAAAATACTCATCTAAATATTTATTTTAAGAGATGTGAAAAATTTAAAACGGTCAAATAAATAGTGAACCCAAAAGCAGATGAAATGTTCCCAAACACATCCCATGTGGACACTCTAACGTTAGCGTTACGTTTTGTGGGGGTGACAACTACGCAAAGACTTTCTTTTTAGGGTGTGTTTGTCTTTGTCATATAAAATCCTTTTCAAAAACATATACACAATAATATATACTTTCTTCTTTTGGGTATTTAGCAAATGCACACACACACAAAAAAAAAAGTATCATACTAGTATTCATATACATGTAATCTATGTAAATACTACGAGGGCGAGTGATAATAACGAGGTAGTAAGTACCGAATGAAATATTTAACATAGAATAACTCTGATATAAGTTGTTCTTTCGTTACATTTTAATTTTAAAAAGATTTATTTTTTTAAATAATTATATTTTCAATAGGAGACATATTTTTCTAAAATATATTTTTTAATTAGCCAAAAAGGTTAATTGTCAAAAAAAAAAATTACGAGGGAAAAAGGACTTGTGGGCAAGTCAATCTGGTAGGTGACTTTAGTTAAGCAGCATGTCAATTTAATTAGTTCCAACTTCTTTGACGGGACTAACTTTTTGGTCGATTACTACTAATTTTAATAGGGCAACTTTCACATATAGCAAACATAAAATTTATATTTGTATGTTATAGCAAAATTTACATAATTGCACTCCATAGCAAACATATAAATATGTAATTCGCTATACATATACAATTGAAGCGAATTGTATAAAACGAAAAAGAGAAAGACTGGGCAGAGAATTATATAAAATAAAGTGTATAAAACGAGAAAGAGAAAGAGACTGGGTAGAGAATTATATAAAATGAAGTGTATAAAACGAGAAAGAGAAAGAGACTGGGTAGAGAATTGTATAAAATAAAGTGTATAAAATGAATTGTATAATTATAAGTGTATAGAACGATTATACACAATTTGAATTTGTATAAAATGAGAAAGAGAGAAAGACAAAAGAGACTTGGGCAGGGAATATACAATTGAATCGAATTGTATAAAATAAGAAAGAAATAAATTATATACAATTTGAATTTGTATAAAACGAGAAAGAGAGAAAGACAAAAGAAACTGGACAGGGGAGTATATTTATTGTATAATTATAAGTGTATATGACGAAAATATATGTAATTGCATGTGTATATACAATTTTCTCTCGCTTTATACAAAAAAACGCAATTTATATACATTTGTGTTTGTATAAAAGTGAGAGGAAGCGAGCGAGAGAGGAGAGTGGCGAGCGAGAGTTTGAGGGAGAGAGGTGGCTGACAAACAGTTTGCTACGGGACACAATTAAATCAAAGGGTGGTTATAACAATTAATTTAATTTATTAATTTGCTATTATATACAATTTTCCCATTTTAATATGCTTATTCGAAATTAATTTAATTCGTTCCAACTTCAATAATATGCTTATTCGAGATTAAGTTATTCATACACTAATCAAACTTATCAGTTAATATGAGTATAATTCTTAAGTAATATATTGAAATTAAAATTGCACTAAAACATTGATAGTTGCTTAATTGGAAGATATCATAATTTGAGTATTTTGATGAAATTTAGCGATAAATTTAAGAGGTTGTCGTTTGAAGTTTGCAAATAATTCTCAAAAAGATAGCATTTGAAAATTGTTTCCTTATACTAACATGCCTAATGACATATCGTTTGAAGTAGCCTTTTTTCAAAATCAATTTTCAATATTATTTTAATTTGTAATAAAACGTGTTTACATCATATATTTTGATTCATTCTATTGTAGTTAAATAATATGATAAAAACAAATTAATTTACACCTTTGCGGTTTAATACCATTCTCAAAAATGTTTAATACCATTTTGTCAAAGTTAATGGACATCTTAAAGAACTCTCACAAAATTCAAAAAATTCAACTTTACTATAATATTCAAAACCCAATCTTCTTTTTAACCTAAGGTCCAAAGTTGGGCAATAGGAATATTTCTTTCATAATTTTATTTCAAATTTAATACAACATAGAGATTGAGGAACTAGTCGTCTTATCAAATTCAATAATTATTCCACTAAACAAGCAGAAATGAAATCTAAATTAGGAATACGAAGGAATGCTAAACTAGCTCTTTTCTTCAATATTTTTACTGTTCCATTGTAAAATAAAATCAAAATAATTTAAAAACATTTAATTTATTAAATTTTAAATTTTATTTTAAGCTGAAGAGTATGTGAAAAGCGAGAATCAAAATTATTTTGCGAAATAGTTTTGGTCAAGAAGAAATTTGTTTGAATTTGTCTTTAAGTTTCTACTTTATATGGTATCTATATATTTTATTTTGAAAGAGTTTTCTTGGTGAAAAATGACTCTTTTTTTTTAATAAATAAATAAATAAAGTTTACATACAACGACATCCATATAATTAATCCTTACGATAGCTTAACTTAGGCGAGAGTATTTTCTCATAGTCTTATACCTTTTGTTTTATGTTAATTTTCCTTTATATTTGACTATTAGGGATAATGAAAGACCATTTGATTTATATTGTGTTCAGTCAGGTCTGATTAGAAGTTCCAAAATGAGTGGAGCGAGGGAATTTAGAAGGAAAAAGGGTAGTGAATACTTACTTTATTTTTATCTTTTAAAGGTAAAGAGATTATTTTCAAAAGACACAAAATTAAGTTCAAATTTTGAGAATCGAACTTATTAATTTTGTTCTGAATTTGAATATAAAATCTTTAATTGTTTTAAATTATATATATATATATATATATATATATATATATATATATATATATATAAAATTTAATAACTATGTATGATCTATGCCAATTCGCGGGAAGTAAGACAAGCAGATATGGAAGAAGTCCAGAAATGGATTTCATCCCTACTGAAACCAGAATCTACACCAACAACTAGAGCATTAAAAAAGGGATTTATTTCTGAAGAATTATTAACAAGATACTGTAAATTAATTGGACACAAATATCCGGAACACATATGCTCGAAATGTAATGAAGGAGATGATACTATTCCCGAAGTCTTATTCGAATAAAGGAAGCCATACAGCTTACAAGAAAAAGATAAGATAAATATCAAAAAAGATATGTAAAGTTTTGTTTTATTATTAGTTGTAAAACAAATGTCTAAGTCAAGTATAGGCTTAGTCAAAAGTTACTTTTAGAAAAGTAACTTTATGAAAAGTAAAGTCTTTTGTTTTTTATTATATTGGCCATTATAAAAAGCAAAGGTCATTATGTAAAGTAGAAAAGAAAAGTTTTTTGTTGTTTTGTGTCGGCCAAAGAAAAATAGGCCATATGTAAAGTTTGTGTAAAAGTAGTGTCGGCCACTTGGCCAATTTTCTTGTATAAATAGAGGACCTTACCTCATAAATAAAATCATCCTTTACCAAAAACTTTCTTCTTCTTAAAAATTCTCTCAATTCCGCTTCTACCCTTTTATATTGGTATCAGAGCTAGTTTATAAAAATCTAAGATAAAATAAAAATATAGTTATGAAAAATAAATCAACTATGACAGGTGATCTACAAAAACAGGTATACTCATTTAAATTCATGAGTAGCTAAATTATTTTATTCCTAATAATCTCTTTTTGATTATAAGTGTTTATTATGTTTTAATAATATTATAATGATCATCTTTAGAAGGTTTGCTATGGAAATATTCTGAGAGTAGTTAAGCCCAGACTATGCCATCCTAAAGTGGAAACCGGTAGGCAAAAGAGAAAGCCGTTTAGGGGAGTACACAGAGTTGAGGCGCTGTTAGGGTAACTGATTGAAGAAGAAAACCATAGTAGTGACTAGACGAGATGATTATTAAATTATTATTATTACATAACAAATAAGTATAATCTGTGAAGAGGTTAGAAGGAATAAAAATTTTTAGCGAAAATATGAAAAAATGATTACCTATTTATTAAATGATGATGTTAATTACATGATACTATTATTTTATATATTGAAAGATCTTAATGCTGATATAAGAAGAATAATCTATGATAGATTAGTAACATATGAAATAATTGAAGAAATAATTTATGATTGGACAGAAATAAATATATCAGATAATTTTGATATAGATTACTTATATGATGATTTAGAATTATTTATGGATCAATGATAAATTATAGATATTTGCAATTATGGAAAGAAACTAAAGAAAAGATAGATCAAGAAGAAAAATTATTAATTGAAAATGTAAATAGATATATATATCTTAGAGAAGAAGAATATTTAGAATATATAGAAACCAATGCTAAAGAAATACAAAGATTAAATTTAATAAAAAAAATATTATGAAAAAATATTTTCTTAAAACATGAAGAATAATTCAAATAAAGCAATTACTAAGATAAAAAGAAAAATACAAAAGACACAGAAAAAATTGAAAAATTTATATATAAAATATGAATTATTAAAACTTACTAAAAAAGATACTATTAAAGAAAATTTGTTGATAGATATAATTTCTAAAACAGAATATAAATATATTAATTATTTGAAAAAACAATATGGACAGAGAAATATATAAACAACAATTGATAGATAAAATAAATGAAAAAAGATACGAATTAGAATTTAAAAAAGAAAGATTAGAAGAAAATATCTTTGCAGGAGTAAGTAGTAAAGTAATATCAATACAAAGAAAAGTTCTATTTAATTTAGAAATACAAATAAATTGCCTAGAATATAAATTACAACATGATATAAGTTATAATAATGAATCTAATGAATAAAGAAGAATTTGCAGTAGACGAAAAAATAAGGATTAGTAATAAAAATAATATTCTCAAATTTAGGAAGAAGATATAAAAAAATAGGAGATAAATTATATTTAATGTTAGAAAAAGAAACGGCAAAATTAGAAGACAGTTTAACAGCTATGATAAGAATAACAAAAGAAAATGAAGAAATAGATAAAGCTAAAGAAATTGAAAAAATAAAAATACAAGCAAAACAAGAAGTACAAAAGATAGAAGAAACAAAAAATACAAAAATAAGTGAATTAGAAAAAGAATTAGCTAAGTTAAACTTATTATATGAAACTAAATAAACGGAAAAACAGATAGAAAAAGAGAAAGAAAAAGAAGTTGAATTGACTAGTGAAATAAATAAAATGAAACAAATATTAAATGAAAATCTAGAAATAGAAGAAATAAATGAAATGAAGAATGAAACATATGAATCAGATACAATGAATGATCAAAAATCAGAAATAAGTGATATAAGTGAAACATACACAGAAATCTTAGAACAAGTAGATAAATTAAAGAAATTAGAAATAAATACAGGAGATATAAGTAAACCAGGTACATCAAGAGTTAAAACTCCAGATAATAGTCCTAGGAGTAGTCCTAGAAGAAGTAATCTAGAAGATCAACACCAACTTATTATACAGAAAGTTATGAAAGATCAGACAGAACAAACGCAATATGGAATAGTAGATTAAATAAAAAATGGATACCTAGACCAATAATTGAACAAAATAACTTTTTAGATTTAGACTGTGTAATGGATATAAATAAAGTAATGTTATTATGGGTAGGAAATATATCTAAACAGCTAGTTGATAACAAAATAACAGTAAAAGATACACCAGGATATATAGAAAGAACATTTGCTGGAACAACAAAATTATGGATAGAAAATTTACCATCAGAAAGTATAGCAACACTTAGGAGTGATAAAAAAATAGATGGATCAACATCAACAACAAATATAGATATATTAGATAAATATGAATTAGCCATCAGAAATGAATTTGGAGGCATGACTACAGAAATACAAGAACAAAATAAAGAAAAAATAATAAATAGACAATTAATGTCAAAATTAGCAATATGTAATATGTGTTATATAGAAGAATATACATGTGCATTTAAAGAATATTATTACAAAGCAAGATATAATATAGATGAAGCAAAAGAAATAAGACAACAATATTTTACAAAATTACCAGAACCATTTAGTACAAATATAATTAGAGATTGGAATAATGAAGGAATAACAGATACTTTAGGAGCTAGAATAAAATTTCTAAAACAATGGTTTATACAATTATGTGAAAACCAGAAAGAAAAAATAAAAATAGAAAAAGTATTAATAAAAAATCTAGCATGTTGCAAAAATAAGATAGCACCACAATTTGGTTGTAAAGATAAATATTATAAAAAACCTGGAAAATATAAACATTATAGAAAAACTAAAACCAGATATAAATATAAGAATCCAAGAAAACGATATTATATAAAGAATTATAAAATAAAAAGGCCATATAGACCAAAAAGAAAATTATCAGATTGTACTTGTTACAATTGTGGAAAATTAGGACATTTAGCTAGAGATTGTAAATTACCTAAAAATTTAAAAAATAAACAAATTGCAGAAATAATTATGGATGATGAAAAATATATGCAGATAGATTATATAGACTATGAATTAAGTGAAAATGATAGTATATATGAATTATCTGACATTGAAATTGAATCCGAAGATATAGAAATAAATAATGAAATAATAAATGAAGAAATATAATGACTGAAAATGATATAAAAATAATATCTAAAGAAGAATATCAAAATGAAGAATCAGCAGAACAAAAAATTATATTTGATAATAAAATTTTTCAACAAATAAAAAATAAAGAATTAGATTTAAGTGTAGATAAAGTACTTGAGATACCTACTTTAAAAAATTGGTTTAAAAGACAAAAAGAAGAATACTATGTAGTTAGTCAAAAAGAACATATTGTAGATTGTAAATATACAAAAGGAAAAGCACAAATACCTATATTAAATAAGAGAATAATAAATAAAGAAATACAAGATATAAAAGCTAAAGTACCTATAAAATATGTACATTTAGGAGGAACAGAAATACTAATAAAAGCATGTTTTAGAGAAGGAATAGATACACCTATTGAAATATATTTAGCAGATGATAGAATATTACATCCTATAGAAAAAAGTGTAATTAGTGCAGTAAAAGGAAATTTAATATACCAAAAATTTAAATTTATAATAAGCGCTAATTATTCAATAGCATTAACAGATAGAAATATAGATAAATCATTAGTTTTATATTGGAAGTTATCTGGAATAGAATTAGCACCAGGAAGTAAAATATTTACAGCAAGATGTAAAAATTTATATATATTAACAACAAAACATAAGGTAATGGCAAAAAATAAAATTAATAGAATAAAAATAGAAAACCCTTTTGAACAAATAATTACTATAATAGATAATAATGATTATAGTTATAAAGAAATTGACATGGAAGAAGATTTAGAAATAGTAAAAGAAAGATTAAGTACTTCAAGTGTACCAAATACATTAACTAGAACTACCTCATCAAGAGCCAGTACATCTAAAAGAAAATATGAAATTCCTAAAATATTAAATACAGAAGAAGAAACACTCAATCATTATTTTATAACCGGAATAATAGACCAAAGAAGATATAAAATATTAATAAATACAAGACAAGAAGAAAATTACATAACTAGAGAATTAGTATTAGAAACGGAAATTATAAAAACAGGACAATTATGCCCTGGATTACCTAAAGAAATAGTAAATATAAATGAAGAGATAACAGAAAAAGAAATAATTATAGGAGGAATACCATTAGTAATATCATTTAAAATTTACCAAGGAAATCAGAATATTACATTAGGCATAAAATGGTTAGATAAAGTTAAACCATATAAAATAGAAGATGAACAATTAATCATAACTTACCAAAATAAGAAAATAATTATCAAAAGAATACAATGAATAATGAAAATATATATACTTGCAAAAATCATTGTAGAAGGATATCACAACAGATATTATACACCTATGATAGATACAGGAGCAGAGACAAATATATGTAAATATAATTGTTTACCAGAAGATAAATGGGAAAAATTAAAAATACCTATGGTAGTAACAGGATTTAACAATGAAAGTAGTATGATTACATATAAAGCAAAAAATATAAAAATCCAAATATGGGATAAAATATTGACAATAGAAGAAATGTATAATTTTGAATTTACAACAAAAGATATGTTATTAGGAATGCCATTTTTAGAAAAACTATATCCTCATATTATAACAAAGACTCATTGGTGGTTTACTACACCATGTGAAAATAAAATAGGAGCAAAAAGAGTAAATAATAAACAAAGAAAACCTAAAGAATGGATAAAAGGAAGTGAAAAAATAAACCAAGAAATGGAAAATATCAATAACAAACAAATAACCCACCTAGAAATTATTATATTTACAATAGATAGGGTCAAAATAATTAATGAACAATTAGAACTATTATATAATGAAAATCCCTTACAAGGATGGGAAAAACATAAGACAAAAGTAAAAATTGAGTTAATAGATGAAAATAGTATAATAACACAAAAACCATTAAAATATAATTTTGATGATTTAAAAAATTTAAAATGCATATAGATGAACTATTAAAAAACAATTACATACAAGAGAGTAATAGTAAACATACAAGTCCAGCTTTTATAGTAAATAAACATAGTGAACAAAAAAGAGGTAAAAGTAGAATGGTTATAGATTATCGTAATCTAAATGCTAAAACTAAAACTTATAACTATCCGATACCAAATAAGATACTAAAAATAAGACAGATACAAGGATATAACTATTTTAGTAAATTTGATTGTAAATCAGGATTTTATCATTTAAAACTAGAAGAAGAATCTAAACAATTAACAGCATTCACAGTACCACAAGGTTTCTATGAATGGAATGTTTTACCATTTGGATATAAAAATGCACCAGGTAGATATCAACATTTTATGGATAATTATTTTAATCAATTAGAAAATTGCATAGTTTATATAGATGATATATTATTATATTCACGAACACAAGATGAGCATATTAAGTTATTAGAAAAATTCATATATATAATTAAACAGTCTGGCATAAGCCTAAGTAAAAAGAAAGCAGAAATTATGAAATCACAGATAGAATTCCTAGGAATACAAATAGATAAAAATGGGATAAAAATGCAAACTCACATAGTACAAAAAATAATTAATCTTGATGAAGATATAGATACAAAAAAGAAATTACAATCTTTTTAGGATTAGTAAATCAAGTAAGAGAATATATACCAAAATTAGCAGAATATTTAAAACCACTACATCGAAAACTTAAAAAAGATGTTGAATATTATTTTGATAAAAAAGATAAAGAACATATAAGAAATATTAAGAACTTATGTAAAAAATTACCAAAACTCTATTTTCCTGATGAAAATAAGATATTTATTTATATAGTTGAAACAGATTCAAGCAATTATAGCTATGGTGGAGTTTTAAAATATAAATATGAAAATGAAAAAATGGAACACCATTGTAGATATTATTCAGGATCTTATACAGAAGCACAAATAAAATGGGAAATAAATAGAAAAGAATTATTTGCATTATATAAATGTTTATTAGCATTTAAACCATATATTGTTTATAATAAATTTATTGTAAGAACAGATAATACACAGGTAAAATGTGGATAACAAAAAAGATAGACGATTCAGTTACAACAAAAGAAATAAGGAGACTAGTATTGAATATATTAAATTTTATATTTACAATGGAAGTAATTAAAACTGACAAAAATATGGTTGCAGATTACTTATCAAGACAAAGCTACACAAACTGAAGACAAAAATGAACATACAATTGAAGAGCTATTCAAAGTTATTACTACACTTTGCACTAAAGTGGATAGAATGGATAATGAGATACAAAAGCTACAGACTAATGAAGATAATCTGAAGTCTAAAGCTAATATAAGTCAGCAGCATGACTATAAAAATGCGGAGCTATGTCGATCGGAAGACAGAAAAATTCCAGAGCTACAAGGAGATGCTGGGAAACTCCATAAAATCCATAACAATGTTTGTTTAAATACAGTTGCAGGTACAAGCACAGGAGCTATGTAAAAAACTACTCCAAGAAATACAAATCTAAATAACTTATTTGCAAAACCATTTATTCCAAAAATCCAAATAATAGATACTCCAACACCACAAACATCTACATATGTAGCCAACCTACATAAAGAAAAGAAAATATATAACCATATTTCCCAAACTTATATTGAAAATATATACAAAATACTAACTTTTTTAAACCTTAAACCTAGATCTACAACGACTACCGAAAAGACCCAAGATTATTTAACCCAAAAACTACACGGTTACAACAAACTAATTGCACAACCAAAGACAAACCCCAATCTAGTCAAAACTTGTTATAATTATGGATTATTGAGTACAGTTTATACATATACAGGAGAAGAGATAAGTGGAATCCCAGAAATCTACAAATCCTTTTTAACATATAAAAAGATAACCAAAGGAAATTTATTTTTTATTAGATTTTACACAGCACCAGCTGAGATACTTTACAACGAGATAAAACCAATGATCCAGGTAGTAAAAATTGATTAACTCGGGAGATGATAATACCGGAAGAGATAGGACAACAGCCGGAGATACCAAAAGTTGAGATACCCAGTTTCTATGCAAATAAAAGAATAATTGGGTTATCAACTATCATACAAGAATTAGCCAATAATTATTTACAAGAAATGCTATATGGAGTTATTAAAAGGAGCGAGCTTTAATTGAAATAGGGGCGGAGCTCCTTTCCTTACAGTCAAGCGACTTTCACTCCTCATAGAGAATAAGAAAGCGTCAGTTCTAGCGAACTTAAGCCGACAGGATAGGGTGCGGCTCCCCAAATTCTCAACCCCGATATGTAGGTCAATTTACCAAACTCATATAATGTTTTAAAATCTCTTTCAATAGCTTTTCTTTATTGTAAATTCGTAATATGATTTGCTTTGTTAGCTTTGCGCAATGTCTGAATCAGAATTTACATTTAAATATTAAAATATAAACAAAAAATTTATTTGTGTAATCAACATATTAATGTATAAAACTTGTCTATACTTAAAAACTTAATAAGTATAGAATACTAAATTATTTTAATATTATATCAAGAAATATTTATTTACAAAAATTATAGTATGACAGTTGGTGGTGATGATAGCTAGCGATAGTAAATGTGAGTATCAATTGGTGATGGTGTTGATTGTAGGTAGTATAGCTAGTGGTTGGCGGTAGTGTTTAATGTGGTTGTTCGATGCTTGTATTTGGAGGTGTCCGACTGACGTTGATAATTTTGATGGATTATTAGCTAATGGTGGTGATGAATGACCAAGATGGTTGACGGTACATAATGATGGTTGATTGTAATGATTGTCGATAGTGATTAATGGTGATTGGTGTTGATGATGGTAAACTGTGCCTACTACTAGCAATTGGTGATAGTGATAACAACGATGAACTATCATTTTTACATATATATTCACACTCGATAGTAAAAAAAAAAAAACGCCTAATTTTGTAACCAAAATGTTCCCGCGCCAAACAGTTATTATCACCTAACGGGAATACATTTTTCATTGACTGGTAGTTTCTCTACCAGAACAAAAGGCTTCTTCTTCATTAAATTCAATCACAAATCATGAAGTACAATTGAATATTGATTTCATGGAAACACCTTCGCGAATTTGCGATTTCCACTCACAAAACAGTTCTATCCTTGTGGAAATCGAGACTCTTCGCTGTTCCAACCAAAACCTCCAATCGGAATTGACGCAAAAGGATGAACTCCTTCACCAAATTCAGTTGAAAAAGGACGATGTTCTCAAGCAATACGTTGATCTCTTGGAGGACTTCAAAGAGGTATTGAAGGAAAGAGACACACTTCTTCTCGCGATTGAGAGACTTGAGGATGATTTTCGCCGGAGAGGGATGGAATTTTACGAAGAAACAGAGAGAATTAGAATCGAGCTTGAGGTTTCGAGGAAGAAAGCTGAGGAACTATTAGATGAGAAAAAAGAGCAATCGGAAGTTTGTTCATGTAATTTGGAGATCGTGCAATCAGCTAAGCATGGGTTACTGAGGTTAGTTGAGAATCTCGATTTAGGTCTGCCAAAATCGAGAAATTCTGAGTTAAAGAACGAAGAGGAAGGCGAAAATACAAAACTGTTAAACGAAAAATCAGCTGTGTTTTCTGTGGTTCTGGAGCTGGTGAATTTGGTGGAGGAAAAATGGGGAGAGTATGATGAAATGAGGAAAAAGGAGAAGAGAGAATTGGAGAACAGTGTGGCGAGTTTAGAAGAGGAGAATCGAGATATTGGTAGCTTGCTTAAAATTGCTTTGGTGGAAAAGGAGGCAGCGGAGAAGAGTTTGAACAGATTAAGAGGCAATACTGAACAGAAGAAAGCAGCCATTTTGCAGATTGCAGAGAGAGGGTTGCAAAAGGTTGGCTTTGGTCTCGGGTTCGGGTTTATGATTGGAAGTACTGCAACAAGTGAAACATTTTCAGATAACCTGGATTCTGATATCAGCGTCAAGAAGGATAATAATGAATCCCAAACAGAAGCTGTTACTCTGGTAACATTTTTGTCTCACAGCCCGAGAATCTATACATATATAGGAATACTTAAAATGTGTTTTTGATCAGTAAAGTCTAAATTTAAAGATATGTCAATCTAATCTAGTGCTAAACAGCATATGCGTTCTTATTATGAGTTCAGGACAATTAACAACTTTACATAACAATAGAGATAACGAATATGAAGATCCCCAGAGGTGCATTATTGCTATTGATCAATGACACTAAAATGAAATTTTAAAAGTGAATGGTTCATCATGTTGTTAATATCACTCACATACTATCCTGTTCTCTGATTCTGTTATTAAATGTTCTTTTTCTTTGCTTCAATTCCCCTAATATGTTGCTGCTATTGTTTATCTTCTACATTACTGTATTTTCCTTTCCATACGTGAAGTTATTATGTTTTGCTTGAACCGTGGTAAGGGTAAGGCTGGCGCACACCATCCTCCCTAGAACCCCACTTATGGGATTACACGGGGTATATTGTTGTTATTCATCACCTTGAAGGTAGTTTTTTTACAGGCCGATTTGAAATCACTTGGCATGTTTCTGACACAATGTAATTTATTCATTCATACTTATCAGGCCTCAACTATAGAAACAATAACAAAGAAGTTAAGAGTTGAAATCACACAGTTGCAGAGGTCATTGAGGAATCTAGGTATTCTGCTGGCAAAATGCAGTTTTTTATGTATTTATTTAGTTGTTATCATGTCCACCTTCAAATTCGGTATGGATTTCCTAGCTTTTTCTTATACTTTTATTGCATGACATCCAACGTAATGTATTTGATCAAGTTTGTATAAGATGGTGAGTGAGAGCACGAAAACACGAATGAATAATAATAAATTAACTAAAGGTCTTTGTTAGTTGTGCTGGCCTAGCCCTTCCAAGGAACTTACTGTACCTGAATGAGCCTGGAGTCTTGTGTTTAATTATCTAATAACTTCCAGGTCAGACATGGAGTCTCTGCAGCATCAATCAGACAAACAAAGTCAGAAACTAGCAGAAAACATGATATACATCAAAGAGTTGGAAGATAAAAAGATGATGCTTACTGAAAAGGTTAGTTTCTAACTAAGGTAAGACACAAGAGTACTTAAGATGCTCAACTGTTGCATACTTTTTCCCTGTTTTGTCTTCCAGGTTGAAGAACTCATGATAGAAAATAAAGAGTCTGAAGAAGAAATTTATAGATGGAGAGAGGCTTGTGAAATGGAAGTGGAAACTGGCAAGAGAGCTATTAATGAGCACAAAGAACTGGTAAGTATCAAGCTACCTTTACATTGTCACAACTCACAAGGAAAGAAAGAAGGAAAAACGACTAGTCCACCAAATTGTTGCTACATGTAACATCCAAACTAGTAAAAACAATTTCTAATTTGTGACAGGTCAATATTCTGAAACAAGAATTAGAAAAGACCAGAACTGCTTTACATATTTCCAACTGTAAGTTGCAGCTGAAAGATGAGATAGAGGCGGCAGCCATCGCTGCCAGAGAGGCAGCTGAGAGATCTCTCCAGCTTGCAGACAGCAGGGCTACTGAACTACGTAAGCAGATTGAGGAGCTAGCAAGACAATTAAAGTAGCAGAGAAAAAGGAACGAATAAATCATCGTAACCACGGCATGTATGTTGGCCAATGCGAGCTCTCAAGTTCTGCCCTGCTACTAATACAACTGGTATTAGAAATGTTACACAAATGCTACCAGAAATGCACGCATTTGTCGTTAATATTTGAACTTTTTAGCCTTTATTTATGTTGTTCATGAGTTTCTCCTTCCATCCTATATTGGCTTTCACAAAGAATAATAGTGAAGGAGACTACTACTGTTGAATAAATCTTGTTTCTTGATAAGTCTGTTTCATTAGATAACTCCACTAGATAGATATATAAAGATAACAAAGTTCTTCATAATGGAATAAGTAAGACAACTATAAACATTAATATATCAAAATGTAGATATTTAAATGCATTAACAACATAATGGAAATGCCATCAAAAGAATATTGTTTACAATCTAGATGAAAAGCTGTCCAGCCATTCTTCTCATCAAGCCATTTACCTGTAAAAGAGTCGAATCAGAAAACTGAAGAATTAGGCATGCATTACTTGAGTCCCAGAGAACGAAGTTCACGTAAAATCGATTGAATACTTGAAAGTCCTTCAATACATCCCAACATAAATTGTTCTTTCAAAATCAAATGAAATTTCTATTTCTTCATGTCCTTTTTCTTGTTTCCGCTCAATCTACAATGTCTTCCTTTTCTGCTTTTATTTTTTTCTCTTATGAGAGGGTGAAGTGCATGGATCAACACATACACAATATCAAAAACAAATCATTTAAAAAACTTAGACAAGTTTACCTACCTAACAAAGTCTTTTCTCACATAGATTTTTTTTCTCTTAAGCTACAACACTCAAAAAATTAAAATATATGACGGTAATGACTGTAGCTCAAAAACTGTAACACATTGGACATCAAACAATATTGAAGTAAAGATGAGTGAAAATACCTCCTTCGCCGAGAGACCAACTTCTTGCAAATCTTCAAGCTGAGTAAAAGTTAATAAAATAGATCAATATTTTAATTACAATCATTACTACTACTATAATCTTTTTCTCTGTGTTGCAAAACCATGAATTATGTTTCAATATCCTTACCCTCTTAAAAGGTTCAGGAGATTCTTCACGAAGTTCAAGAATGTAAGTTGCTCTCTTTTCTCCAATTCCCTGTGTGAAATATGACATTGATTTATAAACCATTATGTGCAATAATAGTCTTCATAAAAAATAATATTGAAAACCGAGCTTACCTTAATCCTTGTTAACTCTTCCCTGTAATCATGGAGAAACAAGAATGTTAAATTAGTCAATGCATACACCACATAGAGATTTAGCAAATATATTTGACATCCAATTATCAAAGGACTCCCTTCCATAGATAGACACAACACCAAGCAGCAGATTATAAGACTAGTTCTGGCGAAATACTTTCCCCGAGAATGAAAGAAGGAACTGTGGGAACTTATGGTTTGCAGTTGAAGATAACATAACATTAAAGTTGCTACTTTTAAAACTTGCAGCTTCTACTGCTTAGATAATGTTACAACTAAAAATGTAGTTGCAGAAAAGTGAAAACTGGACAGAGAAATATAGCTTAAATGTCAAGTTAGTCTTACTGTATTTTGGAAAGCAATAAAAATATGATGAGAAGAAAATCTTAGTTAGCAAAAAATTGACAATCAATTTCAAATGAAAAAAGAACGATAGATTTATATTGGAATCAGTTCACTTACTTGCTGGCAGTATTTAAGAAATTCAGGTATTCTTGGACAAGACAATTCTGTACAACGAAAAAAAGACTGAATGAGTTGAAAATAAAATCAAACAACAAAATGTTTACTAAACTATTCACAAAATAAATCACTACCTTTACTCCAGAACTGCGGGTATGAAATTTCTCCCAAGGACTACTGTACTTGACAATCTCCAAAGTTCTCACATCAGTTTCAGTTTTTGGGGTTTTAGGTTCTATAATGTCACAACTTTCGAGGTTTCCATGGGATACATCTGATTGCTTTGGCATCAGTACATGCAAAGGAGTTGAAGCCTCCAACAACCGCAAATTATTTGTTATTTCTCTAAGTCTTGCACTTAGTGGTGGTGATCCAACTTTGTCTATAATCGTGTCTTCATTTTTCTCTATACCAACAGTACCTGCAAGGTTATAGCATATGTGAAAAAAATAAAAGCCAATGAAAGTTTATATTAGATACAGTAACCAACTTGTGACACAACCTACCATCATCTGGAAAAGAAATTATTCTTTGACATCACAAAGAACTTCGGGAGAAACTTCTAAATCTGTTGTTTTATTTGGTGGAGAGGCATCCTGAGATGCAAAGATAATTCTTAGTACACAGATAACTCCAATTCAATGAAGTGCATCAGTAGCAATGTAGCACCTTGCAGAAAATGATTGAACTAAATTTTTACTGTACAATCAAATATTGCCTTACCTTTCCAATATTTTTATCGCAGATTGTTTCCTTGAAAGCACTTGGGATTTCCTGAATCTAATACATTAGGTAAGCCTGTGCATAGCCCTCAGAACAACAAAAAATAGAAGGAATAGAGATGCATTCACAAAGTTTAAGAGCACATACATTTTCTGCTGATAAAATCAAGGCTCCAGAATTATCTGAATCGGACTTGTCTTGGGAAGTCTAGCAATACATATACAGTATAACACCTTTAAGTTCAATGTGGCATAACTAAACAATGAATGATATCTTAACACATCTTTAATTAACCAATGCTTCAACTGATTAAGTATAGTACCTTTTTATGGAAGGAAGATGTGATGGTTGAAGCATTTTTTGATAGAGGCTTAAACTTTGTAGCTGAGGTGACTTCATCCTATGAATCAATGACATGTTAAGGCATGAATCAATGAAATATTGAAGTGCTACATAGACAATTGCCAATTGATTTCAGCTAGACCAGAATAATTTCCATCATTTTATTGAACCAATAAACCTAACTGAAAAGTTAAAAGCAACAATTCAGAAGTAAAGAAGACTTTGCGCAGCGAAGTAGTTTATATTTCACACTCTAAAACATAGAGGTAACAAACTATAAACCAGATGAGTTGACAACTAAAGTAGCGGGCTTGTAGTAAGCTATTCTTTTAAAATAGTTAATCCAACCAATTATACAGGAATCAGAACCAAGATAAAACTATGTCGGGACAAAAGCAATAGATGCATGGTTGGTTACCTGCTTAGAGATGACAGCTTTTCTCTCACTGAATAATTTCCTTCAATGAAAGCGCAGAAGCAATGTTTCAGTACACATCAGTCAATAAGCAATATATGCTAGTTCATTATACGATATGCCATGTGGCAATACCTTCCTGTTAAATTGCTAGCAGAGTTGTTCTTTTTCCCAGACAACGGGGTACCCATTAGTCTTACTTGTTGATTAGTGTGCTTTTTACTTTTCATTGCAGAGCTTGTCAAAATCTGACCAGTGCTTTGACAAGATCGTGAAGCCAAACTTGCTACATAAAGAGTATCTTGGCAAGGAATTGGATTCTATAACAAAAAAATGGAAGAATGAGAAAAGGAATCTTCCAAACCAACTTTTGGATTTACAATTCTACACAAAATATCAACCATGTAAAAATGAGAAGTCATTACCAAGCACGTAAGCAACAAAACATGATTGGAGCCTCCAAGAGATTCCTGTAGCATCCGAGTGAGTTTGCCTTCTCGATAAGGCACACGCTTTTCATTTGTGTTCAGAGCGTACACCACATTCATAATAGCATACAAAGATTTGTTTATTCTAGTACTTTCAGTAAGTGAAATTCCATCTTTGCTACTTCTTCTGGAATCCTCATAGCCTGAGAGCACAACAATACAATGAAGATAACTAAAAAGCAATTACTGAGCATAGGTGAATAGCTCTACAATTTTAGAAGGTTTAGGACTACCATACCAGCCAAATCCACAAAGTTCATCACATTGGGACGTTTACTACCCTGGATATCATTGGCAGATGATATACATATCATTAAACCTTTATGACTCCTTTTGGGCATTTGGAGTGGTGTCTTTTGTGCTGAATAGCATGGTGCGGTCCAACAAGCGCATAGATCATGAAAGTGTGAAATAGAATCCACAGTGGCCTGCTAATAAGAAAAGAAGAGTGACCTTAACCTTAACAATGTGCAAACTGTCAATATTTTACAACCATAATTGGATTAGACTACTTTAACTTGCCTTAGACAGTCCTTTGAGCTTTATTTTTCCTTGAGAATCTTCAAGAACTTGAACTTCAGGATGATTAGGATCCAAAAGATCATAGACATGATCCTGGAACACCTCATAAAAGGAAACGAAGATCACTACAGCTTTCTCTGCATCCTTTGTTTGCGAAAGGATCTCAGCTATTGCCATTGCTGCAAAACCTTGTTTGTCCACAGAACCCTATAACACAAAATAAACAATATTCTCAGTTTCAAACTAACAGAAAGTTATTAGAGAATCATGTTGGATAATTACACAGAAGACCGACCCAGATTGTGTGGGTTTTTCCACTGCCTCTTGCCCCATATGCAATAATGGACGCATTTCGACCACTAAGAACTTCTGATATCAGTGGTTTTACCTCTCTTGAGAATACTATACCATTATCATCGTCTTGTTCATAGCAATTATCTAATTCATATACATCTTTACGGCTGCAAAAAAAAAAACTAGAAAATCTCAGATTTTCCCCTCCCAAAAAAAAAATAATCCCCAAGGCAATTAACTCAAAAAAAACAAGCTCAATTCAATGCCAAAAGAAACAAATCTATGCACTAAATACATTAACACATAGGTATCTACAAAATTTTCCCAAGAAATCATAGAATCTCACATAATTAGAACTAAAACAAGACCTACTAGCTAACATATAGTCAAATCCATGGGCCAACATACTTTGGAAACATAAAATATCCAAAAAATATTGAAAATGAAACCATCTAAAATTAATAAGTCACCACAAACATTACCTACTCCCTTCATCTCCGAACGAAATTGTAACTTTTCCAGACGAATCAGAGCCGCTCTCTTTGGACCGAGAAACAGTGACCCAGGGCTTCGAATCTCGGCCGGGAATTTCAGATTCCTGATCGGTAAATCCTCGAATTTTCCCAACAATTCTCACCCTGCGTGAGATTCTTGGACCGGCGTTAAGTTTCAGGCGATTTGAATCGGGCGTCGACAAAGCCATGAGAAATTCAGCGTTTGAAAATTCACAATTTTGGATGAATTAAGAAGAAAGTGAATGAGTGATGGTAGTATTATTTTGTCTAAGAGAAATAGCCGTTAGGGTTTGATTTTCAAATTCTTCGTCTCTACCTTCTGCCGCTCTTCTACGCTCCGTTGCACGACACGCTACATGTAATGCTAATCTCATTTTATTTTATTTTTTAAATTTAAATTAGAAATAAAATGAGAAGTTTATAACAGAAGGAAAATTATTATAAGAAATTAGGATTTTTTTTAATTAAAAAGATAGACTTAAAAGGTGATTCAAATTGAAACAAAGGCATTAATTTTTATTTATAATTTTTGTGTATGGTGACAAAATTTTATCTATTTTGTATTAAATGTAGAATGGTAGGTTTAATCACCTAAGAAGTGAGATAAAGATTAATAATTGATTATGTATTTAAGTTCAAAGAAAGTAGATTATGATGATCGTAATCAACCATTAATTGTTATAATTTTTATTTATGAAGGTAAGAAAATAAACAAATAGCATTAAGTTAAGGGGCAATAAAATAAAAGAGAGAAAAGTATTCTTATTTAGATATTTCTAATTGAATTGATAAGTAATTTCACCAGAGAAAAGGAGTGTTTAGTTATTTATTTGTGTAATAATTCAAGAGCTGATGAGCAGTAGTAATGAAAAGTTGATGAGGTGCAAAGTAATGTTAGTTACTTATGAGCACTAGTCCTAAATAAAATTTTCCATTAATATTTTGATCATTTGATTTCGTTATTTACATAAATATTTGTATCAATATATGATTGTTATAGCGAATTTTGAATTTTTTGGAGCTAATTATTTTGTTATTTTTTATTATTGAATATTATATACTTAACTCGAAAGTGAAGCTATTTCAAATCGGTACAATAGATTTAAGTTAACCTCAAAGTGAGCTTCGAGTGGATTGTCTATGCCCTTCTTTGACTCTTGGTCAAAGTCACCTTAGTTAGCTAGCGTTTGAAAATTTGATAAAATTTCACCATGTGTTTGATCATAGTATTTGGAAAACATATTTCATTTTAAAAAAAAAATATAATTTATACCCATAAGTTTTAAGAACTATCAAAACTAACCATAAGTTTATATTACAAGTCAATTGGATCTTCGTTACAACAAATAACAAGTAGTGTTCTATGATACTGGAGCAATGTGATAGTTTGGAGTGAGTGCAACAAGCATAATTCCATACATCATGAACTATACAAAACACATAGATTTATTACCCTGAGCCGATTGTTCATCATTTCATCAATAACTATATTATCACTTTCATATTCACCGAATATTTTATCACTACTTGGTGTTCATGTAAAAATATTATATAATACAACGCAAACAACTACTATAGATGGTGTTTTTATAAAAGATAAAAATTTAATATGAAATTTCTATTTTTAAAAGATCCAAATAATGAGATTTGACACAAATACTAGAGAAAAGTATTATATATATATCAGTCTTAAGAATACCAATATAATATTATATGATACTGATTTAATATCATTTAAGCGAAATTAATAGAAGGATATATAATGTAATCATTTAACGGGATATGAATGTAATAGGGTATATGTTTTGTAATTATTTTACTTTTAGCTGGTATTTGCTTATTTCCTCCTCTTTTTTCCAGTTTTATGTTGGGCTGGTTCGGGTTTGGAGCATATGTCAAAAAGTCCAGTCCAGCAAATTTCAGAGAGGAGTTTCTTCTCAGTTTTCTCTGTTGATTTTTTTTCGTGAAAATTACAGAGGAAGTAGGGCTGTAAAAAAAAAATGGAGAAGGAAAACAAGAGTGTGAAGAAGATGGCGTGTGATGTGGAGGCTCTGAAAAAGTGTTTGGAAGAAAATAAAGGCGACTATTTGAAATGTCAGTCTCATGTTGAAGCATTTAGGTCATCTTGCTCCATCAACAATTCTAATTCTTCTTCACCAAAGCTCAACTCCGGTGCGGATTCTGATCCTGTCATCACAAAATCCTGAATTTTTATATTGTTAACTTTTTTTTTTGTTTCCTTCGAGTTATTGCTTTTTTTTACTTGCAATTAGGTTGTTTTTGTCGTAATCAATAACGATGCACTATTGAAGGCTATTCTTTTTCATTGATAAAGTTTCGAACTTGAATGCTAAAAGATTTGTTTTCTATGATAATATTGAGCTTTTTTAATTGTGTTGGACAAATGGTGTAATGGGTTTGGTTTACTTTGAAAGAAGAGTCTTTCTAGTCAAATTGCTGATTTGATTAATGTTAGTAATTGTGCCAATGGATGGAGCTGACGTGAAAAAACCTGTTATTGTAAACATAATGGTCAGTTTTTTTCCCGTACAGATTGATGTCTCAGATTTCTACTAGGGAAAAAGAGACTTTTTTGTGTGGATTGTGGATGTTTGGACGAGTCTAGTTGTAATCATTGGGTTTGCCAACAATGTCGGAACCAGGAATTCTCAAAAGAGGGTTGAAAAGAATGCAGACTTGCACAGTGGGTGAATGCATTGAGCCTATTTGGTTGAAATTTATATATATGATGATAGGAGTATATAAAAAAGAATTTGTTTTTATCCAATTTGCTAAGTGTAACTTTTAAAGGGGATCCATTGAACTCCTTCTGTACACTTGGCTATACCTTTGTCTGCCAACAGATATTGGTCTATGACTTGAACGATTTTCTAAGGCTCTACCGCTTTAGTATGAGTTTCTTTCAAGAGTTACCTTTGGAAAGAAAACAAAAACAAGATTTTCAGAGGGTTGATAAATATTGCTTTAGGGGTAAAATAACATTGTTTGTAGGTTCAGCAGAACCTTGTCAGTTGCTGATTAGTCATTAATGATTCATAAATATTAACTGATTTTAGAAATTAGGGATCCTAGAGGAAACAGAAGTGGAGGGGTACAATTGATTTGTTTGCTCATAAATACTCAAGGACTAGTTATATTACCATTCTGATGTATTGACTTATCCTAGCATCATTGTGTTCCCAATACCTGGATTCCAAGTTTATAAAGCTACAATTACGGTGGTACTGTGAATGAAAATCAAGTGAAAAGAATTGTACTGGAAAAGTTTCATTTTGAGGGGTGTGAGGTTTACAAAGTAACGGTTGCTCGATCCTCATCCACCCTAGGTAATTCAATCAATATCTTTTGTATGCTCACATTTTATGTGAAGGGAACTTTCTCACAAGCTACTGCTTAGACTAGTGACTTAGAAATTGAACCACTTGTTAGTTATCTGATGTCTAGGTATCCACATAATATTACTTTAACAGATAGTGGTTTAGATGCATTGGTAATTTGCCAGCTTGGGTGGGGAGTTCCTAATGACTGTCAGGTAACTTCAATTATTGCCGCAGGTTTAGTCTTTGATGGTTTTCAGTTTTTGTTCCTTATAAATTATAGCCACTGTCCTGTAATCACATGGACTTGGTGTGAGATGCATGCATCTTAGTTGGATTTATGGATATTTAATGGCTTATTCGGGGGCAGCAAATGTTGCATACTTTTTAAACTTTCAAGTTGGGACATTGCTGAGGACCTGAACAAATAATATTCCTCCGCAACACTTTAGGTGTTTAAATGGAAGCAGTTCACTCAAATATGGTGTCAGATCATAGTAAGTCCTGAGCTCGAGTCTTACCACCACCCATTGGCAAAAATACTTCACATGGTTGGTCAAAAGAATTGGGCCTTCAGAAGAGGGCATGTCGTTGACCTAAATATATAAATAAAAATTAGTAATTCCTCATCCAGTGATATAATACAGTAACTGCCATGTATATACCAGATTGGAAAGTGTCCATAGCTGCAAGTGTTGCATGTCACACGCTTATTTTTCTTAACTGAAAATTCCATAATGTGTAGATCTGTTGAAAGTTGGATACTTACTGAAGTCCCATATCTGAATCACCACTCGTATCTATTAAATTTCTCACATACGAGTGCATTGGAAGTAGTGATATATGGATAACAAAATGAGAAGCATACTGAAGTATCACAAAGCCCCGATTTCTTTTCAGCTTACTTAGTTCTCAAAGTTACTTTGTTATGTCCAGTACTTTTCTTGCTTTCTTCCTAAGCAGACTTCAATCTATCTTTCTGGAGGTTCAGCTGCCAGGGTTTAGTGTTCTCTTTGATGTTCCGTTTTTTCTTTATTTCATTTTGGGTAGCAGCTGCCTATGTGCCATTAAAGCTATGATTTAGGAATGTCTGTGTATTTGACAGTAGTATGTGAGTTTCTCAAAATGAGAGTGTAATTTACACTTAAATCTCACTTCACATTGCAACTGATTTCATTTTATCCCCTTGTATCCGGAAAAACTGATCATTTACTTGTTAAAAAGATACGCACGCAGGAAGGCAATACCATGAAATTGACAAGTGACCAAGCCTGTTCAAGAAATGATCTTCATATATTAGAGGACTGATTGGATGACTGAAATCCGCGTCTTTTGCTGCTAGCAGTAATAAAACCAGAAAGAAGATTCAAGTATAATACACCGCATTCATTGTTTGTAAAATTCCTCAACAAAGGATATAGTTTTCTTATCTTTGCTATTTCTTCAGCTTTAATATCTCTTCAGATACCCTCCCAGAAATTTTGTGATAAGTAGCAAGAGAGAACTAATGAGGAAAACAAAATGTTGGTGGATGGGCAGTTGAATATTACATTGGTTGCTTTTAGTTTGTACATGCAAGTATTTCCTGTCACAATATGAAGAACTGAGTAAATTAAAGTTACTGTGACAAATTTTAGTGGCAAAAGGCTGGCTGGTCATGTCTTGTTTTTTTCCCCCCCAAAATCATCTTATATAAAACTGATTCCAAATAAATGAAGAAACTGGAGCTAAGGGCAATGCTAGAGCAATAAGATAGTGTTATGCTGCTGACTGGATTTAGGATCAAGTTGCTGATAAATTATTTTAGGGGGGCTAACTTCTTAAAAAGAAGTAATTGTGGTTGTCCTTCAAATGAGCTGATTTGTAATTTTAACCTTTAAAATCGGACTTATATCTAGCAGGGCATAGATTCTTTAAGGACATAGGGCATAACTTCGTGGTATATTATAATGCAATAATATAACTTTATACCTTACGAATAAATTCATTTACTTTTAAGAGGTAAAATTTAAAAATGATCGAGATAAAAGTTGTATGTGAAATTCGTTGCTGATAGATCTTAGCCCAATGGTCCTTTGTTTTATGTATATATGGTAGTGTTTATCTAGGCACAAAATCTAAAAAATGAATCTATTTTCGAAGCTTATGGTCTAAAATATGTTTTAGACATCTTTAAGACAATAAATCATTTCATTAGCTAAATTATTTCTAAATATAAAAAGATGTTACTCTTTGGACAATCTAAAAGAAAAGTATTGAACATAGAGAATAGTGAGTAGATAATACTGTTTGCAACAAATTTTAATTACGTGGAAAATAAATCGAATTGTAAATAAAATCTGAAGAAACATATTTTATTGATAAATAACGTGACACAATTTTGTTCCTCTCTTGATTCTTCGGTCGTTATGTGTGTTTCTTGAATTAGAATAATTTGAGTATGACCTCTTTATGAATATTTCGTGAATTTGTGAAATATTCAAGATGCATTTTAAAGAAATATAACACCTCTTCATATAAACACGAACTAGAATTTAGCGTTGAGTAGCGTCTAAGAATTCTAACTGAAATCTAATATACTTTATAGAATCTCAACTAAAATTGAACATAGCTTATAACTTGCATACTCTCATAAACTTTCAAACGTCTACTATTATAAAAGTCATTTAAAAGCACATTGTCAAGTGCCTTTGTTCCTTGAGAAGTTGCCATAAAAAATGTTGTTAATTTTCTTCTAGAAGATACAGAAACTTCAATTTTAATCAAATGAACTCAAACGCAAGTAAATTGATCCTTGTGTAAGTTGTAACTTTTTGTGTAATACTGACCCCTTAGCTCAAGACTGACCACCGTCCAACCATCCCTAATACTTATTCTTACTTAATACAAATATTTATTTATCTTGATTAAAAATAAAATAAAGATTGATCCTTCAAAAAAATATATCCCTACTCACCATAGTCTATCATGTCTCACTTCTAATTGGTTTTTGCCTTTCTTAGAATAATGAGAAGAAATATAAAATATGTCATCAGGGGTCTATGGGAACAGAGAAAAAAAAATTGCACAATTCCTCGATTGCATATAAAATATGTGTTTTGCTTAATTGTCGTGTTTGCTCGACAGACTCATGAATCACGAGTTAACCAAGTCAAACCTTGACATTGAAAAAAACCTAAAAAGCACTGATTCTATAAAAAATTATTTACGCTCGATGTTTGACATTAAAATGAATACACTTTGCACGTAATTAGCTATAGTTAGGTGATATGTATTTTATTTTTTGAATTTTTAAATAGTAATTATGATGATTAATTATTTAATTCGATGTAAATATCTTTACTGACGTATTTTTCCTTTATAACAAGCACTCTTCCATCAAATGTGCTTGTTGCCTCCTAATTGCTTACAGTGTCTTAAATTCATCCTCTAATTTCATTGACCTTTTTTTTTTTTGAAAAAAAAAAAAAAGGAGTGCTATGGGGTTGGTGGGGATGGGGGTTTAGAGTCGGCAAACTCTAAACAGAAATTGTCAAACCTTAATAAATTGCAAAATGTCATAGTAATATACTTACTAGTAGCTTGCAAAATATTATTTTCAAGTACACGTTACATGCCTTATATTCTGCAATAATTATTTTTTCTCATTTCTTATTACTTGTTTTCACATCTGTCTTTTCCACATCCCTAATGTAGCAATTGAGATTCTTCTTGTGTCACTTATGACGCAGAGTCTTTTGGTGTGAGGTATAAGGTATAATAATTTCACATTTGGTTGGTCTTGGATTATTTATCTCACCATTTTTTCCACAATGGCGGAATAAGTTATCTAAGGATAACTTGTTCCCAACGAAACGAATTAAGAGTCAAATTCATTGGCTTTAGAGTCAGTGAGTTCAGAATGAATACAACCAAGCACGAATCGCTTAATAGTTTATACATAGTTAACTGAAAGGATACTCTTTCCAAGATATAGCTGTCCTTCTATATAACTACATAAACACAACAGAAAGAACTAAACAGAAGAAACTAACTTATCTCCTGAGCATGTCTGAGTCTCAACTTCTGTAAAACTTCCCATTTTCGACATTTCGAGGCCATTGAGTTCATCAAGTTCCCTTAAGTCCCTTTCTTTAGCTTGTAAAGAATGGGGCTTTTTTCACATCAGTAACCATGGAATTCCCAGAGATTTATGTAAACAACTTCATTTCCTTTCTAACCAAATTTTCGATCTCCCGTGTGATGTAAAGCTCAATGCTGGACCTTTATCAAATATAAGAACCTATACTCCTCACTTCATTGCTTCCCCTTTCTTTGAAAGCCTCAGAGTGTCTGGACCTGACTTCTTTGCTTCTGCACAGAGTACTTCCCAAGCCCTGATCAACCAGCCAATTCCGGAATTCAGGTAAAATCAAAAACCTTCAAACACTACATCCAACTTGCATGTATCTCGACTATTCATCTAGGTACTTGTTGCCTCGTAGAACAAGCATTAGGTACAGGTAACTCTGTCCATCAAAACTTTGACAGATGATTTTTGTCTCTACTAGGATTTGAACCTTGTTTTTCACAAGCTTCATTGACTCCTAGACCACACCATTGAATACACTTAACACCACACTTTTTTTTAATTTTTTTTTAATTATGGATGAAATACTCTGCTTTAATTAGGCATTTTTAATGTTTATATTTTGTCGTTTGTAGTCATGCAATGGAGGTATATGGGAGAAAAATGGTAGAAGTGTCCAAAAGCATTGTTGAGGTCATACTGATGAGCTTAGGTCCTGAATTTGAGCGAAAATTCGCATCGGAATTCAAGAACTGTCATGGCTATCTAAGAGTAAACAACTATACTCCACCCGAAAGCACGGACAATGTACAAGAAGAAGAAGAAGAAGTTGAAGGGCTAGGGATGCACACTGATATGAGCTGCATAACAATAGTCTATCAAGATGAAGTTGGTGGACTTCAAGTGAGATCCAAAGAAGGCAAGTGGATGGATATTGATCCTTGCCAAGACACACTTGTTGTGAATATTGGAGATCTATTGCAGGCTTGGAGTAATGGGAAATTGAGGTCATCTGAACACAGAGTTGTTCTGAAAGAGCCTGTGAGTCGATTTTCCATCGCGTTCTTTTGGTGCTTTGAAGATGAGAAACTGATTGTTGCACCACAAGAGATTGTGGGGAAGGGAAGTTTGAAGGTCTATAAACCTTTTGTTTGTGCTGATTATTTGAAGTTTAGAGAAAGCAATGAGAAAGGCAAGTTTGAGAAAGTTGGTTTCACTGTCAAACATTTTGCAGCTAAATAGTAGTCTTCTTGGTTACTTGATTTGTAGCATTTTCTTTTGTATAAGTGAGGTTAAAAACAATTATACTATCTTGGTGATGGAAGCTTTTTGTTCTTCTCTTTCAAAGTCCTAGTTATGAATTCTATATACAGATACTTTTTTTTCTTGAGTTTAAGTTCTATGTTACTGACCGTGTGAAGTTCTGTTTCACTTCCTCCTTTTTTGTACTGAATTTCTTGCACTTGAGCCGAGGGTCTTTAGGAAACAATCTCTCTACCTCCAAGAGTTAGTGGTAAGGTTCGTATACATTCCATCCTTCCCCGACCTCACTTATGGTATTTCATGGGGTATGTTATTGTTACTGAACGTGTAAAGTAATTTTATACCATCAGATCAAATTATCTGCAATAGCAAGCACAACATATTCTAACATAAAATAAGCAACTTGTTTAACACGTTGAGTTAGACAGCTAGTTCAAATTCTTTGGACAGTTGTTATATTATAGCATAAATCCATTCTTTTTCCCCAATTTGGCGGCACATGAGTTTGCTTCCACTTAGTTGGTGGCAACTCAGTTATGTTTGACCTTTTGCAGCTTCTAGAGTTCACCAGACACATTCTTGAATGAGGTTTAGTACATACCTATTGAAATCACACGGGTGGAGTCTGAAGAAGGTAGAGCATATGCAGTGTTATTTTCTGTATTCAAATTAGCAAACTAGAAGAAATAAAAGATGAAAAGAAAAACAAAAAGAACTATCTGAGTCCACAGAATTCACTGTGTGTACTTAAGAAATTAAATCCCCTCAAGTATCCGAGATTACAAATTAATTTCTCTCAAGATAAAACGGATTAACCATTAAAGAAGTAGCGGTACTTCAAAGTTCAATAATTTCAACGAACTCAAAATGACAGCAACGAATCACACATACAGACACGATCAACCGATTTTGTTTTGTAAGAAATGTATACAAAAGAAGGAAAGAATTCAATGCTGAAAAATGAGAGACAACCTCTCTATTTATAGCCAACAAAGGATAAAGGTCACAACTCTTAGGAAAGAAGACAACCTTCTAGAAAGGTCACAACACTTGGAAAAGGCACAACCTTTCAAACGTTCATAGCCCTTTATAAAGAACACAACCTTTCATAAAGGTCACAACCCTTCGGCAAAGTGACAACCCTTCAAGAGAGTCACAACCCTTTATTTCCTGTTCATACCTTTAAAACCCAACAATCCCCCACACGAATAGGGAATGACTATTTTTTTCAAAAAATATATGCATGAAAAAACTGTGTGATTCGTTAGTAAGGGTTAATCGCATCTGGATAAGTAGGTTTTCCTTTAAACTTTCCGTAGTGAACATATATCGGATATACTCGATCAATCGGTAGATTTGATATCTTTGAACCGTCGAACTTTGGTGTATACCTAGACAACATAAGTCACACAATCAACCTTTGAACTGTTTTTGGTTCTCATTGTTTTGTTCATTTCAGTCATGAACACATCTCGATTAATAAGTGCTTAGAGAACTGACCTTACTTGATTCACCTTGAAGCGGCTTACACTTCACACTTATATAGGTGATTTCTAAATGTGTTATCCCGTAGATACATCATTTGATATACCCTGTATTAAACTTAGAAATCATTAAAAAGTCCTAATGCTTTTATCCTTGTTACTTAACACTGTCTTATCATGAGAATGGACCATAAAAAATAATATTTGACAATGTTGAACCGTCATTAATGACTTTGTTTGATCTCCTTGAACCTAGATCTTGAGATCTCCAGTCTTCTAGGTAGAGTTACCGCCACAATGAGTTGTTCTCGGCCATAGTCTCATTCCCTTTGATAATCTATCAACTTCCTCTCTAGTTTGGTCTTTTATAAGTGAATCCGACACATTATCCTTTGACATTACATAGTCAATTATGATAATTCCACTAGAGAGTAGTTCTCTAACAATATTATGTCTACGTCATATATGACGAGACATTCCGTTATACATCATGCTCCATATCCAACCTAGTGTATGCATACTGGAGCTAAAGGTTTGGGCAAAAAATCTTTCAAGAAATTTCGGAGTCATTCAACTTCTTCACCGGTCTTATCCAAAGTGATAAACTCAGATTTCATAGTAGAGCGAGCGATACATTTCTGTTTGGAAGATTTCCAAGAGACTGCTCCTCCACCAATAGTAAATACATATTCACTCGTGGATTTTATTTCATTTGACCTGATGATTCAATTTGCATCACTATATTCTTCCAATACTGTTGAATATTAGTTATAATGCAAAGCAATAGTTTGTTAAGTATGTTTTTTTTTAAAAAAAAAAAATACTCAAAACTCTTTTCATTGTCATCCAATGAGTTTGATTGAGATTACTTGTGAACCGACTCAATTTACTAACATCACATGCTATATCTGATCGCGTACACTTTATGATATATATTATACTTCTCAATAATCTAGCATAATCCAATTGTGAGTCACCTTTTCCTTCATTCTTTTGAAGTACAAAGTTCACATTTATTGGAGTCTAGTCAATATTGAAATCCAACTACTTGAACTTTTCAATCACATCAGTAACTTTAATTTCTTTCATATCGAAGTTACCTTCTAGCATATGCTTAGTAGCATTTATGTCATATGTGTCTCTTTTGATGATCAACATGTTATCAACATATAAATAAATAATGACCTTGTGATTTGGAATGTCTTTAATGTAAAACATTTATCACATTCATTAATTTAGAATTCATTTGTCAATGTAGTTTGGTCAAACTTCGCATGTCATTATTTGGGCGCTTGTTTTTAGTCTATAAAGTGACTTAATAAGTTTACACATTTTTTTTACCAGGAACCACTAAGCCCTCAGGCTGTTCCATGTAAATTTCTTCCTCCAAAAAAAAAAAATTTACTTCCATTTTGACAAATTCGCAACTAGCGCAATTAACATCTAAATTGATGTAATCCTAGTTAGAGGCTATTATATGTCAAAATAATCAAGGATTTGTCATTGTCTAAAGTCTACGACAACAAATCTTGCTTTGTATTTGTCAATAGTTTCATCAATTTTTTTTTTTTGTAGATCTACTTTGAACCCAAAATTTTATTTTCTGAAGGAAGATCAACCAACTCCCAAGTATGATTACTCAAGATTGAATCTATCTTACTATTAACAGACTCTTTCCAAAAAGGATGAGTCCACAAAAGACATATCCTTTTCGACTATATGGACTCATTTTCAAGAAGAAATATTACAAAATAAAATTTGGAGTAAGTAATTTGTCCATTGATATTTACTATGCCTCTGAATCTCCTTATTAAGTACATTCTCCTTTGGTTCTTTCCAAGGTCGTTTAGACCCTTTACATGACTATCCGGTGGTTCGGACTTATTAACCATAAATAAACATGCTTTACTATTTGTAGCATATTCAATGAACATACAATCCACAGTCTTAGATCCTATTTTTACCTGTTTTGGAATAGTTTCCTCATTTCCATTTCTCATATGGAATAGACTGTATTGAAAATTGTTAACCTTTCAAGAGCTATTGCTTGTATATACTCTAAGGAACGACAAAAAAATTTCTATCAGGATACAACAAAGTCTGAAAAAACTTTTTGTTGCTCCCTTTCTTAACAAATAAAAGTTTTCTATTTGTTGCTCCCTTTATTAATAAATAAAATTTTTTGTTTCTCTCTTTCTGAACAAAAAAAAACATGTTTTTCTCTTTTGCTATAATGATAGCATTCCCCCACAAGTTTTGTGGTAAATCTGAACTTATAAGTAGGAGATTCAACATTTTCTTCAAAGTTCATTTTTTTTTCTTGTCAACAATTTTATTAAATTGAGGTGAGTATGTGCTGTAATTTAATGGATGATTCCATTTTTCAAATATATTTCTGCAAAAGAATATTCATATTCTCCACATCTACCACTTCTAATCATGACAATCTTTTTATCCAACTGATTTTCAACTTTAGTTTTATATTACCTATATGTTTCTATTGCTTTATCCGTATCATTCAGCAAATAGACATAACAATATATAGTGAATTGTCAATAAAATCTATGAAGCATTTTTTCCCACCACGAGATGGTGTTAACTTCATATCACAAATGTCAGCGTTAACCAATTTTAAGATATTCTAATTCATTTCAACAACACATGCTTGACATTGATTTATTGCACTAGAAGTTAGGAAAAACTTCTAAGTTGATTAGTTTTTGCAAGGTTTTGTAATTGACATGTCTCAATCATTTATGTCACAAACAATTTCAGTCAAGCAAGTAAGAACAAATAAAAAATACTAAGTTTGAAAAGATCTTCTATGAGGTAACCTTTTTCCACAAATATTTGTTCTTTATTTCTTTTTTTTTATAATTTTCTAAAATACAGACATTGTTTTACAGTCCTTGTCATATGTCCTTTTCAGAAGGACCTTTCCATAACATTCAGTTTGTTATAGAGTTACCCATGACCATAGTTTCATTGGTCCAATAAGGGCAATATGACCCAAAAGTTTATTTTACAACACAAACATAACATGTCACTTTTCACCAATATTCATGTCTTTAAAAAAATATTTTAATAGACATATTTTTCATGAAAAATCATAATATTTTAAGTAAAAAAATTTCATCAGAGAATACAATTCTTTTGAACGAGTATTATAATTTTGTGGTTTTATACTAGTCATATCATATACTAGTAAAGAGAGACTCAACGACCACAATATCAAATATACTCCAAGAACTTTGTGGGTCTAACATAATACAAGAATGTCATCAAATTTCATATCTTGTACTTTCAAATTTAAATTAGATAGTAAGTCTAATTTTGTCTTTCTCACAATTAAAGAACCCCCACATTTTAAATATGTTCTCAAAAATAATTTTCAAATATTTGAAATTATTTTCCACATATTTTTTTTCATGCTTTCAAATTGTATATCATCAAATACACTTTGACAACACTAAACCTTCTTTTGGAGATTTAATCCATAGAAACACCCATTGCAGACACAAAAATCACTAATTTTATGTTACTAGTGTTTTTTTTTCCTCTGTCACAACTAGACAGACCACTTAGTATTTAGAATACTAACAATAAAGATTCAATCTTTATACAACTTGTTTCTAATTTAACGATGAAGTTTTTATATTCTTCTAATCGTTAACTGAATGAACCTTGAATTCTGATGAAGTTTTTATATTCTTCGAATCAGTTTCAGTTTCAGACAGAGTAGTAAACCAAAAAGGTTTTAGTCTCCATAAACCTCAAATACAACACTGTTTCTAGCTAACGATGAAGATTTTATGTTTTTCAAATTATTTAGCCTTAATATTCGTGACGAAGATTTTGTACTCTTCAAGTCATAACATTCATTGAAACAAAGTATCTAACAATTGGTGAAGTTTCTATATTCTTCAAACCACTGCACAATCTGATTTGTTCGTGAAGTTCTTATATTCTTCAAACCAAAGGAGTACAAAAAAATCAGAAGATTTTAGTCTCCAAAAGTCAAACACAATCAAATTTTTCATGGAGTATAAAACTATAAAAGTTTTTTCCTCCCTCTTAACATAATACATATTAGTAACAACCATCACATAATGATCATCTATCCTAAAATTTTTGAGATAAATATCATAACTTATAAAGGATAGGGAGAAAAAAAAAATCAAGTGAAATAAAAATAGAATTTGATTTTTACTCTCATTGAATCATATTCTATCTGTCAGCAATGATTCCATGCAAGTCACTTACCTTGCTATTTTTTTTTCTTTTCTCACTTTTCATCATATTCTTATTTTTCTCAAGAAGACATTTAATTTCAACAAGAAACTAAAATCAGGTTCAAATATTTGAACATTTACTTCTTCTCATAGTTATGTAAAACCAAGAATATAGATTATTTTTTAAAGTGCATATCTTAACCTTTATGCACAAAATAACTTTTCATATTGAAAAGAAATCTGAAGGGGTGCAATGCTTGAATGCACTTGGGAAGAATATAAGATTAATTTTACCTATCAAAGAAAAATTTACTACAGATTATATACTCGAACATATTAAAGTAGTACTAATTCATCTCAAATCTCTTTTATCATACCATAAAAAAATTTCTTTTCTTTTTGTCTTCTTACAACAAAAAGAACACAGAAAATAGAAGTAATTTTCTTACCACAAAAAATACCATCAATTTTAATTTCTTAAACTTGTTATTTCTGTATTCAAATTAGCAAACCAGAAAAAATAAAAGATGAAAAGAACACAAATAACTATCCGAGTCCACAGAATCCACTGTGTGTCCTTAAGAAATTAAATCCCCTCAAGTACCCGAGGTTACAGATAAAACGGATTAACCATTAAAAAAGTAGCGGTACCTCAAAGTTCAATAATTTCAACGAACTCAAAATGACAGCAACGAATCACACATACAGACACGATCAATTGATTTTGTTTTGTAAGAAATGTATACAAAAGAAGGAAATAATTCAATGCTGAAAAATGAGAGACAACCTCTCTATTTATAGCCAACAAAGGGTAAAGGTCACAACTCTTAGGAAAGAAAGACAACCTTCTAGAAAGGTCACAACACTTGGAAAAGGCACAACCTTTCAAACGTTCATAGCCCTTTTTAAAGGACACAACCTTTCATAAAGGTCACAACCCTTCGGTAAAGTGACAACCCTTCAAGAGAGTCACAATCCTTCATTTCCTGTTCACACCTTTAAAACCCAACATGCAGTACACATGTCAGATCAACAAGGTAGAGAGGTTGGTTCCAAAAGACCCTTGCATCGAATAACATATATCGAAGCAGTTTGAGAAAGAAAATACAAAAGTAGAGAAGACATAGCAAATGATAAAATAGACCTCCTCAACCTAGCTGGAAATGAAGCATCTAAACCTGGAAGAAGCAAAAATCTACCAGACCATCAAATGTCTGGGAATATAATTAGTCAACCAAGAGAATTTAGGCAAAATTCTCTTATTGGCAGACAGGGGACTGTATTTAATCAGTTCATTGGCAGCTGAGGGACTTGTTCTTAGAAAAAAAGTAATGTCACTGATTATTGCAGGGGAAAGGCCAAGTCTTCAGCAGCTAAGAGCCAAAAGTCTATTTGTAGGCTACACTTGCACAATATAGTTGGCAAAAGAAAAGAAAAAAATATTCCGGACTATATTAATCAGAAGATTTTGTGACAAACAATGCCAGTAAAGGTACATATAATCGTTACATAAAGAATCAACACGCATTACAACTTTTCCTACATGTACCATAATAATCAGGAGAACCAACCATAAAAACAGGATTCCTTTCACACTCTCCAGTAGCGGCCCATCGAGTACAGTTCTCATCTTCATCGGTACAATAAGTGTCACCATCTGATTGTAGTGGATCCTTTTGTACAGTTATACTTCTGAGATAAAAGAACTTGATGGCATACCACATTTCACCATCAATAACAGGGCATCTTGCATGGGAGCTACTTCTGTCCGGGGATGCATCGAGGTGGACATTGAAGAACACAATTGCATTTCCTTTAGTTGGTCTCAGGGAGTCGCTACTCTTTGTACAGTCAGACAATATCTTATTCTACACCAGGAGTTCAAATAAATTAAAATAAAAGCACAAACAGAAAAGATGTCATTACGAAATTAAGTACAACAAAGCACCTCTATTTTACCTCTGACTCAGGGAAGAGGATCTGACCACCCTGTGTCACATTTGATAGATACAAAATGATTGTCGCCATTAATGGTTCGCTGGACTTGAGTGTGGAGTTTCTCTCAAAATAACCATAATTCCCGTTTAAACTCTCATGTCCAGAATGCAGAACATGCAATGGCTTGCTGTTTCCTGAAGGCAAGGATGATAGCGGTCAGTCATACAACACTGAAAAGGCAGACTCAAAACCTTCAGTTGGAAGGAGTACCTAGAAAGAAACAAATGAAACTTATATATCTGACAATGAAAACTACCTTTCGGCAGAAAGGTCCAAGCAGAGATCCTTTCTTCGATCCTTAAGGAAGTAGGATCCTAGAATTTTTTGATAAAGGTAACATTAGTAGGATCCTAGAATTTAAAGAACAATACAAAGAAACATGTTATGAGTACTGAGTACAGTGTTTTATCAACATGAACTGCTTTCTCAACCAGCAAATTCAGTGAGCATGGAGACCATTCTCATGGGAAGCATATGCAGAGTTTATAGCACCCTAATGATAAATTACTAATATCTGGAGTCCATTCTCATTGTAAGCAGAGTTTATAGAACCCTAATGCATAATTACTAATATCTGGAGTCCATTCTCATGGTAAGCAGAGTTTATAGAACCCTAATGCATAATTACTAATATCTTCAATTTACAAGGCTAAACACTATCTAAATAATACAAATGCTTGGTCACATCTATGCTTTGAAGAAGCATTAGCTCATATAAAGAACCATGTAGATAACAAGAACTTACCTTTGCATCTAAGGGAATACCCATAGTTGGAAACTTCACTGCATCATCAGACGCATTATCAATTGTGGAGCTATTTCTCATTCCATGCACCTATAAAAATGCATTCATGCGAAGACACATTTTAGAAACTTTCTAGAGAAAAAGTATAGCAGTAGAAGTTGTGAGGCATTGATTTACCAAAGAGATTAAGTGATCAGTCTCTTCTGCTGACAGAAAGTCTCTATACAAGAAAACCCTATTTCAAGAAAAAATGTTCATTATTCCTCCATAGTCCATACAGAGAATTATTCAAGTAATCTCATCAAGAAAACTAGGAAGCTAAACAAGCATGCCTTCAAAACACCAACATAACAAAGAAAACTTTTCTTCTTCTTTTTTTGGGTGAACTTACTTAAATGCAGAATTCTGCATTTTTGAAATTTCTTTACATGCCACAACATATTGAAGAAGTAACAAGGTTATTGATTGAATAGACTACCTGACCTTGGTCGCCATGAGAGTTGAACGACGCGTGAGGGATCAAATCTATTAGAGCGTACAGGATGGCCCGACTGAATGCCATCCCCATTCACCTCCTCAGCCCTCAATTCTTTTCGGCCTCTGAAACAAATTGTTGTAATCATGTAAAGCACCATTTATTAAAATCACTCCAAAAGTAATGGTTATCATTGCTCTTCTTACATTTAATAATTTGCAGCTTATAACTAGTTGAGTAGTATATCTTCTACAGTACAATCGAAAAATGTCTCTCTTGAAAACCACAAGCCAACAAGATAAATCAGTTTCTTTTCTGAACTCCCAATACTAAAAAATATTTTTGACACACTCATAGAAACTGCCAACTTCTAAGCTCAAAAGACAGAAACTGTAAGGGGGAAAAACCGAAAAGGGCACTTTATACTACTCTCTGTTTCAATTTTTTCGTCTTACTTTTCTTTTTTGTTCGTTTCAAAAGAAATGTTTTTTTCTTTTTTTCGCAACTCTTGAAATTTAGCTTTCCACATGAACATGTTTAAAACCACAAAATTAACGGGCATTTTGGTACATGTTTTCCAATCTTCCTATGTTTGGTTGGTCAAAACTCAAAAGGTTTGGAGAACATTTCCTCTAGGAAACAAGTTCTTCAAAATGAGAAAAATGACTTTCCTAATGGAATTAGGGAAAACAAGTTCATAAGTGACATTTCAAGTGAATTGTCTCCTCCCCACCCACCCAATTCCCCCAACCCTTGACCATTCCACCCCTGCCACCTCCGAATCCCCCACTCCACCTCCATAAGGTTTTGCTAGATGACATATAAATGCTCTTAGTATAATATTTTCTTTTTAATTACCAAACACTAGAAAATAAGTGAGAAACACACTTGATTTCAAGGAGAACATTTTCCTTCCTAGCCAAAGTATTTCTTTACTTCCTCAAAACCAAACAAACAAATTGATTACTCACTTATGAAGATTTTTATGATTACCTCAATCGTACTGCTAAGTAACCTTAAAAACTATGAATACCCAAATAAAATCTACATCACATAATGAACCCAGATCAAGATATGTTTGAATTCAAATATCATGAACAACGTAGAGATTACTATAGAGTATTAAGGAACCAATGCAATAGAAATCAAAGATAATAAAATGCAGGGAAATTATGACAACTTTACTGACTTTTCAGCGAAAAGAAGCTCGGAACAGATCCCCAAAGCCACGAAGATGAAAACCCAAAGAAAGTTCGCCATTGTTGTAACAGAGCAAAAGAGGGATTTCCTTTTTTGGGGAAATGCAGTGTTTTACTGACACAGTTGTTCGAATTTCCAAAGGGATCTGTGAAGTTTCGACTCACTCCTACGCCATCTGGAACTTCATGCTTTCGTAATAGTCACCATCCATAAATATATTATTTTTCTATTAATATTTATATCTCGTTGTTATTAGTATTTGTTATTTAGTAAAATAATATAAATTATTGCTTGTGAGATTTTTAGAGCTCTTGAACTATATTTTCTCTCTAAGATGAAACTTATAGATTATTTCATAAGTTAAGACTTAAATAAATAGTGTAAGTTATTGTACAGGGCATAAGAAATAATGGCACTCATCCTATGGTGCAAAGAAATATTCTCAGCAATTAAATTAACACCTTATTATCACGGACTTATGGATCGTTTGATAGAGTATATTAGAGAAAATAATGCATGCATTAGCTTGATATATTAATAGTATCTTGTTTGGTGCACTTTTCTAATCTATGCATAATTAATGCTTGTATTAGTAATACACTCTATTGTGTATTAAAGAGTGTATTACTAATACAATCTATTTCTATGCATTAGTAATGCAATGGGTTATAATGCATGCATTAACATTATAAAAGAGACAATTAGACTTAAAAAAATTGTTTATATCCTTTCCACCATATTTGTGGAGGGTATTTTTTAAATAATTTTTTTTTTCTAAAAATATTATGCAATGCATTATATTTAACTTGCATTAGATTAAATAATTATAAAATTACCCTCAAAGCCTTTTTGAAACATTTCCTAACATTTTCTTTTTTTTTAATTTTCTTTGTTGTCATGTGTTTTTATTTTTATTTATTTTTCTATGTCTTTTAATTTGTTGGTGTTTTAATAGACTTTAGACCTCTTCAATATTTTTTTTGTAAAAAAATAATAATCTAATTTCAACATAATTTATTAAGAAAAATTACTATTGTGGCGATAAATTTGTAAAAAAAAATCTTTTCTAACTTTTTACAAAAATATTTTGACTCAAATAGTACAACTATTTAATATTATTTTTGAAAAAAAAAATAAGAAGAGGAGAAGTTAATGATGTTTTAGCAAATGACTTTGTTGCAACTTGCAAGAAAGTGTAAAAATAAATAAAGTGTGAAAGGCATTTTTGCAAACATATATTTTCAAATAGAAATTATGCAAGATTTGTTATTTCTAATACATCAAACCAAACAAGGTATAAGAAATAATGCTTGCATAATTAATGCAAGTATTAATAATGCAAACACTACTAATGCAAGAATTACTAATGCACCCTATTTTGCATTATTCTTATACACTCTACCAAACGACCCCTTAGAGTCTTACTAAAACTCCGTGCGATACTTGACAACTTACTACTCACAAATCTTTCTTTTACAATCTTGACTTAGAAAGATTTGAAAGAAGATTTTATATTGCTTGGGAGATTGCTTACAACTTTTTTTGATGATTTACAAATAAGTGACATCTCTATTGATATTAACATCTAGAGGCAAAAGTGTAATATATAATTACTTTACAAGTCTTTAAATATTTACACTTTGGTCCCCTCTCTAGAAATCTCTACACTTTCTAAGAATTTTTAAGAATTTCCAAGAAAATATCTAAGATTCTAGAGAATTCTAAGGAAAGACCTAGAGAATACTAGAGTCATCCACTAACCTCCCTACAACTCTAGACTTTTTCCCCTTTCATCTGGTGCCAAATTTAAACTGTTTTTTTCCCCTTCCAGCTGGTGCAAAATTTAAATTGTGAAGTGGCGGGACATGACAATATGCTCAACTATTTAGCAATTCTTCAGGAAAAGAATCTTCACACACAATAATCTTACAGAAAAAAAAGACTAATAAATACATCCATTTTGCATATGTTCTGTAAGTTCTATAGATACATTGATACAAGCCATTACTGGCTGACACACCCAAAAAAGAAAAAGAAGAAAGGACCATAGTGTCAATCAAAATGAGATTATAAGAATTATGGTGTAATCAAAGAATGATGAGTTTACAACATTGTATCACTGGGATCTTGATCTTTTTAATATCTTATGACCTGATTCATCCTTCTCATATAGACGCTCAATCAGTTCATCCCAGTTATCTTTGGTCTTGCTTCTACTTGATGACCCTGGGGATGAATCCCGGACTGATGTATCAGACTGTTCTTCGTCTAGTTCATCAAAAGTTCCGTAATGAGAAGGTGAAAAAGCATGTGGAACAGCCAAGGTGACAGCTCTCTGTAGAGCAGCTTTATGCTCCTCGTTGTGCTCTCTAGTTAATGTCTGTTGTCGCTCCATCTTTTGCTTTGCTGGAATTTCCGTCACATGATCTCTCTCTTGCATCAACTGGATGCACAAAATAAATATGAATGTGAAGAATTGTTGAAAACGATTTAAGCTTGAACACCTACCGTGTAGCAAAACAGATACAAACAAGAGCTCTTTTGGAGCACATAATAGAAAAGAGCAGCAAAATCATTTTACAATTCAATTGGACACAAGATATTAGCTGATCACTAAAAGTATATTCAAGCCAAAACACTCTCATATTTCGAGGCTTAACTAATAATATTTGCGTACGAAAAATGAAATGATAATTAAAGATCTTATAAATCTATTGATAAGCTATGCATCAATACCATGCAAGTCAAAGTTGGCTATGTAAAATCCTCTTTATTTTTTCCAAAGAGCTTATAAGTTGCTAAAATTCTTCAACGCATCTACAGTCACAAGTACTACAAATTACAAGAACGCATCAATCCACAGGCTAAAGGAGCCAATAGATGCAACCATGGTTGCTGCTTTAAGTTTCACAACTTAATGCTGAAACAACTAATAAGGTGAAAAGCATGGACCACTTGTGCAGAAAAAAAAGTTTAACCAATTACTATCAAGACGCAAGAGAGCTGCAACTTGTATTCAACCACCCTTAAGAGTGATGAACTTGTGTCAAGAAGGATTGTACTGATAAACTATCTTAACTGGTGATGGAAGTAGATCACAAGTGCCCTACGAGGGTGGATTGGGTACAGACAATACCATTGATAAGATAAGGTGGAGAGCACATGATGTGAATTCCTGAACATATTGGTGCTAGTTTGAGCTTTGAACCATCTCAATTCAAAATTAGTGCAGCAGTAAAATTTCTGTTTTGTGTCTATTGCAGAATGCAGCAGGCATACACAAAACCATGTATTTATGGAATATCTATTCCAGATAGCCTACAGCCAAGCTCGCACATCTTTAAAAGTAAATGGACCTTGTAAAGTGCAAAGACAATTTGTTTGGAATTACAAGCCATCAGTAGTCAAAGAAGTGCAGACAACTTACTTCCAGGGCCCTTCGTGCTTCTCTCTCTATCCAGATAATTGCATGATCAGAAGTAGCATTACAAGAGAGAACTATGTGCTCAAATCTCCCATCCACTGGAACTGCAGTCTTCACAACAGGTGGAAATCGTCCACATCTGTTTTAATGGACAAACATGGTAGTATAGGAATCAGAGATTGCAATCATGTACCTAATAGTAGAACACTGCAGTGTAAAATGGAATCATGATTGATTATATTGTACTATGCAAACCATTATGGTGGTCTTTATGCCCAATCTGCCGGAATAGATGCTGTTACTCAAAACAGAAACATAATAGTATTGAACTATAAAGTACAATAAATGGTTCAGATCCCTGCGAAAGCAAATAACACAAGGTGATTTCCATTTCTTCAAGCCTTGGTGGGCAGAGTTACCTGGCAGCTGTGTTGGTGGAAATAGCAGGTACCTGTTAGAATATTCAAAGTATGCAAGCTGGCCCAAACACCACGTCATAAAAAAAGGCTTATTCTACACACCGTCATAGAACATGTTTTCCACATATATAGGCAGGTCCTATTATATAAACAACTTAGGACAATTTCATGTAGCACATCCTATAAGTCCGAAAATACCTAAAAGGTTTCCTCTCAACAATGTGGTAGAGGCGTCCTGGGGCGTAAAGCCTGCGTGGATCCTTGAGCAGCTTCTCTTCTGAGATGCATGTATCTCTCATGCACCTTAGGCATAAGAGGCATGGTAAACTGCGAAATATAAATAAGCAAATGAAAATAAATGAGGTTATTCATGAAGAGTAAACGTTAGCATGTAAAAAGGGATCTAAAATATTGGACCCTCCACTATACTAAGGGAAGCTCGTGCACTAATGTCCCACTATGTGCAGGGTTCGGGGAAGGGGCGGACACACAAGGGTATTGTACGTAGCCTTACCCTACATTTCTACAAGAGGTTGTTTCCACTTTCCACGGCTTGTAGGTAATGACACTTAACAAAAACATGGTTCTGTTTCCTTAAATACTAAATTGGATTTTCACACAAACATAAAGTTTTACTAAGTTAACTGGGGTTTAAACACACTGAAGAGGCAACGAACAAAACCTGGAAGTAGAAAAAAAAAGAGAAGGATCCAAGTTTCCTAGTTGACGGGACACCACCCATCCAGTGCCTCTTAAGATAGTAACTAAATGAGGAATCAGAAGTTCTTATTCAAAATGAGAGATGGTGATGTCAAAGGTGCGGTTAAGCCGTGAAGCAAGTAGGCAAAAAAACATGTTAAGAGCTTCGCGTCGCTTAGTGGAGGCTTCAGTGTCTTCATCAAGGCTCTAAGACATAATTTTCCTTGACAATGAGCATAATCCTGAAGAGGCGACACAAAATATTTGATATTCCTCTTTATCGTAAATCTTTTTTCAGTTTCTTTGACCATATATTTGTTATTCATGTTTGTAATAATAGTCTTAAACTACAATACGAATTTGTATTTTTTTCTCCGTTTGTGTCTTTCTTCATTAAAGCCAACTTTACTTGCGCATAAAGCCCAGTGGACCTCATAGTTTATTTTGCGTTTTCGCCTTCAATAGTACTGTGAGGTAATGGACTCTTGAAAGCAAATACAATATCAAATTTAACTATGTTTTACCAGAATAGTGACTTGAATATATCTTCCAAGGGGGTTGCTGTCCGTGGCAAGAAATCATCCTATTAAAGAAAGAGAAAGATGGAGTTAGATTGAAACAGCACGCACAATGGGAGAATAACTTCAAAGGCAGACTAAAAGACCAGTAGACATTGATAATTGACATCTAAATAGACATCGAAAGATAATGCAAAACATCTGCAACCATTATATACAATAAATGAAGCTCCTTGCTTTCTAGGAACAGATTCCAAAGCCAATAAATTGACCTCCCACTGTAAGAAAGACTGGACTTACACAGACAGAAGAAAGGACATGATCTGCTTATTATGCAGAGCGGATGAGACTTGAGAGTTAGCTAAATTGACAAGGCCTTGAAACTACAAAATGCAGAAAGCTACATGCTTCCACACCAAGAGTATCCATCTAGAGTGGTTAAGAATGTTCAAAGTGATGCATGTAGAACTTGCCTGAAGCACAATGGAGTTGATGACATCTGCATATCTCACTGCCAGATTCAGTGACATACATCTAGCTGGTGCAATAGCAAAGCACCTGATTCTTTTCCTATCAATATTACCCAGCTTGTCAAGATTTTGTGCTACCACCATTGTCAATAACGCTGCTACACCTGACCCAAGTGAATGTCCGGTAATTGTTAAGGTATAGTTTGGATATTTCTCCAGCAATTGCTTCATGATCTCACATTCTGCATTTAACACCAATCCAGCTGCTTTTAATAAGCCATTGTGAACATACCCACCATCAAATTTCCGTTTTCCCAGCTTATTGTCCAACAAGACTGCATAATCACTCTCCTTCGCCAAATTAAGACCTCTAATAGCAAGAACTATGTCAGCATGATCATGATCCAGATATAAGAGATATGGTGGTGCTCGACCACCGGTATCTGGATAGTTTTTCTTCACAATTAAACATTCTGGATTAATTCCATATCCTTCAGGTGGTTCCCACTGAGGTTGTCTAAGATCATCTTCGTATACACCCAATATGTATCGGCATAGCCTAGGGACAGGTTCAAATTCTTCAGCCGTGGCAACACTCCAATTTTCACTGTCATGTCCTGCACTATGGAGGCACCGCTTCCATGCCCATCGGGCACAAGCTACACCGTATACACATTCAAGGAGAGGGGGTAAACCACAGAGAACGGACATTATTGCCTAAGGCCTAATTGTTAGACTGTTGATTAAGAATGTCCTTGAGACTAACTAGCAGCTAGTCAAAGTCTGCAAGATTAACATAGCAGATAATAAGGATACCTTAATATAAAAGCCACAATACCCACAACTTAAATTAGTAGTTCACAATCATTCAAACAAATATCAATGATCAGTAAATCAACTAGGCCAATATCTCAAACTAGTTGGGGTTGGCTATATGAATCTTCAATATCCACTCTGTTCCAATTGAGCTCATTTCAGATGTAAACTAAGATATCCTTGAAACTAGAGAATGTCAGCAATCTTACCCTAAACTGAGAGTACAAGTCTCTAAACAGCCTGAAAAGACTTATTCCCCTAATGACATTCATATGAAGAATCATTTAAATCCATGAATCTTGAAAAATCTCATGCAAAGAGTGTCTAATTTTGAGCCAAAAACTAAATCTAAATAAGAAAGTTCTACATGCATCAAAAAAGATCCTTCCTTCAAACATTTAAAATCTCCATTAACACCCAATAACATAAAACCATAATAAGGGGAAAATAACAGTACAAAGACAACACCTTTAACACTTGAACATTGAAAACATTACCTAAAATGGATCATTCACCTTAGGGCTCCTGAAAAGCAGAATTTGCATAAAAATATCGACACCCAAGTAGCAGATTCAAGTGTTGATGAGATTTCTGAAGTCAATGCTGTGGATTCTCACTAGTTAGCAACAGTATTTAACCCACAACTGAGGCAGTAATTGAAATGATCAAATGAAATCAGGAGACAGATGTGTACCAATTATTGCTGAGTTGTTGGAAGTCAACTTGACTTGGCTAAAATATTGAGTATTTAGAGGGCCATGTTCTTGCTCCTTCACGGAAGGGTACTTCTTTGTTGTCCTTTTCTACTCTCTCCTGTTTCTTCTTAAATCTCCAGTGGGTTTAACGGAAACTGACAAATCTCAAAGAGAAAATTAGGAAAGGGTTAAAGGAACCAAATTTGTGCTTTTTATAGTAACCAAATTTATGGTGGTAAAATCTCTACACCTCCTACCACTATTATTATTATTTTGATGGTACGATATTTGAATAGATTGTTTCGTTTTTTTATTTTTTTTAAATTATAAATTGTGAAATTTTATTAATAAGTTTATATTAAATTTGAGTTTTAAAAATATTATATTTTTTATTAAGTTAAATAACTGATTAATAAGGTTAAAATTATATGATATAATAAAGTTTAAATTGTATTTTGGCCATGTTGTTTAGTTGACAAGACTAACTAAACTCATGCTCTTTCAAATCTAAGTTCTTCTAAAATTATTGAAAATTAAAATATCTTTAAAATTTTAGTTCGTGCGTATATAAAAAGGTTTTCGTAAAATCATATAGAGAGAAATTTTAGTTGTTCAATGATAAGTTGCAAATCTTCTGTGTATAAAAGCTTTCTCATTTCTAAATTGTGATCGATAAGTTTCTATATCTTTGTAATGTGATCAAGACTTGACTCTACATTAGTAGTGAAGTTTCAATTCAAAACTAAAAAAATCAATGATCGTGAGGAGACTTAATAAGAGGATATGTATTTTTCATTAAATTTCATAAAGATGATAATCTTTGCATATGTTATTGAAATATAAACATCAATATTTGTTTGTTTATTTTTTTTTCTTGCTTCCTATTTTAGAAACAAACCTTAGTTACTTACCATTGCATAATGATGCTCTAATGTTATCAATTCCAAAGATAAACATAAAAAAGAAAGACATAATGTAGAATTATCATAAAAAATATGATAAAATGATAATATGATTATTAAATAATAATAAAAATAAAATATAAAAAGATTAAACAAAATAATGATTCGATTAAATCAAATTATCATTACATAAAATAAAGTTTTTTCTCATTACATGATAATAAATTTACAATGAAATAAAATAAGGTTTAAATAAAAATTAAAATCTCTATATATATTTTTAAAAAAATCACACTTGTATCATCAAACTGAAAATCTACTACTTTATATATAAGTGTGGCAAGTAGTGATCGATATGTCTATTTCATATATGTAGTTCCACACTTACATATACATTTTCTTATTTTTTTCTTCGTTTTAATATATTTGTCTTATTTTTTAATTTTCTTATATATCTAAAAATTGCATTAAAAACTATAAATCATTTGACAACTTAAAATTCATATAAAAAATTGATTGCTCATAAAAAAATTGATTGATTCATAAAATTAATCTATTTATGTCATATAAAACGGACAAAAGAAGTAACATGTATTATCGTAATTTGAAAACTACGTATATAGTATTATAAATCTCAATTATTAACAACATATTAACTCTTGAAATTCTATTTGTGGTACATATCTTGAGACAAGACAAGTAACATATACTGTATTATTGAAAAATTACGTAAAAAATACTATAATTTACAATTTAGAATACTATAAAATCATATCAAATTTAATTGACTCTCTAAATTTTATCTATATCACATAAAATAAAATAAAAAAATAATAGATATTAGATTCATGCTAATACGGACAGTTGTATATAATAACTAAATAAGTATAGACTGTGTAGTATAGATCTACAAGTTCAAAATAAATAGGATAAAGTTTTGATTTTAGACTAGAGAAATCTGGAACACACAAATAATGTATCAAAAATAAGGTGGGTTTGACCCTACTAATATTTATATGATCCCTACCTACCCTCAAGAATATGTTGTTTTATTTATGAGAAAAATTCTGAAACATTAATATTTTGAGCTCTTATTATTAAATATATATTATATATTAATGAGTTGACTAATTATCAAATGCAGGGATACTTTACTTCTGAAAATTTGCGAACATTTTAATTTTTTGTCCTACAAATTCGTTATTTAATTTTCTCTCTCTCGTGGTACTCATTCAAAGAAAATTAATAGGCCAAAAGTTCCTTAATTATGATTTGATTTCACTGAACGAAATTAATTTTGTAGGCAATATAACAATGTTTATTGTGAGACATAAATTTTGTAACATTTGATTAGCATGACGAGACTTCTATAGAACTTTTGCCTTGAGGAATAACTTCCGCTACTAATTTATGCCCATAACTCAATTTGTGCCACTGAACTTATGTAATGTGACATAATTGTGCCGTCTCACTTATACTTTGAGGCATAACTTGTGTCACGACTTAATTTTTCTTTTACCTTAAGGTTTAACTTGTGCTACTAAATTTACACCTAAAACCGTAATTTGTGTCATTGAACCAATGTATGGGGCATAACTTATGCTACTAAATTCATGCCTCACAAATTTTCTTTTGTCTTGCATTTTTTTCCGTTGTTAAAGGCATTTTAGACCCTTTTTCTTTATTTTGATAATTTAAAATTTTGAAGGATAAAAATTAAAGAACCGACAAAACAGTTAAAGCTTATTATACCAAAATAGAGGGTTTGTGCAAAGTGAGCAAATGGCCCATGAGATTTTGGTGAACATGGGCCTACAACCTATTGGGCTTTATTTTCAATTGGAACAATTGTGAGAAATAAAGGTCCAAGTCCAAACGGCCCAAACCCTAAGTCCTCGCGAAGCCTTTGAATTACTATATTACCCTCATAATCGTGACCTTGGTATATAAAAAACCTAAAACCCTAGTTTCAGCTTATCACCCGCCTCAACACTCTCAGCAGATCGAGCAAAAATCAAAGGTAAACTTTCGCTCTTTCTTCACTGCTAAAGCTTGATGTGATGTTAGAACCAGTAAAAAGGATGAACAATCTGTTAACCATTTGTGGAAAAAAAAAATGAAATTTGAAATTGATTTTGTTTTTGCTGTATGGTTTGTTTAATCAGGGGATGGCGCCGCCGAACACAGGATTAGCAGTGGGATTGAACAAAGGACACATTGTAACCAAGAAGGAGTTAGCTCCACGCCCTTCTGACAGAAAAGGGGTAATTTTTCGTTCATTTTCTGAGCTATATATTGTTGATTACTCTACTGGACTGTGCTTGTAATGTTTTGGATTTGAATTTAGGTTTTGTTGTATTTGAATCACGAAAACAAACTCAGGGGTTGTATTAAGTTTATATGTCTAGGTTTTATTTTAGTTTGTTACATTATTTTATGCCAATCAGAGATATAAGGAAACACATGTTATAACAATGTTTAGAGTTT
>CM040620.1:67701608-67755753 GCA_022817965.1 Solanum lycopersicoides | reverse complement strand
ATAAGAATTATGGTGTAATCAAAGAATGATGAGTTTACAACATTGTATCACTGGGATCTTGATCTTTTTAATATCTTATGACCTGATTCATCCTTCTCATATAGACGCTCAATCAGTTCATCCCAGTTATCTTTGGTCTTGCTTCTACTTGATGACCCTGGGGATGAATCCCGGACTGATGTATCAGACTGTTCTTCGTCTAGTTCATCAAAAGTTCCGTAATGAGAAGGTGAAAAAGCATGTGGAACAGCCAAGGTGACAGCTCTCTGTAGAGCAGCTTTATGCTCCTCGTTGTGCTCTCTAGTTAATGTCTGTTGTCGCTCCATCTTTTGCTTTGCTGGAATTTCCGTCACATGATCTCTCTCTTGCATCAACTGGATGCACAAAATAAATATGAATGTGAAGAATTGTTGAAAACGATTTAAGCTTGAACACCTACCGTGTAGCAAAACAGATACAAACAAGAGCTCTTTTGGAGCACATAATAGAAAAGAGCAGCAAAATCATTTTACAATTCAATTGGACACAAGATATTAGCTGATCACTAAAAGTATATTCAAGCCAAAACACTCTCATATTTCGAGGCTTAACTAATAATATTTGCGTACGAAAAATGAAATGATAATTAAAGATCTTATAAATCTATTGATAAGCTATGCATCAATACCATGCAAGTCAAAGTTGGCTATGTAAAATCCTCTTTATTTTTTCCAAAGAGCTTATAAGTTGCTAAAATTCTTCAACGCATCTACAGTCACAAGTACTACAAATTACAAGAACGCATCAATCCACAGGCTAAAGGAGCCAATAGATGCAACCATGGTTGCTGCTTTAAGTTTCACAACTTAATGCTGAAACAACTAATAAGGTGAAAAGCATGGACCACTTGTGCAGAAAAAAAAGTTTAACCAATTACTATCAAGACGCAAGAGAGCTGCAACTTGTATTCAACCACCCTTAAGAGTGATGAACTTGTGTCAAGAAGGATTGTACTGATAAACTATCTTAACTGGTGATGGAAGTAGATCACAAGTGCCCTACGAGGGTGGATTGGGTACAGACAATACCATTGATAAGATAAGGTGGAGAGCACATGATGTGAATTCCTGAACATATTGGTGCTAGTTTGAGCTTTGAACCATCTCAATTCAAAATTAGTGCAGCAGTAAAATTTCTGTTTTGTGTCTATTGCAGAATGCAGCAGGCATACACAAAACCATGTATTTATGGAATATCTATTCCAGATAGCCTACAGCCAAGCTCGCACATCTTTAAAAGTAAATGGACCTTGTAAAGTGCAAAGACAATTTGTTTGGAATTACAAGCCATCAGTAGTCAAAGAAGTGCAGACAACTTACTTCCAGGGCCCTTCGTGCTTCTCTCTCTATCCAGATAATTGCATGATCAGAAGTAGCATTACAAGAGAGAACTATGTGCTCAAATCTCCCATCCACTGGAACTGCAGTCTTCACAACAGGTGGAAATCGTCCACATCTGTTTTAATGGACAAACATGGTAGTATAGGAATCAGAGATTGCAATCATGTACCTAATAGTAGAACACTGCAGTGTAAAATGGAATCATGATTGATTATATTGTACTATGCAAACCATTATGGTGGTCTTTATGCCCAATCTGCCGGAATAGATGCTGTTACTCAAAACAGAAACATAATAGTATTGAACTATAAAGTACAATAAATGGTTCAGATCCCTGCGAAAGCAAATAACACAAGGTGATTTCCATTTCTTCAAGCCTTGGTGGGCAGAGTTACCTGGCAGCTGTGTTGGTGGAAATAGCAGGTACCTGTTAGAATATTCAAAGTATGCAAGCTGGCCCAAACACCACGTCATAAAAAAAGGCTTATTCTACACACCGTCATAGAACATGTTTTCCACATATATAGGCAGGTCCTATTATATAAACAACTTAGGACAATTTCATGTAGCACATCCTATAAGTCCGAAAATACCTAAAAGGTTTCCTCTCAACAATGTGGTAGAGGCGTCCTGGGGCGTAAAGCCTGCGTGGATCCTTGAGCAGCTTCTCTTCTGAGATGCATGTATCTCTCATGCACCTTAGGCATAAGAGGCATGGTAAACTGCGAAATATAAATAAGCAAATGAAAATAAATGAGGTTATTCATGAAGAGTAAACGTTAGCATGTAAAAAGGGATCTAAAATATTGGACCCTCCACTATACTAAGGGAAGCTCGTGCACTAATGTCCCACTATGTGCAGGGTTCGGGGAAGGGGCGGACACACAAGGGTATTGTACGTAGCCTTACCCTACATTTCTACAAGAGGTTGTTTCCACTTTCCACGGCTTGTAGGTAATGACACTTAACAAAAACATGGTTCTGTTTCCTTAAATACTAAATTGGATTTTCACACAAACATAAAGTTTTACTAAGTTAACTGGGGTTTAAACACACTGAAGAGGCAACGAACAAAACCTGGAAGTAGAAAAAAAAAGAGAAGGATCCAAGTTTCCTAGTTGACGGGACACCACCCATCCAGTGCCTCTTAAGATAGTAACTAAATGAGGAATCAGAAGTTCTTATTCAAAATGAGAGATGGTGATGTCAAAGGTGCGGTTAAGCCGTGAAGCAAGTAGGCAAAAAAACATGTTAAGAGCTTCGCGTCGCTTAGTGGAGGCTTCAGTGTCTTCATCAAGGCTCTAAGACATAATTTTCCTTGACAATGAGCATAATCCTGAAGAGGCGACACAAAATATTTGATATTCCTCTTTATCGTAAATCTTTTTTCAGTTTCTTTGACCATATATTTGTTATTCATGTTTGTAATAATAGTCTTAAACTACAATACGAATTTGTATTTTTTTCTCCGTTTGTGTCTTTCTTCATTAAAGCCAACTTTACTTGCGCATAAAGCCCAGTGGACCTCATAGTTTATTTTGCGTTTTCGCCTTCAATAGTACTGTGAGGTAATGGACTCTTGAAAGCAAATACAATATCAAATTTAACTATGTTTTACCAGAATAGTGACTTGAATATATCTTCCAAGGGGGTTGCTGTCCGTGGCAAGAAATCATCCTATTAAAGAAAGAGAAAGATGGAGTTAGATTGAAACAGCACGCACAATGGGAGAATAACTTCAAAGGCAGACTAAAAGACCAGTAGACATTGATAATTGACATCTAAATAGACATCGAAAGATAATGCAAAACATCTGCAACCATTATATACAATAAATGAAGCTCCTTGCTTTCTAGGAACAGATTCCAAAGCCAATAAATTGACCTCCCACTGTAAGAAAGACTGGACTTACACAGACAGAAGAAAGGACATGATCTGCTTATTATGCAGAGCGGATGAGACTTGAGAGTTAGCTAAATTGACAAGGCCTTGAAACTACAAAATGCAGAAAGCTACATGCTTCCACACCAAGAGTATCCATCTAGAGTGGTTAAGAATGTTCAAAGTGATGCATGTAGAACTTGCCTGAAGCACAATGGAGTTGATGACATCTGCATATCTCACTGCCAGATTCAGTGACATACATCTAGCTGGTGCAATAGCAAAGCACCTGATTCTTTTCCTATCAATATTACCCAGCTTGTCAAGATTTTGTGCTACCACCATTGTCAATAACGCTGCTACACCTGACCCAAGTGAATGTCCGGTAATTGTTAAGGTATAGTTTGGATATTTCTCCAGCAATTGCTTCATGATCTCACATTCTGCATTTAACACCAATCCAGCTGCTTTTAATAAGCCATTGTGAACATACCCACCATCAAATTTCCGTTTTCCCAGCTTATTGTCCAACAAGACTGCATAATCACTCTCCTTCGCCAAATTAAGACCTCTAATAGCAAGAACTATGTCAGCATGATCATGATCCAGATATAAGAGATATGGTGGTGCTCGACCACCGGTATCTGGATAGTTTTTCTTCACAATTAAACATTCTGGATTAATTCCATATCCTTCAGGTGGTTCCCACTGAGGTTGTCTAAGATCATCTTCGTATACACCCAATATGTATCGGCATAGCCTAGGGACAGGTTCAAATTCTTCAGCCGTGGCAACACTCCAATTTTCACTGTCATGTCCTGCACTATGGAGGCACCGCTTCCATGCCCATCGGGCACAAGCTACACCGTATACACATTCAAGGAGAGGGGGTAAACCACAGAGAACGGACATTATTGCCTAAGGCCTAATTGTTAGACTGTTGATTAAGAATGTCCTTGAGACTAACTAGCAGCTAGTCAAAGTCTGCAAGATTAACATAGCAGATAATAAGGATACCTTAATATAAAAGCCACAATACCCACAACTTAAATTAGTAGTTCACAATCATTCAAACAAATATCAATGATCAGTAAATCAACTAGGCCAATATCTCAAACTAGTTGGGGTTGGCTATATGAATCTTCAATATCCACTCTGTTCCAATTGAGCTCATTTCAGATGTAAACTAAGATATCCTTGAAACTAGAGAATGTCAGCAATCTTACCCTAAACTGAGAGTACAAGTCTCTAAACAGCCTGAAAAGACTTATTCCCCTAATGACATTCATATGAAGAATCATTTAAATCCATGAATCTTGAAAAATCTCATGCAAAGAGTGTCTAATTTTGAGCCAAAAACTAAATCTAAATAAGAAAGTTCTACATGCATCAAAAAAGATCCTTCCTTCAAACATTTAAAATCTCCATTAACACCCAATAACATAAAACCATAATAAGGGGAAAATAACAGTACAAAGACAACACCTTTAACACTTGAACATTGAAAACATTACCTAAAATGGATCATTCACCTTAGGGCTCCTGAAAAGCAGAATTTGCATAAAAATATCGACACCCAAGTAGCAGATTCAAGTGTTGATGAGATTTCTGAAGTCAATGCTGTGGATTCTCACTAGTTAGCAACAGTATTTAACCCACAACTGAGGCAGTAATTGAAATGATCAAATGAAATCAGGAGACAGATGTGTACCAATTATTGCTGAGTTGTTGGAAGTCAACTTGACTTGGCTAAAATATTGAGTATTTAGAGGGCCATGTTCTTGCTCCTTCACGGAAGGGTACTTCTTTGTTGTCCTTTTCTACTCTCTCCTGTTTCTTCTTAAATCTCCAGTGGGTTTAACGGAAACTGACAAATCTCAAAGAGAAAATTAGGAAAGGGTTAAAGGAACCAAATTTGTGCTTTTTATAGTAACCAAATTTATGGTGGTAAAATCTCTACACCTCCTACCACTATTATTATTATTTTGATGGTACGATATTTGAATAGATTGTTTCGTTTTTTTATTTTTTTTAAATTATAAATTGTGAAATTTTATTAATAAGTTTATATTAAATTTGAGTTTTAAAAATATTATATTTTTTATTAAGTTAAATAACTGATTAATAAGGTTAAAATTATATGATATAATAAAGTTTAAATTGTATTTTGGCCATGTTGTTTAGTTGACAAGACTAACTAAACTCATGCTCTTTCAAATCTAAGTTCTTCTAAAATTATTGAAAATTAAAATATCTTTAAAATGTTAGTTCGTGCGTATATAAAAAGGTTTTCGTAAAATCATAGAGAGAAATTTTAGTTGTTCAATGATAAGTTGCAAATCTTCTGTGTATAAAAGCTTTCTCATTTCTAAATTGTGATCGATAAGTTTCTATATCTTTGTAATGTGATCAAGACTTGACTCTACATTAGTAGTGAAGTTTCAATTCAAAACTAAAAAAATCAATGATCGTGAGGAGACTTAATAAGAGGATATGTATTTTTCATTAAATTTCATAAAGATGATAATCTTTGCATATGTTATTGAAATATAAACATCAATATTTGTTTGTTTATTTTTTTTTCTTGCTTCCTATTTTAGAAACAAACCTTAGTTACTTACCATTGCATAATGATGCTCTAATGTTATCAATTCCAAAGATAAACATAAAAAAGAAAGACATAATGTAGAATTATCATAAAAAATATGATAAAATGATAATATGATTATTAAATAATAATAAAAATAAAATATAAAAAGATTAAACAAAATAATGATTCGATTAAATCAAATTATCATTACATAAAATAAAGTTTTTTCTCATTACATGATAATAAATTTACAATGAAATAAAATAAGGTTTAAATAAAAATTAAAATCTCTATATATATTTTTAAAAAAATCACACTTGTATCATCAAACTGAAAATCTACTACTTTATATATAAGTGTGGCAAGTAGTGATCGATATGTCTATTTCATATATGTAGTTCCACACTTACATATACATTTTCTTATTTTTTTCTTCGTTTTAATATATTTGTCTTATTTTTTAATTTTCTTATATATCTAAAAATTGCATTAAAAACTATAAATCATTTGACAACTTAAAATTCATATAAAAAATTGATTGCTCATAAAAAAATTGATTGATTCATAAAATTAATCTATTTATGTCATATAAAACGGACAAAAGAAGTAACATGTATTATCGTAATTTGAAAACTACGTATATAGTATTATAAATCTCAATTATTAACAACATATTAACTCTTGAAATTCTATTTGTGGTACATATCTTGAGACAAGACAAGTAACATATACTGTATTATTGAAAAATTACGTAAAAAATACTATAATTTACAATTTAGAATACTATAAAATCATATCAAATTTAATTGACTCTCTAAATTTTATCTATATCACATAAAATAAAATAAAAAAATAATAGATATTAGACTCATGCTAATACGGACAGTTGTATATAATAACTAAATAAGTATAGACTGTGTAGTATAGATCTACAAGTTCAAAATAAATAGGATAAAGTTTTGATTTTAGACTAGAGAAATCTGGAACACACAAATAATGTATCAAAAATAAGGTGGGTTTGACCCTACTAATATTTATATGATCCCTACCTACCCTCAAGAATATGTTGTTTTATTTATGAGAAAAATTCTGAAACATTAATATTTTGAGCTCTTATTATTAAATATATATTATATATTAATGAGTTGACTAATTATCAAATGCAGGGATACTTTACTTCTGAAAATTTGCGAACAATGTACGTATTGACTAGTTCTGTTCAATTTATTTTGTATTCATTCGCTTTATAAAAAAATAGGTATGATAAATAAAGAGTAAATTTTAGAATTAGCAAACATAAAATCATATTAGTATATTATATCTTGTATAATTATCCTCCATAGCAAATTTTATATTTGCTATAGAACATCAGATTTCTATAAATCACAGGCAGTATCATGTTTTGTATTAAAACGCAGTAATTGTATATGTATATCAGTTAGATAATTGTATATATGTAACTACTATATGTATATGTATCAATGATTGTGTTTGTTTATATCTGCATAAAATTTGAATTTGTATACAATTAAATCGAAATAAAATATTTGCATATCAAATCTCTCTATCGCTTATACAACACAAATTATACTTGTAATTTGTATAATTTGTGTTTGTATAAAGCGAGAAAGAGAGAGCGGCAAAAGAAATCTGGTACAAAAAACTTTGTATTTGTATAATTATAAGTGTACAGGACAAAAATATATGTATTTGTATTCGTATATATAATTTTCTCTCGCTTTATACAAACATAAACACAATTTATATATTTGTATTTGTATAAAGTAAGAGTGTCGAGAGAGATTTATGGGGAGAGAGGCGATGACAAAGTGTTAGCTACGAATTAGAATTAAATGAAACTGTAATTATAATATTTAGTTTGAATTGGTAATTTATTATTTTATATAATTTCCAATAAATATATAATAAATTGGTACATTGAAACAGAGAAATTGACATAACTCCAAGTATATATTATTATATAACAAAATAGAAAAGGACTCAAATTCTATTTATGTGTTGTTATCAATTTCTAAACTCTTGTTATTTCGAGTAAATATATAACATATATTTGCTAATTTTCCAAAGGTAAATATAAAACCATAAAAATTCGACTTGACTTCAAGTTATTTGAATGCACACCCTTATTTTAGGTGGTTTGTTTTTAATTTTTTGTCCTACAAATTCGTTATTTAATTTTCTCTCTCTCGTGGTACTCATTCAAAGAAAATTAATAGGCCAAAAGTTCCTTAATTATGATTTGATTTCACTGAACGAAATTAATTTTGTAGGCAATATAACAATGTTTATTGTGAGACATAAATTTTGTAACATTTGATTAGCATGACGAGACTTCTATAGAACTTTTGCCTTGAGGAATAACTTCCGCTACTAATTTATGCCCATAACTCAATTTGTGCCACTGAACTTATGTAATGTGACATAATTGTGCCGTCTCACTTATACTTTGAGGCATAACTTGTGTCACGACTTAATTTTTCTTTTACCTTAAGGTTTAACTTGTGCTACTAAATTTACACCTAAAACCGTAATTTGTGTCATTGAACCAATGTATGGGGCATAACTTATGCTACTAAATTCATGCCTCACAAATTTTCTTTTGTCTTGCATTTTTTTCCGTTGTTAAAGGCATTTTAGACCCTTTTTCTTTATTTTGATAATTTAAAATTTTGAAGGATAAAAATTAAAGAACCGACACAACAGTTAAAGCTTATTATACCAAAATAGAGGGTTTGTGCAAAGTGAGCAAATGGCCCATGAGATTTTGGTGAACATGGGCCTACAACCTATTGGGCTTTATTTTCAATTGGAACAATTGTGAGAAATAAAGGTCCAAGTCCAAACGGCCCAAACCCTAAGTCCTCGCGAAGCCTTTGAATTACTATATTACCCTCATAATCGTGGCCTTGGTATATAAAAAACCTAAAACCCTAGTTTCAGCTTATCACCCGCCTCAACACTCTCAGCAGATCGAGCAAAAATCAAAGGTAAACTTTCGCTCTTTCTTCACTGCTAAAGCTTGATGTGATGTTAGAACCAGTAAAAGGATGAACAATCTGTTAACCATTTGTGGAAAAAAAAAATGAAATTTGAAATTGATTTTGTTTTTGCTGTATGGTTTGTTTAATCAGGGGATGGCGCCGCCGAACACAGGATTAGCAGTGGGATTGAACAAAGGACACATTGTAACCAAGAAGGAGTTAGCTCCACGCCCTTCTGACAGAAAAGGGGTAATTTTTCGTTCATTTTCTGAGCTATGGATTGTTAATTAGTGCTTGTAATGTTTTGGATTTGAATTTAGGTCTTGTTGTATTTGAATCACGTAAACAAACCCAGAGGTTGTATTAAGTTATATGTCTAGGTTTTATTATAGTTTGTTACATTATTTTATGCCAATCAGAGATAAAAGGATACACATGTTATAACAATGTTTAGAGTTTGTGTATTGAATTAATGTAAAGGAGGTTAGAGTTTGTGTATTCAATTAATCTAGAGGAGTTTAAGGTTTGGTGTGTAATTGAACACATTCTTGGAAACTTCAGTGTTAAGATTTGTCATTTGGCAGATGGTCCTAGCACATGCATAAAACATTAAGGTTGTAGGTTTGCGTATACGTTACCTTTCTCGAAGTGTTAAGTAAGTCAAAAGTTGTGACTGAAAGGAGAGAACTGTCTGATATACCAAAAATTGTTAGTTTACTAGAGTACACCTAGCACTCGCTCTTTTTCCTATTGGTATACAAAGGTTCCTCACCTGATTGTAAAACGAGTTTCGTAGTGACTGATATTGCTTTTTAAAAAGTTAAAAACAATCACTGGCTTCTATGGGACAATTTTTTGTTTTTTTGTGTTAGGTTCTTCTATACGTGATATAGAGCCTTCTGTTACTGTTATGGAGCTAATATCTACTCCGGTAACATAATTTCATTCATATAAAAGGAAATTAACCAGTGTCTACAACAACATTGTGTGATTTTTGTAGGTAGGGTTTTTCTGCATTCTTTTTCCTTTTTTATTAGAAAATATTCAGTTGTATAGTGATGCCATTACCTTTCAGTCACTATTGAGGTTTCCAGTTTTGGATGTGCATGCCATGCTTTGCTTGCATGAATATTTATTAGTGACACTTGATTCAGTTGCCTAATTGCTATGTTGATACAGAAAACAAGCAAAAGAATCCACTTCGTCAGGAACCTCATCAGAGAAGTTGCTGGATTCGCTCCATATGAGAAGAGGATTACTGAGCTACTTAAAGTTGGTAAGGACAAGCGAGCATTGAAGGTAGCCAAGAGGAAGTTGGGTACCCACAAGAGGGCAAAGAAGAAGAGAGAGGAGATGTCTAGCGTTCTCCGTAAGATGAGGTGATGTCTTGTGACTATTTGACTTAACAGCGATATCCGATTATTATTGTTTCCCTTTGAAGAAGAATGTGTATATCCCATGACTAATATTCTGTTTCTCCTTGTGCAGGGCTACCGGAGGTGGTGAAAAGAAGAAGTGAAGTCTTTATCCTTATTTTGACAATTGAGGAACTGAGTTTATTAGTTATTATACATGATCATTTTGAATTAGCTATATAATTCTCTAGACTTTGACACAATTATGGCTTTGAATTTTCATTAAGATTGTGACATTTTGCTCAAACAAGTCTACATTTTAGTTATGTTCTGTATTTTATATTTTTGTTAAATTGCCTTGCTCCTTGTGGTGACGGTGGCTTATATTTTGCTCATTTCCCTGTCGAGTTGACCTAGCTTTTCCCTATACTTGAGGACAAAATGTTTATTTCCCTAAAACAAACACATACTTTGTATTTTCCTCCTCCAATGGCCTTAAACAAGTTCAAAGTACTGTCTTAAGTGAGTAGAACCCCATTCCTATAATTCTTAGGTTAATTTAAAACGCTAAAGATTTTGTATATTTGTTACTAACTAGTTTGAGTCAGATTTTTTGGCATTTGAAACGCAGTATTATACATCTTCCAGTAATTATAGTTGTATCGTTGCAATACTTCTAAATTCATTCAAGTTAGTATTTGTGGTAAGAATAAATTATAAAACTGTCAAAAGTAAGCTCTTATCGAAGTAGGGAAGAAAAATAATATATAAAATTCTTTTATGTTGATGTAAATTCCAAGGATTAGGCTTAGCAAGGAGCACAATTTGCACTCTTTCTTTTCTCTCGAGATTTTGCAAGGATACAGCTCTATTGTATGTTTGGATTATTCAAACTGAAATAAAAAATTTCAATTGGACGGGATGAGGTAAACCATTTTATACCAGAAAATACGTATCAATCTTTGTAACCAAACAAGTGTTTACACTAATTCTCATATTAGTTATTGTACATTCACACATGTACTCTATATATTGATAAGAATCACAGTGAGATGAACAGACGCAGCACCATCTTTTAAAATGAAGATTTGAAATCATTAGCTTTAGAAGTCTGTCTCTTATCTCTGTGTTTTGTCCAGAGGAGGAGGAATCATTCTTTTGTTATAGGACTCATACAGTACAATTAAGAAGTTCAGTACCAACATAAACATGTATGTAGTACAATTAAGAAGCTAAAATAATCAATGTGCTGATGGAAGGTATAGATACCTCGCAGAGTTTTCTTTTATTCCTCTCTTCTGGTGGATGACAATGTCACCAGCTTATATGGGCCAAAATTGACTGCTCCAATCAGTGAATTTATTGACCAAAAAGGCAAAAAAGGATACAACAGTCTTTCATACAACACAATTTTCATGTCTTGAATTTCTGTGAGATTTTCTCAACTCCACCCCTGCAGTCATCTGCAAAACGCTTAACACCGTCCTTGAGAGCCGAGCCAACTTCAGCTGAGCTCTGCTGCATTCCTTGTACTGAGTTGCCCATCTTTGACATGGCAGCATCCTTTAACTCCTCTGTTTGCTTGCCTGCCTTTAATGCCCACTCCTTGAGCATAGTGATCAGCAACATTATTTTTTCAATAATCATATGAATTGTCTCTCTTGATTTCCCTCTCACTGTATCAGCCATTTCCTTGAGCTTGTCCACTAATGTTTCAGCACTATTAACAGTTGATTCAGCGGACTCATTTCCAGCATTCTGCCATGTAACTCCAGCATTGGCTTCTTCTTGCAGGTCATTGTCAACTACCACTTTGATGCCTTGCTTCTGCCAGCGATCTCTAGCCTCTTCCAAGGCTTTTGCTTGCTCTCTAGCCTTCTTAGCCTCATCTTCCGCCCAAGTCCTAGTTGCAATATTGAAATAAATATCAATCAACTGTAGATGCAAAGAACGAAGGGGGAACGGGAAGAAATTATTGCAGCAAACAAAAGATGATGTGATAAAAGTTTCAACATTTAGTCCTGTACTGATGGAAGTTCCTTAATACAAGTCATTTTGCAAATTAGGAGGGACTGCGTGAATACAGCAACAGACCAACAGTAACAGTCAATATCAAAGATGCTAGAGTTACCTATGATACATACAATAAAATATGGATGATGGTAGTTTCACATTAAATCTATTTGTCAGAAAATGCAGCTTTATATGATACTAAAGCAACCATAAGTTCAAAAAAATAACAGAATTACAAGGACAACAAAGGTGACAGCTTAAACATATCAGACCATTGTTATCAAAGGCGAAAAGCGCAAAAAAGCTCTAAGGTCCGTGGGGGCTTTAAGAGCAAATAAAACATGGACTTTAATGAAAAAGGGTGCAAAGGGAGAAAAAATACAAATATATATATGTTTAGTCCAATACTAATAATTATAAATATGAATGACAAATTTATGACCAAAGAATAAAAAAAATTATGATAAAGTGAAACATCAATTGTTAGTGTCACTTCTTCATAAGAGGCTCATTGGCAAGGGAAAGTTTGCCTTAGAACCTTGATGATGACACTGAAACGCATATAAAGTGAGGCGAAGCGCTCAACACGTTTTGAGCCTCACTTTTGGGCTTAAGCGCGCCTTTGGTAACACTGGGCCAGACAAGGAACACACTTCAAAATTATCAGAAGAAGAAAATGGGATAGATTTCCTTAGCCCCTTCACAGAGACGAGGAATTACTTAAGCCAGAGTAGCACTAGTAACCATCTCTAATGATACATGATATCATCACAGATTCCTCAGAATACTCAAATATCAATATTGAACTAATTTTCAGTCAATGATAACAAACGACTATTGAACTGTGGGATTGTCACTAACTAGTAGGCAGGTTAAATCCTCCTTGGTGAGCCATTTGAATGTGATGAATCAACATTGTAATTAAGATCGAGCTAGAAAAACATTTAAGATGATACATTTCTTACCTAGCCAAGGATAATGCTTTTCTCTCAACCTCCAGCTCATACTGCAAACGTGCTATCTCTTGGGTTTCGAATTCTGCATCTTTCCTAAGCTTTTCAATCCTCTCTTTATCATAGGTGATCTCTAATTTGTCGCTCACAAGGGTCTGTAATTGCTCCTCTACATCGCGTCTTAATCTGGAAAGAATTTCCATTTCTGAATCAACAACAGCACGTTCCTTCATTAATGCTAAATTTTCTTCCTCCCGCTGAGCTCTCAAACTCTCCAACTCTCTTCTTGCTTCCTCAGCCAACTTCTCCACTGCTTCAATCTTTTCCCTTTCCAATAAGAGTTCCTTCTCAAAACTTGCATTTACATCTTTCTCAACTTCAGCTACCAGAGCATTATGGGCTGAAACAGCTTTGTCAGCCATCGACTCAGCCTCAATGCGTGCAAGTTCCTCACCAACGATATCAGAAGCTTCACCGGTTGCTAGGGCAATAGCAGCTTGGGCTTTGGTCACAGGTTTATCTGGTTGGAAGAGTCTTGTGTACCCTATATTGACAGGTTAGTCACAGCATAACTTACCCTTCCCCAGATCCAACCTCATAAGAAACAATTAATAGTACTCACCGAATGCAAGGGCCATTATTCCCTGTTCACCTGATGATAAGTCAGCTACCACCGCAGGCCATGCATCTGGATGAATCTTGTCAACATCTATGAACCCAGAGACTCTCTGAACGGACTGTCAAGGAAAAGAGATTGTACCAAATTAGTGAATAGTCACTTACTATGCGTAATAAACAAGATAGAAACTACCCATTCTTCAATTTGTATGCAACCTTTTGGTCAACAATTGGTAGCTGTCTTTTCTCTATCGCCATCTTCCAGCTGACAAGATCTTGACGTGATAAAGGACTGCAATGCAGAAATTTAATGCATCAAGTGGGAAATGACTAGGAAAAGTTAGTTGGCATCATAATGCATTAGCAATGCCATGAAGTTAATAGTAATAACATTGGGAGAGATGTCACTCTTTTATAGCTAGTACATCAGGGGAACATTGATCAGCAACTTCAACGAATATAGGATCCAAGAAAAATATAAGAAACCATAATCCGTGCTACTATACAAAGTCTAAAGGAGGTATATTTTTTAATTCATCAGGGAAAGGGAAGTAGTACATGAGATAGGCAGATAAATCTATCCGTGGAAATTCAAAACACTCATCAGCTCAGTCTCCACCTGTAAATACTGTTGAATTATCGATTCTTGAGAGCGATCACCTAAAAGAAGTCCAACATTGCATGTGTGAGCAGTATTATACCTTTCAGGACAGAAGAAGACAGGACTTTGGTCATCATCCAAAGATGACTGCATGTCACGTCTTGAGAGTTTGCTGGAAAGTAACCCTGCTTCGGCTAAACCTAAAGAGGTACACATTCAGAAGACTGTAGCCCCAATGTCAAACAGAACTTAACAAAAAAATTGATGATTCCAAGTTCTACCTTGTATAGACGGGAAGTCTGGATCCTCAGGAGTAATATCATCAAAGGCAAGGTCAGTGACATTCTCAATATACATTGCAGGGTAGACCTTTGAGACAGTGGTTCTGTGGTATTCAAAAGCACCCTTACTTCCTCAATAGATGTCACTTAACTTTTCAGTGTTTCAAATGTAAAAAAAAAGTCTACAAGTAATGTTGGGGAATATACGAGACAGGTATACCTTGATAGAGCACTACTAGCAGAGACCAACCAACGAGCATATTCACGCCGAGTGCAAAGATCTCCAGGTTGAACATCAGACTCAATAACCTACAACTTAAAGATTCAAAACCAGATGCAAAACACATATTGGAACAACCGTGAGTAACACAGGATCGAACACTTCTCCACTTGACCTAATGTACCATATATAGGCTTCTTCAATTGAAGGAGGACTGACCAAATATTCTTACCATAACATGTTTGACTTTTCATCTTAAAAGATGTCAAGAGGAGATACATGAATACTCTTTTCGGTGGCTGGAAGGCCAGGGACGGTAGTACTCAAATTCATAGTCTGCAACATCACGTCTTTTTTGTTAACGATGGAGTTCAGGCCAACTTGGGCACAACTCCATTATTCCACCATGTACTTGGTACTTCCACCAGCACAAGTTTTAGTAACTTTGCCTACCAAGACATAGCAAATGGGAATAAATCACCTTAGTTCTCTTTTTATCCCAACAACAACATACCAGTGTAATCTCACAAGTGGGGTCCGGACTCTGGGGAGGGTAGCGTGTACTGCACCTTACCCCTACCATGGGAGGTAGACAGGCTATTTCACATAGCTGCTCCGCTCAAGGAGAACATAGCAAAGCAGTTCGGGAAAAGAACTAAGGTGGTTTTTTCCCATGCCATATTATTTCAATGGCATAATACATAAATATGCCCTTCAACTTGGCTTCAAATCACATTTATGCCCTTCAACTTTGGGTGTGCACAAGTAGACACTTGTATAAAATTGAACAAATAGACACACATGTCCTACATGGCATCCCACATGTCATTTTTTGTCCAACGTGTATTGTGCCATGTAGGACACATGTATTTACTTGTTCAACTTCATACAAGTTTAAGTGTCTACTTGTGCATATCCAAAGTTGGAGGACATAAACGTAAAATGAAGCCAAGTTAAAGGACACATTTATGTATTATGCCGATTGCAATCTAGCACTTGAAGATGCCTAGATATCCAATAAAGGTGCAAGGCACTAGCGTACTTGATCTAGTTTGCTACTTACGGTGCTTCTCAAATTACAGTTCTAATTACGAGCCCACACAATTGACCAGTCCTCTGATTATATAAGTTTTGGTTTCTGTAGTCTCATTTAAGATATACCAGGCAGTCAACATAAAGGCTTCAATCACAGGAGGGAAAAGCCCTCCTCAGACCTGATCTAAGAGAAAGATAAGACGGACTGTAGACAAAGACTAACATGATGGTAAAGATAGTTGACAGAAACAACAAAAACCACCCTGTCGTCAAAGGAAGAGACACTCTTGTGATGAACATTTATAATAGGAAATAACTCAAGAAGGATATTTCCTTATCATTTTATTTTTTCTGGTTTTACATATAGTTTTGCTAACCTCTCTCATCAGTTTCTCTCGATAAAACACTTACCATGAAGAAAGGGAAGAGCTTATATACCAGAGTTATCCAAGTGAAAAATTTCAACACGAAGTAACTTGAGCAATAGGATTGAACTCGATGATGTAATTATCTAATACCTTCAAAGCTTGTAATGCTGAGAGCGCTTGACCTTGGACTTGATCAAACGAAGCAGGAACCAAAACCCTTCCAGGAGGTGCCTGCAGAGCTGGAGAAATAGTAGATGGAGCAGGAATACCAGCAGAAGTAAAGACATCACCAAGATCCGTTGAATTTAAAGATGATCTGCTTGCATTTATATCCTTAAAATCGTTTCGGAGATGGTCATAAGCTGTTGTTGAAACTGAAGCTGTACCAGGCACTTCGACTCTGTTTGACTTATGCACTTCAAAAGATGACTTATCTCCATCACTTGGAATCTCCAGCATTTCGCTCAGGTCAACATTGGTGGTGGAAAATGAGCTTTGAGTCTCTACATACGCTTCTTGTGTAATCATGGGTTCTAAAAGTGCTTCTGATTGCGGATTAACAGCAGTGTTGAGGTTAGAAGGCTCAATAGGAGGGGAGTCCAATGAAATTTCGGAGTGTCCTGGTCCTTCCAAACTAGATACTCCCACCTGGTTATCAAATTCATATGTTGAATTTGGACTTATAACTGATGCAGCAGCAACTTCGTCATCATTATAGTTCTTCTGTTCTGGTTTTCCAGCAATAAGACTATCTTCCTCACTTTCGTAGCTTGACATGACAAAGGTTGCTTCAGGGGATTCAGATATGACTTCACTAGCAACTACTGCATCATCACTAGCTTTCCGGTCATCCAAATCATGCTGAATATGGGTCTCATGACTATCATCAACAAAGACACCAACACTGGATGGATTGCCATCATCAGTGTCCTCACTAATTCTACCTGCCTCGAACTCTTCACCGCTATTATCTTTGAATTCATTATCACCTAAAACTTTCTCCTCTTGAACTGTGTCATTATGATTGTCAGAATCAATTGACATTTCTTCATGTGCTGTTAAGGGCTCCATCTGTTGTTTAATTCCTGTGTACATGAACTTGCAAATTATGAACCTAACTAGCACGAAGCTCTCAAAGGAAAATACCACTTCTGAACAGGATTTGCATTTTCTGAAGTCACGAGCAGCATAATTAGGCATCCAAACACACATTATAAATCATATACATATTATTCAACATATTAGTTTATTCTATTGATTATTGGGCAATATCCCAAATATTAAGCTTCAGTGTAACCACCCTCCCCAAACATCACAGACTAATGATATCAATCTTCTTTTAAAAGTGACAAGGGACTTGAGTGGGTTCCATAATTGACAAGTCCCCCATACTTTGTGCAAGAAATCTCTTAATGCATACATGCCAAACTTAAGTCATCTCAAATTGTTCACATTGACTACTTATCATACACATGATATTTTACAAATGTAATCAGGTTTTCCAGTCATCATTACTTGAAGAAACATTCCACCACTAACTTTTGACAGAAATCACTTGGTCGTCATAGTTAGTAGAAAATACTGAACTCACCCGTTGAACTCCGTCTGCTTATTGACAATGCAGCAAAGGTAAGGCCAGACACAAGGATAATACCAGCTGCTCCTGCTCCCACCATCCCTGAAAATAAGCTACTTCAAAAGTGTTATCAGTCCGCAAAAAAAACAAAGACAGACCTGCTGTATAAAAAATTACTATGCATTCTGCTGTCACTTGCACCTACTTCCCAATCTTCAATGCAGAGCCAGAAAATTAACAGATTCCATTTGAAAAAATCACTATATGTCATGAATAATGCAGAATGCTTTCAGATATACGAGCTGTATCATATACAGATTTTCAATATCCATTTTGCAAATTTGAACCTCTTTATTCCAATACTCAATATTATATCTTAACAACAAATCAGTTATTCCCCAAAACCATTTCTACATTTTCAACAGGCATACACCATTACCAACTGACTAAGCCACAATTCAAACTAATTAATATCGTCTATTATAACGCACTCACCAGCGATGGACTTCTTCCCTTGTGAGTCACTGGATTTCTCAGCACCATCAGCTCCAGACCATCCAGAGAAGCCATCTGCTGAAGCAGTCGAATTTACACCTCCGGCACTTGTTTTTTCCACTCCACCATTTGACACACTATTCATAGTAATCGAAACCAAACGAACCCCACGATAATCCAGCTTGCCGACACGCATTCCCGCAAAAACTGCCGAAGGCTTTTTGCTTCTGAACGCTAACCGAAGCTGAAAAGAATTTGGACACCATGTTGTAGTCAAAGAACTCATTTTTATTTTTTTTGAAATTTCAACAAAAACCCACAATTGATAATTAGGGTTTATAATATTAATAATTGGGGTTTATCAGTAATGCTTCAAATGATTTTCTTCCCCAATTTGCCTCTGCATATATGAAAAAACTGAATAAGATACAATTGCAGAAATGGTGTTGAGAACTTTGGAAGTGAGAAAATCTAGGGTTTATGAAGAAAGAGACTACTTTTCACCATCCCTTTGTTTTATCTTATCTTTATTAAAAACTAAATACTAAAGTTTTTTATTTTTTTTGGTCCTCTTCTTAGTGTTACAGCTATATATAAAAGCTGCTAGCGGAGACCAACTGAATTATCAGTTACCGGTTATACGCTTCCATTTGTTGAAATACGAGGCGTAGCCCGTATCAGTTTTCAAGATTACTAAAAATATTTTTAATGTGAACATTATTAAAAATGTTTTTCTCAAAATTCTTGTCAATTTATAAATCAAAAAATATAATTATGATTTTTTTTTATTTTGCCTTGTCAATGTGTTAAAATTGTTATTTTTCTCAAAATATTAGTCAATGTACTAAAAAACGTGTAAAAGAAAAATGTAACAATTAATATGCAACAGAGAAAATATTTGTTATTTCATAAAATTAAGATGGAATAAATTAGTTAGTAGATTGATAATCAATTATATTTAAGGAAATTTCATGAGATAGAGTCTTAAGATAACAATTTTGATCAAGTTTTATTTTTTTAAAAGTGGAGCATATCAAATAAGTAAAAAGAACGATGAAGAACCAAAATCAATGTATATGTAATTATAAAAAAAAAAAATTAAAGGAATTGTGTGAGAGAGACATGAAGACCATGCCAAAGGTAGACAACAAAAATTATCATTTTATTTGGAAAAAAGTGATGCTAACTGATTTGGATCTCTAATATCTGAAAAATTGATCTGGATCTCTAATATCTGAAAGACTTTTGATTTATAATCATGTTATTTTTACATCATCACATCTTCTCAGCATAAACGTCTATATAACTAAAATCCTATGTGAAATTAGTATTCTATAGTCACATCACATCTTCTCAGCAAGAGATAGCACGTTCGACCAGTGCACCCAAAACAACTTTTGATTTTTAGGGTGCACAATTAAATAGATGTTCATTTTACCAATTGTCTATACATACATATACAACTTTTTTTTAAAAGTTACTGGGTGCACGTGGACAAAAATAAAAACAACTTAAAATGAATTAGAAATTGTTTGACAAAGGTAATAAATCAAAAGTAGTTCTCCCCTTCTTTTTATTTTTTGACTTTAAAATCATCAGTTTTACTTTTTATTTTTAATTTAAAAGATACTCTTTTAAGTTAATCCAAACGGGCTCTTGATAATTATACATTGACCCATCTTAACTAATGTTTGATTCAGCCAACAAATACTTGGATCATAAGTAAAGTAGACATAATAATATAGTTGTATTAATTTTATCAACATTTTGTCACGGATTTAGAGTTCCACTAAAGTTTCGTGCGACATTCGATAACCTAGAAAGACTTAAAAGGCTTTGGAAGAAGGCTTTGTATCGCTTTGTGGAAGATTGCTTACAACTTGATTGGATTAGTTTGCAAATGAGAGTTCTCTATTTATACTACTCCTTAGGGGCTTAAATGTAAATATTAATTATTTTACAAGTCACCACAATATTTACACTATATTCCTAATATAGAATTATCTACAAGTTGTAGGGAATTCTATATCATTCTTAAAATATCTAGAGTGTTTAACTACCCCCTCCACAACCCCAGACTTTTTTACTTATTCAAATGGCAAATTTGAATAGTGAGGTGGCCGGACATGACACTCTCCCCGCCTGTTGATGCGACGACCGCGACGCGCTATTGCAATAACTCTCGAATTTGGTTATCAAACCGTCACAAGTCTTCATATCTCTCCCACGTGGCCTCTTCCGGAGTTTGTCCTTTCTAATGAAACAAGGAACATGACACTGGCTTGTTAGCCTCGCTTCCTCTTCGCTTGGTAGTCTATGATCGACTCGATTTGTGTGTCCTGCGACACAGTGACAATTATGGATGCCCGTCTTCTGGCTTGGATCTTCCTTGTCATCATGGTATGACTTGAGGACGATTGTGTGAAAGACCGAATGGATCTTGAAATATGGAGGCAACTCGACCTTATAAGAGATCTTGCCAACCTTGGCAATGATCTTAAACGATTCATCGTATTTTCGCAGTAAGTTCTGACATACGCCCCTTAGTGCTTTAAACTGTCTTGGATTAAACTTCACCAAGACCATGTCCCCAACTAAGTAATCTGTGGAACGTCGTTTGCGGTAGGCAAATTTCTTCATTTTTTGGCTGCCTTGTCCAAGTAGGACTTGGTAGTGTCGAGTTTTTCCTCCCGTCCATTGACAAGATAGTAGGCTCCCAATCCCTTTCCATGGAAAGCAACCGACAACAAATGCGGAGTTTGGGGTTGTTGGTCGTCGCCAACTCAAATCGTGTGCGCATAGTGGACTTACTCCTTTGTAAAATCGTAAGAAAACTACGTCATGTCTAGTAGTCCGGCTCAATTCTTCTGGTGCGCACTTACGTAGATAGCACTATAATAGGGCATTGATGCGCTTGGTCTGGCCGTCTGTTTGCGGGTGAAAACTTGTAGAGAAGTGAAGCTCCGTGCCAAGTATCTCAAATAGCTCCCTCCAAAAGTTTCCAGTGAAGTGGGGAGTCTCGATCGCTAATGATATTTTTTGGTAGCCCCCAACGCTTAACCACATTGTTGAAAATAGCCTTTAGCGATGCAACCGGCTGTGGCGGGCATAAAAGTAGCATATTTCAAAAATATGTCCACCACGACCATTACTGTTCCATACCCGTCAGACTTGGGTAAGGAAGTGATGAAGTCCATGGCCACTCTCCCATGGGTGTTTTGCTACAGGTAGTGGTTCAAGTGGCCCTCCTGATTGTCTCTACTCCACCTTGTCCTGCTAGCACACCAGACATGTCTGCACATAGCATTCTATGTCATCCCGCATGCACGGTCAGTAATAGATTGCCTCAATCAATGCCCTTGTACGTAGTTGCCACAAATCCCTGCTCACTACCGGTTGGAGGATCTATGTGCGCAAGTTCAATCCGTCAGGCGATTTGTTAATTAAAAAACCTGTAACATGGAATTGTTAAACCATAACCTCAAACATGTATACTTGTTCCTAGACTCGAAAAAATAAAAGAAACAGTAAAGTTCTCAACAAAACATTTCAATTAGGGATGCAAGTTTTTTTTGGTCAATTTCCAAATTCCACTGTTTTTCAATTCTAAGATACGCCTAGACTCGTGATATTTTAATTGCAAAAGTAATTTTAAATTTTCATCAACTTTCACTAGCGTAAATACAACAGCCTACATTGCCTGCAGGAAATTCTAACAATTTGTGACCTTTTCGAAACCAAAGAGACGATAAGTTACAAGTACAAAAAGTTACTCTGCTCTTCAGATTTAGAGGGAGTAAAAATGTGAATATAGGTACTCTCGAATTTTATAGTACTCTTCGGATAATGGACCTTCAAGCACAATCTGCTGAATAGCTGCACCTCCAACCTACAAGAAATTTTCAAACAGAAGTTTAGTATGTCAAGAAAAAGGCTTCATTTTGCTAGTAATATGAAGAACACTTGGAGAATATCATCAAAAGCGGTCACCTTTTGAGTAGCATCTCCAACTTTGCGAATGGTGACATACTCCCCACAACGTAAAGCCCCACCACCAAATTCTACCTGAAAATGAAATTAGTTGGTCTCAACATTTTGCTAACCTAAAGCCATATCATGATTAGTAGTAGAAAATATAACATAAAAGAAAAGAGAAGAAAAGTGAAAAGACCTGAACGCCCTTGCTGGCAAGAAACTGCTTGAAATCAGACATTTTTAAATCTCCAACCAGAACTGTTTTATGGGGTGGAGCAGGTCCAGAAAGAGGAAGTAAAGAGAACATGTCGTTTTCCGTCTTCCCCACTTCAGCATCAACCCATGCTATTTCATAGTCTCCAAGCTACAATTGCAAATGTAAACACAATTAAGTAATGACAAAGGGAAAACACAGACACAATAATGATCAAGATTAGTCTTTGTACGCAGCTTCCTGATCAAATGGAGCATAAAGTCTTACACACCGAAGACTTTAGTACAAACACTTGAAATATCTATACCCATTTTAGTGTATGGAGTGTACAGAGCCCCAACATTCAAGGACAAAAAGATAGCTACTGAACTGCAAATGTACAAAACTTTTAAGAAAGAGTACCTTGATAAGAACTTCATCAATCCATTTATACAACACATGAAAGGTGATTGACACAAGTGTGCTTAGGTAACTTTTTGTTTTAATTAGATGTGCGTAAATTACTAACTTCAGCTGCTTCTATAAATGCATCAAGATAGTTCTTAGTTAACGTGAAGTGGCAGAAATTTCGTAAAGGAATCATTTATTGACGTCATAAACATAATATATCCAGCTTACCTTCTTAAAAAGCACTTGGCTCATTAACTTCTCAGAAAGTTGGACCTATCATGGAAGCAAACATAGACCAAGGATGTTATACTAGTAATTTTGTTTAAACGGGTATAAACCACAAAAGGCACATACAAAGAAAGTAGACTAACCTTATAAGCACACAAATCTGAAGTTACATCAATTGTTTCTTCCAACTGGGGAGCATAGACCTGTGGACAAACATGTTTCAGACAATGTTGCTTCAAATGTTCAGTGGCTTCAGCTGATCCATGCACCAATACCTATAAAACAGAATAGCTATTAAAACAAGTCAACTAGTTGAAGTTGAAAGAACTAATTGTTTCACTGTTGAAGAAGAAAAGTAGGACACGGATAGACTAACTGATAGGAAAACAGGCAGAAAGTTCAGGTAATGAATATTATATAGGTGTCAATCCAAAAATGACCATTTATCTGCTATTTAAACTACTAATAAAAAAATACCAACTTCAATTAGGAAAATAGTGAACCAGGAGAAGTTGTAGTCAACATGAACTAACTGATCCTTGTTATTAAAGGATACAAGTCATTACTGTATTGAGCATTGTGAACACTGAACAACATAGTAATCAGCTAATATTAGACCCTCTATCATTTTAGTTTTTTTGATAACCGTGGTTCCCGGGCCAGATTTCGCGCACCTCAACTAATTCCACGGGATACTTACCACCTCCCACAGTACCACCAGGTAGTCCACCAAGGCTAGGACAAATGGAAGATTCACCTAATTTTTTTTTTCTTCGTTGAGTTTTGAACCTGAGACCTCAAGGTTCTCAATCACTTCATTGATCACTAGGCCACACCCTCTTATCATAATTCGATGCATCACTTTTTTTTTCAAATGGAGGACGGAATGGATTCAATTAGCCCTCGCAGACGCTATTACCATTGCTTCCACAACTGTAACCCTCATTTCAGTAAGTTTCAGACTAAGGATAATCAGTCATCATTACAGCTTTAAAAGTGAAAATAAAAAAACTAAAATCAAAGTCTTTGCAGGAAATTTAAGTAAATTATGTGAGACTTTCAAAAACTTAGACTCAAATTGTTTGCAATACAACATTGGTGAAAAAGATATCCTTTGCTTCTTTAAGTAAAAAAGTAGCTACGAGTGGCACTGAGGTGAAAAAGATATCCTTTGCATCTACAATAAAAGCTTGGTCAATAGCAGTGAACACTTCATACATGAGCTATAGGTCTTCTTTCTTTTTTGCTTTCCACTTCCCTCAGCAGATTGAGAACAAAGGCCAGCAAGGTTAGTTGACTCACCGGGAAAGGTTGGATAGAAATGCTTTTCTTTTTCCTCTAAAGGTGGCAAAGTGGGGGTTGGAGGAAACAAACATAATTTTCTTCTGAAGTAGTTTAATAATGTCAAACAAAACTCTCTGCCAATGTATATTAACTGTTTCACAAGTCTTTTTGATAAGAAATAAAATTTAACTTATAAGGATGAAGCTATACCACACAGAACTAGCTGTCCTCAAGCTTATGGAAGTGTTAGATCAGAAGAACAGAGTCCCCAGTTTTACTAAAACAAGGCATTCTCCGGTCCGACAAGTATAAAGATGCAATATCCTCTTATTTTTTAAGAAAAACCAATGAATCACCAAAATACTTCAGGAGGAAGATTGGCCATGGAAGATGATCCAGAAAATCAAAAGTTACTTATAAAGTGAACTGTTTTACTTGGCTTCTGGTAAAGGAAGCAGCATTGACACATGAGAACTTGAATAAGAGAGACTTTCAACTATGCTCCACATATTTTCTATGGGGGAACAAGCTGAGACAACCAACCATCTGTTTTTACATTGTATGTGGACAGAGCAGCTGTGGAAGATGTTTGTCTGTCTGATGAAGATTAGGTGGGTGAAGCCAGGGAACATAAAAGGAGTGTTAAGCTGCTGGAACAAGTATGTCAAGGCAGCAAAAAAGGAAGAGAGATGAAAGATTTTCCCTGCATGTATTTGGTGGACAGTACGGAAAGAAAGAAACAGTAGATGTTTTGAGGACAAGCAGACCAACTTGCAGAAGTTTCAAATGAATTGCTTAGCTCTATTTTATTTTTGGCGAAAACAGAAACTATTAGATCAAACAGAAGATACCTGTGATGTTGTAAATTATTTATAGGAAAACAATAGATAGGTGTTCAAGTTGTAAGTTGTAGTAATACTTGTGAAAGGGGACTACATATTTTGATGTGGTATACCTGTGGATATATAGATTAACTGTTGGCATTATCGAAAAAAATCAGATCACTTTACTGGAAATTCTTTCTTCAGGTTAGAAGAAAGCCTATTATCCAACTATGCCAAAAATATATTCAGAGCATGCATGAGGAATATATTTTTTCCTTTGATTACTAGTTGATTAAGAAAAGCCTGAAAGTGTGTGAATATATGTCATAGATGCAAAATTTATCAACTAAATATTAAATACCACAGAAAAATGAGAGCCATGTCATACAAGAGATGGAACTGTCAACATCTTGTAAAACACACAAGAACGATTGTGTTATTACTGATATAGCTACTTATGAAAAGATGGTAAAAGTGCATGAAAGAAAACATGATTCCCGTTTATATTAAGTCAACATATTTAGTAATATCAGTTAAGGAAAGAACTTCATACAAGCTTTAAGGGCGCAACATGAGCAAGAATTGATTTGATTGAACGACCATCAGAACGACCTTCGAAGTCCATGTATAACAAGGAACACTTGACTTGGACCTGTGAAAGGAAAAAAAGGGAGCAAGAAAATTGACAGGAAAACATATTATAAGGATGCCAATCAAAATATTCAGTAATTAACATCATGAATGTTTGCTGATGAGCAAGTGCAATCAGAAAAAAAATAATATAAGAAGAACGAAAAGATAGCAGCACACCATCCGAATTGAAGCTATAGCATGGATACTATAATCAATTTGATGTTGGTCTAATGCTGAGGGTATTGACAAAAAAATGACGAACTGCTCCAATTCTTTTGAGATAGGTGATGACTGGTAAGGCAGATTGTCTAAAAAGGACTTCTTTTTTAAGGTTAAATAGTGGATGTAACTGTATCTTTGTGACACCACAAAGGATGGATCATCAAAACTAGAGCTTCAGAATATCTGGAATACATGTCAATATCTAAGTGACATTTAACATTTCCACAACTGAAGCGACATTTTTAAGAGCCAATTTTGCAAGTAAAGAGTGAATTCAGATTCAGAGAGTTTGAAGATGCATCAATAGAAAGTCAAGATGACTTCCAGCTAGGACTAATCATATATCCCCTCCGTCCAATATAATGTGAGGGTTTGAAGTATGAGTGTCAATCTGTCTAAGCTACAGAGTGAATTAGGATATCGATTTCTCAAAGTCATTGAAATAAAATTATACCCAAATACTGTAAATCACAATTTTCATAACGAGAGAATTTTTAAAACAACTAAAAAATCTTAGTCAAAGAAAAAACCGTGTGATTCTCCAAACAGTGCTAAAGCCCAATAATTTGGGACAGGGAGTAACTCAATGCTCAACAAGATATTCCAGAAATAACATAATCTTTTGCTTCTCATTTCGAAACCATCACAGGCCTGAAGCAATTTCTGAAAAGGTAATAGCAGAGCATCCAGTGCATTAAACTTTGATAAGAAAATAACGGGCGTATTCTAGCATAGAACAGAATTTGGTTGCTCTATTCTATTGTCATTTGTCCAATTTGAAGGGACTATTTAGTCCCTGCATTGCAACTTAGAATTCTACACTAAGATGGAAGTGGTTTTGAAAACTAAAAAAGCAAATAACAGGCCTACTCTAGCATGATACCAAAATTAGATGAAGTTGTTTATTTTGAAGAGACTGTTTAGACTTTAGTCACTGCATTGTAATTAAGATTCTACTCTCTGATACGTTAGAGCGGCTTTCAAGTAAATCCACCTTCAAGCCTTTAGCTAGAGTCTGATGAGGGTAAAAGATAAATCAAAAAGCAAACTGAAACTTACTGTTAACTCAGAAGATTCAACTTTAGAGGGTGTTGTATCAAGGATTAGGTTAGCTGATCCTTCGTCAAGTTTTCCATTTAAATCTCCATCAACCTAGCAGAAGATTAGAAAGACATCAAAGTCAAGGAACTAACAAAACAATTCGCCATAAAACTTTATCTAGTTGGATGGAGGAAAAACGTAACAAGAAGGTACTCACGATGTGGCAGAGATGAAAATTTACCAATCTAATAAGGAACATGTCCATGAATTCTTGAGGTGTCAGCCCATGCTAGTAAGTTTCAGTTAACTTTTTTTTATCAAGTAACAAATTTCGTGAACATTGGGGATAACAAATACCATTATATAAGGAGTATACCAAAAGGTAGAAAACTTCACAAAAAAGATATGGTTTTCTATAAACAACATCAATCTTCTATACCTATAGGTACCTCATGGGTGCACCAAAAGGAAATAAGGGATAATATGTTATTCCTCAAGTGCACAAAATTCTTCTCTATTATATCAAAAACTCTCCTCTTCTCTCTCCATAAAGTACACATAAGTGTTGGTGGAGCAACATCCCACGCCATGCATCTTCTCCTCCCTCTTCTAACTTAAGGAAGAGACCTTCATTCTTCTTTACAAGACAGAAAGCAATTACTAGTTTTTATGCTATAGCTATTCTGCTGATTCTTCCCCAAACAGGAAAAGCCGATTATAGATCTAGATCTTCCTAGTACTCTCTACTTGTCAACAACAACTACACCTCAATCCCAAACAAGTTGAGCCGGCTGTGTGAACCCTCCTGACCATATTTCCCCATTTAAATTTATCTCAGGCCGACATGATACAAAATAAAAATAAAATGTACTAGAAGTTTTGTATATTTTCTATTGGCATAAAACCTCAAATAAGGCATACGAACTAAAATAAATGTACTAGCATGACAAAATATATTCCCAACTTATTGATATGACAGATTTTCCTCTTCCATTGTGTCATATCTCTTGCTAGTACTCTCCACTTATCACATGACATAAATGATACATGTGGAGATAGCCAGTATTATGAATTAAATAGCAGGAAAAGTTTTAAATCCCGAAATGTGAACGCACATGGCTCCTTTTGTACCGTGGATGTCCAATATCCATCATATATAGTCTTGAAGATGTGTAAACATTTAAAAGAGTTGGGTTTATCGAAACCATTTGGTTGCGAAAGCAAAATTTTTACATGTAAATTATTTTACTACAAGTTTCATGCCCAAGTAGCATAATGATTGACAAGCAAATCACTCTATCTTCCCATAAGAAACTTTGGGGTGGTTTGGTTCACATGCTATATGTGGGAATTGCAAGGGAGGGATCGTTTATGCGGTGAATAATAATGAAGAGATTGTTATGTGGTGATTAATAATGTAGGGATTGTTAAAATATGATTAATCATGTAAAGATTTTTAGGCAAGGATCACTTACTTTAAGGGCATATTTGTCTTAAATATACTTTAATACCCGTAATACTAATACACATATTCTATTCCATATTCTATCGCACATAAGATAATACATAGATTCATCAATAACTTAACATGAGTATTATTTCATACTGCCAACAAAACACTGCATAAAACTTTGCAAGAACTACTTTCTCTTGTACGGCCAACCGCGATGCATACATTATGCAAAGATCATATTATAAACCGTCTAACCAAGTGACCCCTTATTGTCTATTTCAGACTGCAGGTTACACTTGTTAACCTCAAATTCGATTTAAAGCCATATGGAAATAATAGTAGCACCCTTCATAAGCTATGACATAAATAAAAGTTCAGGAATGTGAGAAATTCTAGATCAGAAAGTAGTCAAACCACCACTAATATGTATCCCCTTTTAAAAAAATATTGGGCAGTCCACCACTAATATCTTACAGATACTCTGACGAAGTGCATGATTACATTTGAACAATCTTCAGCAAAATGACACGAAGTTCAGTTTTCTTGACTCAGAATGGACTAGTTAAATTATCTGCACTCAACAACCAAACATACAAACATACAGATAAATAGATAAATATGCCACTGCTCAATTGGAGGCACATAAACCAACTTCAACTCACATGCATAAATGACTGCTCCATGTTGTCATCTTTGACCACATAATCATCTGGATTGATGACTTCACCAAAGTCATCCCACTCAGAGGTGTTATCATAGAAAGGGAACATTGGGGCTACGCTAGACGATGTTGTTACAAATCCATCAATCAGCACGTCCTTGAAAGCACCACTGTGCAGACCAGAAGCTGTAAATATAATAAGACCTCTGATTAGCTTAACATCAACACGTTAAAAAAAGAAGTCTGAGCATGGATACTAAAAAATAATTAGTTCTACTTGTTCATATTGTGGTAGCTCATAGCTGATTCTCTTTTCTTAGAGAGAAAGAATATATTTAAATTCTCTCTCCAATAAAAAGTTGTAGATAAGTGTGCCTGCTAGTTGTTTAGCGGGCTTATTATAGACCATTATTCTGATTATTCCCACACCTTTCAAGTACTTCCTATAAGCAGTACCATCAGAGAGGGACTATTTCATAAATCTCCCTTCAATTTATTTTTTTTATGACAAGGGAAACCCGCATCCGCTACCCTTTGGGTGCGCACAAGGTAAAAACCCCGCTCCCATGCAATAGCTCACAAACCACATAGGAGAGGTAACCCGCACTAGGCAAGCCTGGCGCGACGAGCTCGACTCAGAAGGCAAACCCCTTGCTTTCGCTGGCAAGGGGTTTCAAACTTGAGACCTCCAACATGGAAGTCCCAAGCTCAAACCACTGGGCCACCCGAAGGGTATCTCCCTTCAATATTTTTAATTTGTAGGTTTAACCGAACCCAACCAAAATCAATTCAGGTAAACCTTAACCAGCAATATGCTGCCAGATTCCAAAGTGATACACAACCAGCAGTAATCAGCTATAAATATTCTGTTTATCCACGTGGGTAGTGAGATTCGAGGTTCAGAAGAGCATTTCAGATAGAGGATGTGGACAAATAGTGAAGTGGAAGAGGCTGGCGTTCCATAAAGAGGAGAAAGGACCCCACAGAAGGAATTCAAAAGTGCACAGACAGAAAGAGGAACTTAACTCTAGGATAAGCAATTTGTAGAGAGAGGCATGAAAGGGAAGATAAGTGCGAAGGATATTTTCATTCACATATCAGCAAATTGTACTATACCATTGGAGGAAGGATGTGTGACATTGGTGTCAACGGCCATGGGGTCATTTGTGACGACTTCTGCCCCAACAGACGCTTTTGATTCCTCCTCTTTAACAAGAATAGCTTTGAGAGCTTCTTCCCTTTTTATCCTGTTCTGCTCCTCCTCATAAGCAGCCAACTCCTCACCAACCAAGGGAATTCTACGTGACATGGTAACTTTAACAGCTTTAGGAGGTGGATCTGACTGAAGTATACGTGCCAATGTGCCAAACTATATTCAAGTCAAAGGAATCAGTAAAAACATAAGCATACAATTTCCACAAACCAAGAAGTTCTGAATGAAGATTATTAAAATGTTTATCAGTAGTTTAGTACACATGGCTGTTTTCTTTATTTCATGCAAGTTGAACAAAAGCAAGGAAAGGTGTAACCAAATTTCCAACAATGAAATGAGCTGTCACTACAAAACAAATTATTAATATCTCAACAAAATGTGTAACAGTGAAATCCACCTAAAGGAAAATACATGCATCAACAAGTAATAAAGATATTTTAACAGACGAGTATCTTAAAACCTCAGAAGGGGTGAAAGCGACATGTCTTACTCTAAATTAGCATAAAATAGTACTGGTTGCAATCCCAAATCTTGAAACAGGATTAATTAATCGGAATATAAGCACACCTGCCCTCTCTCGGTGAACATAACAAGATTCTTTGGATCAGCTGCCCATTCAACAAAGAGGTCATGCGAAAATCCAGCTTCTAAACTAGCCATGGAAGCAATAACAACCTACATATCATATACAGATAACTGAGAACACATAAAGATGACTCCTCATTTGCTAAAGATGAGTAAAGAGAACCTTTGGCCCAGGAGCTTCTTCAAGAGCACTCTTATTGATCACGAGCTTAATTTTCCTGCATATGTTGTAAACCCTCCATTAGACTTCTAATCAGTACTATTCTAAAAGAGGGAACTTCCAAATCAAAATATTGAAAGCCAAAATAGCCATATAAAATTAAGTGACTGTAATACCCTTCAATTGATAAATAAATTATCCTTCAATATGTTATCAAAAGCGCGCTTTAAGCCCGCTTAAGCCCTGAAGCGAGGCTCAAAACGTGTTGAGCGCTTCGCCTCGCTTTATGTGCGCTTCAGTGTCGTCATCAAGGTTCTAAGGCAAACATTTCCTTGTCAATGAGCCTCTTATGAAGAAGTGACACTAAATAATTGATATATCACTTTATCATTAAAAAAAAAATCAATTTCTTTGGTCATATATTTGTCATTCATGTTTATAATTATTAGTCTTGGACTAAACATATATATTTGATTTCTTTTCTCCCTTTGTGCCTTTTATCATTAAAGCCCACGCTTTATTTGCGCTTTGCGCTTAAAGCCCCTACGAACCTTAGAGCATTTTTGCGCTTTTCGCCTTTGATAACACTGTAATCAATTAATCATAAACCAGTAGGTAAACAACATCTCTTCTTTGCAGTAAAAAAATTTGGAGAATTCGAGGAGTTGCATTGAGTAATTCAGTATAGACTAAATACAATTGACTGATTTAATAATTTCAAGATGATTCCAAAAGAATTAAGAGTTAGCAATAATGCTTTAATTTGTCTCAGGTGCAACAAAGGATGGAAGTAGCACTGACTTCTTTTATTGCACAGCTAATGCATATGCAACTGGTAAAAGAAAGTGTAGAAAGATTCATGATGAAAATAGTTCGAAGAAAGAACATGTCCGCTTGCACAAGACTAGAAAGACCAAGGTTTTGATGGAGATTTGGACTCCAAAAGGGATGCCAGAAGGTCATGGATCATTTGGGCACTGATCAAATTGCATTCGCATCAAATTGATCCATAGTATGCAATTTGATGATGCAGTTGCATCTTCCTTTAGAATTCAAGGATACAGATGAATGAGCCTATAGAACAGATCCTTATTATCTTGTCATTGTCTATTATGTACATTGTTTCTGTTTACAAAATGCAAATACTTTCAACTCACGAATACATGTATTTCGACTAATTGTATCTATTTATGAGCTGATTTTCCACTGATACTTATTTCCACTGTTCCGAAAATAAAGTTGCCAAAGAACCTGTGCAGCCTTGTGATTTTAACACTAAGTGCAGAAATGGAGTACCCACATGCTTGGCTGGAAAATCACAAGCAGCTGATGCAAATAACGTTTATAATTTTCTGTTGTGTAACAAATTTATTGGTTCTTATTCACTTCTTTATAGTTTTTAATCCAACCTTGGCCCTTCTTCTGACAAGACTACACTGGTAATACTTGGCATTCACCACAAGGAAGTGCCAACGCAACCTCTAGAATTTTGAAGCTGGATAACTTTGTAATTGGATAGACAACTGACAGTAAACCCTAAGAATGATAGACAGATGAAAGTAAACCCTATCCTTGGGGTTCAATAGCCTCAGAGAATCATCATTGAAGCAAGTCATTTCATTAACTAGAATCTCTGAATTTGACATGTGAAGTATACTAGCCTTACCTTAAAAGAAAAGCATTATCGCGAGTGTGCTCAAAAGATTTTGCAATCGAATCGCTCATCCACTCAAGGAAGCTCTTTACATAGTCAATAGTACTTGAGGATACATATGATAGAAAGTAGATGGGAGTGGACAACTGTTTTTGTGTCCAGTGCTGCAATTTCACCAAAACCAGAAATCAGAAAAATTAGTTAATAAGTTGCAGACAGTAAGAGACCAAGAGATGAAATACTCTCATGTATGAACCTGTTCCAATGTCAGGATGAGCTCCAAAACTCGACCAGCAGTATCAACAGGTAGTAAAACATTTCCCCCAACATTAAGAGTTCTCTCTATGGCATCTGTGGGTAAAAGAAAAACAGATTAGACAAGAACCAAGAACCTAAGCAAAATTATGACCTGCAGCAACATAAAGGAAGATATAAGGATCTTTTTACTTTTCTTTTTTCGAGAAAGTTAAACTGGAATTATAACAGAGAAGTTAATCAATAGAGTACTCCTGTAGTAATTACATCAGAAGTATAGAGGGGCTGTCAAAAAAAATCTAATCGCCTATCTCCCCACAAAAACTATCTAGATATAGGGTGATGTCCTCCGGGTCTTTAGGTACAGTATGGATACACCAAAAGTAAAAGGTCACTAAACAGTTCATTTTAATGCTTTGGAAGGGGATGCTCTTGTTCTCAGAACATCTCTGATTTCTCTCCTCCATATTGTCCACCAGATGCAGGTAGGGACAATCTTCCATCTCTCCTTGTACTAATTTCTCTCTCTATTCCATGCTATAACTTCTGCAATATTCCTAGACATGGTCCATCTAATACGCCTCCGGCTAGTGAAACACTGGCATAGTTTCTCAATCACTTTACAATGCAGAAAAAGATGGTTTACTTTTCACAAAAAAAAAAGATGGTTTATTGTCTCAGTCTCAGATTCAGAAAAACAGCATCTGGAGCATAACTGTCCTCCCTTTTCATTAAGTTGTCCAGAGTCAAAAAAAACTTGTCTTGCGACAAGCCATGTGAAGCAAGCCACCTTATGTGGTATCTTTCCTTCCAGATCATCTTCCATGCCACAATTCCTTGGTTTGAGTTGAGATGTCCAGTAACTTGTAGACTGATTTCACCTTTTAACTTTTCATCTTTATCCAACTTCCATATCAATTTTTCTTCCTCACAGGTAAGGTTATTGGCTTGTTCCAAGGTGTTCAGAATTGAGTCATTCTCTCCACTTTCCACTCATTGAGGAGGCTTTTGAAGGTCAAGTTCCAGCCTTGTTCATTTATGACTTAAGAATTGTAGCCATTTTCTGGCTTCCTGCTGACTAAGAATGTAAATGTCTGGGAACTGTTGTCCCAAAGGTGTTTGTTCCACCCATATATCATTCTAATCAAGGTTTTTCTCCCATTTCCCACATTGATAACAGAATTACTCTACATTCTTGGCCACTTATTACTAATAGTTCTCCATAGCCCCACACCGTAAGGAATATTAACATCTTTAGTAGTCCATGGTCCTTCCTTACATATCTTGCAGCGATAATTTCCTTCCACAAGCCCCGATCATCTGTTGCTAGTCTCCATAGCCATTTTAACAGAAGGCTCTTATTGTGAGCTTTCAAATTCTTAATTCCAAACCTCCCTCTCTTTTGTTGGTTGTAACAGCATCCACTTGACCAAATGATATTTCTTTCTCCTTCTTGATTACCTTGCCAGAGGAAATTTCTTCTGATAGCATCAAGCTTTTAAATGATCTTCCCCGGCATAGGAAAGAGGGGCATCTTATGGGTTGGCATGGCCTTAAGGACACTGTTGTTCAATGTGATTGACACTACCACCCAAGGATAAGTATTGACTTCTCCAATTAACCAACTTCTTTTCACATTTTTCCACCACAAAGTTACCCCTCCTTTTTGACTTCTTCCCTTCCTAACCATTTCCCCATTTGTGTCATCTTCCCCAAACCCCTTCATCATTTCCCTAACCCTCTTCCCCTTATCCATCCCCCCCCCCCCCCCGCGGCTGTTTCGTCTTCTTGCTAGCTGCAATCCCCTCCCCTTCTACATTTTGCTCCCTATCATTGCTGAAAATTATAGTTAAACCCTCTCCTTTTTTGTCCTTCTACTCGATATGATTGAGATTTGTGAAGATGCAAAAACTCTGGGAGGTGAAGAGTTTGGGTATGTTTTGTTTGTGTGTTGTGGCAAGGATTTTTGAGGTGGTAGCCATGGTGGAGTATTCATTTGCAAAGATGAAGAAAGGGTGTTGTGGTAGAGAAGGTGGTGCAATGGTAGTAGCTGATAAGGGCTTGGCTCTTTAGCCCGAAAATGGCATGGCAGCAGCAAAGGGTTGGCATGAATGACCTTGCTTTGGGCCTACGTATGGGATGAATCAATCATATTGCCAAGTTGACAACAAACTCACAAATTGGTGCGCCATGGTATGGCATAGGCATTGGCGGCACGAGCAATGACACGATAGCATGTGGCATGTGTCAAGGTCAAACCAAGTGTGGGAAAATCAAGGTGGACTAATGCCAAAGGTTAAAGAAAACTGAGAGAAGGCAACACAAGGTGAAAGCTAAGGAGTGGCATGAGGAAAACAAGAGTTAGCATGACAAAGTGAAAGGCGGCCAAGACGTGTGGCAGCATGACAATGGCAATAACAAATGAGTCAATAGTGGCCATTGTAGCGAGTGAGGCCGTATGTTGCTCGGACTCTTCAAAAATGTTAATGGGTGCATGTCAGATTCGCCAAAAGTAGTGTATTTATGGAGAATCTAACACGGGCGTGACATCAAAAGTGACGAGTCCGCGCAACTAAGCGAGTGACAGTGACGCCAAAGTAGGCCTTGGGTGCGCGCAACTGGGCAACACAAACATGTGAACGGCTAGTGGGTTTCCTTTTTGTAACTCTTGTTTTCGGATTCCTTATTTCTTGTAGCTCCTTTGTAATTCCAAGTGTTATAAGTGAAAGGTTGGCATATGAGCAAGAAATATGCAACACTATTAATATTAGTTAGGTTAAGTGTTTTGAAAGGCGGGAGCGTGAGGCAGGGCATTTTATATCATATGGGGCGAGGCGTAAGTCCCGAGACACGGGGGCGTAAATCCTATGGATCTACGGGGCGTAGTCTCATGTATATTCGATTTTATAGTTTTATTACTAATAAAATAAGCAAAAATAAACCTTTCAATGATTTATGATTTTTATTTCAGATAAGTATTAATACTCAATAATGAAGAAAAAAATATTATAATTACTATTTGGGTGATATCATTGCACCAATAGTAAAAATATGATTTAAAGCAAAAAAAGTTTTAAAAAATAAATTTAAAACGCCTCGGAGTACGTTTTTACGCCCAGGACTTACGTTTTTATGTTCGGGGCTTACGCCTCAAATTTTTGGACTTACACTTTAAAGATCTACGTCTTTCATTTACGCCTCGAAGCGTTTTTGGTACGCCCCGCTCTGAGACTTGCCTTGGGACTCGCTTCAAAAACGTTTTTTAAAACACTAGTTAGGTTCTTTTTTCTGATGAAGTACTAATATTAGTTAAGTTCTTTAAAGTTAGTTACATAAACAAAGATTTTGTCAAAGTTTCCTTGTGTTGGTGGCCCCTCGACCTACAACATAGGGTTGCGTCGGGTTATCCTCTTACATTTGATTTTGTTTTATCATATGAGTACTATACCACGATACTCACGTCCTTTTTCGTTAGGAACGTTGCATCTTTTCATGATGCAGGATGAATTCTCAAAATGATGTGGTCATTCATTAGGTATACCTTTATTATCTCCAACAACTATGTTGAGCCCACTATAGTCTAGCGGGTATTTTCGAGTTTAGTGTGTATGTATTAAGTGTTCAAGGTCCTAGAAGCTCCGTGTACATTGTGGGTCATGTATTTAAGATTACAGCCTTCCTATTGTAATGAGGAAGATATGTATAATGTCTTGAAATGACTTTTAGGCCAATGAACCAAATGTAATGATTAAATTTCCACTCAGATTTATTTATATCATTGAAGCAAGCATATTTGAGTTTAGGAGAGAAAGGATATGTTCGTTCACTTCATCACAAGTTTAAGGCATCGAATGTTGTGTCCCGCTAACAAACAACCTCTACTGCTAACTCGGTAATGATAGAGGTCATGTTGCTTGTGTATGTTAGACATTACCTCATAACCATATTCAAGCGCATGATAATTATGTTGCACACTTCCCGAATAAGTCAAGCTTTATGGGTCGTTGACAATGGTGCAACCCACCATATTGCCTCAGACACAGAGTCTAGACACTATGCAAGACTACGACAGTTTGGAGGATATCGTCATGGAAATGGCAATAACATTCCAATTTCTCATACTGATAATGTGAAAACTAATGCATCAAATCACTAATTCCATCTCCACCATATTGGCATATCATTTGCTCTCTTAAGTGGCAAAAGGTGGAAGATTTGTGGCTTAGGTTGCAAGTTTAAGCCCCACACCATGCAAAGCGAAGCCTGGTATTTAAGTGGAGAAGGGTAGAGGGGCGGGCCTATTATCCAACGAGTTTAGAAGGTTGTGATTGTTTCAAGGGTGGGTCACAGACGGATTTCTCGGTTATCAAAAAAAAGAAAAAACTAATTTGTGTCTCTAAGTTTTGTCAAGATAATAACACCTCTATGGAATGTTTTCCACGTTTTTATCGTGTGAAGGATATTACTATAGGGGCGCTATTGGTTCGGGGATGGAGAAAAAATTAGTTGTATGAGTGGCCACCATGCGATGTTGATGGTCCTCCCAAATGCAATGTCATTGTTTCATACGACCTATAGCATCAACAATTAGAACACCCTAATTGGTGTGTTCCTATTCTACATGATTTTTCCGTTATAAGTTTTTTATTTCAAAGCTAGTATTATCTGTAATTTGTATTATAAAGGAATGAACATTGAGCCTAACTCAATCACAAAAGCTAGCTCCAAGAGGAGGATTGTCCAAACAATATTAAGAGTTCAAGGAGCCCATCCATCTCCAATGTGATATTTCATTCATCACCCCACCCCCCACCCCTCTGCAAGCCCAGACACTATCCGGTACTAGAAGTCTGAACAATCTATCAACATTACGAAACAAGAATTGGGATGGGTCCTACTATGATACCATGTTTAGTTTGTACTTATCCACTTCCTTATCTTTTTTTGAACTATCCACTTCCTTTTCTTTATGATTGTTTTTTTGAAACTGTTTTCTTTATGATTGTTTTCATGTAGGTTAATCCATTAACTAGATCTTTTCTAATGCTATTATTTTTACTACACTGTCCATACAAAAGACTATATAGTGATCAGTAAAACTTAAGTTCATATGCTACCATTATTTTTTACTCTTTAAAGGGAAGATGATTTGACAATCTAAAAGTCCTCCAAATACACAATTTAATAATTGTAAAATTTAAACAATGTGCTGTCTGTATTTGTCACTTTCCCTAACCCAATGAAGTCTATTCAAAGTTCTTCAGATTTTAAACTAATGATCTTTTTTTCTTTTGAATGGGAATAGGGAAGAGCAAATGATAATCTGAAAAGTCCTCTAAATAAGCAAGTTAATAATTGTAGAATTCATAAAATGTGTCATGTGTATTCTGTAATTCCGCTAAACCACTGAAGTCTGAAGGACAGGCAGTTCAGAGATATTTATAAAAAAAAAAAAAAAAAAGAGGAACAACAATTACCCAGAAACTCTTGGTCCCTTTGGCGCCTAGGAGGTTGGTTGTTTAAAGCATTAAAAGCATCTGTTATTAGAACAGCTGGACGGACAAAAGATTCTAAAACAGTTCCGTTCAAATGCCTGAAAGAAAAAGATAGAGATCATAACATTAGGATCACAGTAGAGTAGAATCATTAAACTGGATAACAAGACAGTTCTAGTTTTACCTTTCTTTACGGTGATTGAAGTCAACAGCGTATATGACATCCTCCCCGTCTTTTGTTATCCTCCAGGTGGTACCTCCTAACAGATGACCAGCTACCAGTGGAGCAATCACAATTCCTTCTCCTTTTCCTATAATAAAACAGCAGTTCCATTTACTAATTAGGGGATGTTGTAACTACTTCAAAATGAGTTGGTGGTCAAGACTTGCAACCAAACAAACTATTAAGAAACAGTTGAATTTTTAATCATCAATGTCTTGTTTAACTTTACCTTCTTGACAATATGAAGGATGAAACTACATTATACTTGGTTTAATAAACCACAATACGGACATGAGTTGAACTCGATAAAAGTGGCAACAAGAAAAGAGACCTACCAGACATGTAATGATTTTGAGAGTAGGTTAATCTGGTCACATTTTGGAATGCTGAATCAATGTCATCCAAGGTGAATAAATCAAACTCTGAAACTTGCTGCACAAGAGGAGAGTGTCAATGGACTTATTTCTACATGATCACACACTCAAAAGTAACAAACACAAATGATCTTGTCAGACACTGGACTTTTAGTTTCTCAGCAGCCAAATATTGTTCTATAAGTCCTGGAATCCCAGTAGAGGCGTGTTCTATTACTTCCACTCTCTTTTTTCCCTCAAAAATTCTGAACCCTGGTAGTATAAGTGAAAAGTTATATTAAATTAAGTGACACTCAAGTTAGTATATTAGTGACTGATAATGGTTAGTCACATTTACCAATCGTATTTCCAGAGTTCTTACTTCTTCTCTAATTAAAAGGGTTGGATAGCATTAACGGACATGCTATACCAAGTAGATAGTATCTGAAAACAGTAATATGAATTCATAGTTTACTATGCAAATAAGGAGAGTGAAATTTAATTAATCCTTTCTGTCAATGATTAGGGATGGATTCATGATAAATTATCCCTATAACACATATTCCAATCGACAAACATTGTTTTTTTATAGCTTGACATAATTCATTGCAAAGCTAAACATTTATACACAACATCAATGTCAAGGACCGATGTTCAACATACAGGTGAAATGTTTGATTAAAAGCATATAAGCTAAAACACCCCAGAATTCGCTAAGGAGTATCAAGAGGTAACAATTGCATTGAATAATTCAAAAATAACTCCAGAGTAAAGCTTCACCTTCCGTGAGAGATACTGATCATACATAGTTAGTAACCCTAGCCTGTACACTGGTTCTGTAGCATAAATAGGAGCAGAAAGACCGAGTTGTTTCATGGCATAGGGCAAGGCACCAAGATGAAATGTATCAGAGTGTGAAATCAATACAGCATCCACCGTTGAAGCCACCCTAAACATTAATACAAGATATATTGTTTCAGCACAGAATAGTTAAAAGCAATCAATAAATGAAGAATCAATCCAATAACAAACTATCTGTCGTCAAATACAACCCAGCAAACGAGTTTACACTGTAAAATAGTACTTGTTTTGCTCCCAGAAGTAGCAAAATTATATACATTGAAGTGAAATGAAAAAGAAATTGATACTATGTTTGTTTGTGGAGTACCTGGATAGGGGTTGAAGAAGAGAAGTATCAAAGTGGTCATTCCAACCGCAATCGACAAGGAAATTGAAGCCGTCGATGGAGACGAGGTAAGAGAGTGGGTTCTCATTGTATACTCCACACAGTGGCGTCACCTGAACCGACGTTCCCATGCCGCCGCCGTTGCTCTCCGATTCTCTTTGCTTAATCCCACAGTGAGTCGCCGGACTTGGTGAAGACGGGGGTGTAGCAGGGGTTTTTGTTTTCTCTCCCTCCTTTTTTTGGTCTTTTTGTAAGGTATAAGAGATTTGACAAATTATAATGAGGAAAAATCTCAAATGAGAAATAACAGTAATGAATAATGATAAGAGTAAAGGTTAGGAATTTTAGATAATAATAAAGAAATTACAAAAATATATAATGTATAAATCTATCTATAATTATCAATTTAATCATTAAAATTTAATATTAAGACAAAAATATATAATATCTTAATTAAACTATCAATAAATCATTATAGAATCATTAAGATATTAATTTATTGATCTTTATTAGTTTGATTATCGATTTAACCATTAAAATTTAATATTAAAAACTCATGAAAAATCACTTAGAAACAAAGTGATAAACGAAATAAACCAAGCACACGAGTTGTCAAGATGCAACTTGCTCAAAAACAAACACTATGACATTGTAGAATAATAGAAAGTTTCAGACAATCTAAAATAGAAATATGAAACTAAACTCTAGTCAAGGACTTCTTTATAAAGCACTTATTTGTTAATTATCGAAATAATAATATATGTAAAATTATTCATATTTTATATAAATAATAAATAAATTCATGCATTTTAATCTCTACTCTATATTTAATATTGCTAACCAAAAATTGCTTTAGTTATGTATTGATTTTTATTCCTTATGTAACACTTATATTAATTGTGTTATTACAACTAACCAAATGACCCCTTTTGATGTGTTTTTTTTTTTAAAAATAAAAAAATAAACTCAACTCCTACTATTTAGTCATTTAGGGTTCGTGGTAAAAAAAAATCAGTTTTGCTTGTCTAGATGGCTGAAATATTATTTTCAAGAATCTCAAGGAAAATGATTTTTCTAGAAAAAGTAGGAAAAACAAATTTCATAATTAACATTCCAAAATTATATTTCCTGTCTAGTTGGCTGAAATATTATTTTCAAGAATCTCAAGGAAAATGATTTTTCTAGAAAAAGTAGGAAAAACAAGTTTCATAATTAACATTTCAAAATTATATCTCCTGTCTAGTTGGCTGAAATATTATTTTCAAGAATCTCAAGGAAAATGATTTTTCTAGAAAAAGTAGGAAAAACAAGTTTTATAATTAACATTCCAAAATTATATCTCCTGTCTAGTTGGCTGAAATATTATTTTCAAGAATCTCAAGGAAAATAATTTTTCTAGAAAAAGTAGAAAAAACAAGTTTCATATTAACATTCCAAAATTATATCTCCTCCACAACCTCTTACCGTTCGTTGACTAGAAACCCCATGCCACTCCGACACTCATGTCACACCTCATGTTCAATTGTATAATATTATCCTAAATTACATATAATTAGTTTTGAAACAATAATAGCATGTTTAAATTGACTTAAAAGTGGTTAAATTTACTTTTAAGACATTTTTAGCTTTTGAAAGTGTTTGATACAGTTAAAAATAATTTAAAATAAATTTAAAATGACTTTGAAAAAGTTAAGAATAGGTACTTCTCTACTTTTTATTTTTTAACTTAATAGTTACTAAGGTTTGACTTTTTAAAAAACTGTTTTCTTTTAATTAAGTCAAACAAGCTCTAACTCATTTATAAGATATCAAAAAACAAATTAAAAATTTTATTTTTTACTACGTTCCAATCACACTCTTAAAGTCTTAATTAAGAAAATGAAGATATTCACAAGTCACCGAACATCTTCCCCTCACAAAATAGTTGCATTCAAAATTACATGTCTGTGTGACTAATTGTTTGATCATTTCAAAAAAATTTGTACGGAATTGTTATATTTTATTTAGTTACTATTGGAAACTAAGGTGGATATTTATGCTGCCAAAAAGTTGCTAAAAAATATTACCATCTTTTCTTATTTAGGAAAAATATTACTTCAAAACATCCATTAAAATATGTACGTTATATATACCTTTGTGGCGCATAATTCACATGTATTATGTAGATCATACAACAATATGATTTTCGACTATATTTTACTATTGTTATTGCATTGCACCCTTCAGGGTTACAATCATATGCATACAAAAATATTGACATGTCAAAGTCTTCTTTTTCATGGTAGAACCAAAAAGTTACAGAACGTGGAAATCATGCATCTCCTTTTTATTTTTCCTTACTTTTTACCGGTTAGCTATGCATATGTCCGGTGAAAAAGACCAAACCATGAGCCACGAGTCTATTGTAAGCAACCTTACCTGCATTTCTATACAAGGTTACTTCCACAACTTGAATCAGTAAACAACTTCGCCAGTTCCTGTTGAAATTCGTATGAACCATACAGGAAGAGAAGAAAATGGTGGTCTATAATTTCCACCTCTGCCTCCAAAATAGTAATACCAGTTTTCCCTAGAAATCACTGGGGAAAGGGGAGTAATAAAGACAATGCAACTCCAGTAATAGAAATATTAGCGTTTGTAATTGCAACATAAGTCTGAGGCTCGTCGCTGTCTCAAGATTGATAGCCTCGTAAATATACGCAAGACATAGCTCCAACAAAAATTGTAAATATCCAACAGATGGGGCTGAATTATACTAAGTAAATTTACAGGTTTGGATGTGCCCTCCCTAGATGTAGCTTTATGGGAAGAATGCAAGAGCTCAGACTTCAGTGAAACGAGTTTTCTCATTTATGTTTGACGGTGATCCTTCCCAAAGCCCCGCTAGCTCCTTTCTCATCCATGAAATGACAATTATCGGCCCCAAAGTTGATGGTACCTATTTTAGCCAAATATAGGAAGTAAATGAGCCAAGACCAAATTGGATCATGCTTGTTATGGAAGCAGAACTTCTTAAACCAGCATAAGAGGATAATCTCAAGAAGTTTTTTTTTTTTACGAGATAATCTCAAGAAGTTTTTGCAAAAGACAGTAGTAAACTACTAAAAATTTGTTACAAGTTCTAGTCGCATTTAGTTATTTTTTCATTTCTGGAGTTTGTAGAGTAAAAATTAGTCACCGGCTAGTAAAATTAATATGTGAACAATGAACTGAATTTACAAACGTTTTAAAAATAGGGTGTAAATTGATGTAGGAAATTCACAACAGATTAATTTATTCATGCAAGCATGAAATATCACTCAAGTCTTAGAGTGGCTCATGCACATCCTGAATAATTAGCACTCCCTGGACATTAAACACCAACCCAGTATCTTTAGGATATCATATGTGCAATGCAAAGTTGCGAACTCTTCCCTTAGAAGGCACTAAGATCAAATCTTAGGCTGTATGTAAGAGTCTCACATTCACACTGGTTGGACACCACCTCGATGCTTTGGATTTGATAAGGAAAAAGAAAACAAATTTGCAAAGATATAAAACCATTGATCTAAATGCACATTTAGGTAGACCTACAAATGCACCATCTTAAAAAGTTACTAGCATGCAATGTTTAAACCCAAGCTAAGCAATTTAACATTAGCAGTTAAAATCAAAGTAAGAATACACATCACTTAACCACAGTTAACTGATAAATGTGTGTCTTACAGACACTGTCTAGCATTTATTAGTTTAGGGTAAACACCGGGCGAGGATAAGTTGGGAAGGTCTATTAAAAGGGACAAACTAGTTAGTCAATTAGGTAGGAGTCCTTCAAGTCTTAAAAATAGGGTAGAAGTGACAAATAGTATAAAAAATATTTTCTCAAATAGTCCCAAACTTTTAACTTTTACACTTTAGTCCAACAACTGTCGTAGTTGTGGGAACAACTTCTTTAGTTGTCCAGACAATTTCAGTAGTTGTCCAGACAACTACAAAAAATGTTCTTATTTTAGTCTTTTTATTAATATTAAAAATTTAAAAAGGAAAAAAAGTAAAGGGGGCCCATTTGTCCTATTTTTTTAATTGGAAACCTCTAAGGCACTTTTAGCTTATTTTTCCGGGTAAGTTTCTACCCATATATACAACACTATGAGATTGAAGATTAAAAAGCTAGTGCACAGGCAAAACAGAATTCTATTATATATAAATCCATAAAGGAACACGTGTGAAAGAGCAACCACACATGTGGGAATAATGCCCTAAATATAAAAGTATTTCCACTAAACGCGGGTTTATACCAGAGATCTGCCTTGAGCTGATACGCATTTACTCCTGTACAGATGAACCAACCAACAATATAGAGAATGATGTTCCATGATGTACACTATTTGCCGATGATTGAGTCAAATTGATGAAACTATCAAGGGAGTTAACTAAAAGATGGAAATAAAGAGAGCCACTCAAGAGACCAAAGATTTTAGGATAAGTAGCAGTGCAATAAATACATGCACTACAAGACTTAGCTCTAATGAGGAGAGTGAAAATGATATGAGATCAGTGGAACTGCAGTGCCTAAAAGTTGATAACTATGATATCTAAGCTCAGACTTAAACGAGAATGGCATGACAATGAAGATGCAATATAGAATTAAAATATGATGATTTAAATGGAAGAGTGTTATGAAAGTGTTATGCAGTAGAAAGATACCTTACAAAGAGAAAGCAAATTGTACATATTAGTTATGAGACTAGAATGACTTATGGGAGTGAATTGTGAATGTCGAGACTCATCATTTACCCACGATATGAATGTCATAGAAATGTGGATGCCAAACTAGATGTTCTGGCATATAGTTAGACTATATTAAAAATGGCCACATCCGACAAATGGTGTAGGTAGCACATGTATAGGATAAAATAAGAGAAAGGCTTACATTATCAACAAAAAGAAGAAGAAAAGGGCCTTGAGATAATTTGGTATGTCCCATCTCCCAATGACTCAGTAGATGCGACAATATGATGACTAAAATGATTAAAAGAAAGGGATGGGTAGACCTAAACAGATGGAGAGCATTTTTCTTGATATACCTATACCATCCCGGAATCAATGCAGACATAGCTAAGAACATAATAAGATGGAAGAAAAGGTCCCATCTAGGTGATACCAACTAGATTGGATAAGCCTTTGTTATTGCCTATACTCATATCGGCTTGCCAAGCGACGGGTCACGGGAGTCTTCTTATTATGATCGGATAAATAACATGTAGGGTCGTTTACAACAAATATGAAACTAAGAAAATCTCTAGTGTTCAAAAAAATTACTTCATATCACGAAATGGTGTGCCTTTATTTATCAGTCCAACACTAAACACACCCGTAGGGACCATGGTTTTGTGTTACTTAACAGGCTCTTGAAAACCCACAAATAAGAAAGACTTGCAGCAGTAATTGGGAAGGGGTGTTGAGCTTCATGCAAAAATAACATACCAAGTATAGAAGTGCTGGTTGTGGCGAGTGAGTCAAAATACCAGCTGCTAAGGCAGTAACCAGTCCAAGGGAATATCCTGCTAGCGCATACCAGATGTAAAACCCCTTTGGAGATGATATATCCTCCTTTGGAGGTGGTATATCCATGATGCTTCCAGAGTCCTTGCTCTTTCTATGGTCAAAACAGAGAACCAATGCTAAAAGCATCGAAGGAATAGCCTGAAAACACATAAAGCAAATGAAAGCTTAGTCCATGTCAAACTATTTAGCGGGCGGATTTATGGAAGTATCGCATCGTGAAGGACTAATCACAAACAGGAGAATCTGTGGAGATCTTTACTGTACTCATTTAACACTCAATAAATGGAAATACATATCACGATTCATGTGTATATGCATTATGCAGTTAGCCATAGATACTAAACATTGAATATTAGAGACTTATCTTTGGAACAATTGCCGACAGAATCACACAAAATTTCAAGAATTGGGAAAAAGAAAAGCTTTTTAGGGTTTTTCCATGTTAAGCATGGTTCACTGTTTGTTTGCCGTCAGTATGAAGTATCTTTGCACAAACGCAATTATTACCAGACAAACCTGCAATATGTGTTTGGTGGTGAAGGTTCCACGGACAAAGTAGGATTAGGGAGAAAATTTTGTATTGATCTTATCCTAAGTTCTATGACAGAATTTTCACTTGGGGTGATAATTACTATATAACTTATACAATTTAAGAATTAATTACTTTCTCAGATTTAAAACATCCATATGACATACTCTTACTACATCAAATTTACAAACTTCTACCTTCATACTTTTCATTGCTAGAAAATGTAACATAGAAGCCTAATTAATCGATCAAACTAATGTCAACATTAAATGTCTATCATAGACTATAGGGAAAACCGGAAAAGTGATTATTTTCTTTTTTGATACATTCTTTCTTCTGAATCCTTTTAGAATCCTTCCGGGAACATGTGAAATAACATATAGCGCATTTGCATATATTACCTAATCAAAAAATGCATTTGCATAAATAAAACAGCAAAAACTGTCTTGAGGTTTTTCATTGATCTCCTAAGTAGTGACAGTAAGCTTTTGAAACCCCCTCCTTTTCCACCAACCCAAAATAATAAACAGAAAAGAAAAAGAAATAGGGAAGAGTACAGAAATTACATTAACTAATTAACAATAACCAAGAAAACAAGTAAAGATAGAGACTATGAGGAAGAAGGTAATATAACCAACAACACTAAGAAATGGGTCCAAATTTGCCACCTCAAAGCCGTGATGAAAGCCCTACCAGAAACACAGATCATCAATCATGATCTCTTGTTTACGCCAAAAAGATCCACTTTACTACCAGAAAAATATATGAAATTCCCAGTGCCTACGCAGCTACCAATCATAGCTTACCCTACCATGAAAAAGGTCTATCTGTTCATCATACAAGCCAACACATCTAGAATTTCTTTTACTGTAATGCATGGTTCGACTACTCACAATTGTCTTCTTTTTCCTTCTACTTTAATACTACATTCTTGAGAGAGTGAAAAAAGAGTTATTTCTGTCAGAATATGAAACCTAGTGCCTATATATGGTTCAATTACGCACAACTGCTGATATCTATTAATATAGATTTTACAAGAATTCCATACATCATAATTTATTTATTTTTGTGACAGGGGAAACCTGCAGCTGCTACCCTTTGGGTGCGCACAGGGTAAAAACCCCGCTCCTATGCAATAGCTCGCAAATCACACAGGAGAGGTAACCCGCACTAGGCAAGCACGGTGCGACGAGCTCGACCAAGAATGAAGGATAACTTCATCAGATTGAGAAAAATTGAAATGTCAAATGTTGTGTCTCACCCTCTATATACTTTTGATGCAGACAAAATTAAAATGCTAACAAAAAGAGTATAAAAGGAGACATTCGTTGACCATTTTACTTATTTCACAAATAGGAAAATGTATTTACCATGTCGCCAAGACCCAGCATCATGAAATCAACAGCAGCATATCCAGGCACTACACCACCCAGTAAGTTTCTAGGGAACACAATCTTGACAGGCAACTCGAGTTTTTTGGTTATCAACTGCAATCCAGGAAGGCTCAATCTATTTGCCACTATGTGTACAGGATTGGATGATTGCTGGGTTGCTACAGACACCATGACATTTGCGCCAAAGAATCTCTCGGAATAGAAAACCCAGAATATATCATATACAAACAAGCAGCCAAGGAGCATTGCACAAACCTTAATGTTAGGAAGGCGAACATGGCTCACAAAAGCAATACAAAGAGAGATGCCCAGCAAATTATTCAGTATCCAATGCCCAGAGACAAGCCACGCTATAACCGTGCCAATGCACAGCAACGTCAAAAGGCCTTGGATCCTAGTAAATGGCTTCGAACAACAGCGAGATACAAAAGGATCAGCTAAGCCAAACCGAGACTTGATTTGGGCAATATAAGGGAAAAGGCAAAAGTAAAGAGATGATGCTGAGGCAACTGCAGTAAACACAGTGAGGATCTGTGAGACTGAAGAGAACAAATAGAACATCATAAGCAAGCTGCAAGAGCTCACTACCGGGATCATAAGAGCCTGAGACCTGTCTAAGGTAATTGATGCTTCAGACCAATCACGATTTCTCTCCATTTCTTTTCCATAGTTTAAAGCCCGGAAGGCAGATGCAAATGACACAGCTATGGCAGTCAGAATAAGAGCGATGGGTGCTGGTTCAAGCAAATACACTAACTTCCATAAAGACTCCATTCTTAACAAAGTTGTATACTTTTCCTAGTGCTGCCTATAAACACTTCCTTCCAGAAGTATAATAAGGTTAAAAATCAAACACTTCTCCTTATTTCATAAACTCCCAGATTTTGCTTTTCGAAAGATGCTTAAGGTCTCCAAACACCTCGTTCACCTACTGTTTCCTCTACTTCCTTCCCTTCCACTATATAGAAGTTGCTCCTTCACCTTGACCAATCGTCACTGCAATTCAAGTAAACCTGAAAGGACAAAGAACTAAACTGATGAATTTTTTTTGGTAGTAATAATTCACACATATTCTTTACCTTGATCAATCAACAACAACGACAAAAACATACCCAACGTAATCCCACAAAGTGGAGTCCAGGGAGAGTAGAGTTTACACAAACCTTACTCCTTACCTCAAAGGTAGAGAGGTTTGAGAAAGAAAAAAAAGCAACTGAAGAACAAGAAACAGCATCTAATTTACATTAATCAATCATCCTTTAATTTTTATTTTATTTTTACGAAAATGCTTATTCATGTAGCTTCATCAACCAGATGAAATTAACTTTATCTAATAACAAGCAATCGGTACCGACAACTCCACGTTCCATTACATCAACAAAGCCGTATTCTACCCAACAACTGAAGGCGAAGAATAATCGATCTTGATGATGATAATTACGAAAATTAATGAATTATATCACACAAAAATATGCAAATTGGGGCTTTTTTAACAGTGAATTTACGAGATCCTTCTAATGTTGGACTTACCTTGGACTTGATGAACTTGCCACAACTCGTCTTTCTCCCACACCTCGACGATCCGGCCCTAAGAGGGCTTGCTAATCGAACGTTTCAACGGGAGAAGAGAAGACAATTCTGATCTCTGGAGATTCAGTGTATCAGTGTGAGTTGCTTTAGTGAATGAAAGTGAATAGCGCCCACATTTTGTGTTGGTAACAAATAAGTACGTGACTTAAGTACAAGTTTTAAGGAGCGTTTGGGGATTAGGAATGAATTTTGTTTGCTTTTTGGTTAACTCCAATTTTGAAAAATATGTTTACCTATAAATTTTTGGGAAATATTCAATATAGCTTTTTTGCTTAAGAATTTTAAAACATATTACCAATAACAAAATTTATTTTCATTTTAAAGTACTCATAAAAAAATTGAAATAATTTTAATTAAATATTTTTTTTAATGAAATATTGTCAAACACATACTGAATTTATATTTGTGTATCATATTAATTTAAGTTGCATTTTTAAAAGGTAAGGATTTAAAATTAATTCACTTAAAAGGGTGAGAATTTTAAAATTGAAGTATTTCAATAATACAATAGAACAAGATCTTTCACTTACGAAAAAGGCCCAAACTCATAAATAGATTCCTAAACTTGTTAAATTTTTACCTTTAAGTATTTCAATTATGTCATTTTCCTATTGAATCATTGAATCACCCATAATTTGTTCTTTTTGAACACTATTGACTGATTTTGATCGGCTTTTCTATTGTAAATGCCTTCAATTATTTTCGTATTGTAATGATTTTAATTGAAATAATGAAAACAAATTGTGTGTTAGTCTTATTTATTTTCTAATGTATTCAAATGACTTGAAGTAAAACACAATTATTCTCGAACAGTTTCACAATCAATTGGACAAATGAGTTATGGAACAACATATGTGTTCTCTATCAATATCCCTCACAAAATCTTGTTCCACTCAGCCAACAGTGTTTAAAATAAACAAATTATGGGTCGTTCAATGATTCAATAGGAAAATAGCATAGTTGAGACATCTGAGAGAAAAAATCTAACAAGTTTAGAAATATGTTTATGTATTTGACCTAGGAAAAATTACACATAAATTTTTTTTTAAAAAAAAATCAACAAATATATATGCATTATTATTTGTTCTTCTGCTTTTGCGTTTATACATATGTTGCTAAAATTTAGTCATTTTCAATGTGTTTCAATTATTTAAGACTGAGCATAGATATATATGGAAAAAAAGGAAGAATATTAAATGAGTTAAATAAATTTAAGTTCAATTAGAGTAGATCTCGGTGTTGAAAAATTAAAAATAAAATAATTTTTTTCGGCAAAGCTTGTAAATTCACATATCTAAAATTTGAGTCAATTTATATGCGTAATTCAATCGTCTAGCATCATGACTTAACTGCATTTTTATGAAAATAGAAAAGTGTCAAAAAGATCTGTTAGTTTTATTGTGTTTTTGATAAATTGGTGATTGTGTTTTGTTATTTATGATATGTCAATTTATATTGTTAAATTAGAGTTTCATAGAATGTGAATGTTCAATCGTGTGTCAAGTTATTAAAATTCAAAAAATAATATTTATTCTTTTATTAAGAAGCACATATCTTCATTTCATTTTACATGTAATTCATTCATGTATAAATAAGATACCACTACAACAAAAATTTACATATACTTGACAAAAAATTTAATCATTTTTTAGTACAACCCAATAAAAAATATTTAATCATTTGTTTTTGCAAATCATACTAATTTTCAAGTGAAGATTTTTAATGTTTGACCTTTACAAAGCACCATTCTTATAGTCATCATATAATAATGTCTTAAGTCAATGAATTTCAACCGCATTATCTAATTTTTTATTTTAAAACAAATAAAATAAAGAGAAATTGTTAGCAACCACTCTCTCTCCCCCTCTTTAAAAAAAAGGTAACTTTGACATATAGCAAACAAAAAATTTATATTTGTATGCTATAGTAAAATTTGCATAATTGCGCTTTATAGCAAACATATAACTATATAATTCGCTATACATATACAATTGTATAATTCGCTGATCTAAATTGTATAATTCGCTTGTCTAAATTGTATAATTCGCTGGCCTAAATTGTATAATTCGCTGGCCTATTTCGCTGCAATTGTATAATTCGCTGGCCTATTTCACTACAATTGTATAATGCGCAATTGTATAATTCGATGCCTATTTTGCTGCAATATCTGTATAAAATTTGCTTTGCATACAATTGAATCGAAGTAAAATATTTGTATATTGTATAATTATAAGTGTATAGAAAGAAGATATATGTTTTTCTCTCGCTTTATACAAAAACAGAAACACAATTTATACACTTCTGTTGTATAAAGCGAGAGAAAATTGTATTTCACTGCAATTGTATAATTCGCAATTGTATAATTCGTTGGCCTTTTTCGCTGCAATATTTGTACAAAATTTGCATTTTTCTACAATTGAATCGAAGTAAAATATTTGTAAATTGTATAATTAAGTGTATAGCACGAAGATATATGTTTTTGCATGTGTATATACAATTTTCTCTCGCTTTATACAAAACAAAAACACATTTATACACTTCTGTGTATAAAGCGAGAGAGGCGAGCAGAGAGAGAGTGGCGAGCGAGAATGGGAGAGTGGCGAGCGAGATTTTTGGGAGAGAGGCGACTGGCAAACTTTGGCAAACGTTGCTATGGAGCACAATTAAATCAAACCGTAGCTACTCCATTTATTTTAGATTATTAGTTTGCTATTATATACAATTATCCCTAAAAAAAATGTGCATATATATCCTTACATTGTTTTAGTATCATTTATAATAAGATTCGTCATCTTCACTTCGATATTTCTATACCAATATATTTTTCATCAAAAGCTAATATCATATAAAAATTATTTTATTTATGAATTAAAAAATCAAATCCAATATCAACAAATAAAAATCCAGACAAAATTAAATATTTCAATAAAAGACTCCTTATTTTGAAAAAAAAAATGAAAAAATCATACAAAGATTTGAACTCTGAACTCCTATTTCTTACCCAAAAAATGGTTCACAATTAAAACGAAAAGGAATTGAACCATTATTTTTAATATCAATAAAAAATGAACTCACTCTCTATATTATTGTCAATTAAATAAAAAACGCAAAAATATCCATCAAAACAAATTAATTTTTACAATGTCATCTACTATCATGTTCAATCAAATTAAATACACGCTATTACTTTTCATATTTGAATTACAAAAATAAATAAAATGTCCAACTACACAACAAGAATGGAGAAAGGGATAAAAAATAAATAAAATGTGCATTGATTTTTCATGACAACCACGTACTTAGGAAACAAATTGATTGAGAGGAAATCAAAAAATAATTTATCCTATTAATTATAGAATTCATATTTATGAAAAGAATAACTTCTCATTAATTTCGTTAGATTTCATTTTTTATTTTTCCACTTTTATTTTTATTTCCTATATTACATTTGTTATGTATTATTGGGATTCTAATGCTAAAGTATTAAAAAGCAAAAAGTCTTGTTAGAATCAGTAATATCAACTCTTAAAAAATGATATTTATAAAAGTTCCTTGTACATCACTTTTATATTCACATGTTTTTAAACATTCTTAATATAATTTTTAATAGGAAATATCGTATGAAACAAAAAATTATTAATTCAAATTAAATTTTATAGCCATAGCTTATTTTAATTGTAATTCGCACTAAATATCTCATTTTTTTGTTATCTGATTCGGTATACAATCAGTCATTTTATACATTTCGGCATAAAATATATAAAATGTGTCTGTGTTTGTATAAAGTGAGAAAAAAGTGTATATACAAATACAAATACATATATTTTCGTCCTATACACTTAAAATTATACAAATACAAATCTTATTATATAAATTACAATGTATATATGAATTTATACAAAACTGAACAATTTATATAAAATTGGATGTATCTAGCGAATTGTACAAATCAAAAGCTTCATAACAAACATAAACTTTGCTATGGAGCGGAATTATGCAAACTATAGTTATAACATACAAATATAATTTTTATATTTGCTATATGTAAAGTTAAATTATATCAAATAGCAAATTATTAATTCAAATTACATCTTATACCATAGTTTATTTTATTTGTATTTCGCAACAAAGATCTCATTTTTTGCCATCTGATTCGATATACAATGTATAAAATGTGTTTGTGTTTGTATAAAGCGAGAGAAAAGTATATATACAAATATAAATACATATATTTTCGTCCTATACACTTATAGTTATACAAATACAAATATTATTATACAAATTACAATGTATAAATGAAATTATACAAAACTGAACAATTTGTATAAAATTAAATGTATCTAGCGAATTATACAAATTAAAAACTTTATAGTAAACATAAAATTTGTTATTGAGCGCAATTACATATTTTTACTTAATAGGTTTTTTTATCACGAAAAGAATTATATTTTGTGTATCAAATAAAAATGAAAAATAACTTTAAAGTTTTACAAAATACATGAGTGGCATCAAATGGAGTAACATAAATATTTAATTATTTACTTTAACAACCTTAGGATGAAAGGTTTACTGTAAAAACATACTACATAAAATGGGAATGCATACATAAAAATATCTAAGCTAAATAAGATGAAAAATTTATTTTTAAGAATGAATAACTAAAATTTGG
>CM040620.1:67614142-67700608 GCA_022817965.1 Solanum lycopersicoides | reverse complement strand
CTCAAAACGTGTTGAGCGCTTCGCCTCGCTTTATGTGCGCTTCAGTGTCGTCATCAAGGTTCTAAGGCAAACATTTCCTTGTCAATGAGCCTCTTATGAAGAAGTGACACTAAATAATTGATATATCACTTTATCATAAAAAAACATTCAATTTCTTTGGTCATATATTTGTCATTCATGTTTATAATTATTAGTCTTGGACTAAACATATATATTTGATTTCTTTTCTCCCTTTGTGCCTTTTTTCATTAAAGCCCACGCTTTATTTGCGGTTTGCGCTTAAAGCCCCTACGAACCTTAGAGATTTTCTGCGCTTTTCGCCTTTGATAACACTGTAATCATAAACCGGTAGGTAAACAACATTCTCTTCTTTGCAGTAAAAAAAATTGGAGAATTCGAGGAGTTGCATTGAGTAATTCAGTATAGACTAAATACAATTGACTGATTTAATAATTTCAAGATGATTCCAAAAGAATTAAGAGTTAGCAATAATGCTTTAATTTGTCTCAGGTGCAACAAAGGATGGAAGTAGCACTGACTTCTTTTATTGCACAGCTAATGCATATGCAACTGGTAAAAGAAAGTGTAGAACGATTCATGATGAAAATAGTTTGAAGAAAGAACATGTCCGCTTGCACAAGACTAGAAAGACCAAGGTTTTGATGGAGATTTGGACTCCAAAAGGGATGCCAGAAGGTCATGGATCATTTGGGCACTGATCAAATTGCATTCGCATCAAATTGATCCATAGTATGCAATTTGATGATGCAGTTGCATCTTCCTTTAGAATTCAAGGATACAGATGAATGAGCCTATAGAACAGATCCTTATTATCTTGTCATTGTCTATTATGTACATTGTTTCTGTTTACAAAATGCAAATATTTTCAACTCACGAATACATGTATTTCGACTAATTGTATCTATCTATGAGCTGATTTTCCACTGATACTTATTTCCGCTGTTCAGAAAATAAAGTTGCCAAAGAACCTGTGCAGCCTTGTGATTTTAACACTAAGTGCAGAAATGGAGTACCCACATGCTTGGCTGGAAAATCACAAGCAGCTGATGCAAATAACGTTTATAATTTTCTGTCGTGTAACAAATTTATTGGTTCTTATTCACTTCTTTATAGTTTTTAATCCAACCTTGGCCCTTCTTCTGACTACACTGGTAATACTTGCCATTCACCACAAGGAAGTGCTAACGCAACCTCTAGAATTTTGAAGCTGGATGACTTTGTAATTGGATAGACAACTGACAGTAAACCCTAAGAATGATAGACAGATGAAAGTAAACCCTATCCTTGGGGTTCAATAGCCTCAGAGAATCATCATTGAAGCAAGTCATTTCATTAACTAGAATCTCTGAATTTGACAACATATGAAGTATACTAGCCTTACCTTAAAAGAAAAGCATTATCGCGAGTGTGCTCAAAAGATTTTGCAATCGAATCGCTCATCCACTCAAGGAAGCTCTTTACATAGTCAATAGTACTTGAGGATACATATGATAGAAAGTAGATGGGAGTGGACAACTGTTTTTGTGTCCAGTGCTGCAATTTCACCAAAACCAGAAATCAGAAAAATTAGTTAATAAGTTGCAGACAGTAAGAGACCAAGAGATGAAATACTCTCATGTGTGAACCTGTTCCAATGTCAGGATGAGCTCCAAAACTCGACCAGCAGTATCAACAGGTAGTAAAACATTTCCCCCAACATTAAGAGTTCTCTCAATGGCATCTGTGGGTAAAAGAAAAACAGATTAGACAAGAACCAAGAACCTAAGCAAAATTATGACCTGCAGCAACATAAAGGAAGATATAAGGATCTTTTTACTTTTCTTTTTTCGAGAAAGTTAAACTGGAATTATAACAGAGAAGTTAATCAATAGAGTACTCCTGTAGTAATTACATCAGAAGTATAGAGGGGCTGTCAAAAAAAATCAATGCCTATCTCCCCACAAAAACTATCTAGATATAGGGTGATGTCCCCGGTCTTTAGGTACAGTATGGATACACCAAAAGTAAAAGGTCACTAAACAGTTCATTTTAACGCTTTGGAAGGGGATGCTCTTGTTCTCAGAACATCTCTGATTTCTCTCCTCCATATTGTCCACCAGATGCAGGTAGGGACAATCTTCCATCTCTCCTTGTACTAATTTCTATCTCTATTCCATGCTATAACTTCTGCAATATTCCTAGACATGGTCCATCTAATACGCCTCCGGCTAGTGAAACACTGGCATAGTTTCTCAATCACTTTACAATGCAAAAAAGATGGTTTTTTTCAAAAAAAAAAAAGATGGTTTATTGTCTCAGTCTCAGATTCAGAAAAACAGCATCTGGAGCATAACTGTCCTCCCTTTCCATTAAGTTGTCCAGAGTCAAAAAAAACTTGTCTTGCGACAAGCCATGTGAAGCAAGCCACCTTATGTGGTATCTTTCCATCCAGATCATCTTCCATGCCACAATTCCTTGGTTTGAGTTGAGATGTCCATTAACTTGTAGACTGATTTCACCTTTTAACTTTTCATCTTTATCCAACTTCCATATCAATTTGTCTTCCTCAGAGGTAAGGTTATTGGCTTGTTCCAAGGTGTTCAGAATTGAGTCATTCTCTCCACTTTCCACTCATTGAGGAGGCTTTTGAAGGTCAAGTTCCAGCCTTGTTCATTTATGACTTAAGAATTGTAGCCATTTTCTGGCTTCCTGCTGACTAAGAATGTAAATGTCTGGGAACTGTTGTCCCAAAGGTGTTTGTTCCATCCATATATCATTCTAATCAAGGTTTTTCTCCCATTTCCCACATTGATAACATAATTACTCTGCATTCTTGGCCACTTATTACTAATAGTTCTCCATAGCCCCACACCGTAAGGAATATTAACATTTTTAGTAGTCCATGGTCCTTCCCTTACATATCTTGCAGCGATGATTTCCTTCCACAAGCCCCGATCATCTGTTGCTAGTCTCCATAGCCATTTTAACAGAAGGCTCTTATTGTGAGCTTTCAAATTCTTAATTCCAAACCTCCCTCTCTTTTGTTGGTTGTAACAGCATCCACTTGACCAAATGATATTTCTTTCTCCTTCTTGATTACCTTGCCAGAGGAAATTTCTTCTGATAGCATCAAGCTTTTAAATGATCTTCCCCGGCATAGGAAAGAGGGGCATCTTATGGGTTGGCATGGCCTCAAGGACACTGTTGTTCAATGTGATTGACACTACCACCCAAGGATAAGTATTGACTTCTCCAATTAACCAACTTCTTTTCACATTTTTCCACCACAAAGTTACCCCTCCTTTTTGACTTCTTCCCTTCCTAACCATTTCCCCATTGTGTCGTCTTCCCCAAAACCCCTTCATCATTTCCCTAACCCTCTTCCCCTTATACCCCCCCCCCCCGGTCTGTTTCGTCTTCTTGCTAGCTGCAATCCCCTCCCTTCTACATTTTTGCTCCCTATCATTGCTGAAAATTATAGTTAAACCCTCTCCTTTTTTGCCCTTCTCCTCGATATGATTGAGATTTGTGAAGATGCAAAAACTCTGGGAGGTGAAGAGTTTGGGTATGTTTTGTTTGTGTGTTGTGGCAAGGATTTTTGAGGTGGTAGCCATGGTGGAGTATTCATTTGCAAAGATGAAGAAAGGGTGTTGTGGTAGAGAAGGTGGTGCAATGGTAGTAGCTGATAAGGGCTTGGCTCTTTAGCCCGAAAATGGCATGGCAGCAGCAAAGGGTTGGCATGAATGACCTTGCTTTGGGCCTACGTATGGGATGAATCAATCATATTGCCAAGTTGACAACAAACTCACAAATTGGTGCGCCATGGTATGGCATAGGCATTGGCGGCACGAGCAATGACACGATAGCATGTGGCATGTGTCAAGGTCAAACCAAGTGTGGGAAAATCAAGGTGGACTAATGCCAAAGGTTAAAGAAAACTGAGACAAGGCAACACAAGGTGAAAGCTAAGGAGTGGCACGAGGAAAACAAGAGTTAGCATGACAAAGTGAAAGGCGGCCAAGACGTGTGGCAGCATGACAATGGCAATAACAAATGAGTCAATAGTGGCCATTGTAGCGAGTGAGGCCCTATGTTGCTCGGACTCTACAAAAATGTTAATGGGTGCATGTCAGATTCGCCAAAAGTAGTGTATTTATGAAGAATCTAACACGGGCGTGACATCAAAAGTGAAGAGTCCGCGCAACTAAGCGAGTGACAACGACGCCAAAGTAGGCCTTGGGTGCGCGCAACTGGGCAACACAAACATGTGAACGGCTAGTGGGTTTCCTTTTTGTAACTCTTGTTTTCGGATTCCTTATTTCTTGTAGCTCCTTTGTAATTCCAAATGTTATAAGTGGAAGGTTGGCATATGAGCAAGAAATATGCAGCACTATTAATATTAGTTAGGTTAAGTGTTTTGAAAGGCGGGTGCTTGAGGCAGGGCATTTTATATCATATAGGGCGAGGCGTAAGTCCCGAGACACGGGACGTAAATCCTATGGATCTACGGTGCGTAAATCCTATAGATCTACGGAGCGTAGTCTCATGTATATTCGATTTTATAGTTTTATTACTAATAAAATAAGCAAAAATAAATCTTTCAATGATTTATGATTTTTATTTCAGATAAGTATTAATACTCAATAATGAAGAAAAAAATATTATAATTACTATTTGGATGATATCATTGCACCAATAGTAAAAATATGATTTAAAGAAAAAAAGTTTTAAAAAATAAATTAAAACGCCTCGGAGTACGTTTTTACGCCCAGGACTTACGTTTTTATGTTCGGGGCTTACGCCTCAAATTTTTTGACTTACGCTTTAAAGATCTACGTCTTTCATTTACGCCTCGGAGCATTTTTGGCACGCCCCGCCCTGAGACTTGCCTTGGGACTCGCTTCAAAAACGTTTTTTAAAACACTAGTTAGGTTATTTTTTCTGATGAAGTACTAATATTAGTTAAGTTCTTTAAAGTTAGTTACATACAAAGATTTTGTCAAAGTTTCCTTGTGTTGGTGGCCCCTCGACCTACAACATAGGGTTGCGTCGGGTAATCCTCTTACATTTGATTTTGTGTTATCATATGAGTACTATACCACGATATTCACGTCCTTTCGTTAGGAACGTTGCATCTTTTCATGATGCAGGATGAATTCTCAAAATGATGAGGTCATTCATTAGGTATACCTTTATTATCTCCAACAACTATGTTGAGCCCACTATAGTCTAGCGGGTATTTTAGAGTTTAGTGTGTGTGTATTAAGTGTTCAAGGTCCTAGAAGCTCCGTGTACATTGTGGGTCATGTATTTAAGATTACAGCCTTCCTATTGTAATGATGAAGATATGTATAATGTCTTGAAATGACGTTTAGGCCAATGAACCAAATGTAATGATTAAATTTCCACTCAGATTTATTTATATCATTGAAGCAAGCATATTTGAGTTTAGGAGAGAAAGGATATGTTCGTTCACTCCATCACAAGTTTAAGGCATCGAATGTTGTGTCCCGCTGACAAACAACCTCTACTGCTAACTCTGTAATGATAGAGGTCATGTTGCTTGTGTATGTTAGACATGACCTCATAACCATATTCAAGCGCATGATAATTATGTTGCACACTTCCCGAATAAGTCAAGCTTTATGGGTCGTTGACAATGGTGCAACTCACCATATTGCCTCAGACACAGAGTCTAGACACTATGCAAGACTACGACAGTTTGGAGGATATCGTCATGGAAATGGCAATAACATTCCAATTTCTCATACTGATAATGTGAAAACTAATGCATCAAATCACTAATTCCATCTCCACCATATTGGCATATCATTTGCTCTCTCAAGTGGCAAAAGGTGGAAGATTTGTGGCTTAGGTTGCAAGTTTAAGCACCACACCATGCAAAGCGAAGCCTAGTATTTAAGTGGAGAAAGGTAGAGGGGCGGGCCTATTATCCAACGAGTTTAGAAGGTTGTGATTGTTTCAAAGAGTGGGTCACAGACGGATTTCTCGGTTATCAAAAAAAAGAAAAAACTAATTTGTGTCTCTAAGTTTTGTCAAGATAATAACACCTCTATGGAATGTTTTTCACGTTTTTATCGTGTGAAGGATATTACTATAGGGGTGCTATTGGTTCGGGGATGGAGAAAAAATTAGTTGTATGAGTGGCCACCATGCGATGTTGATGGTCCTCCCAAATGCAAAGTCATTGTTTCATACGACCTATAGCATCAACAATTAGAACTCCCTAATCGGTGTGTTCCTATTCTACATGATTTTTCCGTTATAAGTTTTCTATTTCAAAACTAGTATTATCTGTAATTTGTATTATAAAGGAATGAACATTGAGCCTAACTCAATCACAAAAGCTAGCTCCAAAGAGGAGGATTGTCCAAACAATATTAAGAGTTCAAGGAGCCCATCCATCTCCAATGTGATATTTCATTCATCACCCCACCCCCCACCCCTCTGCAAGCCCAGACACTATCCGGTACTAGAAGTCTGAACAATCTATCAACATTACGAAACAAGAATTGGGATGGGTCCTACTATGATACCATGTTTAGTTTGTACTTATCCACTTCCTTATCTTTTTTTGAGACTATCCACTTCCTTTTCTTTATGATTGTTTTTTTGAAACTGTTTTCTTTATGATTGTTTTCATGTAGGTTAATCCATTAACTAGATCTTTTCTAATGCTATTATTTTTACTACACTGTCCATACAAAAGACTATATAGTGATCAGTAAAACTTAAGTTCATATGCTACCATTATTTTTTACTCTTTAAAGGGAAGATGATTTGACAATCTAAAAGTCCTCCAAATACACAATTTAATAATTGTAAAATTTAAACAATGTGCTGTCTGTATTTGTCACTTTCCCTAACCCAATGAAGTCTATTCAAAGTTCTTCAGATTTTAAACTAATGATCTTTTTTTCTTTTGAATGGGAATAGGGAAGAGCAAATGATAATCTGAAAAGTCCTCTAAATAAGCAAGTTAATAATTGTAGAATTCATAAAATGTGTCATGTGTATTCTGTAATTCCGCTAAACCACTGAAGTCTGAAGGACAGGCAGTTCAGAGATATTTATAAAAAAAAAAAAAAAAAGAGGAACAACAATTACCCAGAAACTCTTGGTCCCTTTGGCGCCTAGGGGGTTGATTGTTTAAAGCATTAAAAGCATCTGTTATTAGAACAGCTGGACGGACAAAAGATTCTAAAACAGTTCCGTTCAAATGCCTGAAAGAAAAAGATAGAGATCATAATATTAGGATCACAGTAGAGTAGAATCATTAAACTGGATATAAGACTGTTCTAGTTTTACCTTTCTTTACGGTGATTGAAGTCAACAGCGTATATGACATCCTCCCCGTCTTTTGTTATCCTCCAGGTGGTACCTCCTAACAGATGACCAGCTACCAGTGGAGCAATCACAATTCCTTCTCCTTTTCCTATAATAAAACAGCAGTTCCATTTACTAATTAGGGGATGTTGTAACTACTTGGTGGTCAAGACTTGCAACCAAACAAACTATTAAGAAACAGTTGAATTTTTAATAATCAATGTCTTGTTTAACTTTACCTTCTTGACAAATGAAGGATGAAACTACATTATACTTGATTTAATAAACCACAATACGGACATGAGTTGAACTCGATAAAAGTGGCAACAAGAAAAGAGACCTACCAGACATGTAATGATTTTGAGAGTAGGTTAATCTGGTCACATTTTGGAATGCTGAATCAATGTCATCCAAGGTGAATAAATCAAACTCTGAAACTTGCTGCACAAGAGGAGAGTGTCAATGGACTTATTTCTACACGATCACACACTCAAAAGTAACAAACACAATGATCTTGTCAGACACTGGACTTTTAGTTTCTCAGCAGCCAAATATTGTTCTATAAGTCCTGGAATCCCAGTAGAGGCGTGTTCTATTACTTCCACTCTCTTTTTTCCTTCAAAAATTCTGAACCCTGGTAGTATAAGTGAAAAGTTATATTAAATTAAGTGACACTCAAGTTAGTATATTAGTGACTGATAATGGTTAGTCACATTTACCAATCGAATTTCCAGAGTTCTTACTTCTTCTCTAATTTAAAAGGGTTGGATAGCATTAACGGACATGCTATACCAAGTAGATAGTATCTGAAAACAGTAATATGAATTCATAGTTTACTATGCAAATAAGGAGAGTGAAATTTAATTAATCCATTCTGTCAATGATTAGGGATGGATTCATGATAAATTACCCTATAACACATTCCAATCGACAAACATTGTTTTTTTAATAGCTTGACATAATTCATTGCAAAGCTAAACATTTATACACAACATCAATGTCAAGGACCGATGTTCAACATACAGGTGAAATGTTCGATTAAAAGCATATAAGCTAAAACACCCCAGAATTCGTTAAGGAGTATCAAGAGGTAACAATTGCATTGAATAATTCAAAAATAACTCCAGAGTAAAGCTTCACCTTCCGTGAGAGATACTGATCATACATAGTTAGTAACCCTAGCCTGTACACTGGTTCTGTAGCATAAATAGGAGCAGAAAGACCGAGTTGTTTCATGGCATAGGGCAAGGCACCAAGATGAAATGTATCAGAGTGTGAAATCAATACAGCATCCACCGTTGAAGCCACCCTAAACATTAATACAAGATATGTTGTTTCAGCACAGAATAGTTAAAAGCAATAAATAAATGAAGAATCAATCCAATAACAAACTATCTGTCGTCGAATGCACAGCCCAGTAAACGAGTTTACACTGTAAAATAGTACTTGTTTTGCTTCGAGAAGTAGCAAAATTATATACATTGAAGTGAAATGAAAATGAAATTGATACTATGTTTGTTTGTGGAGTACCTGGATAGGGGTTGAAGAAGAGAAGTATCAAAGTGGTCATTCCAACCGCAATCGACAAGGAAATTGAAGCCGTCGATGGAGACGAGGTAAGAGAGTGGGTTCTCATTGTATACTCCACACAGTGGCGTCACCTGAACCGACGTTCCCATGCCGCCGCCGTCTCTCTCCGCTTCTCTTTGCTTAATCCCACAGTGAGTCGCTGGACTTGGTGAAGACGGGGGTTGTAGCAGGGGTTTTTGTTTTCTCTCCCTCCTTTTTTTGGTCTCTTTGTAAGGTATAGGAGATTTGACAAATTACTATAATGAGGAAAAATGTCAAATGAGAAATAACAGTAATGATAGAGTAAAAGGTTAGAAATTTTAGATAATAATAAAGAAATTACAAAAATATATAATGTAGAAATCTATCTTTGGTTTGTTCGACCGATATTTCGTAGACATATTAAATTATTATAAAACTATTAAGGTATTAAATTATCGGGTTATTGATACTTATGTGTTTGGTTATCCATTTAACCTTTAAAATTTAATATTAAAAATTCATTAAAAATCACATAGAAATAAGGTGACAAACTAAATAAATCAAACACATTAGTTGCTTGAATACAATTTGTTCAAAAGCAAACACCATCACATTATAGAATAATAGAAAGTTTGAGACAACCTAAAATAAGTATGAAACTAAACTCTAGTCAATAACTTCTTTGTAAAGCATTTATTTGTTACAAAAAATTCTCGAAATGATAATATATGTAAATTTATTCAAATTTTATATAAATGATAAATAAATTCATGTATCTTAATGTGAGAATTATTTAATATTTGATAAAGATCCGGTCAAGTATAATTAGGTCAAGTAATGTTCAATGGTTTTATAGATTCATGTCATGTGTATTGTATAATAATTTATGGTTGAGATTCATTTAAATTATATATTCATTTAAATAATAAAAACAACAAAAGCGTCAATTATTTTTATTTTTTAATACTATCAAGATAGAACAATTAAGTGTATCCTAATTAATATTTTCAAGAAAAAATAAGACTGACGGAAATATGTGAACTTCCCGACTTTTTTACTTGTCAAACCTCGTACTTGTATTGGAGTTTTTATATTATACTAATTTTAAAGAATCCAACATTTTTGAAAAATCTGAATAAATATATTTTTATAATTATTTGAAAACCTCCAATTAAATTTTTCTTTTAAAAAAATGTATTATCATGTTCTTTAGTTAAATTATTATTTAAAACTCAATTATATTTATTAAATTTGATTTGTTCTTGGAGATTACTTCAGAATTTGGAGAAAACATGTATAAAATTACTCATGAACAAGTTTGTCGGGTAAAAAGTCAGAAAGTTTGCATATTCCCGTCAATATTAATTTTTTTTCTTGAATATATTAGCTTGGGTACACATAATTGCTTTATTTGATAGTTTTAAAAAAATAAAAAAGTTGACAACTTTTTTGTTTTTATTATTATAATTAATGAGTGTATAATTTAGATGGATCTCAATCATAAATTATTATACAGTACACATAACATGAATCTATAAGACCATTGAACATTACTTAAACTAAGTATACTTGACCTGATCTTTTATCCTTTAATATTGCTAACCAAAAATTGTTTTAGTTATGTATTGATTTTTATTCCTTATTTAACTCTTATATTAATTGTGTTATTACAACTAACCAAATGACCCCTTTCATGTGTTTTTTTAAAAATAAAATTAAACTCACCTACTATTTAGTCACTTAGGGTGTGTTTGGTATAAAAACAAATCAGTTTGATTTGTCTTGTTGGATGAAATACTTTTTTCAAGAACCTCAAGGAAAATGATTTTGCTAAAGAAAGTAGGAAAAACAAGTTTCATAATTAACATTTCAAAATTATTTTCTCCTCCAAAACCTTTTACACTCGTTGACTAGAAACCCCAAGCCACTCTGATACCCATCTCACACCTCATCTCCAACCGTAGAATATTTTCCTAAATTACATATAATTAATTTTGAAACAATAATAGCATGTTTAAATTGACTTAAAAATTGATAAACTTACTTTAAGACATTTTTGGCTTTTGAGAATGCTTGATAAAGTTAAAATTAACTTTAAATAAATTTAAAATGACTTTGAAAAAGTTAAAAATAGGTATTCCTCTAATTTTCATTTTTTAATTTAATAGTTACTAAAGTTTGACTTTTAAAAAAAACTACTTTCTTTTAATTAAGTCAAACAGGCCCTAACTCATTTATAAAATATCAAAAAAACGAATGTAAAAAAATTCACCAATGTTTCAAGAAAATGTTTTTTAATTTTCACTACGTTCCAATCACACTCATAATTAAGATATTAAAGATATTCACAAGAGACTAATTATTTGATTATTTCAACGAAGTTTGTACGGAATTGTTATATTTTATTAAGTTACTATTGAAAAACTAAGGTGGATGTTGAATTGTTATATTTTATTAAGTTACTATTGCAAAACTAAGTTGGACATTGAATTATTATATTTTATTAAGTTACTATTGGAAAACTGAGGTGGATGTTGAATTGTTATATTTTATTAAGTTACTATTGCGAAACTAAGGTAGATGTTGAATTGTTATATTTTATTTACTATTGGGAAACTAAGGTGGATGTTTATGCTTTCAAAAGTTGCTCAAAAATATTACCATCTTTTCTTATTTAGGAAAAATATTACTTCAAAAAATCCATTAAAATATGTACGTTATATATAACTTTGTGGCGCATAATTCAAATGTATTATTTATATCATACAACAATATGATTTTCGACTATATTTTACTGTTGTCATTGCATTGCACCCTTCAGGGTTACAATCATATGCATACAACAATATTGACATGTCAAAGTTTCTTTTTCATGGTAGAACTAAGAAAGTTCTATAACGAGGAAATCATGCAGCTCCTTTTTATTTTTCCTTACTTTCTACCGGTTAGCTATGCATATGTCCGGTGAAAAAGACCAAACCACGAGCCACGAGTCTATTGTAAGCAACCTTACCCCGCATTTCTATACAAGGTTGCTTCCACAACTTGAATCAGTAAACAACAACTTCGCCAGTACCTGTTGAAATTCGTATGAACCATACAGGAAGAGAAGAAAATGGTGGTCTTTAGTTTCCACCTCTGCCTCCAAAATAGTAATACCAGTTTTCCCTAGACATCACTGGGGAATGGGGAGGAATAAAGACAATGCAACTCCAGTAATAGAAATATTAGCGTTTGTAATTGCAACATAAGTCTGAGGCTCGTAGCTGTATCAAGATTGACAGCCTCGTAAATATACGCAAGACATAGCTCCAACAAAAAATGTAAATATCCAACAGATGGGTCTGAATTATACTAAGTAAATTTACAGGTTTGGATGTGCCCTCCCTAGATGTAGCTTTATGGGAAGAATGCAAGAGCTCAGACTTCAGTAAAACGAGTTTTCTCATTTATGTTTGACGGTGATCCTTCCCACAGCTCAGCTAGCTCCTTTCTCATCCATGAAATGACAATTATCGGCCCCAAAGTTGATGGTACCTATTTTAGCCAAATATAGGAAGTAAATGAGCTAAGACTAAATTGGATCATGCTTGTTATGGAAGCAGAACTTCTTAAACCAGCATAAGAGGATAATCTCAAGAAGTTTTTCTTTTACGAGATAATCTCAAGAAGTTTTTGCAAAAGACAACTACTAAAAATTTGTTACAAGTTCTACTCGCATTTAGTTATTTTTTCATTTCTGGAGTTTGCAGAGTAAAAAATAATCACCGGCTAGTAAAATTAATATGTGAACGATGAACTGAATTTACAAACGTTTTAAAAATAGGGTGTGAATTGATGTAGGAAATTCACAACAGATTAATTTGTTCATGCAAGCATGAAATATCACTCAAGCCTCAGAGTGGCTCGTGCACATCCTGAATAACTAGCACTCCCTGGACATTAAACACCAACCCAGTATCTTTAGGATATCATATGTGCAAATTGCGATGCAAAGTTGCAAACTCTTCCCTTAGAAGGCACTACATCAAATCTTAGGCAGCATGTAAGAGTCTCACATTCACACTGGTCGGACACCACCTCGACGCTTTTGGATTTGATAAGGAAAAAGAAAACAAATTTGAGAAGATATAAAACCATTGATCTAAATGCACATTTAGGTAGACCTCCAAATGCACCATCTTAAAAAGTTACTAGCATGCAATGTTTAAACCCAAGCTAAGCAATTTAACATTAGCAGTTAAAATCAAAGTGAGAATACACATCACTTAACCACAGTTAACTGATAAATGTGTGTCTTACAGACACTGTCTAGCATTTATTAGTTTAGGGTAAACACCGGGCGCGGGTAAGTTGGGAAGGTCTATTAAAAGGGACAAACTAGTTAGTCAATTAGGTAGGAGTCCTTCAAGTCTTAAAAATAGGGTAGAAGTGACAAATAGTATAAATTAGGTTAAAAAATAGTTTCTCAAATAGTCCCAAACTTTCAACTTTTACACTTTAGTCCAACAACTGTCGTAGTTGTGAGGACAACTTCTTTAGTTGTCCAGACAATCTGGACAACTACGAAAAATGTTCTTAGTTTAGTCTTTTTATTAATATTAAAAATTAAAAAAGGAAAAAAGTAAAGGCGGCCCACTTGTCCTATTTTTTTTAATTGGAAACACCTTTAAGGCACTTTTAGCTCATTTTTCTGGGTAAGTTTCTACCCATATATACAACACTATGAGATTGAAGATTAAAAAGCTAGTGCACAGGCAAAACAGAATTCTATTACTCCCTCCGTTTCAAAAAGAATAACCCTATTTCCTTTTTAGTCTGTTTCAAAAAGAATGACCCCTTTCCTTTTTTTGCAAACACTTTAACTTTAACTTTCCACGTGGCATGTTTAAGACCACAAGATTAAAGGGTATTTTGGTACATTTGACATAACTTTAAATTAGAACCACAAGATTAAAAAGTCTCCTCTCTTTTCTTAAATTCCGTTCCAAGTCAAACTAGGCCAATCTTTTTGAAACGGAGGGAGTATATATAAATTCATAAAGGAACACGTGTGAAAGAGCAATCACATATGTGGGAATAATGCCCTAAATATAAAAGTATTTCCACTAAACGCGGGTTTATACCAGAGATCTGCCTTGAGCTGATACGCATTTACTCCTGTACAGATGAACCAACCAACAATATAGAGAATGATGTTCCATGATGTACACTATTTGCCGGTGATCGAGTCAAATTGATGAAACTATCAAGGGAGTTAACTAAAAGATGGAAATATAGAGAGCCACTCAAGAGACCAAAGATTTTAGGATATGTAGTAGTGCAATACATATATGCACTACAAGACTTAGCTCTAATGAGGAGAGTGAAAATGATATGAGATCAGTGGAACTGCAGTGCTCTAAAAGTTGATAACTATGATATCTAAGCTCAGACTTTAACGAGAATGGCATGAAAATGAAGATGCAATATAGAATTAAAATATGATGATTTAAATGGAAGAGTGTTATGAAAGTGTTATGCAGTAGAAAGATACCTTACAAAGAGAAAGCAAATTGTACATATTAGTTATGAGACTAGAATGACTTATGGAAGTGAATTGTGAATGTCGAGACTCATCATTTACCCATGATATGGAAGTCATAGAAATGTGGATGCCAAACTAGATGTTCTCGAATATAGTTAGACTATATTAGAAATGGCCACATCCGACAAAGGGTGTAGGTAGCACATGTATAGGATAAAATAAGAGAAAGGCTTACATTATCAACAAAAAGAAGAAGAGAAAGGCCTTGAGATAATTTGGTATGTCCCACCTCCCGATGAACCCTCAGTAGATGCGACAATATGATGACTAAAGTGATTAAAAGAAAGGGATGGGTAGACCTGAACAGATGGAGATAATTTCTATACCGTCCCGGAATCAATGCAGACATAGCTAAGAACATAATAAGATGGAAGAAAAGGTCCCATCTAGGTGATACCAACTAGTAGATTGGATAAGCCTTTGTTATTGCCTATACTCATATCGGCTTGCCAAGCGACGGGTCACGGGAGTCTTCTTATTATGATTGGATACATAACATGTAGGGTCGTTTACAACAAGTATGAAACTAAGAAAATCTCCAGTGTTTAAAAAAATTACTTCATATCACGAAATGGTGTGCCTTTATTTATCAGTCCAACACTAAACACACCCATAGGGACCATGGTTTTGTGTTACTTAACAGGCTCTTGAAAACCCACAAATAAAAAAGACTTGCAGCAGTAATTGAGAAGGGGTGTTGAGCTTCATGCAAAAATAACATACCAAGTATAGAAGTGCTGGTTGTGGCGAGTGAGTCAAAATACCAGCTGCTAAGGCAGTAACCAGTCCAAGGGAATATCCTGCTAGCGCATACCAGATGTAAAACCCCTTTGGAGATGATATATCCTCCTTTAGAGGTGGTATATCCATGATGCTTCCAGAGTCCTTGCTCTTTCTATGGTCAAAACAGAGAACCAATGCTAAAAGCATCGAAGGAATAGCCTGAAAACACATAAAACAAATGAAAGCTTAGTCCATGTCAAACTATTTAGCGGGCGGATTTATGGAAGTATCGCATCGTGAAGGACTAATCACAAACAGGAGAATCATCTTTACTGTACTCATTTAACACTCAATAAATGGAAATACATAACACGATTCATGTGTATATGCATCATGCAGTTAGCCATAGATACTAAACATTGAATATTAGAGACTTATCTTTGGAACAATTGCCGACAGAATCACACAAAATTTCAAGAATTGGGAAAAAGAAAAGCTTTTTAGGGTTTTTCCATGTTAAGCATGGTTCACTTTTTGTTCGCCGTCAGTATGAAGTATCTTTGCACAAACGCAATTATTACCAGACAAACCTGCAATATGTGTTTGGTGGTGAAGGTTCCACGGACAAAGTAGGATTAGGGAGAAAATTTTGTATTGATCTTATCCTAAGTTCTATGACAGAAAAACACTTGGGGTGATAATTACTATATAACTTATACAATTTAAGAATTAATTACTTTCTCAGATTTAAAACATCCATATGACATACTCGTTACTAGATCAAATTTACAAACTTCTACCTTCATACTTTTCATTGCTAGAAAATGTAACATAGAAGCCTAATTAATCGATCAAACTTTTACTTTATCAAAAAAGAAATTAATCGATCAAACTAATGTCAACATTAAATGTCTATCATAGACTATAGGAAAAAGTGATTATTTTCTTTTTTGATACATTCTTTCTTCTGAATCCTTTTAGAATCCTTTCGGGAACATGTGAAATAACATATAGCGCATTTGCATATATTACCTAATCAAAAAATGCATTTGCATAAATAAAACAGCAAAAACTGTCTTGAGGTTTTTCATTGATCTCCTAAGTAGTGACAGTAAGCTTTTGAAACCCCCTCCTTTTCCACCAACCCAAAATAATAAACAGAAAAGAAAAAGAAATAGGGAAGAGTACAGAAATTACATTAACTAATTAATAATAACCAAGAAAACAAGTAAAGATAGAGACTATGAGGAAGAAGGTAATATAACCAACAACACTAAGAAATGGGTCCAAATTTGCCACCTCAAAGTCGTGATGAAAGCCCTACCAGAAACACAGATCATCAATCATGATCTCTTGTTTACGCCAAAAAGATCCACTTAACTACCAGAAAAATATATGAAATTCCCAGTGCCTACGCAGCTACCAATCATAGCTTACCCTAACATGAAAAAGGTCTATCTGTTCATCATACAAGCCAACACATCTAGAATTTCTTTTACTGCAATGCATGGTTCAACTGCTCACAAATCACAATTGTCTTCTTTTCCCTTCTACGTTAATACTACATTCTTGAGAGAGTGAAAAAGGAGCCATTACGTCAGAATATGGAACCTAGAGCCTATAGATGGTTCAATTACGCACAACTGCTGATATCTATTAATATAGATTTTACAAGAATTCCATACATCATTATTTATTTATTTTTGTGACAGGGGAAACCTGCAGCTGCTACCCTTTGGGTGCGCACAGGGTAAAAACCCCGCTCCTATGCAATAGCTCGCAAATCACACAGGAGAGGTAACCCGCACTAGGCAAGCATGGTGCGACGAGCTCGACCAAGAATGAAGGAAAACTTCATCAGATTGAGAAAAATTGAAATGTCAAATGTTGTGTCTCACCCTCTATATATTTTTAATGCAGACAAAATTAAGACACTAACAAAAAGAGTATAAAAGGAGACATTCGTTGACCATTTTACTTATTTCACAAATAGGAAAATGTATTTACCATGTCGCCAAGACCCAGCATCATGAAATCAACAGCAGCATATCCAGGCACTACACCACCCAGTAAGTTTCTAGGGAACACAATCTTGACAGGCAACTCGAGTTTTTTGGTTATCAACTGCAATCCAGGAAGGCTCAATCTATTCGCCACTATGTGTACAGGATTGGATGATTGCTGGGTTGCTACAGACACCATGACATTTGCGCCAAAGAATCTCTCGGAATAGAAAACCCAGAATATATCATATACAAACAAGCAGCCAAGGAGCATTGCACAAACCTTAATGTTAGGAAGGCGAACATGGCTCACAAAAGCAATACAAAGAGAGATGCCCAGCAAATTATTCAGTATCCAATGCCCAGAGACAAGCCACGCTATAACCGTGCCAATGCACAGCAACGTCAAAATGCCTTGGATCCTAGTAAATGGCTTCGAACAACAGCGAGATACAAAAGGATCAGCTAAGCCAAACCGAGACTTGATTTGGGCAATATAAGGGAAAAGGCAAAAGTAAAGAGATGATGCTGAGGCAACTGCAGTAAACACAGTGAGGATCTGTGAGACTGAAGAGAACAAATAGAACATCATAAGCAAGCTGCAAGAGCTCACTACCGGGATCATAAGAGCCTGAGACCTGTCTAAGGTAATTGATGCTTCAGACCAATCACGATTTCTCTCCATTTCTTTTCCATAGTTTAAAGCCCGGAAGGCAGATGCAAATGACACAGCTATGGCAGTCAGAATAAGAGCGATGGGTGCTGGTTCAAGCAAATACACTAACTTCCACAAAGACTCCATTCTTAACAAAGTTGTACACTTTTCCTAGTGCTGCCTATAAACACTTCCTTCCAGAAGTATAATAAGGTTAAAAATCAAACAGTTCTCCTTATTTCATAAACTCCCAGATTTTGCTTTTCGAAAGAAGCTTAAGGTCTCCAAACACCTCGTTCACCTACTGTTTCCTCTACTTCCTTCCCTTCCACTGCAACCTTCACCTTGACCAATCGTCACTGCAATTCAAATAAACCTGAAAGGACAAAGAACTAAACTGATGAATTTTTTTTGGTAGTATAATTCACACATATTCTTTACCTTGATCAATCAACAACAACAACAAAAAGATACCCAACGCAATCCCACAAAGTGGAGTCCAGGGAGAGTAGAGTTTACACAAACCTTACTCCTTACCTCAAAGGTAGAGAGGTTTGAGAAAGAAAAAAAAGCAACTGAAGTACAAGAAACAGCATCTACTTTACATTGATCAATCATCCTTCAATTTTATTTTATTTTTACGAAAATGCTTATTCATGTAGCTTCATCAACCAGATGAAATTAACTTTATCTAATAACAAGCAATCGGTACCGACAACTCCACGTTCCATTACATCAACAAAGCCGTATTCTACCCAACAACTGAAGGCGAAGAATAATCGATCTTGATGATGATAATTACGAAAATTAATGAATTATATCACACAAAAATATGCAAATTGGGGCTTTTTTAACAGTGAATTTACGAGATCCTTCAAATGTTGGACTTACCTTGGACTTGATGAACTTGCCACAACTCGTCTTTCTCCCACACCTCGACGATCCGGCCCTAAGAGGGCTTGCTAATCGAACGTTTCAACGGGAGAAGAGAAGACAATTCTGATCTCTGGAGATTCAGTGTATCAGTGTGAGTTGCTTTAGTGAATGAAAGTGAATATCGCCCCCATTTTGTGTTGGTAACAAATAAGTACGTCACTTAAGTACAAGTTTTAAGGAGCGTTTGGGGATTAGGAATGAATTTGGTTTGCTTTTTTGCTTACTCCAATTTTGAAAAATATGTTTACCTATAAAATTTTGGGAAATATTCAATATTGCTTTTTTGCTTAAGAATTTTAAAACATATTACCAATAACAAAATTTTATTTTCATTTTAAAGTACTCATAAAAAAATTGAAATAATTTTAATTAAATGTTATTTTTGTAAAGAAATATTGTCAAACACATACTGAATTTATATTTGTGTATCATATTAATATTAAGTTGGATTTTTAAAAGGCAAGCATTTAAAATCAATTTACTTTAAAGGGTGAGAATTTTAAAATTGAAGTATTTCAATAATTACAATAGAACAAGATCTTTCACTTACGAAAAAGGCCCAAACTCATAAACAGATTCCTAAATTTGTTGAGTTTTTTCCTTCAAGTATCTCAACTACGTCATTTTCCTATTGAATCATTGAACCATCCATAATTTGTTCTTTTTGAACACTGTTGACTGATTTTGATCGGCTTTTCTATTGTAAATGTCTTCAATTGTGTTCGTATTATAATGATTTTAATTGAAAGAATGAAAACAAATTGTGTTAGTCTTATTTGTTTTCTAATATATTCAAATGACTTGAAGTAAAACACAATTATTCTCGAACAGTTTCACAATCAATTGGACCAATGAGTTATGGAACAACATATGTATCCCCTATCAATACCCCTCACAAAATCTTGTTCCACTCAGCCAACAGTGTTTAAAATAAACAAATTATGGGTCGTTCAATGATTCAATAGAAAAATAGCATAGTTGAGACAGCTCAGGGGAAAAACCTATCAAGTTTAGAAATATATTTATGTATTTGGCCTAGGAAAAATTACACATAATTTTTTTTTAAAAAAAAATCAACAAATATATATGCATTATTATTTTTTCTTCTGCTTTTGCGTTTATACATATGTTGCTAAAATTTAGTCATTTTCAATGTGTTTCAATTATTTAAGACTGAGCATAGATATATATGGAAAAATGGAAGAATATTAAATGAGTTAAATAAATTTAAGTTCAATTAGAGTAGATCTCGGTGTTAAAAAATTAAAAATAACATCATTTTTTCCAGCAAAGCTTGTAAATTCACATATCTAAAATTTGAGTCAATTTATATGTGTAGTTCAATCGTCTAGCATCATGACTTAAGTGCATTTTTATAAAAATAGAAAAGTGTCAAAAAGATCTGTTAGTTTTATTGTGTTTTTGATAAATTGATGATTGTGTTTTGTTATTTATGATATGTCAATTTATATTGTTAAATTAGAGTTTCATAGAATGTGAATGCTCAATCGTGTGTCGAGTTGTTGAAATTCAAAAAATAATATTTATTCTTTTATTAAAAAGCACATATCTTCATTTCATTTTATATGTAAATCATTCATGTATGAATAAGATACCACTACAACAAAAATTTACATATACTTGACAAAAAATTTAACCTGTTTTTAGTACAACTCAATAGAAAATATTTAATCTTTTGTTTTTGCAAATCATACTAATTATCAAGTGAAGATTTTTAATGTTTAACATTTACAAATCACCATTCTTATAGTCATCATATATGAATGTCTTAAGTCAATGAATTTCAATGGCATTATCTAATTTTTTATTTTAAAACAAATAAAATAAAGAGAAATTGTTAGCAACCACTCTCTCTCCCCCTCTTTAAAAAAAGGGTAACTTTGACATATAGCAAACAAAAAATTTATATTTGTATGCTATAGTAAAATTTGCATAATTGCGCTTTATAGCAAACATATAGCTATATAATTCGCTATACATATACAATTGTATAATTCGCTGATCTAAATTGTATAATTCGCTGGTCTAAATTGTATAATTCGCTGGCCTAAATTGTATAATTCGCTGGCCTATTTCGCTGCAATTGTATAATTCGCTGGCCTATTTCACTACAATTGTATAATGCGCAATTGTATAATTCGCTGCCTATTTCGCTGCAATATCTGTATAAAATTTGCTTTGCATACAATTGAATCGAAGTAAAATATTTGTATATTGTATAATTATAAGTGTATAGAAAGAAGATATATGTTTTTCTCTCGCTTTATACAAAAACAGAAACACAATTTATACACTTCTGTTGTATAAAGCGAGAGAAAATTGTATTTCATTGCAATTGTATAATTCGCAATTGTATAATTCGTTGGCCTTTTTCGCTGCAATATTTGTACAAAATTTGCATTTTTCTACAATTGAATCGAAGTAAAATGTTTGTAAATTGTATAATTAAGTGTATAGCACGAAGATATATGTTTTTGCATGTGTATATACAATTTTCTTTCGCTTTATACAAAACAAAAACACAATTTATACACTTCTGTGTATAAAGCGAGAGAGGCGAGCAGAGGGAGAGTGGCGAGCGAGAATGGGAGAGTGGCGAGCGAGATTTTTGGGAGAGAGGCGACTGGCAAACTTTGGCAAACGTTTGCTATGGAGCACAATTAAATCAAACCGTAGCTACTCCATTTATTTTAGATTATTAGTTTGCTATTATATACAATTATCCCTAAAAAAAATATGCATATATATCCTTACATTGTTTTAGTATCATTTATAATAAGATTCGTCATCTTCACTTCGATATTTCTATACCAATATATTTTTCATCAAAAGCTAATATCATATAAAAATTATTTTATTTATGAATTAAAAAATCAAATCCAATATCAACAAATAAAAATCCAGACAAAATTAAATATTTCAATAAAAGACTCCTTATTTTGAAAAAAAAATGAAAAAATCATACAAAGATTTGAACTCTGAACTCCTATTTCTTACCCAAAAAATGGTTCACAATTAAAACGAAAAGGAATTGAACCATTATTTTTAATATCAATAAAAAATGAACTCACTCTCTATATTATTGTCAATTAAATAAAAAACGCAAAAATATCCATCAAAACAAATTAATTTTTACAATGTCATCTACTATCATGTTCAATCAAATTAAATACACGCTATTACTTTTCATATTTGAATTACAAAAATAAATAAAATGTCCAACTACACAACAAGAATGGAGAAAGGGATAAAAAATAAATAAAATGTGCATTGATTTTTCATGACAACCACGTACTTAGGAAACAAATTGATTGAGAGGAAATCAAAAAATAATTTATCCTATTAATTATAGAATTCATATTTATGAAAAGAATAACTTCTCATTAATTTCGTTAGATTTCATTTTTTATTTTTCCACTTTTATTTTTATTTCCTATATTACATTTGTTATGTATTATTGGGATTCTAATGCTAAAGTATTAAAAAGCAAAAAGTCTTGTTAGAATCAATAATATCAACTCTTAAAAAATGATATTTATAAAAGTTCCTTGTACATCACTTTTATATTCACATGTTTTTAAACATTCTTAATATAATTTTTAATAGGAAATATCGTATGAAACAAAAAATTATTAATTCAAATTAAATTTTATAGCCATAGTTTATTTTAATTGTAATTCGCACTAAATATCTCATTTTTTTATTATCTGATTCGGTATACAATCAGTCATTTTATACATTTTGGCATAAAATATATAAAATGTGTTTGTGTTTGTATAAAGTGAGAAAAAAGTGTATATACAAATACAAATACAAATACATATATTTTCGTCCTATACACTTAAAATTATACAAATACAAATCTTATTATATAAATTACAATGTATATATGAATTTATACAAAACTGAACAATTTATATAAAATTGGATGTATCTAGCGAATTGTACAAATCAAAAGCTTCATAACAAACATAAACTTTGCTATGGAGCGGAATTATGCAAACTATAGTTATAACATACAAATATAATTTTTATGTTTGCTATATGTGAAAGTTAAATTATATCAAATAGCAAATTATTAATTCAAATTACATCGTATACCATAGTTTATTTTATTTGTATTTCGCAACAAAGATCTCATTTTTTGCCATCTGATTCGATATACAATGTATAAAATGTGTTTGTGTTTGTATAAAGCGAGAGAAAAATATATATACAAATATAAATACATATATTTCGTCCTATACACTTATAGTTATACAAATACAAATATTTTACGAGACCTTCAAAATGTTGACTACCTTGGACCTGATAACTTTGCCACAACTCGTCTTTCTCCCAACCTCGACGATCCGGCCCTAGAGGGCTTGCTAATCGAACGTTTCAACGGGAGAAGAGAAGACAATTCTATCTCTGGAGATTCAGTGTATCAGTGTGAGTTGCTTTAGTGAATGAAAGTGAATATCGCCCCCATTTTGTTGTTGGTAACAAATACAGTACGTCACTTAAGTACAAGTTTTAAGGAGCGTTTGGGGATTAGGAATGAATTTGTTTGCTTTTGCTTACTCCAATTTTGAAAAATATGTTTACTATAAAATTTTGGGAAATATTCAATATTGCTTTTTTGCTTAAAATTTTAAAACTATTACCAATAACAAAATTTTATTTTCATTTTAAATTACTCATAAAAAAATTGAATAATTTTAATTAAATGTATTTTTGTATAAGAAATATTGTCAAACACATACTGAATTTATATTTGTGTATCATATAATATTAAGTTGGATTTTTAAAAGGCAAGCATTTAAAATCAATTACTTTAAAGGGTGAGAATTTTAAAACTTGAAGTATTTCAATAATTACAATAGAACAAGATCTTTCACTTACGAAAAAGGCCCCAAACTCATAACAGATTCCAATTTGTTGAGTTTTTCCTCAAGTATTCTCAATAGGTCATTTTCCTATTGAATCATTGAACCATCCATAATTTGTTCTTTTGAACACTGTTTGACTGATTTTTGATCGGCTTTTCTATTGTAATGTCTTCAATTGTGTTCGTATTATAATGATTTTAATAGCAAGAATGAAAACAAATTGTGTTTAGTCTTATTTTGTTTCTAATATATTCAAATGACTTGAAGTAAAACACAATTATTCTCGAACAGTTTCACAATCAATTGGACAATGAGTTATGGAACAACATTATGTCCCTATCAATACCCCTCACAAAATCTTGTTCCACTCAGCCAACAGTGTGTAAAATAAACAAATTATGGGTCTTCAATGATTCAATAGAAAAAATAGCATTAGTTGAGACAGCTCAGTGGAAAAACTATCAAGTTTAGAAATATTTATGTATTTGGCCTAGAAAAATTACACATAAATTTTTTTTTTAAAAAAAAATCAACAAATATATATGCATTATTATTTTTCTTTCTGCTTTTGCGTTTATACATCTGTTGCTAAAATTTAGTCATTTCAATGTGTTTCAATTATTTAAGACTGAGCATAGATATATATGGAAAAATGGAAGAATATTAAATGAGTTAAATAAATTTAAGTTCAATTAGAGTAGATCGGTGTTAAAAAATTAACAAATAACATCATTTTTCCGCAAAGCTTGTAAATTCACATATCTAAAATTTGAGTCAATTTATATGTGTAGATTCAATCGTCTAGCATCATGACTTAAGTGCATTTTTAAAAAATAGAAAAGTGTCAAAAAGATCTGTTAGTTTATTGTGTTTTTGATAAATTGATGATTGTGTTTTGTTATTTATGATATTCAATTTATATTGTTAAATTAGAGTTTCATAGAATGTGAATGCTTCAATCGTGTGTCGCAGTTATTGAAATTCAAAAATAAATTTTATTCTTTTATTAAAAAGCACATATCTTCATTTCATTTATATGTAATCATCATGTATGAATAAGATACCATCCAATACAACAAAATTTACATATACTTGACAAAAATTTAACCTCTGGTTTTAGTACAACTCAATAGAAAATATTTAATCTTTGTTTTTGCAAATCATACTAATTATCAAGTGAAGATTTTTAAGTTAACATTTACAAATCACCATTCGTATATCATCATATATGAATGGTTTTAAGTAGCGCATTTGCATATATTACCTAATCAAAAAATGCATTTGCATAAATAAAACAGCAAAAACTGTCTTGAGGTTTTTCATTGATCTCCTAAGTAGTGACAGTAAGCTTTTGAAACCCCCTCCTTTTCCACCAACCCAAAATAATAAACAGAAAAGAAAAAGAAATAGGGAAAGTACAGAAATTACATTAACTAATTAACAATAACCAAGAAACAAGTAAAGATAGAGACTATGAGGAAAGGTAATATAACCAACAACACTAAGAAATGGGTCCAAAATTTTGCCACCTCAAAAGCGTGATGAAAGCCCTACCAGAAACACAGATCATCAATCATGATCTCTTGTTTACGCCAAAAAGATCCACTTATACTACCAGAAAAATATATGAAATTCCCAGTGCCTACGCAGCTACCAATCATAGCTTACCCTACATGAAAAAGGTCTATCTGTTCATCTAAAGCCAACACATCTAGAATTTCTTTTACTGTAATGCATGGTTCGACTACTCACAATTGTCTTCTTTTTCCTCTACTTAATACTACATTCTTGAGAGAGTGAAAAAAGAGTTATTTCTGTCAGAATATGAAACTAGTGCCTATATATGGTTCAATTACGCACAACTGCTGATATCTATTAATATAGATTTACAAGAATTCCATACATCATAATTTATTTATTTTTGTGACAGGGGAAACCTGCAGCTGCTACCCTTTGGGTGCGCACAGGGTAAAAACCCCGCTCCTATGCAATAGCTCGCAAATCACACAGGAGAGGTAACCCGCACTAGGCAAGCACGGTGCCGACGAGCTCGACCAAGAATGAAGGATAACTTCATCAGATTGAGAAAAATTGAAATGTCAAATGTTGTGTCTCACCCTCTATATACTTTTGATGCAGACAAAAATTAAAATGCTAACAAAAAAGTATAAAAGGAGAACATTCGTTGACCATTTTACTTATTTCACAAATAGGAAAATGTATTTACCATGTCGCCAAGACCCAGCATCATGAAATCAACAGCAGCATATCCAGGCACTACACCACCCAGTAAGTTTCTAGGGAACACAATCTTGACAGGCAACTCGTTTTTTGGTTATCAACTGCAATCCAGGAAGGCTCAATCTATTTGCCACTATGTGTACAGGATGGATGATTGCTGGGTTGCTACAGACACCATGACATTTGCGCCAAAGAATCTCTCGGAATAGAAAACCCAGAATATATCATATACAAACAAGCAGCCAAGGAGCATTGCACAAACCTTAATGTTAGGAAGGCGAACATGGCTCACAAAAGCAATACAAAGAGAGATGCCCAGCAAATTATTCAGTATCCAATGCCCAGAGACAAGCCACGCTATAACCGTGCCAATGCACAGCAACGTCAAAAGCCTTGGATCCTAGTAAATGGCTTCGAACAACAGCGAGATACAAAAGGATCAGCTAAGCCAAACCGAGACTTGATTTGGGCAATATAAGGGAAAAGGCAAAAGTAAAGAGATGATGCTGAGGCAACTGCAGTAAACACAGTGAGGATCTGTGAGACTGAAGAGAACAAATAGAACATCATAAGCAAGCTGCAAGAGCTCACTACCGGGATCATAAGAGCCTGAGACCTGTCTAAGGTAATTGATGCTTCAGACCAATCACGATTTCTCTCCATTTCTTTTCCATAGTTTAAAGCCCGGAAGGCAGATGCAAATGACACAGCTATGGCAGTCAGAATAAGAGCGATGGGTGCTGGTTCAAGCAAATACCTAACTTCCATAAAGACTCCATTCTTAACAAAGTTGTATACTTTTCCTAGTGCTGCCTATAAACACTTCCTTCCAGAAGTATAATAAGGTTAAAAAATCAAACACTTCTCCTTATTTCATAAACTCCCAGATTTTGCTTTTCGAAAGATGCTTAAGGTCTCCAAACACCTCGTTCACACTACTGTTTCCTCTACTTCCTTCCCTTCCACTATATAGAAGTTGCTCCTTCACCTTGACCAATCGTCACTGCAATTCAAGTAAACCTGAAAGGACAAAGAACTAAACTGATGAATTTTTTTGGTAGTATAATTCACACATATTCTTTACCTTGATCAATCAACAACAACGACAAAAACATACCCAACGTAATCCACAAAGTGGAGTCCAGGGAGAGTAGAGTTTACACAAACCTTACTCCTTACCTCAAAGGTAGAGAGGTTTGAGAAAGAAAAAAAAGCAACTGAAGACAAGAAACAGCATCTATTTACATTAATCAATCATCCTTTAATTTTTATTTTATTTTTACGAAAATGCTTATTCATGTAGCTTCATCAACCAGATGAAATTAACTTTATCTAATAACAAGCAATCGGTACGACAACTCCACGTTCCATTACATCAACAAAGCCGTATTCTACCCAACAACTGAAGGCGAAGAATAATCGATCTTGATGATGATAATTACGAAAATTAATGAATTATATCACACAAAAATATGCAAATTGGGGCTTTTTTAACAGTGAATTTACGAGATCCTTCTAATGTTGGACTTACCTTGGACTTGATGAACTTGCCACAACTCGTCTTTCTCCCACACCTCGACGATCCGGCCCTAAGAGGGCTTGCTAATCGAACGTTTCAACGGGAGAAGAGAAGACAATTCTGATCTCTGGAGATTCAGTGTATCAGTGTGAGTTGCTTTAGTGAATGAAAGTGAATAGCGCCCACATTTTGTGTTGGTAACAAATAAGTACGTGACTTAAGTACAAGTTTTAAGGAGCGTTTGGGGATTAGGAATGAATTTTGTTTGCTTTTTGGTTAACTCCAATTTTGAAAAATATGTTTACCTATAAATTTTTGGGAAATATTCAATATAGCTTTTTTGCTTAAGAATTTTAAAACATATTACCAATAACAAAAATTTATTTTCATTTTAAAGTACTCATAAAAAAATTGAAATAATTTTAATTAAATATTTTTTTTTAATGAAATATTGTCAAACACATACTGAATTTATATTTGTGTATCATATTAATTTTAAGTTGCATTTTTAAAAGGTAAGGATTTAAAATTAATTCACTTAAAAGGGTGAGAATTTTAAAATTGAAGTATTTCAATAATAACAATAGAACAAGATCTTTCACTTACGAAAAAGGCCCAAACTCATAAATAGATTCCTAAACTTGTTAAATTTTTACCTTTAAGTATTTCAATTATGTCATTTTCCTATTGAATCATTGAATCACCCATAATTTGTTCTTTTTGAACACTATTGACTGATTTTGATCGGCTTTTCTATTGTAAATGCCTTCAATTATTTTCGTATTGTAATGATTTTAATTGAAATAATGAAAACAAATTGTGTGTTAGTCTTATTTATTTTCTAATGTATTCAAATGACTTGAAGTAAAACACAATTATTCTCGAACAGTTTCACAATCAATTGGACAAATGAGTTATGGAACAACATATGTGTTCTCTATCAATATCCCTCACAAAATCTTGTTCCACTCAGCCAACAGTGTTTAAAATAAACAAATTATGGGTCGTTCAATGATTCAATAGGAAAATAGCATAGTTGAGACATCTGAGAGAAAAAATCTAACAAGTTTAGAAATATGTTTATGTATTTGACCTAGGAAAAATTACACATAAATTTTTTTTTAAAAAAAAATCAACAAATATATATGCATTATTATTTGTTCTTCTGCTTTTGCGTTTATACATATGTTGCTAAAATTTAGTCATTTTCAATGTGTTTCAATTATTTAAGACTGAGCATAGATATATATGGAAAAAAAGGAAGAATATTAAATGAGTTAAATAAATTTAAGTTCAATTAGAGTAGATCTCGGTGTTGAAAAATTAAAAATAAATAATTTTTTCGGCAAAGCTTGTAAATTCACATATCTAAAATTTGAGTCAATTTATATGCGTAATTCAATCGTCTAGCATCATGACTTAACTGCATTTTTATGAAAATAGAAAAGTGTCAAAAAGATCTGTTAGTTTTATTGTGTTTTTGATAAATTGGTGATTGTGTTTTGTTATTTATGATATGTCAATTTATATTGTTAAATTAGAGTTTCATAGAATGTGAATGTCAATCGTGTGTCAAGTTATTAAAATTCAAAAAATAATATTTATTCTTTTATTAAGAAGCACATATCTTCATTTCATTTTACATGTAATTCATTCATGTATAAATAAGATACCACTACAACAAAAATTTACATATACTTGACAAAAAATTTAATCATTTTTTAGTACAACCAATAAAAATATTTAATCATTTGTTTTTGCAAATCATACTAATTTCAAGTGAAGATTTTTAATGTTTGACCTTTACAAAGCACCATTCTTATAGTCATCATATAATAATGTCTTAAGTCAATGAATTTCAACCGCATTATCTAATTTTTTATTTTAAAACAAATAAAATAAAGAGAAATTGTTAGCAACCACTCTCTCTCCCCCTCTTTAAAAAAAAGGTAACTTTGACATATAGCAAACAAAAAATTTATATTTGTATGCTATAGTAAAATTTGCATAATTGCGCTTTATAGCAAACATATAACTATATAATTCGCTATACATATACAATTGTATAATTCGCTGATCTAAATTGTATAATTCGCTTGTCTAAATTGTATAATTCGCTGGCCTAAATTGTATAATTCGTTGGCCTATTTCGCTGCAATTGTATAATTCGCTGGCCTATTTCACTACAATTGTATAATGCGCAATTGTATAATTCGATGCCTATTTTGCTGCAATATCTGTATAAAATTTGCTTTGCATACAATTGAATCGAAGTAAAATATTTGTATATTGTATAATTATAAGTGTATAGAAAGAAGATATATGTTTTTCTCTCGCTTTATACAAAAACAGAAACACAATTTATACACTTCTGTTGTATAAAGCGAGAGAAAATTGTATTTCACTGCAATTGTATAATTCGCAATTGTATAATTCGTTGGCCTTTTTCGCTGCAATATTTGTACAAAATTTGCATTTTTCTACAATTGAATCGAAGTAAAATATTTGTAAATTGTATAATTAAGTGTATAGCACGAAGATATATGTTTTTGCATGTGTATATACAATTTTCTCTCGCTTTATACAAAACAAAAACACATTTATACACTTCTGTGTATAAAGCGAGAGAGGCGAGCAGAGAGAGAGTGGCGAGCGAGAATGGGAGAGTGGCGAGCGAGATTTTTGGGAGAGAGGCGACTGGCAAACTTTGGCAAACGTTTGCTATGGAGCACAATTAAATCAAACCGTAGCTACTCCATTTATTTTAGATTATTAGTTTGCTATTATATATAATTATCCCTAAAAAAAAATGTGCATATATATCCTTACATTGTTTTAGTATCATTTATAATAAGATTCGTCATCTTCACTTCGATATTTCTATACCAATATATTTTTCATCAAAAGCTAATATCATATAAAAATTATTTTATTTATGAATTAAAAAATCAAATCCAATATCAACAAATAAAAATCCAGACAAAATTAAATATTTCAATAAAAGACTCCTTATTTTGAAAAAAAAAATGAAAAAATCATACAAAGATTTGAACTCTGAACTCCTATTTCTTACCCAAAAAATGGTTCACAATTAAAACGAAAAGGAATTGAACCATTATTTTTAATATCAATAAAAAATGAACTCACTCTCTATATTATTGTCAATTAAATAAAAAACGCAAAAATATCCATCAAAACAAATTAATTTTTACAATGTCATCTACTATCATGTTCAATCAAATTAAATACACGCTATTACTTTTCATATTTGAATTACAAAAATAAATAAAATGTCCAACTACACAACAAGAATGGAGAAAGGGATAAAAAATAAATAAAATGTGCATTGATTTTTCATGACAACCACGTACTTAGGAAACAAATTGATTGAGAGGAAATCAAAAAATAATTTATCCTATTAATTATAGAATTCATATTTATGAAAAGAATAACTTCTCATTAATTTCGTTAGATTTCATTTTTTATTTTTCCACTTTTATTTTTATTTCCTATATTACATTTGTTATGTATTATTGGGATTCTAATGCTAAGTATTAAAAAGCAAAAAGTCTTGTTAGAATCAGTAATATCAACTCTTAAAAAATGATATTTATAAAAGTTCCTTGTACATCACTTTTATATTCACATGTTTTTAAACATTCTTAATATAATTTTTAATAGGAAATATCGTATGAAACAAAAAATTATTAATTCAAATTAAATTTTATAGCCATAGTTATTTTAATTGTAATTCGCACTAAATATCTCATTTTTTTTTATCTGATTCGGTATACAATCAGTCATTTTATACATTTCGGCATAAAATATATAAAATGTGTCTGTGTTTGTATAAAGTGAGAAAAAAGTGTATATACAAATACAAATACATATATTTTCGTCCTATACACTTAAAATTATACAAATACAAATCTTATTATATAAATTACAATGTATATATGAATTTATACAAAACTGAACAATTTATATAAAATTGGATGTATCTAGCGAATTGTACAAATCAAAAGCTTCATAACAAACATAAACTTTGCTATGGAGCGGAATTATGCAAACTATAGTTATAACATACAAATATAATTTTTATGTTTGCTATATGTGAAAGTTAAATTATATCAAATAGCAAATTATTAATTCAAATTACATCGTATACCATAGTTTATTTTATTTGTATTTCGCAACAAAGATCTCATTTTTTGCCATCTGATTCGATATACAATGTATAAAATGTGTTTGTGTTTGTATAAAGCGAGAGAAAAATATATATACAAATATAAATACATATATTTTCGTCCTATACACTTATAGTTATACAAATACAAATATTATTATACAAATTACAATGTATAAATAAAATTATACAAAACTGAACAATTTGTATAAAATTAAATGTATCTAGCGAATTATACAAATTAAAAACTTTATAGTAAACATAAAATTTGTTATTAAGCGCAATTACATATTTTTACTTAATAGGTTTTTTTATCACGAAAAGAATTATATTTTGTGTATCAAATAAAAATGAAAAATAACTTTAAAGTTTTACAAAATACATGAGTGGCATCAAATGGAGTAACATAAATATTTAATTATTTACTTTAACAACCTTAGGATGAAAGGTTTACTGTAAAAACATACTACATAAAATGGGAATGCATACATAAAAATATCTAAGCTAAATAAGATGAAAAATTTATTTTTAAGAATGAATAACTAAAATTTGGAAGAATACAAATATAAAAGATATCAAATAAAATTAAATGTCTTTGTACCAAACAACATATTCTTAAATTATGCAATACGTATTAATTTAAATTTGACAAACTAACTAATTAATAAAAAATATTCTCAACATAATCAATTCGAAATAACTTAGTCTGACATAACTAATATCTTCAAATCAAATGCTACTATCGATTTCTTACTGAACAATAAACAAAGTGTCTCTCACTAGCATAATTGCTTTTCTATGATACCAATTTTGTTGTTTTAGAAATCGTTTCGCTCATAAGTTTAAGCTTTGACTTTGATCGTTTTAAATTACTCCATCTGTTTGTTTTTATTTGTAAGTATTTGATCTAATACATTTATTAAAAAATAATTATTAATATAAGTATTCTATCAAATACTGTCATTATTTAATGATATTTAGTATTAGGTCTTAAAAGATGTTTTGTAGAATAAGTATTTAATGTTAAGGTAAAATATGAAAACAAATTATCTTTTATTGATATTTTAAAAGTGACAAATAAAAATAAAAATTTATTTTAGAAATAGTGACAAGTAAAAGTGAATCGAGAGAGTACTATAAAAGCTTTAAAAATCACGTTAAAATGCATTTTAAAATATATTTATATCTTTTTAATTGCATGCTTCAAATTATTACATTTGTTACTAAATACTACACAAGTTATTACGTGAAAATATTAAAATATATCTCCAAAAAATAAAGCGACAGAATTTTGAATAAAATCATAGATAAATAAGTTCAATCACGCACATTTTTTTATACAATTATGTACATACATATTTCTCTCTCTATATAATTAATTAGTATATAGAAATGTGATTTTTAATAGGGAAACTTTCACATATAGCCACTTAAAAATAATTAATTACTCTCCATAGCTATAGTTTGATAATTACAATTTGTAGCTACATGTTATATAGAGGAGAGAGGCGAGCGAGACTGGGAGAGAGAGGAGAGAGGCGAGAGAGAGGGGGAAAAGAGTGGGAGAAAGGTGAATTGTATATGTATATTGGTTAGATTTTGTATATTATACATATGTAATTGTATATATGACAAGAGAGATTGGGAGAGGGAGGAGAGAGGCGAGCGAGACTGGGAGAGAGAGGAGAGAGGCAAGCGAGATCGAGCGAGAGAGGAGAGAGGCGAGCGAGAGAGGGCAGAGAGTGGGAGAGAGGTGAATTAATTATGTATATAATTGTATATAACTGTATATTATACATATATATTTGTATATATGGCAGCGAGATTGGGAGTGGGAGGAGAGAGGCGAGCGAGATTGAGATAGGGAGGAGAGAGGCGAGCGAGAGAGGGCAGAGAGTGGAAGAGAGGTGAATTGTATATGTATATAGGCTAAAAAATTGTATATTATACATATTTATTTGTATATCTTGGCGAATTATACATATACAAACATGATTAATTATACAAATTCGAAGTCAGCCCATGTAATTAATGTATAATGTTAGTCGTGAGTGGTAATTTTAGCAAACTATAGATATGATGAGTAATTAAATAGTATAAGTTTGCTTATCCGCGTAATTTTCCCTTTTTAATAATTTAAGATTTTTGTCCACACATATTGAACATATTACATTTTAAAAGTACAATGATTGTATTGTTCCTTAATTAAATATAATAACCCCTCACCCCATTGTCCCTTCCCATCATCATAAGTCATAATTAATTCTATATATATTTTTCTCTATTACATTATATATCGTTTTAAATTATTAGTGTTAGTATTGATTTTTATTAACTTACCATTTGGCTTAATATAACTATCAAACAAGAGATGAGCGGGAATTCTCAATTGCTTAGGGGTCGTATTCTGTCCTATTTGGTAGATAAAAAATTTTCTTTTTTGAATTCTTTCTTCTCAGATTGAAGTCTCTATCTATGATCAGATGCTTTATGAACTCTCCTATAACCACTTATTAAAGAGAAGTTTTTTCCTAAATTATAGTGACAAGTCTATTATTGTGTTTTAGAATTAGAGAAAACAAAACTTTAACAAGTAAAAATGTTCTTCTTGTTGTTATAAACCAATATATTTATTTTGTTTACTTGTGAATTTTAAAATTTAAATCTATTGTTTATATTTCTTCAATTTAGAAGTTACGGACAATAATAGGTGTATTAACTAACTAATTTATTTCTCAAAAGTAGTTCAATATTCTCCCCCAAACACATTTCCTCCTCTTTGTTCTTTTTTTCCTACTGAACATATATAGTATTATTTAGTTTTCTAAATTGAATTAGATTTTTTGAAATTATCCATACTTTTAAATTTAAATTTAAATTCATATTAGAATTAAATATATTTTTTAATAACTGGAAAGATAAATTTATATAATAGTAAAAATTCTAAAAGTAAGAGTTCTTTATTTCCAACCTGGTGATTTTTTTTCTTTTAAAAAATCTAATGTATTTTTAAATTCAAATATTTTTAGTTCAATTTTTTGTTATAATATTTATTAGCTTTATTTTAAAAATGTCTAGCGACTTCTTATAGCTCGACACTTGGCTTAATCACGCTGCAAATTACATATAGATAAAGAAGAATAGTGTGTAATATGGTTAACCCAAATGACAACCTAATGAAATACCATTTGACAATTTTAAGAAAAAAATAATAAATATTGTAATTAAAAAATGATTTAAAAGATTAGAATTATTTGAATTGAAAATTTTTAGCTTTTTTTATAAGAGAAAAAATAGTTAGCTTAAAAAGTAGAAATTCATGGTTGAAGAGTTATAAATGAACTCTAACCTAACTTTTTTTTATAATCTTATCCTTTCGAATGTTATAAAATATATTTAAATACATTTTTGTTTCCAATTTTTTTTTTTATTATTCTCCTACATTTTTGTTTCCAATTTTTTTAATTATTATCCTAGTTTTATTTTTTGCGTGAATGCACTACATTCTTGCAAAAGTAACTATTAAGTTATCAATCGCTCAATCTTTTTCTTTTTATTCAAAATTTCCCTATAATACCTCATTTAGAAAAAAAAAATGAAAACGTAAGCGATGGATACTATAGTTCGAGGGACGTATCGCGTACCGCGATGGTTACTATTATCGAGGGTCGTATCGCACACCGCGATGGATGCATAGACTTATATACCCCCCATGGGTCCCAGACTAAGAGACAACGGATGTGTATCACTAGGTCAGACATGCATCATTATACTTGACATTGCATTTCATTGCATCACACATACTTATCATTAGTGGACTTGACATTGTGTTTTGCTGATCTTGTGAATGCCTCTCTGTGGAACTGGTGATTGATAAATACTGAACTTGTTGTTGAGGAAATGCAATTTGTTAAAGTGTTGTTGTTGAGGATATGTAATTTGTTAGTGTTGTTGTTGAGGTATGTAATTTGTGTAAGTGTTGTTGTTAAGCTATGTGCTATGTAAACTGTGAGTTGTTAGGTTGGGCTGATTTTTTATGTAGGTCATAGTTGTGGAGGCTCGGTTAGGATGGTAGGAGTACCCGTATTTCATCCCCTTAGCTTATGTTTAGAGGTTTACTTGCTGAGTACCGTGTGGTTTGGTACTCACCCCTTGCATCTAAATTTTTTTATAGGTTACTAGTCCGGACCTTTGTGATATATTCTCTTCTTTTCCGTGGCTTCTTGGAGATTTGTGAGATAGTTGTTTGTTATCTCAGCAGACCTTCTTACTCATACTTATGATTTTGTTCTACTCTAGAAACAATGTCATATGAGACTTATATTTTCTTTTAATTCAATTGTAATACTTTATAGGCTTGTACACGTGATAACCATGTTTTGGGGGTATAATTTTAAGTTGATAGTAAATTTTTCGCATTTTATTGTACTAGACGAGTTTTAGGCTGAATTATCTTGGTGGGATAAGACGAGTGCCGTCACGTCCATTTTTGGGTCGTGACACTATTAAAAGTCATTTTTTCTCTTATACTAGATATATGAGCCCGTGCTAGCATGGGCCCAACATATATTATTGGTCAAAGGGTTAAATATGCCCCTGTACTATTAAAAATAGTTTAAATATATCCATCGTTATATTTTCGAGTCAAATATACCCCGCCTGTTATTATTTCGATTTAAATATACCTCTCTCATCATAATTTTGACACAAATTTACCCTTAATTTTACCGAAAGGACACATGTCAAGATCAAAATGAAATGACTCTTCCAATTCTAAATACCTATTTTTTTGGTTGAAACCAACCCGTTTAACTGGATCCAATCCATTTTATTTTCATTTTTTTTTTTCAATACCCAAACCTTCAAAAGCTTGTACTTTTACAATTTACAGTGGGTTTCATTTTCTTTTTCAGATTTCTGCACTATTTTTTTCATTTAATTATTTGTTTATTGGATAACAAAGACGATTCTAAATTTGAAAATTGTCATAGGATTATTTATATAATCACTGATTTGAATGTGAAATATTATACACACAAATACAATTACTATTTACTATTGAGATGCTCTAAGAGAGCTCTACTGGTATACTTACCCATGATACCTGCTCATTTTCCTTAAAATTTGACTTTACTATCGTTCAAGCTTAATGTCCTGCTCATGGCAAGATCAAACTATGAAGAAATGAATCTAGCTAATGAAAATAAATTCCCCTTTTGAAGATTTGGATATTTGAAAAAAGAAGAAATGAAAATAAAATGAATTGGGTCCAGTTAAACGGGTGGGTTTCAACAAAAAAATTAAGTATTTAGAATTTGGGTGGGTCATTTTTTTTTAGCTTCACATGTGTTCTTCCGTTAAAATTAAGGGTAAATTTGTATCAAGGTATGATGAGAGGGGTATATTTAAATCAAAAGTATAACGTAAAGGGTATATTTGGCCCGAAAGTATAACGAGGGGTATATTTAAATTATTTCTAATAGTATAGGGGTATATTTGACTCTTTTCCATATATTATTTATTTTGTCGTAATTTATGTGACACATAGAATTTGGAGAGTCATTCAATTTTTTTTAGATATTTTATATAATAATAATTAAGTTGTGAAGTATTGTGGCCTATTTAATTTACATAATTTTAAAAATAATATGCTATTCTCTTGATTCCAACTTATGTGGAACGAATGAAATTTAGAGAGTCAATCAATTTTCATATGATTTTTAAATATTTTAAGTCGTGATTTATAGTATTTTACGTAAAAAAAATCGCAATCTTTTTTTGTATTTATTACTATATCAATTTAACTTTTTGAATGTTTAATCAAACAATATGTAGCAACATAAATATTTACGATTTATTATGAGACACACATATAAAAATAAGCATTCACTTCATTTTCAAATAATATATGATACTTCTTCTATTTAAATATAAATGAGACATATGGAATTAGAGTCAAACCATCAATTGCTAATTATTGTAATTTATAATATTTTACATAATCTTTAATAATATATGTTATTTTATCTATTCACATGCATGTACACTAATAAAATTTCAAAGACTCAATTAAATATCTTTTTATTTTTTATTTTTTTAATAAAAATTGCACTAATATATTTTGTAGCTAAATATAAGAAATTGAGCAATTAAATTACTAAAAGTCAATTTTCGACTAAATAAACAAAGTTATTTTTTTAAAAAAAAGAAGAAGTCATGAGGCACAAATTATAGAGAATGGAAATGAAAATAGCTCAAGTGGGTCCATATATTAAGAGGCATTTGGGAAATACATCTCTCTGTCAATTTTTATTTGTCATGTTGCGTTTTTTAATGTCAATTTAACATTTTTAAATTTAAATTAGATTATATTAATTTAATATTTAAAGCAAAAAATTTAAATATTTAAAAATTATATGAAAAATACTATAAAAACCATGATAATTAAGTGTGAACGAATAGGATAGTTAAAAGGAAATTGGAAAGAAGTGAAATAGAGAGATACAAGGGGGCCCATGCATAGAAAATAACCCCTGTTCGGCGGAAATAAAGAAAAAAGTAATATTGAACTGGCTTTTGTGTCCTATAAGGTCGAAGTACAATTCTAAGACAACAATGTACAATATTATTTCAATAGAGAACTAAGGAATTTTCAATATTGCATTGTCTAGGAAGCAAGCATGTCGATGAAAAGTTGCTTCCCCAGGAATGAAATCACGTAGACAATTTTTGGGTGCTCAAACACCCATTGACTTCGATAAAATTTTTGTATATATATAGAGAATATGTGAAAAATACGATATTAAATATAAATAAGCACCCATTGAACAAAAGCATTTGTGACTGCATTGGTTTTTGATTGAAATATAAGGTGTGCGAAGTAAGGCTGGCGACGAGGATTCGAATCCCGTTAGCCCATTCTTTTTTTGCGAATTTTCCTATTCTTAATTAGCTTAGGTTCACTAACTTTTTTTTAAATTATAGGTTTTAAAACTTTTCCTCTGTCGGCTTTTGAGGTTTTTTCTTTAACAAAACACGAAATCATTCTTCTTCTTCTTGTTTCAAAGAGAAAGCAACCAATTCAACAACAAACTTCAACCTTTTTTCTTTTCAAAATCAAAATACAGAAGTAAGGTAATAAGATTTGATGTTTGATTAAAGTTAGATAATGAAAAAAAAGGTTTGAGGAATTAGATTTGGAGATTTTTAATGCTTATGTCCAGTGGCAGATTTAGAATTTAAACGATATATACTCCTAATGATAATATTACTAGTAGGTCATTGTGACTTATAATTAGAGGTTGTTTTTTATGATGATAATGTTAGTTTTTGTTGTTTTAATACTTTTTTTATCAAAGAGTTTGAGTAAATATACGTTTTTTTTTTAATCAAAGAGTTTGAGTTAGTATACGTTTACGCTATGCGATTGCTAACAGTTTTATGTTAAAGGAAGTGAGCACCCACAATCTTTCAATTCTGGATCCGCCACTGCCTCTTCTATATAGTAGTATATAGTAATAATAAGAGACAGTTCAAGCAACTCAACCAGGCAGGAGGTCAACATGCCTACTTGCCAACTCGGAGGGTAACTTGATAATTTTAATTAACATGGAATGACATTATTGGTCACGAGAAATTCTGTTGTTGGATTGTAGTATAATTTTGTTGAATGTTATGACTAAATTACCCATCATTTCTCAAATAGCTTTTGTCATATCCTCCTTTTTTTACTTTTTTTTTCTTTAACTAACTCGTGGAGTTTTCTTGAAAAAGGAAATTATATTTTTATTGGATGGTTACATTAAAATAATTATTATAAATTAAAATAATTACTCTCAAAATTATATCAATGCTGCATAAATTAGGTTAGAGAAAGTAAGCAGTTCAATCAGGTAGGAGGTCAACATGTCTGCGTGACAACTAGGAGGGTAACTTGATAATTTTAATTAGCATGGAATAACATTATTGGTCAGGAGAAATTCTATTGTTGGATTGTAGTATAATTTTGTTGAATGTTATGACTAAATTATCCATTATTTCTCAGATAACTTTGCCATCACCTCCTCACTTTTCTTTTCTTTTTTTACCTTTTTTCTTCTTTCGCTAACTCGTGGAGTTTTCTTGAAAAAGGAAATTATATTTTTATTGGATGATTACAAAAATAAATATTATAAATTATAATAATTACTCTTAAAATTATATCTATGCTATATAAATTAGGTTAAAGAAAATAAGCAGTTTAACCACGCAGGAGGTCAACATGCTTGCCTGGCAACTTGGAAGGTAACTTGGTAATTTTAATTAACATGGAATGACATTATTGATTAGCAGAAATTCTATTGTAGGACTGTAGTATATTTTTGTTGAATGTTATGGCTAAATTATCCATCATTTGTCAAATAGCTCTATGCCATCACCTTCATTTTTTCTTTTTCCTTTTTACCTTTTTTTTCCTTTCACTATAACACGTGGAGTTTTCTTGAAAAAAATAAAATTATATTTTTACTGGATGGTTACATAAAAAGAAATTATTATGAATTATAATAATTACTCTTAAATTATAGCAATGCTACATAAATTAGGTTAAATGAAATAACATATATTATTTAAAATGTCATGAAAATAGTACATATCACAAAAATATATATCTTAAAAATTTAAAAGATATATACAAATTTTAAGTGATTTTCAGAATTTTGTCTTTGTAACATATATTGAAATAGATGCTGAAGTAACATATATTGAAATAGATGTTGAAGTAACATATATTACTCAAAAATTACATATAGGATATGATAAAATCCCAAACAACTTAAAATATTTGGTTGAGCTTAAAAAATCTATCAACCTCATATACATTGAGACAGAATAAATAAGATATGTTATTTGAAAATGACATAAAAATATTATAAATCATAATAATTAACTTTGAATTTTAAAAATCAAATAAAAAATTAAGTCGACTCTTGAATTATATCAGTGTAACATAAATTGAGACATGGACAGTAACATATATTATTTTTAAGTTGCATAGAAAGTATTACTCCCGCTGTTCAATTTATATGTCACTTTTGTTTTTTGAGAGTCAAACAATTTAAGTTTGATATTTACGCATGAAATTTTCAATTTTTTTGGATGAAATATATATATATTTGTAAACTACGTTAAAAGTACTATAAGTCACAACATTGATAATTCAAATTGTTTAAGAGATCTATGAAAAACTTACCATAAAAAAATAGATTTGTTTGAATTTCGAAATCTCATATAAAATAGGACGAAAGGAATATAAATTGTAATAATTAACAATTTAAAATATCTAAAAATCATATGAAAAATTTGAAAACTCTTAATTTTTTTACTTATATCACGTAATTAAAATAAAGAAATAATATGTATTGGATCCATGCTAGCACATGCACATGTTGTCTAATAATAAGATAAAGGAAAAATACATTAAATCCCCCCGGAACTTGGCACGAAAACTCGCTTTAGTACTTAAACTACACGGGCGTTTAAATACCACCCTTATCATCTTTGAAGTGATTTTTTTTCCACCCTGAGACTGTAACACCACTCTCACCCGCCACATCATATCCACGTAAGCGCCACATCATAACCATGTAGGTACCACATCATTAATTTTTAGTTCTTTTTTACTTATTCATTATTTTCTATTAAACACTTTTAATATTAATTATATCAATTAATTAATTTATAAATGCATACCCCCACCCCCTATCTTTCATCTTCCTTGTTCTTCACTATTTCAACCCTCAATACTTACTTTTCTTCTACACTATTCAACAATTTTTGTAATAACTAGAATGAAATTATTCACTATAATATTCACATTATCTCTTCGAATCCACCCCACGCATTTACCCTTTTGGAGGAAGATTTTTTTTGAAAGCCAAGGTTTTATTGTCAACTCAAATAAGAAATGAAGATTACATACGAAAGTTGAAAAAAAAATGAATTCTATGAGAAATATTTGAATAGATCTAGAAATCAAAATGGGTCACTCAAAATTAAGAAAGTTTACATTTACAAAATCGACACCAATAATATAGAGTGAAATCAACGTCAATAAAATAACTTTGATATTGAATTTTACGAATTAGTAAAATAAAAATTTTTTTTTTTTAAGTGAGAGGAAGATGGAGGAGGAGGTGTTTCAATGGAGAAAAAAAGTGTATTGAGGAAGACAACAAAATGAAAAGAAAAAACATAAAGAAATTTAAAGGGGACCCATTAATTCTATATTTTTAGAGAGTTAATATATCAAGAAAAAGTATTTAAAATATTAATTATATATTGACCACTAAAATAAGGCCATGTGTAGGATTTCAAAATATATTAACTTTTTTTTTCTTCTTTCACGCGCTTTAAGGAGAGTACACTCACTCTCCCTGCCACGTCATCCCTAAGGGGGTGTTTAAATCACTTCAAAAATGATAAGGGGGTAATTTAAACGCCCGTGTAGTTTAAGTACTAAAGCAAGTTTTCGTGCCAAGTTCAGGGGGTATTTGATGTATTTTCTCTAAGATAAACGGCAAAGGTATATACCCATGTACTATATGAAATAGTTTAAATATACCCCAGTTATATTTTTGGGCTAAATATATCCTTACTGTTATACTTTCAGGCTAAACATACCCTTATGACTAATAGATGATACGTGTACGTCTGAGATTAAATGAATTATTCAATTTAAACTAAATTAAATTAGGATATAACCCACCCCGACCCAATAACTTAACCCGACACTACAAAAAATGCATATATAGCTACAAAATACATCGTAGCTAAATATCAAAAAGTCCGTGACTAACCACATTAGCCACAACTTTTGTTTCCATAGCATTCATATCAAGATGTAGCGTGGCTAAAAGTTAGCTACATACTTTACATGATCTGTGGCTAAGGACTAACACTTATAGCTACAAAAGTAATGATGTTGTAGGTGTAATTATATATAAAATTTGTTACAAAATATATACTTATAGCAATTTGTTTAAATTTTTTGCCACGACAAATAAATTTTGTAGCATCTTTTATATGGTAGCCACCATATATTTTGTTGTGGCAAAAAACATGATTTGTTTGCTATGAATAATCTTACTTCGTGACTATATTATATTTTAGTCTCATGGCAATAGTATTTATATTTAGCTATAAGTTAGAAAACTTATAGCTATGAATTAAAGTATTTGCCACAAACTTTTTTTATACATGGCTAAAGAATTCAACTTATCCATAAAACACACAATTATCTAGCTATTTTTGTTTATTTTGCTATAAACGTTAAAAGCTGAAAATGTATAACAATAATTTTTTATAATATATAGATATAAAAATCCATTGCTACAAATGAAGGATATTTCCATAAGAATTATTGATCACAAAAATTTCTACTATAGGGCCAAAATTACAGAATTTAAATTCCAAAATAGATTTCGAATTTCACATAATTATATATTTCAAATTTAGAACATTTACAATACATAATTCTTTTACAAGAGCTATTACGATTGTAATATCTTGGTTAAGGCTCTAAGTAGCATCGTGATCTCTTTTTTCTCATGCCATTATCTCCAAGTTGTGTTAATAATTTCTCAAATTTACCTGCAAAATTTTGATAAAGAAAATTAATGGTATCAAAAGGTAAAAATAATCATTATATATAAAATTTAAGGAGTACACATAATCTTATATTTTACCTAAAAACATTATTTTTACTAAAATTCCCTTTAACATCTTCTATGACCTATTTTTGAGGATTTTTGACTTGGCCAATTTGCAGACTTTTCTTGTTTGACAACAATCTTAAAGCTATGTATTATTATACTCGGTATACAACCACATTTACTCATTTTATTTATAACTTATTAAATTACTATATATGAATCCATTGATCACTTTTACTTTTCATAGTTTGACTTGACAATATATTAAGAAAATAATTAGTAATATAGATATTTTACCAAATTATCCCTTATTTAATGATGTCTTGAAAAATAATTATTGAGGGTAACATATATAAAAAAAAATTATTCCATTTTATGATAGTCAAAGGTGACAAATAATAATAAAAATCTATTTAGGAATAAGTGATAAGTAAAAGTGAAAGGATGAAAATATTATTTAAAATTATTTTGTATTAGATATAAATAATGGTCTACATACACTTAAATATCAACGATATTCAATTATTATATTCTTAGGTCAACTAGTTGTAATTATATTTATAAAAACTATTAATAAATTTAAACAAATAGTATATTACAAGGGTATCATAAATATAGAATAAGTTCGAGTAAACTTAAAATTCTCAAAATACTTATAATTGAATATAACGACCTATTAATTTAAATTATAATTGAAAGTAAGATTCTTTAAAATTGAATTGAGATGAATGATGATCAACTATAATTGAATTAAAACGATAATTATATTATACGTGAGTCAAATCATAATTCTCAGACCACTTGACCAGGATGAAGCTTAAGTGTGACTTGTTGAAGTTTTGCTTAAATTTGATATATTTAGTTAATTAACGTAAATATAATCATATATTTATTTAAGTTATATTTTGAACTTACAAGTAAGCCATTGTGAAATTGAATCAATCGAATGATATGATTAACAAAACGAATTACGAAGAAAAATTCTCGTAAAAATAATAATTTTGGAGGCACTTAATCAAGATTGAGCTTTATCGAGACTTAGTGAAGTACCTTTTCTTAAGTTTGATAAATTAATTAATCAAAATTGTTAGATATAATTACCTATTTATTAAAATTATGCCTATAAAATCAAATCGAATTATTAATATTTTTATTTACACTAGATTGATGGATAATGTTCTCATGAAACATGTTCTAGTCAAATAACAATTCTATAATTACTTGATAAGCCTGATTAGACTTGTTAAAGTTTTATTTAAACATTTTATAATTAGTCAATCAAAGTTAATATAATCACTTATTTATTCAAATGAAAACATATATAAAATTAAATGTATCGAATGATTAACGCATTTAATTACAATAGGTCGATAAGTGTATTACTTCAATGGAACACGTTTGAGACAAATAATAATTATGGATGCACTTGATCATGATGAAGTTTAAGGTGAGACTTCGTGAAATTTTGTTTAAATTTTATATGAGTATTAATTAAAATCAATTAAATATAATTACCTATTTATTTGAACTATATTTGAATTTACAAGTAAGACTGTGTAAAATTGATATGACTAATTAATTAAAATCAAGAAAGATATATTTTGACATTGCTAAAGATTATTATTGTTGCAACAATTTTAACCCGCAATAAAAAATAACTTTAAGCTACAAAATATTAACACAATGATATATTTGTGGCTATATCATCTCGTCATGACAAATAATTATACCTATTCAACCAATTATTGTCATGCTTTTTAGTACGCAAACAAATATTTACTTAGCCATAATATTTGTTTTAATTAAACTTTCATGGATAAAATAATTATCCTTGATACCAAAAAATTTCAATGTGTGACCTAAAAGAAATACGTATGAAATCTAATCAAAGCAGTAAACCTATACCTATATCATTACCTTTAGCGACATTTTTAAACAAGTTGAAGCAAAAATATTTATTTAGCTATAATATTTTTTATTAAAAATAATTTATTATGGCTAAAAGATTATTATTGGTATAGTAAATTTCAACTTGTGGCAAAAATTAATCATTAGCTACAAAATTTTACTATAAAAAAATACTTGTGGCTATATCAATCAACTATTGCCACAAATTTTTATAAGTTGAAGCATTTTAGCTACATCATCTTGTTTCAAATATTTATTGTGGCTAAAGAGCTTCTATTGCTACAATAACTTTTATTGTGTGACAAAAAATTTTAACCAGCTACAAAATTGTATTGTAGCAATAAAGTTGTAGCTATTCATATAATTATTGCCACAATTATTAGCAATTGTAACAAAAATGAGGATTTTGCTTCGCCAAATTAATTTTTGTGGCTAAGAAAATTTACAATTTTTTAAAATAGCTATAAAACTAAAAGTTTTGTAGCTATTACTATATAACAGCCACTGTTTTTGATTTGTAGCTTAACTTTTGTAGCTAGTAATAGATTATGTTGTAGTGCGGCACAATAACTTTTTGAGCATTTGTATTGGATACGCCATACTCTAGTCCAAGAAAAAGAAGCATGATAAGGCTGTGGCAAGTCCATTTTTTGCTTCTATCGAAATCATGATAAAATTGATAATCTTTTCTTGATATTTTTTAGCGCTTCTCGTTTTGAATAGCCGCATGTCATAGAGCACATAGATTTTTCTGTATTTTTGAGTTCCTATGAGTTTCCTAGCACCATCCAAAATTTTCAGCCTGGTGCATTCTCTGAAACTGAATAATCTCAAGACTTTTCCATTCTGCTGAAGGCGGCGACATACGAAACAACCTGAGGGTATATTTAGGTTGGGCTAAGTTATTGGGTCAGGACGAGTTATATCCAAATTTGATTTGATTTAAATTGAATATTTATTTAATCTCAGTCGTACACGTGTCCTGTTAATTATAAGGGTATATTTAGCTCGAAAATATAACGGCAGAGACATATTTAGCCCGAAAGTATTACAGGAGGGACATATTTAGTACGAAAATACAATTAGGAATATATTTAAACTATTTCATATAATATAGAAATATATTTTATCCTTTATATGTATTTTTGTGTTCCTGAAATTTATGTAACTTATAATGTACGGAGAGGAAGGAAGGGGCCGGTGGACATTGAATAATAAAATAAAATTCAATTTTTTTTAAGAGTGTGTTTGGTATGAATTTTCCAATTTTCTCATGTTTGGTTGGGACAAAAGTTTTGGAAAATGTTTTCCAAATCAACTCATTTTCCTCAAAATTAAGGAAAATGACTTCCCTTAAAAAATTAAGGAAAACATTTTCCAAAACTCTCCTCCAATTTCAAATTACATTTTTTTTTTTGAAAAAAACATCAATTTTAAAAAAATATTTTCAATTTTAAAATTTTATTTTTTCACCCGATCCTTGACCCCTCACCGGCCAGCCCCCCCCCAAACCCCCTCCCTCCCCAAAAATTAATTTTGCTTTTAAAAAATATTTTTAACGTCAAATTTTATTTTAAACTCCTAACCCCCCCTCCCCCCCCCCCCCCGATCAGCCCCCCTACCAGCCCCCCACCCACCCCCAAAAAATTAATTTTGTTTTTAAAAATACTATCAACTTCAAATTTTTATTTTTTCACTCCTACCCGCCTCCTCCCGCCCCCACCCACTACCCCATCACCACCCCCAAAAAAATAATAATTTTGATTTTACAAATATTTTCAATTTCATAAACTATTTTTTACTCTAGTAAAAATAAAAGATGTCTCTCAAAAATATTTTTCATTCATAAATCAAACACTAAAAATTATTTCTGGAAAATATTTTCTACTCACCAACCAAACATGAGAAAATAAGTCTAAAATCTACTTGTTTTCCAGGAAAACATTTTCTAGGAAAACATTTTCCATGGAAAACATTTTCCTCCATACCAAACACACCCTAAATTCTCAGTAAACAGAATAACTAGATTTTATAATAAAAGATCAATATTAACAATTTGAAACATCACTCATTATCTTTATTCATATAGATTTATTAATTATGGGGTATAGGGAGTGGGGTGGGACGTGAGAGAGGAAGAGTATATTTCATTAAACAATATAATAGTTAAATTTTTTATAAAAATAATATTTAATATATCTGATAATTAGAACAAAATATTTATTTAAATTTTAAAAATTTTATTTTAATATTATTTTCGTATCATACTAGGTATTATTACAGGGAAAAAATCTCTATAACTCAATCTAAGTAAATTTTAACTTTATGGGCGAAAATTACTTCTTAGTTCTTAACTTATGATTAATCCCACCTCACCCCTTAACCCTAACTCAATTATTTTAATTTATTTATAATAGTAATTAATTTGACGTAACAAGTAAGCAATAGATAAAATGATTTTTTAATGAAAAAATTTAATTTAAACCCTTAATTTAGTTCTCCTGTTTGTGTTTGTATTTGTATTTGTATTGTGGTCAAAAGCAGAGATCTATCTCTAAACTACATGTGTTAGAGGAGAGACGGGGAGAAGAGTCTGCCGCCGACGTTGATTCCTCTAACATCATCAGCCGGCACTGTTTTCTGATCACAACTCAAAGGTGCACTGTTAATTCAAAGTTGCACTGCTCTTTACTTTTACTTTAGTGTTATTCTATCACTAAATCCTGTCTAAATTAGATGCTATTGTTGGTTATTCTCTTTAGTTTTGGGTTTGCATTTGGCTTCTCTGTTGACTGACTCTCTTACAGATCTGAATTTATATCATCAAAATGTATAGCAGTATTTCGTGTTAATTTGCCTTACTTTTGTTGACATGTTATTTGTGTATTGTACTAAATCTAGTTATTGCATTTGATATGTTATCTGTGTATTGCCTGATTCTAGTTATTGCATTTGATGTGTGTATGTCATAAGAAGAACACTGGTTCTTAGTCAAGAGTAGTTTTGAGTTACTAGGGACTCGGATTATTGTAGAACTCAAGAAACTTCCTGGTGTCATTATTCGAAATTTAAAGAGTGTAGTGCGTGACAAAAAGTAGCTCGTTGTGCTAATTTTATTTAGTATTTATTGTGATGCCAATTTACTTCTGTGATGTTTTCTCTTATTTTGCATTGTTTTTTTTTTAATGACAGAAAAAGTTGATTTTATTCAATTAGTTGACCCTAAATTCTGTAATGTTTGATTAGGTTGATTTTGGTGCATGATCAAGTATTAATTCGAGGGTTGATATGGAAGGTGTGAACGGTAAAAAAGTGGGGCATTTATGTGAAAATATTAGCAGCTTTGTTCGCCACTGTATATTTTCTATACTTAGTGTGGGTCCTGTTCCTAGTCACATTGCTTTTATCATGGACGGAAACCGTAGATATTCTAAGAAACAGAACTTGCTTGATGGGAATGGACATAGAGCGGGATTTTCAGCTCTTATCAATATGCTAAAATATTGTTACGAGCTTGGTGTAAAATACATAACAGTTTATGCCTTCAGCATTGATAACTTTAAGCGAAGGCCTGAAGAAGTTGTATCGCTAATGAAACTGATGCAGGAAAAGATTGATGAATTAACAGAAGAGGAGAGCATTGTAAACCGCCTTGGTATTAGAATTTACTTTCAAGGAAACCTTAAACTTTTGAGTGACCATGTCAGGTTAGCCGCTGAGAGGGCTATGGTAAAGACATCAGGTAATTCAAAAGCTATATTGTCTATTTGTGTTGCCTACACATCAACAGATGAGATTGTCCATGCTGTTCAAGAATCTTGTGAAGAAAAATGGGATGAGATTAGAAAACTAGATGTAAATAATGACGGAGGCAATTTAATTAAACTCGAAGAAAATGGGAAGGACAAGAATGAGCACCGGATTGGTGTGACAAATGTTGAGAGACATATGTACATGTCAGTTTGTCCTGATCCAGACATTATTATACGGACTTCTGGAGCAACTCGGTTAAGCAATTTTCTTTTGTGGCAAAGTTCACATTGTCTTCTTTATTCTCCCAATGCACTATGGCCTGAGATTGGTTTAAGGCATTTGATTTGGGTAATTTTAGACTTCCAGAGAAACTACTTGTATTTGAAGGAAAAAAAGAAGCAGTCATGAAGTATACGTAAAAAAATTTAATCACTTTAATCCTGCTGTGATTCTGTCTTGCTGCTCCATTTGTTCAATGCAGTTCTCGTCTACTAATATGTTAGCATGGATTAGCACTGTTTTTAGTGTTCTTTTCATGTAGATACAGTCAGTAAATTGTCAATTGGTGGTAGCAAATCAAATAAGTAGTGGAAGTCTGATTGAGCTAATATTGGATGCGCCTTGATAGCAAGCAGTGAATGTATTGTACACTAAGATCTGTCCTTAGAAATTGTTGTATCAGTGAGAAGTTAATTATCATGAATCAAATGTTTAGCCTCTTGCAATTTTGGATTCTTATGGACCATTTACTTGTGATATTGAAATAACCTTATAACCATTTCCAAGATTTGTAGTTTTAACAAATCCTATTCGGTTCCTAAGCTACTCTTGGTTGAGGCCGATTTAACTTCACCAAACAGCTTTTTTACTACTTCTATCTCTCAATGAAGAGAATTCACCGTTCCCAACTCAGACCAATTAAAGCCTCATCCAAATTACTTTTCTTTGCTTTTGTATATGCAGCTTACCTTATAGCAGAAGAGAACAGGGGTTAGGCCTTCAGCATTGTATCATTTAGCAAAGCATTGAACATCAGCTGAGATGAACTTTTGAAGCCATATGTAGATTTCATCTCCTCTAACTACTTCAATGCTCTGTTTTGTAAGTCTCGTTCTATCAGCTTTATACATAACTCATTACCCTAAGCTCTTGTGAGTCAGCCCTTATCAACTTCTTGTGTCTAACTCTAACCCCAGACTTTGACATCCTCTGGAAGTGTTTCTAAATGGCATTGTGAATTTGTGATCCTCTAGGTAGTACCACTGAGAATGATTGAAGGTGAAGGGGACATGAAAACCAATTGTGATTCTTGATTCTATCTCAACCAAGTTGTTTAGATAACACTACGAGATTTTTGTTCAGTTGCATCAGTATTTTTTAACTAATTGATGGGATACCTTGGCTATCACTGTTTTGTCAATGGAATTGTTTCTTTCATTTGTCATATTAAATAGGCTTAAGTCTGTTGGTCACTAATTGTTGGTGAATTCTACAAAGTACAAAGATGTTCACTGATTGCATTTACAGATAGTGTCTTGCCTCAGATGGTTGTCAAGATGATCTCTTAGTTAGCAAGTATGAGAAAAGATTGTACATTTTGATCATGCCATTTTCAGTGTCAACAATCATTTGACCTCAAAGCAGAAGGGCAACAATATAGCTTGCTCGGTCGTATGTATGATACATTTTCATGGACATATCTGTGTTCTTCTGACTCCTTACAGTTTCGAGACAACATTTTTGCATCCTGTCTAGTTGGTGTGCAATTGCAAGTTTTGATTTTGTTAGAGATCACTTTTACATGATGCATTATATCTGCTTCTGGGTTGCTGTTTTGCATGGTCTGTGTTACTCATGAGAACTGTAGAGCCTTGTTTCTGTTACCAATTTCTTATTGTGAAAAAACTAGAGTTAAAGTAACATAGTTTTTTCATGTTTTCTCATTGAAGAAGCGAAATCTAAGAGCTTATTTGGATTGACTTATGGCTTTTAGCTTTTAGCTTATAGCTTATAGGCCAGCCATAAGTTAGAAATCCTACCTTATGGTTTTTTTACTTATTTTTAATATTTTGACTTTAAATTAAGGGCTTAAAAACACTTTTTTATTTTACTTAAAACAGGGCATAAAGACTCATTTTATGGACTATGCGCCTCTTAAGTAAATGTCAATAAACACTTTGCATATGTCATGCTAGAGATATTTTAACACTTGAATGTTATAGTCTAGGGGTAACGAAAATAAGATAGTTTAATCATGAAACTCGTAAAAATGTGATATTTTAAAGGTATTTTAACCTTTACTTTTTTAAAAAATAATAATCTAAAAGTCATTATTAAGTTATTTTAATGTTTGGCAGCGCTAAAAGCATAGTTGTATGGACTTTGCCAATGTGTTGAAATAGTGTAGAATAGCACCTGAGGTTGTGCCCCACTAACTAGCATTGGTGTTCCTCTCTATATATTACAAGTTCACATAATATCTTGTTATTTCGATTCCAACATGGTACCCCTAAAGGGGGAATAGCATAAAAAGATGGTTAAATGCCTACAAAAATTGATAATAGAAAAAACCTGTTGTAACCTTATGTGATGTTAAGAGTTGAGAAAATGGTCAAATGCTTCTCCAATTTATTACTGGATTCTCAACTATATACTTAAATTTTACGGGAGTCTTATAACCCCCACCTTATGTGATGTTAAGGGTTGAGAAAATGATCAAATGCCCCTCCAATTTATTACCGGATTTTTAACTACATACTTAAACTTTACGAGGTCCTGTCACCCCTTGAATTGTTTAAAACTGAAATTATCATCTCCCTAAATGCTTATGTGGCGAAGTGAGTGTATTTCACTCTCCTCCTTGAGAGAGTGAACATCGAAAAGAAAAAAATATCAGAACTTTTTTTTTTGTATATATATATATATATATATATGTTATTTTTTTTTCCTTATTCTTTTCTTTCCTCTTCCTTCTTTGTGACCAAATATGTCCATCTCCGGTCATTTTTACGCAGTTGTCGCCATTGCTATTTTCACTGGATGTACCATAGATTTTGTATTTCTCTTGATTCTAATTTGTGTATGGAATTAAGAATTTTTTAAAATCAACTCTTTATCGATGTTGTTGGAGTTGTTAATCACCCATGTACATGGTCAACCCACAAAGTTAATTCGATTGACAAATTCTTATTTTGGTTCTTCGGAGCTCCAAATTTGTAATTTTAATCCAAACAACGAAGAATTTTGAATTTTCGATGAAATCATATTCAACTTTCCTCCATTGTTATGTATTCATTAACTCCAATTTGAGAAATTTGACATATGCATTCATGGAAATGGTCTTAACACCAATCAAGTAGTGGACGAAATGACAAATAGGAATCAAAATCATTGTTGACCTTCTCCTTTTCAAGATTGTAGTGATTGGTAGACCTTTGGTTTTTATAGTAATAGAGAAAATGGTGAAAATATTTTTGAGTTTGGAGAGATGGTGAAAAAATAGAAGAAAAGAGTAAAGAATAATGAAAAAATTGAAAGAAAAACTTTTTTTAATGAAATTTCCAAGTGTCAAAACGCGTTTCACCCATCAACATAAATGTGGTTGTGGCTTTTTAGGGGTACAATAATTTTGATTTTAAATAATTCAAGGGTAGGACCCCCATGAAGTTTAAATGTGTCGTTGAAAATCCGGTAATAGATTAGGAGGCATTTGACCATTTTCTCGTTAAAGGTTCAAAATATTATGAATATCAAAAAAATTCATATATATATTGCTTTTTGTGTGTAGGATACCTATTAGCAGTATAAGGATAAGCCGATGTATGAAGTATGAACAAGGAATGTTGCTTATGTCAAATACAACAAAGTTAAACAATGGAATCCATAATAGAACAATAAATCTCAATTAAATTTAAAATGGTGATTAACTATCACATTAGCTTGTATATTATGCATTTATACTTTGCATAAAATTTAGCGCTCCCTTGAATTTATCATGGTTAAATTCTTTTTATGCTTAATTACGCACCAAATAATTAATATAATGTGTTAACTGTTAATGATAGAACATGATATAAATAAGTTAGGTATGACGATATATAAATTGGGATGATTTGTAGACGGAAAGAAACAGGAAAGGCTAAGTTAACAAAAAGATGGTTATCATTTCAAGAACGTAAAGTGTCCCTGTTTTTACCTGGTTAGATCGGGTAGAGAAAACTCGAGATTCTAAATCACCTCTTTTGAAGAGGGAAAAGCAGAAGCAAATAACTAACTACACTACTTGTCTGTTCTGTCCACTGTTTTACCTTTCAACCGGTGAAAACATCAAAAACTAGTTCAGACCACATATCGGTAAGTAACATAACGCCCTGCAGTCTCACTTGGTCTGATAATTTTCACGACTTGGCCACGTTTTAGCCCGTAATATCTAGCAATTGGGTCGGTGATCTGAATCCGAGGAAGCTGTTTTAGCAAAAGAAAATATCAGGTAGTATAGTAATCAATCTTGCCTATCTAAATAGCATAAATCAAAACAATGGCAATGGAACACAGATGATAAGTAGGAACAAAACGATCAGACAAAAGGACGAAGCAGAAGATAACAAGGCCATGACTGTGATGATCAACAATATATGCAGGTATTTTTTCCACCAAAGCTATTAACATTAGATTTATCAAAGTCCCCTTCAACTGATCCAATTGGAAACTGAATAGTTTCGTCGATATCTCTGTGCGAGCCTCTCAACTGGATAAAATTCCCCTCAGCCAGATCCCAGTTCATATTAGAAGCCCAGCTGTAGAGATGTATTTACATAGGCAAATAGCTAATTGATACAAGGTTTCGATTATCTTTCACATAGAATAAAACGCAAAGAAAAAATGCTTAATTTTTTCTACACTACTAAGGGAACAAGACAGTTTCGGCTTTAACACTATCATGAAGAATGCTGTTCTATCTTCGTCTTTTTTCTATCTCCAATTGTATCCCTTCCAACAAACTCATTCCCAATTGGTTGAAAGGGAATACAAAACCATTGAATTAATTGTTAAATTGGTTATTTCTAGTTTACTCCATTCTTTCACTCTTGACCACCACTAGCTCAATAAAAATTCCTTCAACATTACGCATGCAAAACTTTAGCAAGTGAAAAAACATTACAAAGACGAACCTGAGTTTCTTTCACAGTATATCTTTCCAACAAGGTCTTCTTTTCTTCAGGAGTAAGTGTCTGGTGCTCAGGAATTAGAACATGGTTTTTTATGTTTACCAACATCTCTGCCTCCTGAAACATTAATCGTTTATCTTGATGATTAAGAAGAATAAGCATTCTAAGACAAAATATAACTATCAATCACTTAAAGCAACTAAACACCTAAATGTGCATACTAGAAACCAAGCGAGCTCCCTGATTTTCCAAATCAAACAAATAACAGACGTGTCACTCCTAGAGGAATACCAAATAACCCTTTATATTAATGAAAATGCTAGCAGAATCATTCTCTATCAAAACCCATACCAGCTTCTAATAACATAAAATTGCAGAATCATTCACAACAGATCATTTTTTCAAATAAGTGAAGTCACTATGAACAGAACATCGATCGTCCATATGATGTACAATATTCTTAAGCCATTCTCTTGTGGATTATGAAGTCAAGTACATGTTATCTAGCCTGGATTAATCCATGATGGCATATAAGCTAGTTTATTAACTAATTTATTAGAAAGAGGGCTATGGATTCTATTATCATTTTAGCTTTGAATTAGAATTCACTAAATGAGGCACTCTCATGCCTGAACTACCTCTCTCCTTTTCACTGCTTTCTGGACGTGATGCGGACTTGGCAACCCCATATGCCTGCTAGGCATTTTGGATATGTCTGCATCATAGTAGGAAGTAGATTCTTACACTTGACAATTGACTTTGCACTTTATTCTAATTCTAGAAAAATTTGAACATATATCCTTCTGAAGCTTGAAAATGTCATCAATGGAAAGGACCTGTAAACTTAACTTTTTAAAAATATCCAAGAATCCCCTATTTAATAACAAGCTGCCACTACTTTTAGCATACCACACTACAAATTTCTCTATCCAATAGCATTAGCCATGCAACACAACAGCAAATTGGAAGTGTATAATGAATTTCAACACTACTCCAATGAAACAAATAACTGAAGTGCATCCACCCAAAGAATAAGAATGACACTAATTACGAGAAATCCCAGAGGACATGCTTCTGCTCCAAACACATATCTAAGGTAACGTGAAATGGCATCATCATTATGCCATTTTGATACAAAGATAGTCCACTTATCAAAATGCAAATGGCATTGTAACAACATACTGTCTCTCTGATTTTGGTGGTCCTATCAGACCAAAACCAAAGAAACCAAATAGCAAAGATACCAAAAAATAAAATGATCCTGAAACTAGGAGTAAACTAAGCTCCTCAGCTATTTCATAACAATTTCAATCCTTTGTTCAAGTAGTAAGAACAAACTAAATAGTAGAAATAGTACAGTAGTCACCTGGAAAACCTCCAAGTGGAACTTTGTAGATATTTCACTTATGCAGGTACGAGCAAAGGGAGTCAAATTTTGTTGTACAATCAGGATTGCTTGGAAGACATCTTCTTTTTTCATGCGCTCTGTATAAGTTTTCATGGTCTTAACACCAACCTTTGGCTCCTCCGGGAAGAACACATATATCTGGAATCAAATGGAAATGGCTGAGACATGGGTAGCAAATAATTCTGAAATCCTCAGGTATACGATGATACTGTACTAACATACTAGTAGAAAGGAAGTAACTTAAGCCACAAAACCTGAAAAAATCAAATTTGTTGCTGGAAAACTAAAACAAACATCGAATAGTTACAGCTAACCATAATTACAAGTTACAATTATGCAAGAAAAGGAAATTGAAAGAGCATACCTGATCAGAACTGTTGTTACGTTTGGCTTTCTGAAGAACAAGGTCTTCTCTCTTCATGTTCTCACCATACTTCTGAAGGAACTCATATTTTGACATATTTATCTCAAAATCTCCAACAAGGTAGCCCCTATCAGACAACATTTCCATCAATGTCTTACGAACTCTGAAAAGTCTTGAGAGCTCCTCCTCTGATAAAGTCATCTTTGTGCTACTAAATTCAAAACAAAAAAAAGCAATTATTATGGCAAAGAATTTGGTAGAAGTCCTAGTTACAGCTAACACTCTGAACAGTGAATGCTGAATGCATCATCAGACAAGGATTGCGGTATGTCATCTTTGTAACAAGAAACTTTGCCCAACTTCCTTATCTAAAGGTCGGACTCCTCCAGCACGGTGGTTAACATTTTATTAATATATTAGTACATCATGCATGGACAACATAGACAGAAAAACTATATTGGACACACTCAAAATACTTTTCTAATGAAAATTGTTTTTTTATTTTTAATAGCTTCTGTTGCAAATAAAATCACTAATGCAAAAAAGAACAGTTCAACGGCAATGGTGTATAAGTTTTTAAATTATATAGCATATGTGATACCCACAAATTTCCTTCTTGAAACTCTCCATTAAAACCCAATACTAAGAAAGGCTGATTTTTCATCATAGAAAATTGAAAGCAATGTTCATTTTGTGGCCACTATATCAAATCATAAAAAAGTAAAATCCCATAGGAAAGGGATACAAATTTCTTACAATCCCATAGGAAAGGGATGTAAATTTCCTGTCTTTTATCTTCTGATCAGTAACAATCGTATCATTCTATTGATTCGCACATGAATAACAGCTAGAGATCAGTTAGAATATGTTCTAATATAAAAACATAGGTCCAAACGAGATGATGTGAAACTAGCACTTGAAAGGATCATGTGTGAGGGGAAGGTCCAAGTGATTGTATCTCAACTTCAATCAACATACTAATTTCGGATGCATGATACACAATATGGCCAGGGGGAGTGTAGTTAAGCAAGTAATGCTACTTAGTGCATAATCTGAGCACGAGTTATGAAGTACAAAGAAGTACACGAAATATGAGAAGCAAAGACTAACTGGAAAAAATCCAGACAATTTCTCATTTTACATCTCCATATCCTCTTCCTCCTAATAATTCATATCTTCCATCATAATAAACCTTACCATAGTTTTCATCATCAATTGAATCACATTAATGTATTTGGTTGCATGACACAGCAGGGGATACAACTCTAACAATAAAGAATATGTACTACAACCACATAAACATATCCTCGCTACGAAGCATGAAAGAAAGCAGTCCTCGACATATCCTTTTCTGAAGAGGAACATGATCATACCCCTTTTGTGTTTCCTATTCTAATTTCAACTTCTAGTTATTGAAAACCTACCAGACTTGTTTTAAAACAAAGAGGATTTTATAAAGCAAACTAAGCATTATTTTGAATCTTTTCTAACTTCAACAGGTACTTGAGTATAAATTCTTTATTTAATATTAGTGTTGTTAGGGCTAGCTTGCACACATCTCAACTAATTCACTGGGTACCTATAACTTTCCACCAACACAGATACCATGTGACTCCATCCACCCAGGCTTAGACAAGAAAAACATAATCAAAATTTTTTTTGTTTCTTTTGGTTGTAACTCTGCTAGAATTTGACCTGTTTTTCGAACTTCATCAACCATTTTTTTTACCCCTAAAAATCAAACAATATTTAAGCCTAAAACTATCAATTCCTTTGGTAACTTACAAATACAATATTGGCTGAACAAGGATCATTCGGTTGAGAACAAGTTATCATGGGATAAACTATTCCGCCATGTATGAATGATAACTTATTCCATCACTAAGGTATAACTGGTGGGATAAATAATCGCACGACTGTCTAATAACTCCAACCAAAAGCACTATAAAACAATGGTTCATTTTATACATGAGATTATTATAACTTATACCTCACAACAGCAAACGACTCCTTACAATTTAAAATCAAACTCAACATCATCATCCCATTATACAAGCAACAAGTTCAAAATACTAATTTTCAAGAATGAAAGATCAGCATGATAACTAATTGCAAATGCAGCTCCAAAGTCCAAATCATTATCACGTTAAATTAAGGCGACGATATTCCTTGTACTTCTGAATACAATTACACAGAAATTTGCATACATATAATGTATATATAGAAACAACGAGAACGAAGATAACAAACAGAAATGAGAAATTTTACACAGAAAAAAAATCAAAGTTTCAGCAGAAAAACGAAAAATAAATAAATAAGGAAATTATATAAAATAAAAAGCACCTGGATAGTATGTATGAAATATTGAAGAAACCTAATTGTAGAGAGCATCGGCGGTTACTCTATAATTTTATAACTTTTTTCCCTTCAAATTTGACGCGTTTTAAGGGGCAACAAAAATAACTTTTCAACATCTATTTCCTCTTGCAAGGAAAATTTCAGAAAAATATATAACTATCTAATTTATATCCTAAAAATATAATTCAAAACATAAATTATTAATCTTTAGTCCAAAATTCAATTTAATTTACAATATTTTTGTATTCGGAATAAAATAATATTCAAATTTTTCGTAACAAATGAAAATTAATTTAAAACTTAGATACACAATATGATACTTCTAATATATAACGTTATACAAAATTATAAACGATATTTAAAGGGAAACTTACATAAATATATACTATAATAAAAAAATATTTACTATTTATAGCAATAATATTTTTTTTTCACTTGATCAGTTTTAATTCATTTATAATACAAGTTTAATACATATTACAAAGAACAATTTGTTATTCACATATAATACAAGTTTTAATGATGGATAATATATTTATCACATATTTTAATATATGTGTCAAGATTTTACCAAACAAACATAATATATTTCAAAAAATAATTATAATTCATATATATTACATACATAATTCACTTTTAATTCACATTGCAGATTAAACATAATATTGCTATAAATAATAATAAATAAAAAATCGCTAAAATCAGTAATTATTTATTAAAATGTACCAATTTATGTAATTTTCCATATTTGAATATATATATATATATATATATATATATATATATATATATATATATATATATATATATATTATATATATATATATATATATATATAAGAGGCGTTAAACATTGCTTATAGGGCGGGTTGAGGTGGGTTAGGGCCGGGCAAGCCTCGATCTGCTAAGATTTTAACCTGCCCTACTCCGTCCCATTTAGATTTTTTCAATGTTGTAACCTGCTTTGCGCTGCCCCGCTACACCGTACCCCGCCCTACCCCGTTTAAGTGTTACTTTGCACTTTTTATATATTCTATTGATTCTTTATACTTGTTCTTAATGGCAAAGGAGAACAATTATCAATACAAAAAAAATCATGAAAGAAAAATTTATCATTAAAATATTCTACTCCCTCCGTTTTAAAAAGGATGACCTAGTCTAATTTGAAATGAAATTTAAGAAAAGAAAGAAAACTCTTTAATCTTGTGGTTCTAAATTAAAGTTATGTCAAATGTACCAAAATGTCCTTTAATCTTGTAGTCTTAAAAATGTCACGTGGAAAGTTAAAGTTAAAGTGTTGTCTAAAAAGAAAAGGGGTCATTCTTTTTTTAAACAGACTAAAAAAGAAAATAAGATCATTCTTTTTTAAAAGGAGAGAATACTATTTAAATTGTCCAAAACAACTTTCCTCCACCTACCCAAACAAACCCAAAAAAGATGGGCAAATTTCATATATAGCAAATAAAAAACTCATATTTATATGCTATAGCAAAGTTTGCATAATTGCGCTCCATAGCAAACATAGAAACTGTATAATTCGCTATACATATACAGTTGAAGCGAATTGTATAAAACGAAATGTATAAAACGAGAAAGAGAAAGACACTTGGGCAGAGAATTGTATAAAAACGAAGTGTATAAAACGAATTGTATGATTATAAGTGTATAGAACGATTATATACAATTTGAATTTGTATAAAATGAGAAAGAGAGAAAGAAGATAATTGGGCAGATAATATACAATTGAATCGAATTGTATAAAACGAGAAAGAGAGAAATTAGATACAATTTGAATTTGTATAAAACGAGAAAGAGAGAAAGGCAAAAGAAACTGGGCAGGGGAGTATTTTTATTGTATAATTATAAGTGTATAGGACAAAAATATATGTACTTGCATGTGTATATACAATTTTCTCACGCTTTATACAAACAGAAACACAATTTATACATTTCGCTTCTGTTTGTATAAGTGAGAAAGGCGAGAGTTGCGAGCGAGATTTGGGAGAGTGGCGAGCGAGATCTGGAAGAGGGGAGAGAGGGGAACAAAAATATATGTATTTAACAATTTCCTCTGCTTTATATAAATAGACTCAATTTTTATACACTTGTGTTTGTATAAAAAGTGAGGAAGCGAGCGAGAGATTGGAGCGAGAATGGGAGAGTGGCGAGCGAGATTTTTGGGAGAGAGGCGACTGGCAAATTTTGGCAAACGTTTGCTATGGAGCACAATTAAATCAAACCCTAGCTACTCCATTTATTTTAGGTTATTAGTATGCTATTATATACAATTATCCCAAAAAAGATTCAATATTCAGAAAATCAATTAAAAAGAAAAAAAAGAAAAAACTTCTCAATTCTACATTTTTATCTTTAAGTTATAAAATTCAATATATTTTGTTCTACATTTTTGTTAGCATTTCTTCTACAATAAATAGAAACAAATTTTTTAATAAAGTCCGTGACTTAATCATTTTAATAATAGGTCATTATCTTCCCATCATTATTGTATATCTACATCTTAATTATTATTAAAGTCCAAGTCTATCTAATAAAATATGAAAATGAAAGAGGAGAATAAAAACTAAAAGTCACCAATTATTCATAATGTTAATCTGCAATTCTGCATTATTTTTGGGATCAACCAAAGCTCAATTGAAAATAATGGGCCTTTTGGCCCAACACAATCCATCCCTGCGCTGCTCTTTTAAAATTTTAAAAATATTAGCTTTGATCCGCCTCGTCCTATCCCGTGCCATTTAAATAGTGTTCTATCTTGCCCGTTTAACTTTTCCCCTGCCCGCCCTATGTTTGTGCTTCCCCATTGCCATCCCTATGCTTATTAAACAAAAAAATGATTTCCTCTTTTTACTTGATGCAAACACCAAATTCATCCACTTTAGGAACTACAATAAATCACCTAAAATTCTAATTTAAACTCCTCAATTTCATAATAAATCTTTTGTAGCAATACCCACTCGAAATATAGTGTATTTGAGAAAACTTGATTTTCAAATCTCCTTCTTTGCTTTTGTTGCTGCTTCGTCCTCCTTCCTCTTCTTCTTTAAAATTTGTTGTATCGCAAATATTGATCATTTTGAGCAAATTATATATTAAAAGGCTTAAAACATCGAAATGATTTCAAATGTAAAATTTGAGACCGTATAAAAGAGATTTTGAATTGGTCGGAAATGAATAGTTAATATATACTTCATGTATTGTCCGTGTATTCTTTATCTTTTTAATTAAATTATATTTCATTTTGTAGTGTATTATAATGCATAATCAGTATATAATTAATGTATAAGTTATATTCGACTCTTTGAATGTCTTTGAATATAGTTATTATATATATTTAATGACTTTTTGGATATTTTTATATGTAAATAAAACATGATTATTTTTTATCATAAACTAATTAGTTTATTTTATATATTTAAAACTAGCCCTATTTTAAATTATCAACTTATTGTGACTTGTGATATCTTTTTTGGTAGTTTTTAAATTTGTTAATTATATTTCTAGATTTTTGGAATTGTATTTTGAAATTCACATCAAAATTTGATAATTTTAAATTCATAAATTAATAGATTTATCAAAAATTGGATAGTGATGGAAATTATGGTACAGCAAAAATAGGATATTTGCTTAGTTTCTCCTTTAATTTAACTATTTAAGTAGTAAATAACAAATATATATATATGATCCTAACTATTAACTGAAAATAAGTTTGTTTCATTTGGTATGGCTCTGAACAAAATTGACACTTCAATCAATGTGGCTTTCAATTTTTAAAGAAAAAAAGAGAGAAGAAGTTGATGTTACATTTGAATACGCAATTAAATTAATTAATTAATAAATGATATGACTAAGAGTGTGTTTGGTATGAAATATTTTCTAATTTTCCCATTTTTGGTTGGGATAAAATTTTGGAAAATATTTTTTAAATCAACTCATTTTCCTCAAAATTAAGAAAAATGATTTTCCTTCAAAAATTAAGGAAAACATTTTCCAAAACTCCCCCCAAATTTCAAATTACATTTTTTTTTGAGAAAAACATCAATTTTAAAAAAATATTTTCAATTTCAAGTTATTTTTTCACCCGATCCCTGACCCCACCGGCCAGCCCCACGGCCCCACCCCAACCCCAACCCCAAAAAATTAATTTTGTTTTTTAAAAATATTTTCAATTTCAAATTTTTATTTTTAAACTCCTACCCCCCTACCTCCAACCCCCAAAAAAATTAATTTTATTTTTTAAAAATACTATCAACTTCAAATTTTTATTTTTTCACTCCTACCCCCACCACCCCCCAAAAAAAAAAAAATTAAAAAATATTTTTAATTTCATAAATTATTTTTTACTCTAGTAAAAATAAAAGATGTCTCTCAAAAACATTTTTCATTCATAAATCAAACACTAAAAATCATTTCCGGAAAATATTTTCTACTCAGCAACCAAACATGAAAAAATAAGTCCAAAATAAAAATGAAAAAATATTTTCCTCCATATCAAACACACCCTAAATACGTGGACTATGATGTTGAAATTGAACAAATCATTTCAATCTTATATCTGATTAGCTAATACAGTAAATGAATTTTGGCGTTGTTTATTTTAACATAGTAACGGATAATAATGAAATTACCAAGAATAACAAGTTGTTACAACTTTAAATGATCATTCTAATTATTATTAATAGTAATACCTAACAACTAATAATGTCAACATTTTTTTCTTAGGAGCATTAATTTTTGTAGATGAATTATAAGCAACTTATATATTTTGGACTTTTGGTCATGTTAGGCGTACTTTTTTTGCTAATTTAAGGTCAAACAATTTAGAATTATTTTTCTTTCTTTCCATTGGATTGACATTTTTGCATTTAACTATAGATTACAGGTGTCATTATAATTGCCGAATTCGTTTAAGTTTGGATGGATTATTAATCCGTCCACTTATAAGATTAATTTATTTCATTATTTTTTTTAAAGATTGAGTTAATATACAGTTTAAATTTACTTATGAAAAATCTTATCAAAATATTTTCAATTTTTCTTCTTCTTATTTGATAAGTTTATGTTTTTGCATCATAATATTTTGTATGTCCTCCAAAGAGCTTATACTCGGTAGGCATAAGTTTGCTTGCTAAGGACAAAAATTAAAGATAAACTCATTTGAAAGTAAAAAAATTAAAAATTAAATCATTTAAATGACAAATCGTATTCGTCTTATATATAACCCGAATGAAGCAATAAATAGTTTATAATATACTATATTTTTATATATATAAAAGAATAAATAAAACAATTAAAATTTAGTAAGAGTTGAACGGATTGTGTTATGAGTTGTGATCCACATTGTAGATCAAGTAACTTAAGAATGATTTATTATCTCATGTATTTATATTAGCTTATCAAAAATAATAAAAAATAAAAAGAAAAAGGAAAGAACTATATATCCAAGTCCACATAATCTACTGTATGTGCTTAAGACCTTCAAATACTTAATGTTGTAGACTAATTCCTCCCAATATAAAACACATCAACTATTAAAGAAGTAGTAGTACCTCAAACTTTTATAATTTCGAAGAACTCAAAAAGATGACAACGAAATCACACACAGACATGATCGATTGATTTTGTTTATAAGAAATATATGTAGAAGAAGGCGAAATTTGATATAGAAAAATGATAGAAAATCTCTCTATTTATAACCAACATAAAGGGTAATATGAGAATGTGTTAATTGTGTCTTATCAGAAATGTCACAAGACAACCCTTTGCAAAAGACACAACCTTTCAAATGACCATAACCCTTTAGAAAAAGACACAACCTTCGTAAAGTTTACAATTCTTTGCAAAAGTCGCAACTCTTCAGGAGAGTCACAACCTTGCACTTCCTAATCACCCTTTAAAATCCAAAATGATTTAATAACACATTAATATTATTAATTCAACCTATTTTAATTTATTTAAATTTAATGAAAACAAATTTCAGAAATAACATTAGATTGTGTCTTCCTACGCAACAACACCTACAATTCATCTTTGGTCTTCACCCATACCCACCATAGGCTTTGTTCCCACTATCACACAACCCCACCAGGCCACCACACACCCCACCCTACCTTTCATAATATTCTTTTAGACTTTTAAGACACATGTTTATAATAATATATTTTGGCTATTTATTAAACATACATAAGATTTTTTCTAAATTAAAGAATATTTTCTTCCGCTGAATACACCTTAATTCAATGAGTATATATAACTTTTTATTAGATATCACTTTAAAAGATAGAAGTGATTGCAAAAACACTAAATTAAACAAATAGACGAAACTAGTAAATGTATTTTCTTTATTATTTTTACTTTTTACTATTTGATCAACTCGCTAAATTATTTATTCAATCAACTCGATTATTGTGGACTCCTTGCAATGATTTAATTTCATTATTAAGAATGGACTAGGAAAAAGAAAAGTTAGAAAAGAGAGTAAATTTAACTCAAAAAAAACTCAATGATAAGATATAGCTTGCTCCTTACTTAACAATAACCAAAAGTTAGTCCCGCCCACACTTATCAATCTCATTATCACCTGTCAATTGCAATTGAAGCCAACCCCACTACCTCAAGCTGTTTTTTTTTTTCCATTTAGTATTAAGATTACATATTAAAGTTTTAATTAAATTTAAATCGCAAATTGTAAGATAATTAGAAGGGATAACATTTCAAATAAAATTTCTTTTATGTCAGAGCTTGAACACAAAACTTCTAATTAAGGGCGAAACAGTCCCTCACCGTATCACAAATCCATATTGGTTATCTCGAGTTGTTAATTCACTATTCCCTCATTGGCTGATTGGCGATGGGCTTGTTCTCATCTTCTAAATGTCACTTCTTTACGATTAATTTCGTGTTTTGATAACATACTTATTATTTTATTTTGGGAAAATGCACAAGTATCCCCTCAATCTATGCCCGAAATTCTAGAGACACACTTATACTATACTAAGGTCCAATTACCCCCATGAACTTATTTTATAAATAATTTTCTACCCCTTTTCGGCCTACGTGTCACTAGCTTAAAAAAAAAGTCAATCACCGTTGGGCCCACAAGATAGTGCCACATAGGCCGAAAAGGGATAGAAAATTATTAATAAAATAAGCTCAGGAGGTAATAGGACCTTAGTATAATATAAATGTATCTATGAGATTTTAGGCATAGATTAAGGGGATACTTGTGCATTATCTCTTTTATTTTTATTATTTAGCGTTTTGACATAAATATAAATTTAGTAAAATAAAAGGCATCAAACATTAATAATAAAATGTTTGATTGCCTTTCTGATATTTTGCTCAAACTGTAGCGTTAATAAATGTAATATTTGATTGTTATTTGCATAAAATATATTTTATATAAATTATGTAGAGATTGATATACTAATCTAATATGAACTATAAAGTAGAATAAACCACACACAATTAGTCTCTTAATTTGTCATCATATTATATTTAGACACTCAAATCAATATTTATTTGAATTAAGCATATAAATATATGATAGCAAAATATTGCAATTAATCACTTTCAGCTCAAATTTTGAAAAAGTTATAGGTGTGTTCTCTAAGTTTTCATTTTTATGAATAAGTTAATAATTAAAAATATGTCATTTTTTTTAATCACACACACTAATCTTATAAATTGTTAACCCTTAAACCTAATCAAAGAGTGCCTAAAAGAAACATTTTATCATATTCTGAAGCATATTATAGTTCGAATATCTAAATAAAATATACTGACAACTTTAAATGGTTAACGACATGTTTTGTCCTTAAAAATAACTAAAATATTATTTCCTTCGTCTTATATTTGTTGATCACTTTCTTTTTACATGCATATTAAGAAATCATAAGTAAAAAGATAATTTTACTAATTCACCCCTTCAAAAGCTTCTTAAAATTTTACAAACAGATGTGAACAACTTAAAAAGAATACTAGAAGGGTAATATAAGAAAAATTTAATTAAGGTGATTAACTAACATTAGACAACTTTTTTTAATAAGATGATAAACTAAAATGGGACGAAGAATATATATTAATCTCTCTGTTCAGAACATTACTTGTCCATTTTTCTTTTTTTAGTTGATTCTAATTATTTGTTCATTTTGACAAATTAAGAAAGAACAATTTCTTTTTACCTATTATACCCTCAATTAATTACTATAAAAAAAGGTTAAACTTCTTGAAAATCTTAAATTTTCAATTAATGCACTTCATAATTAATAGGGGTAAAATGATAAACTAACTATGTTAATAAATATTTTCTTAATAAGTGTGTCAATTTAAAAGTGGATAAGTAATTAGGAACAAATGGATACTGTTTTGATTTATTTTTACTTGTCTAATTTAAACTTTGTACCTCTATAAAAATAGTGATTAATATGAATATCTTATCATAATGTCCATATTAATTTATTGTAAATGATTTGAGGATTTTTAATAATTAATATTGACGATAAAATAGGAAAAGAATATTCATATGTGTTGAAAAATAATAAATAAAAATAAAATCTATTACTATTATTAAATGAAGGAAGTAAACAATTAGGTAGTTTTTTTTTTCTTTTCATAAAAGTAATCAAACAAATTATCTTAATTTCTTTTGTAACTTTGTGTATACTATTTCCACACCAAATTAACCTTGAAATTATAAATAAGACATTCCCATTTTCGTTCCCTCCCTCGGGAATCCCCCGTTTCATTAATCACATCTTCTGTATTTGTTGAACCTTCAAATCCTCACTGCTCGCCTCTCCCTATTTTTGTTGCTATTATTCCAGATTTCTTTCACTTGTTAACTCCCAATGAGAATCTAACTCCTCCATTTCATCTCAAACAACAATTTTCAGATTCTCTCTGATAGAATACCCAAAATTAGTTTCTCCGTGAATTACTTTCACATTTCCGTCTCAGAGAAGAGTAAAAATGAATGTGAATTCAATTTTGGGGTTGAAATTGTTTCTTTTTATTTATTGGCCATGGCTAGTTAACTCGAAAGGAGAAGCGAATCGCCTACTGGTCAACATGACTCTGGTTCAAAACGCTTCTGCTTTAGGAGCATGTATGTAAACGCTTCTGATTTAAATAATTTCTCTACCAAAAGCAGTGAATGGAATTGTTAACTATTGGCTTATTGATTTTGCAGATTGCTTGGATGGAAGTTTGCCGGCGTATCACCTGCACCGTGGATTTGGAGCTGGAGCAGACAACTGGCTTTTGCAATTTGAGGCAAGTAATTCCTTCTGGTGTTTTTTGTTGGGAACGGAAAGGGGAGAAAGATTCTGACAGAGTTGTTGAATGAGTAGTTACACACTTCTTTGCTTTGCTTGCTTGCTTTTCTCACTACTTGTCAATCAACGTGCTTGCAGCCTTTCTTTTCACTGATAAAAAATACTTCTCTCTCATCCCAAAAAATTGCTAATATAATTTCTTTCTAATTAGAGCTCTTGATTCGAGTGTGTGTGATTTTTTTTTTTGGATAGAAATTCGAATGAGCTGTATTTTTCTACAAATTTGAATTGTTTTAAATTAGAGTTTTCAATTTGAGTGTATGAAAAAATCCTTTCATAAAAACTCAAATGAGCTTTATTCTATACGAATTTGAATTGTTTTTAATTAGACCTTTCGATTTGAGTGTATGAAAAAATCCTTTGATAAAAATTCGAATGAGCTCTATTCTATACGAATTTGAATTACGGAGGCCCCAATAGATACCAAACTAATAATAAATAATAAGTAATATGAATGTGAGTTATAAAATCTGCCTATATCCCCGTATATCCTATTTGTGAGATTATATATCTAGATGCTTTTGATTAAAATCTCATTGGTAGATAAGAATTATTGATGAGAAAGTTATTATATATATTTCTTCTATTTTAATTTATGTGAATTATTTTTTTTTTTAGTCAATTTTAAAAAATAACATATTACTATATTAAGTAATAATTTTATTTTAAAATATCTGTTTTGTCTTTAATATCTATCATTATTTTAGACGATAAATTTAATTTTTTTTCTTTTTAAATTATATGCCAAATCAAACTATCTCACGGAGAAGGTATATAAATTCAAAATTCATTACTTATATGTGATGTCACATTTGGAAATAATAAAGTAAATTCAACAAATGCTGTTTCGGTTTAGACACGTTTTGACGCTTGTTTTTCTTGGAAGTTAGGAAACGACCTTAATGCTGTTTTTAGCTACGCTTTCTGTTTTTCTTGGGAAACTGAAATCCATCTTATTTTATTTTCATTCTGCTGATTTCACTTCACGTTTCTTAATTTTCTTTCTGATCTGTTTCCTTTTTTAACAATTTTAAAATCAATTTTTCTGTATTAAATATTTAAAATCACATTATTAAAAGATGTATATTTAATATATCTTTAATTTAATATTATAAAATTTAAAATTATTATAAATACTAAATTTGGTATTTGTCGAGAAACAAGTATGGTGTCCCAAAATAACGGGGATGTGTGACAGAAGCATTTATGATGTACTAATGTAACATGTTATTCTAGACTTTTTTTTAATCCAGCCTTCATTAATAATATAAAATTTCAGATAATTAACTAAAATTATTAAAATTTTTATATCGATCGTATCCGATATTTCTTCTTTTTAAGGTTTTTGTTTTTTGCTCCAGTTCAAAATATGGGAAAAGTGTAGGAGAGGGAGGATTCTACTACTATTTATGAATCATCGAACCTGAAAAGAACAAAAGGATATGGTGTGCCCAAAAGTAAACATATTTGTCCATTTGTCAAAAAAAGGGACCCTATTATCTCTCTCAATTTTTCCAATTTCACTTTCTCAATAATTGTTATAGAGTATAGTTATATAGATTAGAATAACAATGCTAAGCTTATCCGTTCAATTAGTTTACAAAAGGGCGGCTTAAATACATGTTACTCCAATCTAGTTAGGCGCATGATGCCCATTCTTCTACTGCACATGACAACTTTGAGTATGGACCACAAAAGAAAGTCAATTTTGTCATATTACCTAATACTCTCTCGGTTTTAAATGTTTGTTCATTTAATTTAATACAAAATTTATAAGATTAAAAGGTACTTATAGATTTTATAATTTCAAATTAAAGATAGGTACAACGTATCGAAATGTCAGCTAATCTTATATTTAAATTTGACAATTGAAAAGTTAAAATAAAAGAATTATAAAAAAAAAAGAGAAATTTTCATATATAGCCATTTAAAAATAATTAATTACTCTCCATAGCTATAGTTTGATAATTACAATTTGTAGCTACATGTTACATGGAGGAGAGAGGCGAGCGAGACTGGGAGAGAGAGGAGAGAGGCGAGAGAGGGGGAAAAGAGTGGGAGAAAGCTGAATTGTATATGTATATTGGTTGGATAATTGTATATTATACATATGTATTTGTATATATGGCAATAGAGATTGGGAGAGGGTGGATATAGGCGAGCGAGACTGGAAGAGGGAGGAGAGAGGCGAGCGAGATTGAGAGAGGGAGGAGAGAGGCGAGCGAGAGAGGGCAGAGAGTGGGAGAGAGGTGAATTGTATATGTATATAATTATATATTATACATATACATTTGTATATAGGCAAGCAAGACTAGGAGAGAGAGGAGAGAGGCGAGCGAGATTGGGAGAGAGAGGAGAGAGGAGAGAGAGAGAGGGCATAGAGTGGGAGAGAGGTGAATTGTATATGTATATAGGTTAAATAATTGTATATTATACACATGTATTTGTATATTCTGGCGAATTATACATATAGAAACATGACTAATTATATAAATTCGAAGTCAGCCCGCATAATTAATGTATAAATATAGTCGCTAATAATAATTATAATAAATTATAGTTATGATAAGTAATTAAATAATATAAATTTGCTTTGTTGTATAATATTTTCCCAAAAAATAAAGAAGTCATTCTTTTCATGAATATATTAGGAAAGGAAGTACAACCAAATTGAAACTTAGAAGGATTATTTTTCTTTTATTTAATTATTGCAGTGTTATAACTTATAACTACTTAGTAGACTATGACTTTTACTAGGACCACGACATTTCCTATGAACTGTGTTGAAATAGACACGTCTATCACCTTTGCCAGTATCCCACTCTCCTCCTTCCTCATTTTCTTTCTTTTTTTCTAGCTATTATTTTACCGCTCAAACTCTCATAATAGACAATTTAATTTCTTTTTCTTGATCTAATTTGATACGAAATTTAAAAAAGTACTCCCTTCGTTTCAAAAAGAATGATTCTATTTCCTTTTTTGGCAACACTTTAACTTTAACTTTTCACGTGGCATGTTTAAGACCACAAGATTAAAGGGTATTTTGGTACATTTGACATAACTTTAAATTAGAATCGCAAGATTAAAAAGTTTTTTCTCTTTTCTTAAACTCCGTTCCAAGTCAAATTAGGCGAATCTTTTTGAAACGGAGGGAGTAATTTTTATTTGAATTAAAACAAGAAAGTTGATACAGGCTGGTTTTAAAGTCTCATGCAAATTAAGTATCGAATTTAGAACTTACTATAATTGGTATTTGTGTGTTTGTTTTGAGGCAAAATCAAAGGTTCATTATCTTGGGCTAATTTAGTCCAAGAAGTATAGTGAGCGGACAAAGTTTTAATCAATCTCTTATTGAAATTCATTAATAGGGTGGTGGGTGGTGCAATGATATCAAATCATGCTTGGATAGATCCAAATCAAATCATGGATCAACTCGTTATATGAACAAATGGGAAGTATTCTCTGGCATCCTCAGCAACAATGCCTCTTTTAATCCAGGTAATTCACAAACCTATTTTTAACTAGGTTTCCATAAAAAAAATTGACCAGTTAATATCTCATACGATCACTATACTTAGAAAATGTTAGAAATATGAGGTACTATCTTTATATTAAAGGGAAAAAAAAGAAAAGGAAAGAGAACAAAATTTACTAGAAGCATGTGAAATGGCAATGTGGTAAGTAATGGAGTACATGTACAATGCTGTCAATGTAGTATGCTAGTGTGACAAAATCCATGTTCCCTCACGTTTGATGTTGTCTCTTTCCACGTGATCAATATTTTGAAGTCCAAAGTTATGAATTGTAATTACCCTATACTCCATTTGAGTTTGATTAGTGAAGGGCACTGGTTTTTTATATAAAAAAAAAAAAAAGCGGGAACAGATGTCAATTATGTATATCGTCCGTTCTGTATAATTTTTCATGTTACGCTTTTCGAAAGTCAATTTGATATTATTTTTCAAAGTTAAATTAGTTTATATTAATTTAATATTTTAAATAAAAAAAACTAGATATTCTAAAAGTATATGAAAAGTACTACAAATTGCAATTTTTTGCATATTAATATGATGAAAAAATATATCTTAAAATATTAATCAAGTTTTTATAATTTAACTCTAAAAATAAAAATCATGACAGACAATACTAAACCGTGGGAGTATATGCTAAAACATGAAAAAGTATAGGCTAGTGGGTGCACCGACAGCCAGTTGGAATTTGGAGGATAGTAACAACTAAACAACTAACAACAAAGCCTATGGCTAGTTTTTCTAATTAATACTATGATTTATGTATTTTTTTAATATTGATATTCAGATTAACTTGGTCATATTTGATATTTATGTATTTATATATATATATATGTGAGGTTGAATTTGACTTTTTATTATATTTGAGATTCAAATAAAATTATATTCTGTCATATTTTTTGATATATCTTTAAATATTTTAAAATTTTAATTATTGTGACTTGCAATATTTTTTACATTCTATTTCAAAAAGTTTTATCTTTTTCACATTTAAAATGATTTGTCAAATATGTCATGACAATATATTTTCCACAAATAAATGAGTTAATAATTTTGATGGTCACTCAACTATAAATTATTTTTACAAAAAATCACTCAACTTTCATTTTCAACTCAAAAGTCACTCAACTATGATCTCTTTGCACAGAAAGTCACTCAACTTTCATTTTTAACTCAAAAGTCACTCAACTATGACTTCTTTGCGCAGAAAGTCACTCAACCTATTTAATTGCTTTTTTCATTAAAATTTAGTGACATATAATTTTAATTATTAACCAAATTTTAAGAATTGAATATATACCCATTTAATGACCCGCTCCATTTAACCCGATCCGCTAAAAATATAATATTGAATATTTTATTTTATCATTAATTCCCTAAATCATTCTCTCTTGTCTCCCACATTCTTTTAGCGAATTAATGGTAAAATAAAATGTTCAATGTTCAATGGGGAATGATTTAGGGAATTGATGAAAAAATAAAATGTTTAATATTATATTTTTAGCGGGTTATATTAAATGGGCGGGTCATTAAATGAATTAAATGGATATATATATTTTATTCTTAAGCTTTTGGTTGATAATTAAAATTACATGTCACTAAATTTTAATGAAAAATAATTAAATAGGTTGAGTGACTTTCTGTGCAAAAAAATCATAGTTGAGTGACTTTTGAGTTGAAAATGAAAGTTGAGTGACTTTCTGTGCAAAATAATCATAGTTGAGTGACTTTTGAGTTGAAAATGAAAATTGAGTAACTTTCTTTGAAAACAATAGATTGTTGAGTGACCATCAAAGTTATTAACTCCAAATAAATCTAAGTGGAAATTGTAATTTCTGATACAACATGATTTGTACAGTTTTGGGCCTTTGCCTTGCATTTCCATCGAAATCCTAGTGAAAATGGTCCCCCAGTGGCCATTTAAGAGTCGTACTATTTTTTCTGCTTTTCTTCTTCGGTGCTTATGACCTAGTTCGAGCTAACTAGACTGTTTCCAACCTTAAACGATGAAAATTGAGTATGGAACCTCTCAATCTGCGCTTGTACCTATACCATTTCGTTGCCAGGAACTTTTTCGATTCTCTATCTAAGCTCTTTAAGAAAATTATTAATACAGAAGAAGAATGATAAAGAATAGTACTAGAGATTGAAAAAAAAGTTGCACAGTTTCATTCTGTACTCAGTGGTGATTGAATGAATTTGATGGAACTATTTTGTTACAATTATAATCCCTTTTGAATCTCGAGAATGATATTTTTAAATTTTCCATTTCTCTTGCAATGAAGATTGAGAGTAACAAGGATTTTAAAAAATCTTTCAATTTTTTAAATCATGTGGAGAACTGTGTGATTGGAATCTGCAAATGACTAATGGAGAAATCCAATCGAACAATAAATTGCAGATTTTTACAACTGGAATAGGGTGAAGATCAGATATTGTGATGGAGCCTCATTTTCTGGTGATGCTAAGTTCTATAATGGGGTAAGTAAGACTCTATACAACTTGCACGCACATCAGTTTCTTGCACTGTTTATTTTTGTAAACATTATGAATTTTTTTGCTTTCGAGTGCTATATTCATGTCCACTAGACCCTGTTAGCAAATTTAGTTTTTTCCAATCATCATCCGTGTTTGGTTATTTAACAACATACCAGTGTTATCCTACAAGTAGGATTTGGGGAGTGCAGAACGCGCAAATCTCACCCCACCTTTGTGGGGTAGAGAAGTTGTTTCCGATAGACAAATTATTGTTTGGTTATTATGTGAAAAATATCAATTTCATGTTCTAGTAGCTTGCCATTATTTCCACGATTAATCTATTAGTATTTGAGAGTATTATCAGTCACAGTTCAGCTTAATCAAGTGGTTTCTTTTTCCTCTTGCCAAATGAGCAAACATTTATGCTTTACTTCTGTTTTTTCTTGTTTTTGTTAGCCAAACTATAGGTGTATGTAAACGTTTCGTCTGTAATTTACTTGAGCTAGGTATGGTTTGGTTCTGTGAATTTTTTAAAGCATTCTTATTTTATTTTTATTTTTTTGAAAAAAAAGGATTATGTGTCTTTAAGAAAGGATAGACACGAAATAGGGGTAACGAGATATTGTTTTACATGAATATCGGTGGCAAACTATTCACGTGTTTCTGCAAATGAACTGCAAGCCTAAGATTCACTTCAGTTAGTGATGCAGAGAGGGCATTGTTTATAAGTTCCCATGTATCTCTCTGAACTCATACTTCAAAACATTTTTGTGGAACGTTATGAAGTCAACAGATAAAAAATAGAAAAAAATCATAATTTGGAGAGTGATATTCATTTGCTTTAGAATGTAACTGACATTACTTCGGAACTTTAGAGCTCGAAAAGCATGGTCTGACTTGGATCAAGGCTGATACAAAATATACTTTTCATTTTGTTTGTTATGTTGAAGCTTTTTCTTCCTACCAATTATATGACCTTACGTAGTACGTACCCTGGATTCTATCATATGATTGCCATTTGCGTTACTCCGAATTTTCTTCATTTTACTTGCTTTCAAGTTAAATATAATTAAGTATGAAATTTCTGATATATTTTCTGATGGCATACATATTATACATCTCAAGCCAATTTCTTTGCCTTTGGACTAGTTAAAAGACTCACGGGCTTGATAAAGGTGTATTCTATCTGAATTGTACCCTGTTCTTACTTTTAACTGAGTCTTTTTCTTGCTTAAAATGAAACAGACATCATTGCTTTATTTCAGAGGGCAAAGAATTTGGCAAGCTATTATTCTTGATCTTCTCCCGAAAGGTCTGGGGCACGCAAAGAAGGTAAGGCCATTAGACATACTCTTTTTCTACTTTAACAACATCTGATGATAACCGTCAAGGCTTAGGACTACTTGTGATAGCAAAGCAATGAGATAAAACAGCAATTGCTTCCATCACCCACACATCCCCCACTCCCCGTCCCACCTATAACACAAATATTAGTCTCCTGTGAGGACATAGAGAGGGTAATTAAGTGATATTGCCTTTCTGGATTGAATTGTCATTTTTTTTGTAAAAGTAAACAAATATCCAATTTTGCATTGTTGTACACATCTGGTTGGGATCTTTCAGTACATTTATATTCATATTCTGTATTGTTGATTACGTCAATTTTTTCCTTGAGAAAGATACATGTAAAAACATTTAACTTCATCGTCTTACTCCTTTACTACAAAGATATTTTGTGCTTCAAACTATACTTAATGGTCTTAGAGCATTTCTTCTAGGCTATGCTTTCTGGCTGCTCTGCTGGTGGTCTGGCAACCTTTTTACACTGTGACAACTTCACCAGTTATCTACCAAAGAATGCCAGTGTGAAGTGCTTGAGTGATGCTGGTTTTTTTTTAGACGAGTATGTTTCTGCCAATTGAATAGTCAAATGTGATTTCCTCTTTGCATTAAACTTAATGAGATGTTTGCATTTGTTTTCTCAGGAGAGATATAGCTCTGAATCACACAATGAGATCTTTTTATGAAGGTCTTATTACCCTACAGGTATGATTTCATCATAGCCATCAGGAATGTCTATTTTGAGCTATCTTATTTTGACAAACGTCGTTTTCTGAAGGGGGTAGAACCAAATCTCAATCAAAATTGCACTTCTACTCTCTACTACCCACACCTGGTACGATCTAAGCCACTCTCCTGTTGTTTAATTCATAATCTGGTGATGAAACTAAGCTCTTCTCTAAGAATTCTTGAGATGTTTTTGCAGTGCTTCTTCCCACAGTACGCATTACCATACATCGAAACGCCATTCTTCATCTTAAATTCAGCATATGACGTGTACCAAGTATGTTCCTTATGTAATTTGATATAAACTAGGCATTTTTTAGAATAATGTTTGTTATGCACGGTCCCAATAATGTGACCTTATGCTTCTGCAGTTCCATCACATATTGGTGCCGCCTTCTTCCGATCCTCGACGGCATTGGGATCATTGCAAGTTGAATGTCACTGCATGCGATACAAGTCAACTAAATATTTTGCAAGGTTGATAATGCTTATTATATTACTCTTTCAAACATTAACATAGGTCTTTAGGCAGACAGGTTTAAGGCTGGGAAAAACTTGCAGGGGTCTGATAGAAAGAACTGTCAATTGAACTCATGAAGTATTCAAATATTCAGTAACTAGATTATAGCAATCTTAAATAACATTCTATATTATGCTACTCTTATCATGGTACATTTGCTAGTTTATCTTTATATTTACTGTTCTATAGAGTTTGTAATTTCTATAATATTGATGGCAGTAACCAGGGTTACCTGACTTATTTCAGGGTTCAGGATAGATATGCTTGCAGCGTTGATAGATTTCTATCAAAATTCAACAAGAGATGGGATGTACATAAACTCTTGCTTCACTCATTGTCAGAGTGAGACACAAGATACTTGGTTTGCAGTTGGCTCTCCTCGAATACATAACAAGGTTGGTGAAATGCATTTTTCTGATCTTCTGCTGCGATGTATTATTCACTGTAAATGCAAACTTAACGCTGGAATGACAAACATGAACATCTTAATAGTGTGTGAAGTGATCTTGTCCCTTTTAGTTTCTTCAACAATGTTACGTGTTTATTACTATGCAAGAGTTCATCAAATTATATTGTTTCTCAGAATATTGTAATCTAAATGTAAGTAGGTAATGATTCCCTGCATTAAGGAAAACTTCTGTTGTTTTGCCCGAAGTTTACAAGTTATGTACCAGTTATTATACAATCTGATTCAATTGATAGACCTATCAAGTACAAAGGAGATTTTTTTTTTGATTTGTAGCTACTGATTCTGAAACTTCTTGTCTCCAGACAATTGCAGAGACAGTCGGTGATTGGTACTTCAGTAGAAACATCAGCAAGGAGATTGATTGTGCATATCCCTGTGATACTACTTGCCACCACATGATTTGACGCAGAGATCCAATGTTGCTAGTCATACATGCTGATTTTAAAAGGGTAATTGGAACCCAGAAACTCAGCCATAGACAACATTGGTTACATAGTGCAGATTGATTCATTTAGAAGGGGGTGCAGGGAAGGAATAGGTGTTCTTCTATAAATATATACTCATATTGCAGAGTAAGAAACAACATTCTTTTACTTAGAGAGGTTCACATAGAGCAAATGTATACATCGTCGTCTAGAAAAGGATATGGTATAGATCCATGATGTGCAGAATGTCGTACCGCTGAATTCATGTTCAAATATCAGGCCAGGAAAATATATTCATTATTGTTCTGTTATTCCCCTGAATAGTTTCTGTTATCTCTTTTGATATTGATGCGATTATCGTCAAATCAGAAATTAAAACTTCAATATTATTCCAAGTGAAATAATTACCCTGGGTGCTGAAGATATCAGCTGAAGTCATGTTTGAATATTTCATCGACCTATAATAAAAACAAGAACTATGAAGCTCCTTTGAGATTCTTATTTTTTAAGTTACTAGACCAAAATACTGGGTTAATTGGCTCCAAACCTATTTAAACATTATCTAGGCAACAAATATATTTGATATTGAAAATGTATTTTCTCACGATATTGCTAGAATTCTCATTTTTATTTTGTTCAAAACGTATCTAGCTAATATGAATTACTCCCTCCGTCCAGAAATAATTGTCAGGTTTAGATAATACACATCCCTCAAGAAAAATTTAATATAATATGTAATTTGACTAATATAACCCTACAATCAATTATTGTCAATTAATTAGGAAGTAACACCCACTTTCTCTTTATTAAGGGTAGAATTGCAAAAAATGAGCTAATTAGTTGTTGATTGTTTAAATTGACAATTAATTTTGGATATTTATTTTTAGTATACCTGACAATTATTTCTGGACGGAGGGAGTATGAAACATGATCTTATGGGAAAAAGGAAAGTATATTTGCTTCACGTTTTATTCTAAAAGGACGGACCAAATTATATTTTCAGGAATCTCTTTCTATTTATAGAATAAATTCATATTTTAATTTACGAAAACACCCCTGCGATGCAAAATCCAATATTTAAATCACTTCCACAATCAGTTTCGCACTCATTGTTTTCTCCATCTCTTACCATCATTGTAGCCAAAAGGAGAACAGCTAGGGCAATGCCTTGTACTTCGCTAGTTGAATCCAGCGACGGCAACGGAGCTGTGCGTAGTTTCAAACTGAAAGAGTCAACTTTCCTTGCTGCTCAAATGCCGAAGAAAGAGATTGCTGCTGATCGGTTCATCGAAGCTCACCCTGAGTACGACGGTCGCGGTGTCATCATTGCTATTTTCGGTAATTTTCTCTATATCAATTCGTTTTTACTTGTCGATGAGTATTAGTAGAAGATGAGTCAACAATTGTTTTGTGAGTTCATATTTGTGTGTATACTGTTGTTGCTTATGAGATTTAAGTGTCTCAGATTCTGGAGTTGATCCAGCTGCGGCTGGATTACGAGTTACCTCTGATGGAAAGCCGAAGGTCATTGATGTTATAGATTGGTGAGGCTCGAGAATCTTAAGTTTACTTTTTTATTTCCAGTGGATAGGATATTAAAGAAGTACTAAATTTTGCATGTACTGGTAATGATTATCTTATTTGCAGTACTGGGAGCGGAGATGTTGATACTTCTACAGTGGTAAAGGCTGATGACAATTGTTGTATTACTGGAGCTTCTGGTATGTCTTTGAATTTAGGAATCATTCTGCAATTTGTACCCTATTTTAGAATCTTTGACTTGTCTTCTTAAGATATAGTTCCATCACGTTGAAACATTTGTTTAATTAATAAAATTTATATTTATTATAGACCAATTCAATCTTAAATCAGCTGATAACTCATGGAACGATTGAAACTTCCCCTGTCAGTCAAAATCTTTCTATGGCCACATAACTAGGATTTAGGTTCTAATTCCTCTGATGATTGGACCATAGAGCCCAAAATGACACGTTTTCAATATGGAGATACTGAATAATGACGGTGCAGTATTGCTAATCTTCAATATTTATAAGAAGTGATTCCAGAATGAGTTGTGTCCTGCGTTGTTGTTTACAATGATGATAATGCTGTAGACCTTTGTCATTTATGAACTTTAAAAAGGAAAGGAAGACCTATATCATTTCTGATAATGTCAAGATTTTGTCAGATTCGGAATGCCTTCAACTTTTTTGATTGGTTATGTGATCTCAGGACATCTGAGTGTTTGCAGTTGAAAGGGAAATAAACTACTCTCGTGCATCCTTCTATAGACCGCTTTTTTTAATTGCATTGCTCCGACATTTTCAGAAAATCTATGACAAGGGACCACGACATTTACATTTCTCCTGCAATCGTGCTTGCTTAGTTTGAAGTACCAAAAGGTACTATGAGTCCACATACTCTTGATTCATTTGTATATGATAAGCCACGTATCTTCCATACTTACTCAAGGAGGAAGAAACAAAGAAAGATAGGTGAAGATAATGATCTACATCTTCTCAAATTTGAGGAGGTTTCACACATAGAGGATTGGGCAGTTTCTTACGTTATTAGCAGTTATTTGGCAATTCCCTATGGTTATTGTCAAGAGGACTGCACAGAAGGATAAACCAATATCACAACCTCAAACCATGAGAATGGAAGTGAAGAAGGAAGGAATTTGGGGGGAAACAATCAATCAATTCCATTACAAGTGTGTGTATTTATAAAAGGAGGAAACAAAAATATCTGACCAGTAACTACCTTACAGCTGGCAATGAGCTGGATACTGCAGCTGCCACTAACTAATAGAAATAACTAACTGAATGATAACTAACTGATGACAATAATTAACTAATGTAATCTTAATTTACTAGAAGTTATGCCTCTATATCCTAAATGGTTATGAAATAGTTATAGTTAGCTATTATATACATAATAGATCCAGTAATGTGTAGATGTTGTAATATATTTTTTTGCAGAAAAATTATTTTGGAGATCGAGTGTATCTCTTTGTATTTTCTCTCTCTTTTACCCAAATTTAAAACATATGTTTCTATCAGTATGCAACGTAAATGCTTCATATATTAATTATTTTGTAGGAGCTTCTCTGTCATAAATTCTTCATGGAAGAATCCATCTGGCGAGTGGCGTGTTGGCTGCAAATTGGTGTATGAGCTCTTTACTGATACGCTGACCTCTCGAGTAAAGGTGGTTCTGGTTGCCATTCTCTTTATATTCTGGTTCTTTGCTTTATACAAGTATCTATAATTTATTTCTTTCTTGAATTTTTCTTTTAAGTTCGAACCCCAACTTTTTTGGGACTGAGGGTAGTAGTTGTTGATTTCGTTCTTGAGGGATTCTAAAGTATTCTCTTTCTATAAACTCTTCTTATTTGCAGACGGAACGAAAGAGAAGGTGGGGATGAGAAAAATCAAGAAGCAATAGCAGAGGCTGTAAAGCAGCTTGATCAATTTGATAAGGTTCTCCACCATCTCTGTGATTATTTCCTTCAATAACCTCATATTTTGATAAATTGCAAATGTAGAGGTCATTAACTTATTTGCAGTGAGCATCTTCAAATTTATAATGATGAAGAAACTTGTGAATTCTTTAAAGAGTCGTAGCATTTAAGCAACACTATAAAGTAAGAGAAGGTCATATGAAAAGAAACACCTTTAGAACTTGCTTCTGAGTATGTCAAATAGATAGTCCTATTATATCTAAGGGGTCGTTTGGTAGAGTGTGTTAGAAAAATATGCATGCATTAGCTTTGTGTATTACAGTATTAGTACCTTTTTGGTACACTTTTCATGCTATGTATAACTGATGCAAGCACTCTATTGAGTATTGAGGAGTATTGAGGGTGTATGCTATACATGAAAATCCGTGGTATTAGTTATACAAGGCGTTTGATGAATGCATTAGCGTGGTCAAAGACCCAATTGCCCTCAAAACATGTTTTACCTCTTTCATCATATTTGTGATACTAGTGTTACTTAGGAGCTAAGAAAAAGAAGAGAGAATGACTAAAGAGAAGGAAATTCTAGAGCAAGTAAATAAACAATTTTTCATAACCTGGGAAAGAGAGAAGCAGTACAATATATAGAATCAGATGGGGACCAAGTGGGGACCAATCCTGGACACATGTCTTCTTCCACTCACTACTCTGATCTCTGTAACTTACTCATAATGGAAATTAATTCCCCCCTGATAATAAACAAGCATTATGGGGAATGTGTAAATACTAAAACTATATATAAAGATAACTGAGGGATAGAAACATAATTATTTAACTAATGCAACTCTAATGGAATTAACTGTCTGTTCATACTCTATTTAAGCTAAGTGTACCACTCCTTAATGCTAGCAATTTCCCTTTGTATCAATTTGTGGAGGGTATTTTTGTAAATATACAATTTTATAAAAAAATATACGATGCATGCTGTTTTCAAAACGAAAACAAACAAAAATGCATAGAAATAATATGCATGCTGCTCTATCATTCTTCACTCTAAAAAATCTACGGTAATTACATGCTGAGGGGGGCGGAAGGGTTTCTTATTGTAATTAAGGTAGGTGTACTATTGGGTAATCTTTTTATATAAGTGTAGTAATAATGATAGATGATAGTGAGTAAGACAAAGCTTTATACAGTACTGAAAAGAAAGAGAGAGTTAATTATATTAATTTATGAAGGTAATTTAAGAATAGAAGAAATAAACATGTGATTGTGCACTGCAAGATAGATTTTGGCACAGTTCAAAGATCGTAAAACAAGTGACATGATTTATAGATGTTCAAAATGCCATAATAAAAATAAGGTACGTTTGGTTGAGTTAATTTGGATACAGTCAGCTGTGAATTTGAAGTGTAATTTTTGATGAGTGGGTTAATGGTGTTATTAAAGTTAAGTGTAAGATATGTATATATGTGAGGGGTTAGGTTGATATTTGATAGGGTTGAATCTAATTAGTAAGAAAGGTTGGAATTTCGTGTGGAAGAATAGTTTATGCTTAAAATTGTCTGTAGCTGTATTAGAGTATTTTTGTAGTTTGTTAAGTAATGTGTGATATTATTTATTAATTAGGTTTGTGAGAATTTTAATATGCGGAGTAGCTGGTTTTAAATTGTTGTTTTGTTATAGTTTATTTATATGTGAGTATATCAATTCGAAAATGAGGTGTGATGAATGGTGAGATAAGGTGATTTTGGAAAGCTGATGTAATTTGTATGATACTTAGTTACAAAGTTGTATTGTTTTATTGATTGTATAGATGTGAAGGAAAGTTCTGATTGTCTAATAAATTGGATGAGGTTTGTTGAATGTGGCATGTGGAAATTTTAGTTGTAATGATAATTTTGTTTCTGTTTGGAGTTCCATTTTTGAGCTACTTACTTTGTAGGCTTGAACAAAGGCATGGAGTTTTTAGTAATTGGATGCCTGTACATGTGTGCTAAATGTCTACAATGAAGGGAATATTTTAAGTATCGTGACAGATAGTTCCCCACATGCCACACATGTTGCTGGTATTGCCGCCGCCTTCACCGGAGGTAGAATAATATTTCTGTTGGCAACATTTCCATTACACTGGTTCTTGCTGGCACTAGATTTACTTACCTGATGCTAATTAAGATGTGTTTATGTTATGCATGTTCTTTTGAAGGAACCTTTACTAAATGGAGTTGCACCTGGAGCACAAATTGTGTCTTGTAAAATTGGGGATTCACGGTTGGGTTCTATGGAAACAGGAACTGGTTTGACTAGGGCCTTGATTGCAGCTGTAGAGGTAGGGATATTCAGCATTATATCATTTTACTATTAGGTACATCTCTCATGCAAAATGTTCTTATCCCCTTTCTTGCTTCTCTTCTTCCTGCAATGGTAGTTCTTAAATTTCCGGTGATCGCTACTTTAAATTCCGTGTGGGTGTTATCTTTTAATTGTAGAAACTTAGAAATTTGATCATTACCTTCTTCATCATTTATCGAACAAATCCAATATTTGTTTTGGTAATTAAATTTTTCCTACTTTTTCATCTATGCATCTCTCCAGTCTCCACAACTCTTTCATGCTTCTCTTTCACAGGTTTTGGTATGCAGATGTTGTATACATTAGTGTGTTTCTTTGCAATATTAGATTAAGGACCTGTTTGACCATAAAAGTAGAAGTATTTTTTAGGAAAAAACTTGGCAAAAGTGTTTGGCCATACAAATCGTCATTTTTTGGCAAATATTTTTGTAAAACTAGAAAAAAACTAGTTTTGGGCAAATTCTCTTTTTTGGGAAGTTCTATAAAAATACCCATCATTTATTAATCCCAACTTGACAAGCTTGAGAAAAGCACCATGAAGGCACTCACTCAACTTATGTATTGTATTTCTGTTTATGATTTGTTTGTGGTCAATATAAAATATTGTATGCTCCTTCGTGATTTGAGAAACCAGCAGTAGCTCCTACACTGATCTGTGAATTGTTTATAAGCAGGTTGGAACTTATAATCTATGAGTTCCACGGAACATGTTCATTATAAAATGATAGTTTTTAGAATATATGAGTATAAATCATATTTCTTTAAAATCAAATTTCTCCCCCAGAAACTATGATCAAAACACATGGTGAAACTTCACCAAAAATGACTTGCCAAAAATATTTGGGAATCTATGGCCAAACGCTAGCTAAGTATTTGGGTCTTACTTTTGGGGGGTCGTCAAAGTACCTAAACGAAAGGAATCACCACATAGTAATGAGGAGTTGACTATTGTTATCTACTTCATTTGGTTGTTACTGTGCTTAGCTTTATATGTTTGAGGTGTTTCTCCACACTTTCACAAAAAAAATGTCACTTATGAACAAACATGCTCTTTGGGTGCAGAAACTTGTATAAAAGATGTGCCACTGTTTTTAATATTGTATTGCTGCAAATTTAGGTTAGATTGAAATGGAGGATCATATACACAGCAATATAGTTCTGTTGTGTGTATCTGACAGATTAATTGTCTTAGTCACACAATACTATATTTATTCTTCTATGTTCTTGGATGAACGGTGTAATTCTCTGAACTTCCATACTCACTTTAAAGGATTAATAGGTGAATAATCTTCTTAAAGGAGGTCTTGCATGCACAGTATCTTTACAATCATAAGACCTGATTAGCCATATTGCTACATTAGCGTGTCAACTCCAGGAAGCAAAGTAAATCCCATTCTTACCTTTTGCTCTCTAATCTAGATATAAGATGCGAGGTAGGTATAGGTGATAATAACCCAACAGTGGTTGTCTTCCTACAATAGAGTTACTTTTTCGATTAAAGCTCTTTGAAAGGGCATTAAATGAGCAATTGCATGATGCCATAATATGCAAAAGAATGGGGTGTATATTTAGTTCAGGGGCGTTGGTATCATGTAATTCTAGCGAGATGCCTCCTTGAAATGCTACTTTTTTTTTCCAAAAGTTGAATTGTTGTCAGGCAGCCTGAGTTGGGCATCTAACAAGATCAATCCATGTTCCAATTGACATCAATGGAAAAAAATCTGCAGTGAACTTTCAGGTTTTATCTTCTGAGCTCTGGATAGAGTTTGCTGTGTTGAATGAAACTAGTTGCCTGAAAATTTTTGGCCGATTTATAGATTTGGCACTATTTTTATTTAATGAACATATTTTATTGCCAAATGATGGCTAGCATACAAGACTGTCAAAAATAAAATTGCCTAGTATAGAAGAAGCATATGAAAGAGTTCTTTCACCAAATTCAACCAGTCATCTAAACAAGTAGGGAGACATGCCTTTTCCACCCAAGAATAAAATGAAAAACTATAGTTCTATGCAATTGTCTAATTGATTTTCTCTTTGCCTTTAGATTCAGAGTTTCTTTACTCCATAGTGTCCACATACATCTTGTCGAGTGGAATTCATGCTATGTTTTCTGTGGCTCTTTTGCCTCGTATTCTCCAGCATATAGAATCTTCCATTGGTACTGGGTGATATAACTTATAGGAGCAGTTTTGGCATCAGCTATCACAATCTAGAGTACTTTACAATTGGTCAAGGGTGATTACGTCCTCCTTGTTTCTCTGCAAGCAACAAACACAAAAATCGACAAGTACATGGGCTGAGCAAAAAAAATAAAGTGAAGTTCGCACATTTAAAGAAAATTAAAAAATTCCAAACATGTTCAATTTGGTGCCTAATAAAGTATCAATTGCAATTTAATTTTTCTAAACATCAAGTATACATAGTGGTGATATTAATTCAAACGCTAACTTGAGATTCAAAAGAACGTTTTGATCTCCAAGAGCTACTGTGATATAATTCGATTGATAAGCCTTATCAAATTGAAGATTGAAAGAGAGAAGACTTAGTATTGTAAGAGAGTGAAGAGTATAATAGTATTTGAATTTGGAAGGTTAATTTGTGACAAGAAGTGAAACAAATTGAGATTGTAAGTTTATATCGTTCATTAAGGTGATAGGAACATATCATGGAATAACTAAGAAACCCGTTTTTACCTTACTTTTTTCAACTTTAGGTTTGGCGTAAAAATTTCAAAATACCAACTTGAAGTTGTATTTCAAATTTGTGGAGACACTTTTGTAACCTTGTCAAGCTTCTTTTCATTATGAGAGTAGTATTTCGAGTTACATTCAAGCATGAACAATTTCAATAATGTCTTTGAAAAATAAACCCAAACAGATATTCCAACAAAAGTGACAAATATTTGGAATCTATGGCCATATGCTACTTATTTTTGTTAAGGAATAAGGAGGTGGTGAAAGTGGTCAAATCACTGCTATGGAAGGATATATGTTTTTCTAAATGATCAATAACCATTTTTGGGCGGAACTGGTACAGCTGTTCAAGTCTCAAAACTGGTTTTTCAGCTTGAATACTTTGTCTTGGAATTCGGATATCGTGACCGAACGCCAACCCAAATTGCTACAGTGGTATGAGCTAGTCCGGCTTTAAACTGTGGGCGGGTTTGGTTGGTAAGTTAGGTAGTTTTATTAGAGATATTTTTACAGTGAATATTCGTATGGACTAAGCATGCGATTGCTAAGGTTTGCTGTAAAGGTTAATACTTTGGCTTGGATACACATGCAAGTTGATGCTCAGTCTTATATATATCTTGACTCTGATGTCAACAACCTGGTGAGTGCATGTGACAGCTACCTACATCGCGGTTTCTCTTCTTGTCACGTGGACTACTTAAAATGATCTGACTAGATGTGTATTGACAATAAAAAACTGTGGTTCGGGTTAGTTGCTATTCGCTTTTTATCATGTTGGATGGTGCATACTTCTACTTTTGTGGACAGCATAAATGATGTCTCATC
>CM040620.1:67596470-67614117 GCA_022817965.1 Solanum lycopersicoides | reverse complement strand
TTATGCACGGTCCCAATAATGTGACCTTATGCTTCTGCAGTTCCATCACATATTGGTGCCGCCTTCTTCCGATCCTCGACGGCATTGGATCATTGCAAGTTGAATGTCACTGCATGCGATACAAGTCAACTAAATATTTTGCAAGGTTGACAATGCTTATTATATTACTCTTTCAAACATTAACATAGGTCTTTAGGCAGACACAGGTTTAAGGCTGGGAAAAACTTGCAAGGGTCTGATAGAAAGAAATGTCAATTGAACTCATGAAGTATTCAAATATTCAGTAACTAGATTATAGCAATCTTAAATAACATTCTATGTTATGCTACTCTTATCATGGTACATTTGCTAGTTTACCTTTATATTTACTGTTCTATAGAGTTTGTAACTCTATCATATTGATGGCAGTAACCAGGGTTACCGACTTATTTCAGGGTTCAGGATAGATATGCTTGCAGCGTTGATAGATTTCTATCAAAATTCAACAAGAGATGGGATGTACATAAACTCTTGCTTCACTCATTGTCAGAGTGAGACACAAGATACTTGGTTTGCAGTTGGCGCTCCTCGAATACATAACAAGGTTGGTGAAATGAATTTTTCTGATCTTCTGCTGCGATGTATTATTCACTGTAAATGCAAACTTAACGCTGGAATGACAAACATGAACATCTTAATAGTGTGTGAAGTGATCTTGTCCTTTTAGTTTCTTCAACAATGTTACGTGTTTATTACTATGCAAGAGTTCATCAAATTATATTGTTTCTCAGAATATTGTAATCTAAATGTAAGTAGGTAATGATTCCCTGCATTAAGGAAAACTTCTGTTGTTTTGCCCGAAGTTTACAAGTTATGTACCAGTTATTATACAATCTGATTCAATTGATAGACCTATCAAGTACAAAGGAGATTTTTTTTTGATTTGTAGCTACTGATTCTGAAACTTCTTGTCTCCAGACAATTGCAGAGACAGTCGGTGATTGGTACTTCAGTAGAAACATCAGCAAGGAGATTGATTGTGCATATCCCTGTGATACTACTTGCCACCACATGATTTGACGCAGAGATCCAATGTTGCTAGTCATACATGCTGATTTTAAAAGGGTAATTGGAACCCAGAAACTCAGCCATAGACAACATTGGTTACATAGTGCAGATTGATTCATTTAGAAGGGGGTGCAGGGAAGGAATAAGTGTTCTTCTATAAATATATACTCATATTGCAGAGTAAGAAACAACATTCTTTTACTTAGAGAGGTTCACATAGAGCAAATGTATACATCGTCGTCTAGAAAAGGATATGGTATAGATCCATGATGTGCAGAATGTCGTACCGCTGAATTCATGTTCAAATATCAGGCCAGGAAAATATATTCATTATTGTTCTGTTATTCCCCTGAATAGTTTCTGTTATCTCTTTTGGTATTGATGCGATTATTGTCAAATCAGAAATTAAAACTTTAATATTGTTCCAAGTGAAATAATTACCCTGGGTGCTGAAGATATCAACTGAAGTCATGTTTGAATATTTCATCGACCTATAATAAAAACAAGAACTATGAAGCTCCTTTGAGATTCTTATTTTTTAAGTTACTAGACCAAAATACTGGGTTAATTGGCTCCAAACCTATTTAAACATTATCTATGCAACAAATATATTTGATATTGAAAATGTATTTTCTCACGATATTGCTAGAATTCTCATTTTTATTTTGTTCAAAACGTATCTAGCTAATATGAATTACTCCCTCCGTCCAGAAATAATTGTCAGGTTTAGATAATACACATCCCTCAAGAAAAATTTAATATAATATGTAATTTGACTAATATAACCCTACAATCAATTACTGTCAATTAATTAGGAAGTAGCACCCACTTTCTCTTTATTAAGGGTAGAATTGGAAAAAATGAGCTAATTAGTTGTTGATTGTTTAAATTGACAATTAATTTTGGACATTTATTTTTAGTATACCTGACAATTATTTCTGGACGGAGGGAGTATGAAACATGATCTTATGGGAAAAAGGAAAGTATATTTGCTTCACGTTTTATTCTAAAAGGACGGACCAAATTATATTTTCAGGAATCTCTTTCTATTTATAGAATAAATTCATATTTTAATTTACGAAAACACCCCTGCGATGCAAAATCCAATATTTAAATCACTTCCACAATCAGTTTCGCACTCATTGTTTTCTCCATCTCTTACCATCATTGTACCCAAAAGGAGAACAGCTAGGGCAATGCCTTGTACTTCGCTAGTTGAATCCAGCGACGGCAACGGAGCTGTGCGTAGTTTCAAACTGAAAGAGTCAACTTTCCTTGCTGCTCAAATGCCGAAGAAAGAGATTGCTGCTGATCGGTTCATCGAAGCTCACCCTGAGTACGACGGTCGCGGTGTCATCATTGCTATTTTCGGTAATTTTCTCTATATCAATTCGTTTTTACTTGTCGATGAGTATTAGTAGAAGATGAGTCAACAATTGTTTTGTGAGTTCATATTTGTGTGTATACTGTTGTTGCTTATGAGATTTAAGTGTCTCAGATTCTGGAGTTGATCCAGCTGCGGCTGGATTACGAGTTACCTCTGATGGAAAGCCGAAGGTCTTTGATGTTATAGATTGGTGAGGCTCGAGAATCTTAAGTTTACTTTTTTATTTCCAGTGGATAGGATATTAAAGAAGTACTAAATTTTGCATGTACTGGTAATGATTATCTTATTTGCAGTACTGGGAGCGGAGATGTTGATACTTCTACAGTGGTAAAGGCTGATGACAATTGTTGTATTACTGGAGCTTCTGGTATGTCTTTGAATTTAGGAATCATTCTGCAATTTGTACCCTATTTTAGAATCTTTGACTTGTCTTCTTAAGATATAGTTCCATCACGTTGAAACATTTTGTTTAATTAATAAAATTTATATTTATTATAGACCAATTCAATCTTAAATCAGCTGATAACTCATGGAACGATTGAAACTTCCCCTGTCAGTCAAAATCTTTCTATGGCCACATAACTAGGATTTAGGTTCTAATTCCTCTGATGATTGGACCATAGAGCCCAAAATGACACGTTTTCAATATGGAGATACTGAATAATGACGGTGCAGTATTGCTAATCTTCAATATTTATAAGAAGTGATTCCAGAATGAGTTGTGTCCTGCGTTGTTGTTTACAATGATGATAATGCTGTAGACCTTTGTCATTTATGAACTTTAAAAAGGAAAGGAAGACCTATATCATTTCTGATAATGTCAAGATTTTGTCAGATTCGGAATGCCTTCAACTTTTTTGATTGGTTATGTGATCTCAGGACATCTGAGTGTTTGCAGTTGAAAGGGAAATAAACTACTCTCGTGCATCCTTCTATAGACCGCTTTTTTTAATTGCATTGCTCCGACATTTTCAGAAAATCTATGACAAGGGACCACGACATTTACATTTCTCCTGCAATCGTGCTTGCTTAGTTTGAAGTACCAAAAGGTACTATGAGTCCACATACTCTTGATTCATTTGTATATGATAAGCCACGTATCTTCCATACTTACTCAAGGAGGAAGAAACAAAGAAACATAGGTGAAGATAATGATCTACATCTTCTCAAATTTGAGGAGGTTTCACACATAGAGGATTGGGCAGTTTCTTACGTTATTAGCAGTTATTTGGCAATTCCCTATGGTTATTGTCAAGAGGACTGCACAGAAGGATAAACCAATATCACAACCTCAAACCATGAGAATGGAAGTGAAGAAGGAAGGAATTTGGGGGGAAACAATCAATCAATTCCATTACAAGTGTGTGTATTTATAAAAGGAGGAAACAAAAATATCTGACCAGTAACTACCTTACAGCTGGCAATGAGCTGGATACTGCAGCTGCCACTAACTAATAGAATAACTAACTGAATGATAACTAACTGATGACAATAATTAACTAATGTAATCTTAATAGTTACTAGAAGTTATGCCTCTATATCCTAAATGGTTATGAAATAGTTATAGTTAGCTATTATATACATAATAGATCCAGTAATGTGTAGATGTTGTAATATATTTTTTATGCAGAAAAATTATTTTGGAGATCGAGTGTATCTCTTTGTATTTTCTCTCTCTTTTACCCAAATTTAAAACATATGTTTCTATCAGTATGCAACGTAAATGCTTCATATATTAATTATTTTGTAGGAGCTTCTCTTGTCATAAATTCTTCATGGAAGAATCCATCTGGCGAGTGGCGTGTTGGCTGCAAATTGGTGTATGAGCTCTTTACTGATACGCTGACCTCTCGAGTAAAGGTGGTTCTGGTTGCCATTCTCTTTATATTCTGGTTCTTTGCTTTATACAAGTATCTATAATTTATTTCTTTCTTGAATTTTCTTTTAAGTTCGAACCCCAACTTTTTTGGGACTGAGGGGTAGTAGTTGTTGATTTCGTTCTTGAGGGATTCTAAAGTATTCTCTTTTTATAAACTCTTCTTATTTGCAGACGGAACGAAAGAGAAGGTGGGATGAGAAAAATCAAGAAGCAATAGCAGAGGCTGTAAAGCAGCTTGATCAATTTGATAAGGTTCTCCACCATCTCTGTGATTATTTCCTTCAATAACCTCATATTTTGATAAATTGCAAATGTAGAGGTCATTAACTTATTTGCAGTGAGCATCTTCAAATTTATAATGATGAAGAAACTTGTGAATTCTTTAAAGAGTCGTAGCATTTAAGCAACACTATAAAGTAAGAGAAGATATGAAAAGAAACCTTTAGAACTTGCTTCTGAGTATGTCAAATAGATAGTCCTATTATATCTAAGGGGTCGTTTGGTAGAGTGTGTTAGCAAAAATAATGCATGCATTAGCTTTGTGTATTACAGTATTAGTAGTACCTTGTTTGGTACATTTTTCATGCCATGTATAACTGATGCAAGCACTCTATTGTGTATTGAGGAGTATTGAGGAGTGTATGCTAATACATGAAAATCCGTGGTATTAGTTATACAAGGCGTTTGATGAATGCATTAGCGTGGTCAAAGACCCAATTGCCCCTCAAAACATGTTTTACCTCTTTCCATCATATTTGTGGAGGGTATTTTTGTAAATATACAATTTTATAAAAAAATATACGATGCATGCTGTTTTCAAAACACCAAACCAAAAAATGCATAAGAAATAATCTATGCATGATTAATGCAAGCATTACTATCCACTCTATTTAAACATTATTCTTATACACCCTACCAAACCACCTCTAAAAGGTCAAACTCTTACAATGCTAGAGAGGAAGGACGGGTTTACTTATCTTAAGTACATTTTAGGTAGCTTGTAACCAGCACATGTCTTGGTAATCCTTTTTCTATGATCAAAGCATGTGGAACGCTAACCAATTAATGCTAGAGATGAGATAGTGAGTGTCAAGACACAAAATTCTTGCCATGTCTGCATGTCAACTCACGATACTGAAAAGAAAGAGAGAAAAGTTAGCCACTTACCTATTGTAATTTATGAAGGTAAATTCTCAAAGAACCCTTAAGAAAGAAAATAAACCATGTGACTTAGGTGCCCATGCCAGAGATCAGATATTTGGGCACCAAGTTTTTCAAAGATCTAAAACAAGTGACATGAATTTTATAGATGTTCAAAATGCAATCAAGTTCACCAAATCTCAAAGGTACAGTTATGGTTTTGAACGTTAATTTGCACAGATACCAGATTCAGCCATGGTGACAGTTGACAGCCTAGCCTAATATTTTTTTTGATTCTGCCTAGTTGAGGTCTAATGTGAAGCTGGTTGTGCTTTCCATCTTAACATAAAGCTTAACAGGTGAAACAGGGGCGTTTTGACTAATATGAAAACTGATTAGATTGCTCAGTGAAACTAATCAGATGAGGCTGTGTTATGCAGTTGGATTACTTAGGGTTTTGATCTAAATATATTGTACTAGAAAAGGGTTTTGATCTAAATATATCGTGCTGGAAAAAGAATCAAGGATCTTTATTGCTTTAAAATATTGCATGACATGCTAATTAGCTGTTTATTATGAGTACTTAGTCATTGTGTTCATTTTGAAAGGTAAATGTGGTGATATTAATTATATCTAATTAGAGTTATCGTGAAAGCAATTTATCTTCATATATGCAGGGACATGCTCTGGTTTTTTCAAGTTTGTTGTTCTAGTTATCTAGTTTTACTTTGATGTAACTTCGCTGAACATAATATTACCAATTCTACAGAAGCACACAAAAGTCGAAGGTGTGCACTTGAAAATGGTCCGTGAAGACCTCCAGAATAGAGTTGATCTTCTGCGCAAGCAAGCTGATGTCGGTACCATTTTGTACTGATTCATTTCCAAGTCCTTAACCAAAAAGTTGTATTTTCGGTTTCCATAGCTAAATCTGATATCTGTCATAGAGCTACGATGACAAGGGACCAGTTATTGATGCTGTTGTATGGCATGATGGGGAGCTTTGGAGAGCTGCTTTGGACACACAGAGTCTTGAGGATGAATCAGGATGTGGAAAGCTTGCAGATTTTGTTCCTTTAACTAATTACAGGTATGACATGGCTGCTGGAAACAGTCGTAATCAATGTCTACTGCTTTTACTGTTTGGAGTTCCATTTTTGAGCTACTTACTTTGTAGGCTTGAACAAAAGCATGGAGTTTTTAGTAAATTGGATGCCTGTACATGTGTGCTAAATGTCTACAATGAAGGGAATATTTTAAGTATCGTGACAGATAGTTCCCCACATGCCACACATGTTGCTGGTATTGCCGCCGCCTTCCACCCGGAGGTAGAATAATATTTCTGTTGGCAACATTTCCATTACACTGGTTCTTGTCTGGCACTAGATTTAACTTACCTGATGCTATATTAAGATGTGTTTATGTTATGCATGTTCTTTTTGAAGGAACCTTTACTAAATGGAGTTGCACCTGGAGCACAAATTGTGTCTTGTAAAATTGGGGATTCACGGTTGGGTTCTATGGAAACAGGAACTGGTTTGACTAGGGCCTTGATTGCAGCTGTAGAGGTAGGGCATATTCAGCATTATATCATTTTTACTATTAGGTCATCATCTCTCCCATGCAAAATGTTCTTATCCCCTTTCTTGCTTCTCTTCTTCCTGCAATGGTAGTTCTTAAATTTCCGGTGATCGCTACTTTAAATTCCGTGTGGGTGTTATCTTTTAATTGTAGAAACTTAGAAATTTGATCATTACCTTCTTCATCATTTATCGAACAAATCCAATATTTGTTTTGGTAATTAAATTTTTCCTACTTTTTCATCTATGCAATCTCTCCAGTCTCCACAACTCTTTCATGCTTCTCTTTTTCAAGGTTTTGGTATGCAGATGTTGATACATTAGGTGTGTTTCTTTGCAATATTAGATTAAGGACCTGTTTGACCATAAAAAGTAGAAGTATTTTTTAGGAAAAAACTTGGCAAAAAGTGTTTGGCCATACAAATCGTCATTTTTTGGCAAATATTTTTGTAAAAACTAGAAAAAAACTAGTTTTGGGCCAAATTCTCTTTTTTGGGAAGTTCTATAAAAATACCCCATCATTTATTAATCCCAACTTGACAAGCTTGAGAAAAGCACCATGAAGGCACTCACTCAACTTATGTATTGTATTTCTGTTTATGATTTGTTTGTGGTCAATATAAAATATTGTATGCTCCTTCGTGATTTGAGAAACCAGCAGTAGCTCCTACACTGATCTGTGAAATTGTTTATAAGCAGGTTGGAACTTATAATCTATGAGTTCCACGGAACATGTTCATTATAAAATGATAGTTTTTAGAATATATGAGTATAAATCATATTTCTTTAAAATCAAATTTCTCCCCCAGAAACTATGATCAAACACATGGTGAAACTTCACCCAAAAATGACTTGCCAAAAATATTTGGGAATCTATGGCCAAACGCTAGCTAAGTATTTGGGTCTTACTTTTGGGGGGTCGTCAAAAGTACCTAAACGAAAGGAATCACCACATAGTAATGAGGAGTTGACTATTGTTATCTACTTCATTTGGTTGTTACTGTGCTCTAGCTTTATATGTTTGAGGTGTTTCTCCACACGTTTCACAAAAAAAACTGTCACTATGAACAAACATGCTCTTTGGGTGCAGAAACTTGTATAAAAAGATGTGCCGACTGTTTTTAATATTGTATTGCTGCAAATTTAGGTTAGATTGAAATTGAGGATCATATACCAGCAATATAGTTCTGTTGTGTGTATCTGACAGATTAATTGTCTTAGTCACACAATACTTATATTTATTCTTCTATGTCTTGGATGAACGGTGTAATTCTCTGAACTTCCATACTCACTTTAAAGGATTAATAGGTGAATAATCTTCTTAAAGGAGGTCTTGCATGCACAGTATCTTTTACAATCATAAGGACCTGATTAGCCATATTGCTACATTAGCGTGTCAACTCCAGGAAGCAAAGTAAATCCCATTACTTACCCTTTTGCTCTCTAATCTCTTAGTATATAGATGCAGGGTAGGTCATAGGTGGTTAATATTACCCAACAGTGGTTGTCTTCCTACAATAGAGTTACTTTTTCGATTAAAGCTCTTTGAAAGGGCATTAAATGAGCAATTGCATGATGCATACATATATGCAAAAGAATGGGGTGTATATTTAGTTCAGGGGAGTTGGTATCATGTAATTCTAGCGAGATGCCTCCTTGAAATGCTACTTTTTTTTCCAAAAGTTGAATTGTTGTCAGGCAGCCTGAGTTGGGCACCTCTAACAAGATCAATCCATGTTCCAATTGACATCAAATGGAAAAAAAATCTGCAGTGAACTTTCAGGTTTTATCTTCTGAGCTCTGGATAGAGTTTGCTGTGTTTGAATGAAACTAGTTGCCTGAAAATCTTTTGGCCGATTTATAGATTTGGCCACTATTTTTATTTAAATGAACATATTTTATTGCCAAATGATGGCTAGCATACAAGACTGTCAAAAAATAAAATTGCCTAGTATAGAAGAAGCATATGAAAGAGTTCCTTTCACCAAACTTCAACCAGTCATCTAAACAAGTAGGGAGACATGCCTTTTCCACCCAAGAATAAAATGAAAATACTATAGTTCTACGCAATTGTCTAATTGATTTTCTCTTTGCCTTTAGATTCAGAGTTTCTTTACTCCATAGTGTCCACATACATCTTGTCGAGTGGAATATCATGCTATGTTTCCTGTGGCTCTTTTGCCTCGTATTCTCCAGCACCATAGGAAGTCTTCCATTGGTACTGGGCGTGATATAACTTATAGGAGCAGTTTTGGCATCAGCTATCACAATCTAGAGGTTACTTTACAATTGGTCAAGGGGTGATTTACGTCCTCCTTGTTTCTCTGCAAGCAACAAACACAAAAATCGACAAGTACATGGGCTTGAAGCAAAAAAACATAAAGTGAAGTTCGCACAATTTAAAGAAAATTAAAAAATTCCAAACATGTATCAATTTGGTGCTATAACAGTCAAATTGCAATTTAATTTTTCTAAACATCCAATATACAATAGTGCTGATATTAATTCAACCGCTCAACTTTGAGATTCAAAAGAACGTTTTGATCTCCCAGAGCTTACGTGATATAATCGATTGATAGCCTTATAAATTGAAATTGAAAGAGAGAAGCTTAGTATGTAAGAGAGTTAAGATATAATAGATATTTGAATTTGGAAGTTATTTGTGACAAGAAGTGAATTGAGATTGTAAGTTTATATCGTTCTTAGGTGATAGGAACATATCATGAATAACTAAGAACCCGTTTTACCCTTCTTTTTTCACTTTTGGTTTGGCCGTAAAATTTCAAAATCCAACTTGAAGTTGTATTTCAAATTTGGGGAACACTTTGTAACCTTGTCCAACTTACTTTTCACTTATGAAGTTGTATTTCAGTACATTCAAGCATGAACAATATTTCAAATGTCCTTTGAAAAATAAAACCAAACACAATTCCAACAAAAGTGACAAATATTTGGAATCTATGGCCATATGCCTACTTATTTTTTTAAGGAAAAGGAAGGGTGAGTGAGAAAGTGGTCAAATTCACTGCTCATGAAGGATATAGTTTTTCTAAATGATCAAATAACCATTTTTGGGCGGACTGGTACAGCTGTTCAAGTCTCAAAACTGGTTTTCAGCTTGAATACCTTTTGTCTTGGAATTCGGATATCGTCGAACCAACGCCAACCCAAATTCGCTACAGTGGTTGAGCTAGTCCCTGGCTTTAAACTGTGGGGCGGGTTTGTGGGTTAAGTTAGTCAGGTTTTATTAGAGATATTTTTACAGTGGACTATTCGTATGGACTAAGATGCGAATTGCTAAGTCTTGCTGTAAAGGTTAATACTTTGGCTTGGCATACACATGCAAGTTGATGTCAGTCTTATAATATCTGACTCTGATGTCTAACAACCTCGGTGAGTGTCATGTGACCCTACACTACCTCCGCGGTTCTCATTCTTGTCACGTGACTACTTAAAATGCTCTGACTAGATGTGTATTGACAATAAAAAACTGTGGTTCGCGGGTAGTTTCTACTTCGATTTTTAATCATTGTTGAGATGTGCATACTTCTATTTTGTGGACAGCATAAATGTGATCTCATCAATATGAGTTACGGAGAACCTACACTGCTGCCAGACTATGGTCGCTTTGTTGACCTTGTCAATGAGGTAATATTTGTTGCCTTTGTATGATCACTTTGTGGTAATTCAGTGCATGAGAAATCTGTTAATCGGTTGACCATCTGGTGAAATATTTCAGGTGGTCAACAAACACCGCCTAATATTTGTCAGTAGTGCTGGCAATAATGGGCCAGCTTTGACTACTGTGGGTGCACCTGGTGGCACCAGTTCAAGCATAATTGGAGTGGGTGCATATGTTTCTCCAGCTATGGCTGCTGGTGCTCACTTATTAGTTGAGCCACCTACTGAAGGCCTTGAATACACCTGGTATGTACCTTATTTAATGGTTTCTCCCTTTTCCGATTCGAGATTTAGGAACTTTTGGTATACTCTGTGCCTCTGTCCTAGTTAGAGTTTGGAGTACAAAATTAGCTCCAAGAGTTTGCAGGTCTAGTCGGGGACCCACTGTGGATGGTGATCTCGGTGTCTCCATAAGTGCCCCTGGTGGTGCTGTGGCCCCTGTGCCCACATGGACCTTCAAAGACGCATGTTAATGAACGGAACATCAATGTCATCTCCATCTGCTTGTGGAGGTGTGGCTTTAATCGTCAGTGCTATGAAGGTAATTCAAATGTTTTGGACCTTTGATACGGTGTCTCTAGTTTTCTTTTTGACTGAAGTTTGTGACCTGCAGGCTGAAGGTATTCCTGTTAGTCCTTACACTGTACGGAAGGCTCTTGAAAATACATCTATACCCATAGGTGCTTTACCAGAAGAAAAATTAACCGCTGGACAGGGACTCATGCAAGTTGACAAGTTAGGTTTACTGCTCCCTTACTACTTTTGATCTTTAGCATGACCATTGATCCGTTTATGATTAATATCTTGAATATCGTTGCAGGGCTTATGAGTACATGCAAAAGGTGCAAAATCTCCCCTGTGTGTGGTATCAAGTAAAAATTAAGCAGGCTGGCATCACAAGCAAACCAACTTCGTGTATGTATGTGTGTGTGTGTGCTCACATCTGTGTTTCGTGCATGTCTGTATTTCTTTGTAACCTTCATGATGCCGCAAACCATTTTTCCTAAGCTTAATGGTTAATTGCGGAACAAAAAGGAGGGTTATCAAAGATTAACTGTTATCTTTTTGGTTCTTAGTGTAGCAGTTGCTTTAACTTAAAAAGTTTGTGTATCATTATCACCACTATTTCTGGTCTGATCAAAGGATGTGTTCATTCTGATCAGAAATGCTATTTTTGCAGCTGCTACGTCTCGAGGCATCTACCTTAGGGAGCCTTTATATTGTCACCAATCTACAGAGGTGAGATTAATCCTCTAACTTCTGTTTGTCAAGCATGCCAAAGATTCTTATAGCTGACCCCAACTAGTTTAGAGTCGAGGTGTAGTTGTGTTGTATGCAGGCTGAATAATTTATGGTGTGACAATGATCTGTTATGAAGGTTCAACAATATTTATTTGGTATCTTTGGAGTCTCTGAGTACCCTGTAGCCTGGGGCAAGTAGTTTAGATAAGATTTATTGTCTTATTAGTAAGGCTTCGTCTAATACCCCTTGGTATGTTCCTTTATTAATAACTAGGTAAATTACCTGTGCTTCGCATGGGATTGAACTATGTTCATAAGCTTACATTGATTATTCGATAATATTTGGATTTTCGATATATACACTACGTGGTCAAGATCATTTTATCTTAAAGCAATCCAAAATCTTAAAACTGCTATATTTTTTTTTATATACAAAAATTATGAGTCAAATATATATTAAGTATAAGAAAAAGTTTTAGAAATCTCCATGGAAATAGTTGGTCAGAAGTATTGAAATTTTCTAAATTTCAAGAACTTATAAAGAATAACAGACGTTAAAGAAGAGATAAAAAAGCCTCAAACAACAATACTCCCAAGTAAAGTGGAACATCACGTCCAAGCAAGGACATAATAAACTAATTCAAATGGAGGACCTTCGGCTCCTTTCTTATGACCCAAAGATTGTTAGTATCATAGATATTTTTCCTCATAGTCTGAGAATAGTCATTACTATTGCTTAGGTTTCATATCACCATCCCAACTTATTTGGAATTGAACCATAGTTATTGTAATTGTTACATTATGCAGTTACAAAAAATTAATGTAATTATCAACCAAGCATTATTCATAACTGAATATCCTAAACCAAAATTTTTACACAACATATTTAAATTTCAAAAGCATAATTTTCTGATTGCTTGAACTCACAAATATCCACAAATAATAATAATAAAGACAACTTTCTTTCCTAACAATCAAGAAGAAAAACACATGTTGCTGAACATATTTTTAAAAAATATAGTATGTCTGTCTGTAACAATTCACAAATTATTTGAAAGAAGCCAAAAGAAAGTTACTTCTTTATAAAAAAAACAAAAAAACTTTATCAATATGTGGTGCCTTTTTATCCCCGCCCCAAAGCTTTTTTGGGAAGAAAAAAATTTATTAACTTGTTGTGATGATTATAAGGGTAAATATTTGTGAATTTAAAGGGTTATTTTTGTCATGTTCTATGTTTTACCTAGCTTCCGTTTCCTCATCTTTCTTCATTAATGCCTAAATTCAATTCTCTAAATGCACGTTCACTGCTAATGAGAACATCCATCTCCGCAAAATGTTTTGTCCCTCCGTTCTATCTGAGTTAGACAGCCATTCTGTCATCGAATCTTGACCGTTTTGAGCGTTTGACGCATCTGCAAATGTATATCGACCGGCGCAACTCCTTAAATTTCAAATTTTTAGCGATTCATACGATGAGCATACTTTTTCAGACGATATAATAAATGTTTAAGTTTTGTTTTTTTTTTTAATTATAATAATCATGTAGAGTTTATTGATTAAAGGCTTACCTCTCTTTATAGATTTTTTATTTAATAATTTCCTTTTATAAATAAACGATGATTGATCATATATTTACAAAGAAAAAAAAATTTATATTTATATATCTGGTGGAGTAGTAATTTTTTTGATTTCCTAATTTTTGGTTGTTGTTTTTTTATTAAAAAAAACAAGGGGCTGTAGAATGATAAATAAAGAAAACGTTTTTTATTGAAATTTTTAGTGACATACATTTGTTTACGATTTTTAGTATAACGTTAACTTTGTTTATGCATTTTCTATTTACCCTTCTCTGAGATGATTATCTCAAGCTAACAAAAATCATAAACATCGCGAATAATTTTGTAGATTTGCCTATATAAATTTCCTGAAATATTTAAAATAAAATGTAAAAAGATAATTTGAATTCGATTAATAATTCTGAGAAATATATAAATTTTAAAAATGAATTATGTAAATTAAACTTGCAGTAAAAAATAATATAAATTATTAATCGAAAAATCAATTGTAATATGTTATGGCAGAAATATAAATAATAAACAGTTGAATTTGAAAGATCTCGTAATATCATAGAAATCTAAAACGACATACCCTCAGATTGGTGATCTTAAACATCAAGATCAAAATAAATCTAAATAAAATAATGAAAATTCCCTGTGCCCCCAGAATAAATCCTTAATTAATAACGAGATTTTTTGTTTTAAAGCGATAGTAGAAAATTTGTCTTGAATTTAAAATAAATATTTTTACATGAAACAAGTTTCTGATGAGCCAACCGTTCAATGAGGATGGTTGAAAACGTAAAAGGCTAGAACATGAAAAAGGTGGGGGTATGAGTAAACGTGGAAGGTGAAGAGTAAAAATTTTGGTAAATTTAGGATTTAATAGAAAGTAATCCAATCCCCTCAAAAGGTAGCAAGAATTCCACTCAAACTCTAATAAAAAGGAAAAACAAAGAAATTTTGGAATGACTGGTGTAGTCCTTCTTTAAACTGTTTTCAATCATGTAATGCTTTCAATTTTTCCTTTCACTACTATTCGTAATAAGTAAAAAGATATGCTAATTTTTACTTATGTAGGAAAGAGAATCGTAAATTACTAGAATCATAAATAGAAATAGAATCCTAATTGACTTGTTTATAATGTACTTAGTACTTTGTATTTATATTTTATAAAAAAAAAAATTTTTAATAAAAAAATAACTTGGCTAAACAGTATGTGTGTTTTCTCAGTGGTAAAAAGGGTAATAATTGAGGTGGATTACAATTTAGAACTCAATTATTTGAAGTACATTATTATTTTCTAAAAACTATTTTCATTCTGTACATTTTTTTAATAAAATATATCTTGAATAAGTTTTGTTATTTTGACCAAATATGTGTTATATTTATTGCACTTAATTGTTTTAATTTTCCCCAATTTGTATTTTATTGATAAGTTCAATTGGGGTTCCAAGCCCATACTTAATGCAATACCCTCTATGGGTATAATGATTCATATGGTTTGAAAAATGATTAAAATAGTGAGAAAGTAACACGTTATAATATTTTTAGAGAAATAATAAAATAAAGAGAAAAATAAAAAGAAAAAAAAAGGTTTTTGGGGGAACATACACTGGGGCGTTCCGCGCACATAAGAGCCATAGTAATTCGCAAGGTAAGAATAGCAAAACCCTGAACTACTTATAGTTTTTGCATATGAACTTATATGATTCACACATGAATATTATATAATAATAATGTATAATATTCATTTTTAAAGAGAGGAATGGTTAGGCCAAAGTTCCACTATTGTTTTACTGTAGTTTTTAAGAAGGTTTTTTTGGTCCCATATAAAGTAAAAAATAAATATTTCGTTAGTGGTGATCGCTGAACAATTATGGGAAAATCATTAATAAGTTGAAAACTCACTGATTTTCTGAGTGATTTCTTAAGTATGATGTTTGGTTCCCATTTAGATATTGACTCCATATTTTCTAGTTATGGCTGGTGGTATCAGATCGGTATGTTGTTTTGGTTTTTGATTTTTTGTTCCGTTTATATGGTTATCATATTACATCGTTTTGCAAGTTTTTTGAATATATAGAGGTAAGATATTTGGAATTATATGTGTAATTTTATTTATAGAAATATTATAGAGAATTATGATATTGGAGTTGGTTGGATAACATATACCTTAGGTTGGAGAAAAGTTGTATAATCTCATTGGAAGAGTTGAACCTGATTAATTGGCATATTAAATTTTTTAGGACTTAGATTTTAGATTTCCGCGCCAAGTTTTTTTTTGAGTTCTAGCTAGAATCCCCATAGGTTGATAAATATGGGTTGTTGTGTTAGTTTCGGAAATTTTTTTTATTGTCGCTTATTAATTGTGGAATAGAATTTGCTGATGTTGAGTTTGGAAATTACAACGAAAAGGGGAGAGTGCTCAAGTAAGGCTCTAAGTTCCTCGGAGTGATTGTTTGAGTTTATTTGAGACAGTTTGAAATTCTAAACGCTTGTTAGAGTGGTATTGTAATGGCGTTGGTGATTTCTTTGGTTATAAATGTTGTAATGAGAATGAGAAACTTGGTGATGAAGTGACGTGGTCCACGTTGAATATTAATTCTCATGAGAAAAAAAAAAAAGAGGTGTCATAAAAAGGGAAAGTGATTGATTTTTTGTGTGTGGTTCTGCTTTTGAGAATGAAATTGTTTGAAGGAAGTTAATGCTTAATTTGTTTTGACATTTTGTTTGTTGGAACTGTGCCGTTTGCTTTTATGGATATGGTAATATCCCTCATTTATTTTGTCTGTGAAACCTGTTATTCTGTTACGTTGTTTTCTTGATGAATACATGGTGTTGGTTGATATAGTGGTTATTGATTAAGTACAGACGTAAACGATTTCAAGTGGACGGTATGCGGCGCCGCGAATTGAATACTTTGTTGTCGAGACCGATCCCCGCCCGGCCGTAATGGATACATAGTTCGAGGGACGGTATTTCGCGCGCTTCGCGAGTAGGTTAATAATTTATGAGGTTCCCTTATCGCATGCGTTTGCATGGTATGCATAGCACTGTATCATGCCGCCCCTATGGGGTCCCAGACCTTAAGAGACATCGAAATCGGTGTATCACTAGGTCTAAAGAGAAAATCAATCATGTATACCTTGACATTGATATTTTCGTATTGCATTCACACATGATTTATCTATGTAGTGTGACTTGAACATTGTTGTGTTTTTGCACTTTGGATCTTTGTGGAATGCCCCTCCTCGGTGGAAAACCTAGTGTGGTGATATTGATGAATATCTGAAGCTTGTTGGTTGAAGGAATTATGTGTAATTTTTGGTTAAGAGTGTTTGTGTGTTGAAGGGAGAATATGTAAATTTATTAAAATGTCTGTTTTGTTGATTGATATGTAAGTTGTGTTAAGTTGTTGTTTTTGTTTTGAGTGTATGTAAATTGTAAGTGTTTTGTTTAAATTTGTGCCTATGTAAGAATTCGTGAGTTTTGTTAGGTTTGGCTGATTTTTTAATGTAAATCCTATTATGGTTGTGGAGGCTTTTCGGTTTAGGGGTGCGTATGAAGTTACCCGTGTTTCATTCCCCTAGCTTTATGTTTAACGCAGGTTACATGCAGAGTACCGGTGTGTGTTTGGTACCACCCTTTTGCTTTCTTACCATAATTTTTTGTAGGTACTAATCCCGACCCCTTGTGATATAGTTACCCTCTTCTTTTCCGAGGCCTTTGTCTTGGAGGAGATTTGTGAGGTACTGTCTTGTTATTCGTCAGTCAGGACTTTCTTCACTCCAATTTTTAATGGATTTTTTTACTTAGAGACAATGTCAAATAATAGTACTTTAGAGTTGTTGTTTTCTTTTTAATTCATACTGGTATATACTTTTAAGGCTTTGGTTACACGTTGACAACCATTTGTTTTGGGCGTATAATTTAAGTGATAGTAAAATGTTTTTTGCAATTTTATTGTAGATAGGAGAGTTTTTTAGTGCTGAACTTATCTTTGGTGGATAGAAGAACGAGTTGCCATCACGTCTGATTTTTTGAAGTCGGTGGAAACAACTATTAAAATCCACCTTTTCCTCTTATACTAGATATATAGCGTTCGTCTCAGGCATGGGTCCAACAATTATAT
>CM040620.1:67518447-67596445 GCA_022817965.1 Solanum lycopersicoides | reverse complement strand
AAGAAAGTTATCACTACGACAAATGATCTTAAGCGACATACAATGCGCGCTAGAAAAAGTCCATCGCAACATTGAATTCTCAATAACAATTAATTGTAATGTAGGTAAAAGCTCTACACGTCTTTGTTTATAACTGGTGCATATTCATGCCGATAAAAAATAATTTTTTTGTTATAGTGTAATTTTTTGACAGTTTGTTAGTTTCAAAGAAAACTTGATCTCTATTATGACCTAACAGAAGATATGCAAGAAATATGCAATTAGTTGACTTGTGCGTATCAAAGAAGGAACTAATTCTCTCTATACTTCATTTCTAGGAGGTGCAATGGCTTATAAAATGTTTGTACCTAAGAAATGAGAAATAAAAATAATATACAAATGTGGCAAACGAAGAGGCAATGTTTGGTTCTTTTAACGCCACTTTACGATTGGTTGCGTATAGTTATCAATATTGTATTGTTATGGTGCTATCCATATAGCACATGCCCGACAACAAAATTTTTCACCACAAAGTATCCGAATAAAATAAGAAAGAGACAAAATAGAAGATAAATTTTCAAATCATTCTCATTGGTAATTTTTTAACAGAAGTTAAAAAACCTAAGTCACCAAAAATAGAAAAAGGATATGCAAATAGACGACATGAATTTCTCTGCTTACCGTAAAAGATAAAGCTTCATTAGACTAGAGGAGGAGAAAACTTTGAGAATGAAGCATTACTACATACGAAGCTTAATTATGTATTTAAAATTCGACTCGCACGTTCATTAAGCGCTGAAAAAAACAAAAATATTATATGTGAGTGTAGCATTTAATAATAATAATAATTTCTTGTAATGATTAAGAGACTCTAAATAATTATAACACTCCCGCAAATTCAAACTTTGCAAATTCAGCCTAGCATACTTACTCAACAAGGCTACAATTTACATCTCAAACAAGTCACTATGTTTCTCATTAATGTCTAAACTAGTTACAAACGAGAAGTGAGGTATGGACATGATGAAGTAGAATACTGACACTGAAAGGTTTGACAGATTCATATATAGGGAGTGGTGGAGTTTTGTTATCTATAAATAATCTAAAGGAATGATTCTTACCTAACGACATATAGATTTTGTAGGGTTTTCCAAATCTGGTAGAAGGCGGAGTCAGTTAATCTCTTAAATAACATCTAATTTAAGCGTTCATATGTTTAACTTGATGCTTTTTTCACATTCCCACCTGCAAAGTTTTCTTCCTCCTCTATCTAATGCAGCTTTATCTTTTTTTACGGTAAGTCAGCAGCAACATTCATAACGTCTCCTATTGGCACATATCCTGGTTCTATAATTTTGTGATCGTGTTTTTTTATACCTCCTGTTTAAATATACCAATGAGAATGATTGAAAATTTATCTTCTATTTTGTCTCTTCTAGAGTATTATTACGTAAATACTTTCTCTTGAAAAATTTGTCTGTGGGGATGCATGCATATTATTATATGATAGAGACCATTAAAATAAGATGTCATGTGATAATAAAAGGTACGCAACCAATGCTAAATTCGTAAAAGAACCCAAACAGTTCTATTGCTCTCAAGTACTTCGACAACCCTCATCCTTACGCTATCACCTCAATCTATGTTCTGTGTATGTAGCTCGATTTCATAGTGTCACAAACATTCATTATAAGATACCATGTTAACCCTTCCACCGTCAGGCTTATTTCTAGTCTAAGTTACCGTAGACCTATCATTATGATTACACTTCACTCATTGTAGGAATACTTCGCAGTTCAACTAAATTCTGCCTCACTACTTCTTCATTATCTTCTCCCTTTTTAGCCGTTCATAATGAAGCGATCAAGTTCTCCTTCCTGAACACCTTGCCTAACAACAAATGTTATTCATGAAAAAAGGCTATCACTAATATGGACATTGTATTTTTTTATTAACTGTGGCAGTATTAACCGAATATTCAACAAGAGGTACAAGACGCTGCTATGGACGCTTTATATAGCATATGCAATAATAATACATTGTTATTACGCATTCAATGTGCTATGGCAAATAATATTGCCCTAGCGGCATTTTGTCCAGTGTACAATAAAGATCATTTTGTTCGTAAGTGATTCATGAGGACTGCGTTTTGATAAAGTTTTTCTCTATAGTTTTTTACAATAAAGAAGTATACGATATTTGTAATAATCGATCCTTCTCATCTTGACTCTCATTTTCAATATAATTTCGTGATTTGTTTACAGATCAGTATGCACATACTCATCAGGAATGGGTTTTAATAAGATGAATTATGTTCAGACAACGAAACGCAAACATGTGTTTTTCTTCTTGATTGTATGGAAAAGAAAGTTCGTCTTATGTAATTATTATTTGTGGATATTTGGTGAGTTCATAGGCAATCAGAAAATTATGGCTTTTGAAATTTAAATATGTTGGTGTAAAAATTTTTTGGATTTTATTCATTATGAATAATCGGCTTGGTTGATAAATATCATTAATTTTTTTGGTAACTGCATTAATGTAACAATTACAATAACTATGGTTCAAATTCCAAATAAGTTGGGATGGTTATATGAAACCTAAGCCAATAGTAATGACTATTCTCAGACTATGAGGAAAAATATCTTGATACTAACAATCTTGGGTCATAAGAAAGGAGCCGAGGTCCTCCAATTTGAATTAGTTTATATTATGTCCTTGCTTGGACTGATGTTCCACTTTACCGCTTGGGAGTATTTGTTGTTTGAGCTTTTTTATCTCTTCTTCTCAACAGTCTGTTATTCTTTATAAGTTCTTTGAAATTTAGAAGTTCTCAATATCTTCCTGACCACTATTTCCATGGAGATTTCTGCAAACACTTTTTCTTATCTTAATTAATATATTGGACTGTCATAAGTTTTTGTATATAAAAAAAACTATAGCAGTTTTGTTTAAGATTTTGGGGATTGCTTCTAAGATAAAATGATTCTTGACAACGTAGTGTATATATTCGGAAATCCAAATATTTATCCGAATAACAATTGAAGCTTTATGGAACATAGTTTCATCCCATGCGAAGCACAGGTACATTTACCTAAGTTATAATAAAGGAACATACTAAAGGGAGTATTATTAGACCGAAGCCTTACTGAACTATAAGACAGATTTATAATCTCTTACTCTATGAAGCTACTCGCCCCAGGCTCCAAGCGGTACTCAGAGACTCCAAATGATATACCCAAATAAAGTTGTATGAACCTTCATAACAGATCATTGTCACCCCATAAATATCAGCCTGATCGATACAACAACCACTAAGCCCGAACTCTTAACTAGTCTCTGGGGTCAGCTATAAGAACTCTTTGGCATGCTTGAACGAGTCGAATTTAATCTCAACAACAAATAAGATTGAAAATCTACCTAATGGTACAAATAAAGGTCTCACCTGAAGGTAGATGCCATCGAGACGTAGCAGCTGCAAAAATACCATTTCTGATAGAATGAAACACATCCTTGTGAGACTCCATGCACCTAATGGGGCATTACTTGATAAGTTTGGTTAGTATAAGCACAAACTTTTAAGTGAGACAGAATGTACAATACAGGAACAAAAAGTTATAACGGAGTCTAATCTTTGATAACCCTCCTTTCTGTGTCCGCATTGAACCATTAAGGCTTAGAAAAATGGTTTGGCGGCAGCATGAAGGGTTACAAAGAAATACAGACATGCCACAGAGAACACAGAAATGTGTTAGGCTACACTTTACACACAACATACAACACGAAGCTTGGTTTGCTTGTGTGATTTGCGCAGCTGCCTTTTCTGTGCACACTTATGAGTTTATTGTACTTTTTAAGGAACTTCCCCACAGCTACGACGGGAACGATTGTTCAATAAGGGCTATCTATAGCCCTCGATTATTCAAGTTATCATAAACGATGCAATGGGTCATGCTAAAGATCAAGCAAGTAGTAGCAAGCGGAGCAGTACAAACCTACTTGTTCCAACTTTGCATATGCAGTAAGTCCTGTCAGCGGATTAATTTTTTCTGTGTGAAATTACGCACCTATGGAGTATTGATGTAATTTATTCAAGAGCCTTCGTACAGTATTAAGGTACTAACTAGGAATACTTCAGCTGCCTGCAGGTCACAAACATTCATTCACGCTAAAAAATAGAAAACTAGAGACACAAGTATCAAAAGTCCAAATACATTTGAATTAACCTTCATAGCACTGACGATAAAGCCACGACCTCCACAAGGGCAGATGGAGATGAACATTGATGTTCCGTTCGCGTTTAACAATTTGAATCTGTGCGCGACGGGCGCAACGACAAGGCACTTAAGGTCACTGTGGGCACATGCCTCACACACTCGCACATAAGTGAGAACCTGAGATCAATCCCGGGCTCCGATCTAGACCTTGCACAATCTTTGAAGCTAAGTTTTAGATATCTCCAGACTTCTAACTATGACAGAGGCACAGGAGTCATATCCAAAAGTTCCCTAAAATCTCGAATCGGAATAAAGGGAAGAACCATTTAACACTATTAGGTATCATATACTAAGGTGTATTCCCAAAGGCCCCTTTCCAGTTAAGGGGTGGCCTCAAACTAATATAAATAGATTGAGCACCTAGCCAGCCCATAGCCTGGGAAAAGCATATGCACCCCACTTCCATAATTATCTTGAACTTGCTGCACCATGGTGCACCGCACAGTAGTCAAAGCTGTCCCATTATTGCAGCAACTACTGGACAAATATAGGCGGTGTTTGTGACCACTGAAATAGGTTTCACCAGATGGTCACAACCGATTAATCAGATTTTCTGACATATCAAAGCCACCTGAATTACCACAAAGTGATCATACAAAGGCAACAAATTAATACTCATGACAAGGTCAAACAAATTGCGACCATAGTCTGGAGCTTATGTAGTAGGTTCTCGTAGACGTCATATTGATTGAGATCACATCTTATAAGCTTTGTCCACACAATAGAAGTATGCACATACTCAACAATGATGATTAAAAATCGAAAGTTAGATATACTACCTGGCAGAACCCATGTTTATTTATTGTCAATAACATTGCTAGTCAGAAGTCATTATTAGTAGTTCTCACAGATACTACAAGAATTGAGAACCGCGACGGTAGTGGTTAGGGTCACATGACATCACTCCGAGGTTTGTTTAGACACCATCAGGTCTAGATATTTATTAGACATGACACTCACTTGCTATAGCGTATGACACACAGGCGCAAGTATATAACCTTCTACATGCAACGACTAGCTTAGAATTCGCATGCGTCTCGCTCCATACGAATATCCATTCTGTAAATATCATTTCTATAAGAAACTACTGACTAACTTAACCACAATAAACACCGTGCCCTCGTACAGTTTATAAAGCAGGACTGCGTCACAATCCTGTAGACGAATTTGGAGTATGGCGTGGGTTCGACGATATCTCGAATTCCAAGACAAAAGGTATCACGCTGAAATACCAGTTTCTTTGAAGATACTTGGAACAGATCTACCAGTTCCGCCCCAAAAATGGTATTTGATCATTGTAGAAAAACTATATCTTCCATCGAGCAGTGAATTTGACCACTTTCTCTACTCACCCTTCCTATTCCTTAAAAAAATAAGAGGCCCCATTAGTGGCCATAGATTCCGAATATATATTGTCACTGGTTTGACTGGAATTGTTGTTTTGGTTAATTATTTTGCAAAAGGTATTTTGAGAATATATTGTGTCATGCTCTCGAATGTACTTTGAAAGTACAACTTCATACAGTGAAAAGTAAGTGGACAAGGTTACAAAGTGTTCCACCTAAACTTTGAAATACACAACTTCAAGTTGATGTTTGGAACTTATTTACGAGCCAAAAGCCCAAAAACGTGAAAAAAAGCAATAGGTAAAACCGGGTCATCTTACGTTATTCTCATGATGATGTTTCCATCACCAAGAACGATCTAGAACTTACAATCTCAATTCACTTCTTGTCACAAATAACTTCTCAAATATCAAATATCTAAAATTCAATATCTTAACTCGCTTACATCCTAAAAGCTTCTCTCTTGTCAATTTCCATTTATAAGGCTATCAATCGATTATATCACGTAAGCTCTGGGAGATCAGAAACAGTTCTATTTGAATCTCAAAGTTGAAGCGGGTTTGACATTAATATCAGCACTAAAGGTCATATTGGATAATTCCTATATATAAAAATTAAATTTGCACATTGTGACTGTTATAGCACAACAATTGATTGCTAACATGTTTGGGAATTTTTTTATAGTTTTCTACACAATTGTGGCGACCTTCACTTTTATGTTTTTTAGCATCACAGCCCATTTACACTTGTCGATATTCTTGTTTTGCTTGCTTGCAGAGATACAATAAGGATGGGATGTAAATCACCCTTCAGTAACATACCCTTGACCTAATCTCAGAAGTACCTTTGATGCGAGGAGCCGAAAACTGTAACCTATAAGTATATCACCCGCCAGTACCCAATAGGATAGAAGACTATCCTTAGGTGCTGAAGAACTACGAGTGTCAACAGAGCAACAGCGACAAACATAGCACTTGATAGTTCCACTCGAAACGATGAGTACTGTTGGCACACTATGGAGTAAAGTGAAACTCTGAACGAAAGGCAAGAGAAATCACACCTTAGACAAATTGATAGAACCTATATGTAGTATTCTTCATTTTTACTATCTTGGCGTGGTTAAAAGGCATGCTCCTACATGATTGTTTTGACATGACTGGTGAAGTTTAGGTGAACAGGACACTCTTTCATATGCTCTTTTCTTTAACTTCAGGCAAGTTTTATTTTTGAACCAGTTCTTGTATCGCAGTCCTCATCATTGGCAATAAAAATGTAAATAAAAAAAATAGTGGCCAAATCATAAATGCGGCGGCCAAAAGATTTCAGGCAACCTAGTTTCATTCAACACAGCAAACTCTATCCAGAGCCTCAGAAGATAAAACCTGAAAGTTCACCGCAGCATTTTTTTCCATTTTGATGGGCAGATGGAACATGGATTGATCTTGTTAGAGGTTGCCCAACTTCAGGCTGCGCTGTACACAATTCCAACTTTTGGATAAAGAAAAAGTTAGCATTTCGATAGGAGTGGCATACTCGCTAGAATTAATGGATACCTAACTCCCGCTATGAACTGACAATTAGCCCCCATTCTTTATGCGGTATATGATGACTCATGCGATCTGCGCAATGCCATTTAATGCCCTTTCAAAGGAGCTTTAATCGAAGAAAAGACTCTATTGTAGGAAGAACAACCACTGGTTGCGGGTAATATTAACCCACATCTAGACCTAAACCACTGGCATCTATAGTACTAGAGATAGAGACAAGGGGTAATGGAATGGATTACTTTTGCTTCCTGGAGTTGACACGCTATTCAAGGGAATATGGCTAATCAGGTCACTTATGATTGTTAAAAGGAAGATGATGCATGCAAGATCCTTTTAAAGAAGTATATATTACGATTAATGACTTAAACGTGGTATGGAAGTGTCAGAGAATTACACCGTTCCATTCAAGACATAGAAGGGAATAGACATAATAAGTAATTGGTGTGACCAAAGCATTAATCTTATAACGAGTTTCAAATGATACACATCAAACAGAGACTATATTGCTGGTAATAGTGATCCTAAAAGTTTCAATCTACCTAAATTGCAGCAGGGATAGACAATATTAAAAACAGTCGAGCACATGCTTTTTATACAAAGTTTCTGCACCCAAAGAGCATGTGTTCATAGATGACAGTTTTTTTGTGAAATGTGTGGAGAAAACACCTCAAACATATATAAAGCTATAGCACACGTAACAACCCAAGTGAAGTACGATAACCAATGTCAACTCCTCATTACTAATGGTGGTGATTATCCTTTCGTTTAGGTTACTTGTTGAGCGACCCCCCAAAAAGTAAGGACACACAAATACTTAAGCAGTCCGTTTTGGCCATAGTTCCCAAATATTTTTGGCAATCATTTTTGGGTGAGTTTCCACCCATGGGTTTGATCTATAAGTTTCGGGGGAGATTGATTTTTAAAGAAATAATGATTTATACTCAATAATTCAAAACTATATCATTGTATAATGAAACATGTTCCGTGCGGAACTCAAAGATTATAATTCCAACCTGCTTAGGTATAAACAATTTCACACAGGTCAGTGTTAGAGCCTACTGCTTGGTTTTCTCAAATTCACAAGAAATAAGGGAGCATCAATATTTTTATATTGACCACAACACAAATCATATAAACAGAAATACAATACATAAGTTGAGTGAGGGCCTTCATGGTGCTTTTCTTCCAAGCTTGTCAAGTATGGAATTTAATAAATGATCGGGGGATATTTTTTATGAAGAACTTCCAAAAAGGAGAATTTGTGCCCAAAACTAGTTTTTTCGTAGTTTTTATACAAAAGATCATTGCCGAAATAAATGACGGATTGTATGGGCAAATCACTTTTTGCCAAGTTTCTTAATCCGTAAAAAATACTTCTATTTTTATGGGTCAAACAGGTCCTTAATCTAATATTGCGGAGAAGAAGACACACCTTAATTGTATCAACATCTGGCATACCAAAACCTTGAAAAGATGAAGCATATGAAAAGAGTTTGATGGAGACTGGAGCACGATCTGCAGTACCTGAGAAAGAAAAGTGGAAACAATAATTACCAAAAGCAAATAATTGGATTATGTTCGGATAAAAGATGAAAGAAGCGTACATGATCAAATTCTAAGTTCTATGCAATTAAAAGATAACACCCACACGGAAATTTAAAGTAGCTGATCACCGGAAATATTACGAAACTACCGATGTTGCAGGAACAGAAGAGAAGCAAGAAAGGGGGATAAGAACATTATGGCATGGAGAGATGATGACCTAATAGTAAACAAGATATAAATCGCTGAATATGCACCTACCTCTACAGGCATAGCCATCAAGGCCCTAGTCAAAACCAGTTCCTGTTTGCCATAGAACCATCCAACGATGGAATCCCAAATTTTGACAAGACCAAATTTGTTGCTCCAGGTGCACTCCAATCTAGTAAAGGTTCCTTCAAAAAGAAACATGCATAACATAAACACATCTTAATAATAGCATCTAGTCGTAAGTTACACATCTGAGTCTCAGCAAGAACCAGTGTAATTGAAATGTTGCCAAGCAGAAATATTATTCTTACACTCCGGGTGGAATGAGCGGCGGCAATACCAGCAAACATGTGTGGCATTGTGGGGACACTATCTGTCACTGATACTTAAGAAATTATTCCCTTCTAAAATTGGTAGACATTTTAGCACACATGTACAGGCTCCAATTTTACTTACAAAAACTCACATTGCTTTTGTTCAAGCCTACAAAGTAAGTAGCTGCAAAAATGAACTCCACTAACGAGTTAAAAGCAAGTAGATCATTGGATTACGACTGTTATTCAGCAGCCATGTCATTACTGTATACTTAGTTAAAGGAGGACAATAATCTGCAAGCTTTCCGCATATCCGGCGTCATACCGTCAAGGACCTGGGTGGTCCAACAGCAGCTCTTCCAAAGCTCCCCCATCATGCCATTTATCAACAGCATCAATAACCTGGTCCTTGTCATCGATAGCGTCTGATGACAGATACAGATTTAGCTATGGTATAACCGAAAATACAACTTTTTGGGCTTAAGGACTTGGAAATGAATCAGTTACAAATATTGAATACCGACATCAGCTCTGCTTGCGCTAGGAAGATCAATCTTCTCATTCTTGTCGAGGTTCTATCACGGACCATTTTTCAAGCTGCACCCCTCGACTTTTGTGTGCGCTTCTGTAGAAAATATGGTAATATTATGTTACAGCGAAGTTACAGGTTCAAAGTAAAACTAGGATAACTCACCGAACAACAAACTTGTAAAAACCAGAGCATGTCCCTGCATATATGAAGATAAATTGCGCTTCACATAACTCTAAATTCAGATATAATTATATCACCACATTACCTTTCAAAATGCATACACAATTGACTTAAGTACTCATAATAAACAGCTATTAGCAATGTCATTCAATATTTTTTAAAGCAATAAAGATCCTTGATTCTTTTTCCAGCACGATATATTTTAGATCAAAACCCTTTTTATGTACAATATATTTATGTATGTCAACCCTAAGTAATCCAACTGCATAACACAGGCCTCATTACTGGATTAGTTTCAACTGAGTTCCAATCCAAATCAGGCCTTTTTCATATTAGTCAATAACGCCCCTGTTTCACCGTAGTTAAGCTTTTATTGTTAGAGGAAAGCCACAACCGCTTCACATTTAGACTAACTAGGCAGAATCAAAAACACTAATATAGCTAGGTTGTCAACTGTCACTCATGGCTGAAATCTGGTATCTGTGGCAAATTAACGTTCAAACCATAACGGTAGCCTTTGAGATTTGGTGAACTTTGATATGCATTTTGAACATCTTATAAAATTACATGTCACTTGTTTTTAGATTCTTTTGGAAAACTTGGTGCCCAAATATCTGATCTCTGGCCATGGGGCTCCCAAACGATCTAAAGAAAGTCACATGGTTTATTATCTTTCTTAAAGGGTATCTTTGAGGAATTTACCTTCATAAATTACAATAGTAAGTGCGCTAACTTTTCTCTCTTATCTCTTTCAGTAATCTGTGAGGGTTGACATGCAGACATGCAAGAAATTTTGTGTCTTGACACTCCACTATCTCCATCTCTAGCATTTAATGTGGTTAGCGTTCCACATGCTTTGATCATAGAAAAGATGAGCCAAACTGTGCTTGGTTACAAGGTACCTAAATGTACTGTATAGATAAGTAAACACCCGTCCTTCCTCTCTAGCATTGTTAAGAGTTTTGACCTTTTAGAGTGGTTTGCTAGGGTGGTATAAGAATAATGTTTAAATAGGTGGATAGTAATGTTGTCATTATCATTAGCATTAGGGTATATTTTACTTATGCGGATGTTGTTTGGTTTAGGTGTTTTGAAACAGCATTGCCTCCGTATATTTTTATATAAATTGTTATATTTCAAAAATACCCTCCTCACAAATTGGATGGAAAACGGTGTAACAACATGTTTTTGAGGGGCAATTGGGTGCTTTGACCAGCGCTAATGCAATCTCATTCACAACGCCTTGTACTAACCTAAGTTCACCACGGGAGGTTTTAGCATGGATTAGCATAAAACACTTCCCTATTTTATGACTGCTCAACACCAACTAGAAGTGATTAGCATCGTTTATACATTGGCATGAAGATGTACCATGAACAGGTAACTACTAATAACTGCTGGTAATACCACAAAGCCTAATGCATGCATTATTTTTGGCTAACGAACCATCTACAACGACAACCCCTTAGAGATAATAGGACTATTCTATTTGGTACATACTCAGAAACAAGTTCTAAAGTTACTTTTCATATCTTCTCTTACTTTATAGGTTGCTTAAATGCTACGACTCTTTAAGAACACAAAGTTTTCTTCATTCTTATAATTTGAAGATTGCTCACTGCAAATAAGTTAATGACCTCTACCCATGTTGCAATTTATCAAGAATATTGATGGTTATTGAAGAGATATTGCATCAGGAGATTGGTGGAAAACCTTAATATCAAATTGTCAAGCTGCTTTTACACAGCCCTGCTATTGCTTCTGATTTTCTCAATCCCCACCTTTCGTTTCGTTCCGTCTGCAAATAAGAAGAGTTATAAAAATGAAGAATAACCTTTAGAATCCCTCAGAACGAAATCCAAATACTACTGACCCCTCAGTCCGCAAAAAAGTTGGGCGTCGGAATCTTAGAAAAGAAGAAATTCAAGACAATAAATTATAGATATCGTTGTATAGAAGCAAAGAACCAGAATATAAGAGGAATTGCAACCAGAACCACCTTTATGTCGGAGAGCGTCAGCGTTATCCAGTAAAAGGCTCATACACCAATTTGCAGCACAACACGCCGACTCGCGACAGATGGGAATTCTTCTCATAGAATAGAATAATTATCGACAAGAGAAGGCTCCTACATAGAAATATATTATATTATGAGCATTTACGTTTGCATACTGATAGAAACATAGTTGTTTTAAATTGGGTAAGAAGAGTAGAGAAAATACACAAAGAGATACACTCGATCTTCCAAAATAATTTTTCTGGCATAAAAAATATATTACAAACATTCTACACATACTGGATCTACTTTATGCTATATAAGTAGCTAAACTATAACTATCTTTCATATACCATTTAGGATATAGAGGCCAAACTTCGGTAGTCACTATGTTAAGAGGTACATTAGTTATTATTGTCCATCAGTTAAGTTATCCTTCAGTTAGTTCCTTCTATTGTAATAAAGTGAGCATAAGCACTGCAGTATCCAGCTCATTGCCCGCTGTAAGGTAAGTGTACAGGGTCAGATATCCAACATATATTATTGGTCAAAGGGTTAAATATGCCCCTGTACTATTAAATAGTTTAAATATATCCATCGTTATATTTTCGAGTCAAATATACCCCGCCTGTTATATTTTGATTTAAATATACCTCTCTCATCATAATTTTGACACAAATTTACCCTTAATTTTACGAAAGGACACATGTCGAAGATCAAAATGAAATGACTCTTCCCAATTCTAAATACCTATTTTTTTGGTTGAAACCACCCGTTTAACTGGATCCAATCCATTTTATTTTCATTTTTTTTTTCAATACCCAAACCTTCAAAAGCTTGTACTTTTACAATTTACAGTGGGTTTCATTTTCTTTTTCAGATTTCTGCACTGTTTTTTTCATTTAATTATTTGTTTATTGGACAATAACAAAGACGATTCTGAATTTGAAAATTGTCATAGGATTATTTATATAATCACTGGTTTGAATGAGAAATATTATACACACAAATACAATTACTATTTACTATTGAGATGCTCTAAGAGAGCTCTACTGGTATACTTACCCATGATACCTGCTCATTTTCCTTAAAATTTGACTTTACTATCGTTCAAGCTTAATGTCATGCTCATGGCAAGATCAAACTATGAAGAAATGAATCTAGCTAATGAAAATAAATTCCCCTTTTGAAGGTTTGGATATTTGAATAAAGAAGAAATGAAAATAAAATGAATTGGGTCCAGTTAAACGGGTGGGTTTCAACAAAAAAATGAAGTATTTAGAATTTGGGTGGGTCATTTTTTTTAGCTTGACATGTGTTCTTCCGTTAAAATTAAGGGTAAATTTGTATCAAGGTATGATAAGAGGGGTATATTTAAATCAAAAGTATAACATAAAGGGTATATTTGGCCCGAAAGTATAACGAGGGGTATATTTAAATTATTTCTAATAGTATAGGGGTATATTTGACTCTTTTCCATATATTATTTATTTTGTCGTAATTTATGTGACACATAGAATTTGGAGAGTCATTCAATTTTTTTTTAGATATTTTATATAATAATAATTAAGTTGTGAAGTATTGTGGCCTATTTAATTTACATAATTTTAAAAATAATATGCTATTCTCTTGATTCCAACTTATGTGGAACGAATAAAATTTAGAGAGTCAATCAATTTTCATATGATTTTTAAATATTTTAAGTCGTGATTTATAGTATTTTACGTAAAAAAAATCGCAATCTTTTTTTGTATTTATTACTATATCAATTTAACTTTTTGAATGTTTAATCAAACAATATGTAGCAACATAAATATTTACGATTTATTATAAGACACACATATAAAAATAAGCATTCACTTCATTTTCAAATAATATATGATACTTCTTCTATTTAAATATAAATGAGACATATGGAATTAGAGTCAAACCATCAATTGCTAATTATTGTAATTTATAATATTTTACATAATCTTTAATAATATATGTTATTTTATCTATTCACATGCATGTACACTAATAAAATTTCAAAGACTCAATTAAATATCTTTTTATTTTTTATTTTTTTAATAAAAATTGCACTAATATATTTTGTAGCTAAATATAAGAAATTGAGCAATTAAATTACTAAAAGTCAATTTTCGACTAAATAAACAAAGTTATTTTAAAAAAAAAAAGAAGAAGTCATGAGGCACAAATTATAGAGAATGGAAATGAAAATAGCTCAAGTGGGTCCATATATTAAGAGGCATTTGGGAAATACATCTCTCTGTCAATTTTTATTTGTCATGTTGCATTTTTTAATGTCAATTTAACATTTTCAAAATTAAATTAAATTATATTAATTTAATATTTAAAACAAAAAATTTAAATATTTAAAAATTATATGAAAAATACTATAAAAACCATGATAATTAAGTGTGAACGAATAGGATAGTTAAAAGGAAATTGGAAAGAAGTGAAATAGAGAGATACAAGGGGGCCCATGCATAGAAAATAACCCCTGTTCGGCGGAAATAAAGAAAAAAGTAATATTGAACTGGCTTTTGTGTCCTATAAGGTCGAAGTACAATTCTAAGAAAACAATGTACAATATTATTTCAATAGAGAACTAAGAAATTTTCAATATTGCATTGGCTAGGAAGCAAGCATGTCGACGAAAAGTTGCTTTCCCAGGAATGAAATCACGTAGACAATTTTCGGGTGTTCAAACACCCATTGACTTCGATAATTTTTTTGTATATATATAGAGAATATGTGAAAAATATGATATTAAATATAAATAAGCACCCATTGAACAAAAGCATTTGTGACTGCATTGGTTTTTGATTGAAATATAAGGTGTGCGAAGCAAGGCTGGCGACGAGGATTCGAATCCCGTTAGCCCATTCTTTTTTTGCGAATTTTCCTATTCTTAATTAGCTTAGGTTCACTAACTTTTTTTTAAATTATAGGTTTTAAAACTTTTCCTCTGTCGGCTTTTGAGGTTTTTTCTTTAACAAAACACGAAATCATTCTTCTTCTTCTTGTTTCAAAGAGAAAGCAACCAATTCAACAACAAACTTCAACCTTTTTTCTTTTCAAAATCAAAATACAGAAGTAAGGTAATAAGATTTGATGTTTGATTAAAGTTAGATAATGAAAAAAAAGGTTTGAGGAATTAGATTTGGAGATTTTTAATGCTTATGGCCAGTGGCAGATTTAGAATTTAAACAATATATACTCCTAATGATAATATTACTAGTAGGTCATTGTGACTTATAATTAGAGGTTGTTTTTTATGATGATAATGTTAGTTTTTGTTGTTTTAATACTTTTTTTATCAAAGAGTTTGAGTAAATATACGTTTTTTTTTTTTAATCAAAGAGTTTGAGTTAGTATACGTTTACGCTATGCGATTGCTAACAGTTTTATGTTAAAGGAAGTGAGCACCCACAATCTTTCAATTCTGGATCCGCCACTGCCTCTTCTATATAGTAGTATATATAGTAATAATAAGAGACAGTTCAAGCAACTCAACCAGGCAGGAGGTCAACATGCCTACTTGCCAACTCGGAGGGTAACTTGATAATTTTAATTAACATGGAATGACATTATTGGTCATGAGAAATTCTGTTGTTGGATTGTAGTATAATTTTGTTGAATGTTATGACTAAATTACCCATCATTTCTCAAATAGCTTTTGTCATCACCTCCTTTTTTTTACTTTTTTTTTCTTTAACTAACTCGTGGAGTTTTCTTGAAAAAGGAAATTATATTTTTATTGGATGGTTACATTAAAATAATTATTATAAATTAAAATAATTACTCTTAAAATTATATCAATGCTGCATAAATTAGGTTAGAGAAAGTAAGCAGTTCAATCAGGTAGGAGGTCAACATGTCTGCGTGACAACTAGGAGGGTAACTTGATAATTTTAATTAACATGGAATGACATTATTGGTCACGAGAAATTCTGTTGTTGGATTGTAGTATAATTTTGTTGAATGTTATGACTAAATTACCCATCATTTCTCAAATAGCTTTTGTCATCACCTCCTTTTTTTACTTTTTTTTTCTTTAACTAACTCGTGGAGTTTTCTTGAAAAAGGAAATTATATTTTTATTGGATGGTTACATTAAAATAATTATTATAAATTAAAATAATTACTCTTAAAATTATATCAATGCTGCATAAATTAGGTTAGAGAAAGTAAGCAGTTCAATCAGGTAGGAGGTCAACATGTCTGCGTGACAACTAGGAGGGTAACTTGATAATTTTAATTAGCATGGAATGACATTATTGGTCAGGAGAAATTCTATTGTTGGATTGTAGTATAATTTTGTTGAATGTTATGACTAAATTATCCATTATTTCTCAGATAACTTTGCCATCACCTCCTCACTTTTTTTTTTTTTTTTTACCTTTTTTCTTCTTTCGCTAACTCGTGGAGTTTTCTTGAAAAAGAAAATTATATTTTTATTGGATGATTACAAAAATAAATATTATAAATTATAATAATTACTCTTAAAATTATATCTATGCTATATAAATTAGGTTAAAGAAAATAAGCAGTTTAACCACGCAGGAGGTCAACATGCTTGCCTGGCAACTTGGAAGGTAACTTGGTAATTTTAATTAACATGGAATGACATTATTGATTAGCAGAAATTCTATTGTAGGACTGTAGTATATTTTTGTTGAATGTTATGACTAAATTACCCATCATTTGTCAAATAGCTCTATGCCATCACCTTCATTTTTTCTTTTTCCTTTTTACCTTTTTTTTCTTTCACTATAACACGTGGAGTTTTCTTGAAAAAAATAAAATTATATTTTTACTGGATGGTTACATAAAAAGAAATTATTATGAATTATAATAATTACTCTTAAATTATAGCAATGCTACATAAATTAGGTTAAATGAAATAACATATATTATTTAAAATGTCATGAAAATAGTACATATAACAAAAATATATATCTTAAAAATTTAAAAGATATATACAAATTTTAAGTGTCAGAATTTTGTCTTTGTAACATATATTGAAATAGATGCTAAAGTAACATATATTGAAATAGATGTTGAAGTAACATATATTACTCAAAAATTACATATAGGATATGATAAAATCCCAAACAACTTAAAATATTTGGTTGACCTTAAAAAATCTATCAACCTCATATACATTGAGACAGAATAAATAAGATATGTTATTTGAAAATGACATAAAAATATTATAAATCATAATAATTAACTTTGAATTTTAAAAATCAAATAAAAAATTAAGTCGACTCTTGAATTATATCAGTGTAACATAAATTGAGACATGGACAGTAACATATATTATTTTTAAGTTGCATAGAAAGTATTACTCCCGCTGTTTCAATTTATGTGTCACTTTTGTTTTTTGAGAGTCAAACAATTTAAGTTTGATATTTACGCATGAAATTTTCAATTTTTTTGGAATGAAATATATATATATTTGTAAACTACGTTAAAAGTACTATAAGTCACAACATTGATAATTCAAATTGTTTAAGAGATCTATGAAAAACTTACCATAAAAAAATAGATTTGTTTGAATTTCGAAATCTCATATAAAATAGGACGAAAGGAATATAAATTGTAATAATTAACAATTTAAAATATCTAAAAATCATATGAAAAATTTGAAAACTCTTAATTTTTTTACTTATATCACGTAATTAAAATAAAGAAATAATATGTATTGGATCCATGCTAGCACATGCACATGTTGTCTAATAATAAGATAAAGGGAAAATACATTAAATCCCCTCTGAACTTGGCACGAAAACTCGCTTTAGTACTTAAACTATACGGGCGTTTAAATACCACCCTTATCATCTTTGAAGTGATTTTTTTTCCACCCTGAGACTGTAACACCACTCTCACCCGCCACATCATATCCACGTAAGCGCCACATCATAACCATGTAGGTACCATATCATTAATTTTTAGTTCTTTTTTACTTATTCATTATTTTCTATTAAACACTTTTAATATTAATTATATCAATTAATTAATTTATAAATGCATACCCCCACCCCCTATCTTTCATCATCCTTGTTCTTCACTATTTCAACCCTCAATACTTACTTTTCTTCTACACTATTCAACAATTTTTGTAATAACTAGAATGAAATTATTCACTATAATATTCACATTATCTTCTTCGAATCCACCCCACGCATTTACCCTTTTGGAGGAAGATTTTTTTTTGAAAGCCAAGGTTTTATTGTCAACTCAAATAAGAAATGAAGATTACATACGAAAGTTGACAAAAAAATATGAATTCTATGAGAAATATTTGAATAGATCTAGAAATCAAAATGGGTCACTCAAAATTAAGAAAGTTTACATTTACAAAATCGACACCAATAATATAGAGTGAAATCAACGTCAATAAAATAACTTTGATATTGAATTTTACGAATTAGTAAAATAAAAATTTTTTTTTTTTTAAGTGAGAGAAAGATGGAGGAGGAGGTGTTTCAATGGAGAAAAAAAGTGTATTGAGGAAGACAACAAAATGAAAAGAAAAAACATAAAGAAATTTAAAGGGGACCCATTAATTCTATATTTTTAGAGAGTTAATATATCAAGAAAAAGTATTTAAAATATTAATTATATATTGACCACTAAAATAAGGCCATCTGTAGGATTTCAAAAAATATTAACTTTTTTTTTTCTTCTTTCACGCGCTTTAAGGAGAGTACACTCACTCTCCCTGCCACGTCATCCCTAAGGGGGTGTTTAAATCACTTCAAAGATGATAAGGGGGTAATTTAAACGCCCGTGTAGTTTAAGTACTAAAACGAGTTTTCGTGCCAAGTTCAGGGGGTATTTGATGTATTTTCTCTAAGATAAACGGCAAAGGTATATACCCATGTACTATATGAAATAGTTTAAATATATCCCAGTTATATTTTTGGGCTAAATATATCCTTATTGTTATACTTTCAGGCTAAACATACCCTTATGACTAATAGATGATACGTGTACGTCTGAGATTAAATGAATTATTCAATTTAAACTAAATCAAATTAGGATATAACCCACCCCGACCCAATAACTTAACCCGACACTACAAAAAATGCATATATAGCTACAAAATACATCGTAGCTAAATATCAAAAAGTCCGTGACTAACCACATTAGCCACAACTTTTGTTTCCATAGCAAGATGTAGCTTGGCTAAAAGTTAGCTACATACTTTACATGATCTGTGGCTAAGGACTAACATTTATAGCTACAAAAGTAATGATGTTGTAGGTGTAATTATATATAAAATTTGTTACAAAATATATACTTAAAGCAATTTGTTTAAATTTTTTGCCACGACAAATAAATTTTGTAGCATCTTTTATATGGTAGCCACCATATATTTTGTTGTGGCAAAAAACATGATTTGTTTGCTATGAATAATCTTACTTCGTGACTATATTATATTTTAGTCTCATGGCAATAGTATTTATATTTAGCTATAAGTTAGAAAACTTATAGCTATGAATTAAAGTATTTGCCACAAACTTTTTTTATACATGGCTAAAGAATTCAACTTATCCATAAAATACACAATTATCTAGCTATTTTTGTTTATTTTGCTATAAACGTTAAAAGCTGAAAATGTATAACAATAATTTTTTATAATATATATAGATATAAAAATCCATTGCTACAAATGAAGGATATTTCCATAAGAATTATTGATCACAAAAATTTCTACTATAGGGCCAAAATTACAGAATTTAAATTCCAAAATAGATTTCGAATTTCACATAATTATATATTTCAAATTTAGAACATTTACAATACATAATTCTTTTACAAGAGCTATTACGATTGTAATATCTTGGTTAAGGCTCTAAGTAGCATCGTGATCTCTTTTTTCTCATGCCATTATCTCCAAGTTGTGTTAATAATTTCTCAAATTTACCTGCAAAATTTTGATAAAGAAAATTAATGGTATCAAAAGGTAAAAATAATCATTATATATAAAATTTAAGGAGTACACATAATCTTATATTTTACCTAAAAACATTATTTTTACTAAAATTCCCTTTAACATCTTCTATGACCTATTTTTGAGGATTTTTGACTTGGCCAATTTGCAGACTTTTCTTGTTTGACAACAATCTTAAAGCTATGTATTATTATACTCGGTATACAACCACATTTACTCATTTTATTTATAACTTATTAAATTACTATATATGAATCCATTGATCACTTTTACTTTTCATAGTTTGACTTGACAATATATTAAGAAAATAATTAGTGATATAGGTATTTTATCAAACTATCCCTTATTTAATGATGTCTTGAAAAATAATTATTGAGGGTAACATATATAAAAAAAAATTATTCCATTTTATGATAGTCAAAGGTGACAAATAATAATAAAAATCTATTTAGGAATAAGTGATAAGTAAAAGTGAAAGGCTGAAAATATTATTTAAAATTATTTTGTATTAGATATAAATAATGGTCTACATACACTTAAATATCAACGATATTCAATTATTATATTCTTAGGTCAACTAGTTGTAATTATATTCATAAAAACTATTAATAAATTTAAACAAATAGTATATTACAAGGGTATCATAAATATAGAATAAGTTCGAGTAAACTTAAAATTCTCAAAATACTTATAATTGAATATAACGACCTATTAATTTAAATTATAATTGAAAGTAAGATTCTTTAAAATTGAATTGAGATGAATGATGATCAACTATAATTGAATTAAAACGATAATTATATTATACGCTAGTCAAATCATAATTCTCAGAGCACTTGACCAGGATGAAGCTTAAGTGTGACTTGTTGAAGTTTAGCTTAAATTTGATATATTTAGTTAATTAACGTAAATATAATCATATATTTATTTAAGTTATATTCTGAACTTACAAGTAAGCCATTGTGAATTGAATTAATCGAATGATATGATTAACAAAATGAATTAAGAAGAAAAATTCTCGTAAAAATAATAATTTTGGAGGCACTTAATCAAGATAGAGCTTTATCGAGACTTAGTGAAGTACCTTTTCTTAAGTTTGATAAATTAATTAATCAAAATTGTTAGATATAATTACCTATTTATTAAAATTATGCCTATAAAATCAAATCGAATTATTAATATTTTTATTTACACTAGATTGATGGATAATGTTCTCATGAAACATGTTCTAGTCAAATAACAATTCTAAAATTACTTGATAAGCCTGAGTAGACTTGTTAAAGTTTTATTTAAACATTTTATAATTAGTCAATCAAAGTTAATATAATCACTTATTTATTCAAATGAAAACATATATAAAATTAAATGTATCGAATGATTAACGCATTTAATTACAATAGGTCGATAAGTGTATTACTTCAATGGAGCACGTTTGAGACAAACAATAATTATAGATGCACTTGATCATGATGAAGTTTAAGGTGAGACTTCGTGAAGTTTTGTTTAAATTTGATATGAGTATTTAATTAAAATCAATTAAATATAATTACCTATTTATTTGAACTTTTGAATTTACAAGTAAGACTGTGTAAAATTGATATGACTAATTAATTAAAATCAAGAAAGATATATTTTGACATTGCTAAAGATTATTATTGTTGCAACAATTTTAACCCGCAGCAAAAAATAACTTTAAGCTACAAAATATTAACACAATGATATATTTGTGGCTATATCATCTCGTCATGACAAATAATTATACCTATTCAACCAATTATTGTCATGCTTTTTAGTACGCAAAACAAATATTTACTTAGCCATAATATTTGTTTTAATTAAACTTTCATGGATAAAATAATTATACTTGATACCAAAAAATTTCAATGTGTGACCTAAAAGAAATAAGTATGAAATTTAATTAAAGCAGTAAACCTATACCTATATCATTTCCTTTAGCCACATTTTAAAACAAGTTAGAAGCAAAAATATTTATTTAGCTATAATATTTTTTATCAAAAATAATTTATTGTGGCTAAAAGGTTATTATTGCTATAGTAAATTTCAACTTGTGGCAAAAATTAATCATTAGCTACAAAATTTTACTATAAAAAAATACTTGTGGCTATATCAATCAACTATTGCCACAAATTTTTATAAGTTGAAGCAAAAGTATTTATTTAGCTACATCATCTTGTTTCAAATATTTATTGTGGCTAAAGAGCTTCTATTGCTACAATAACTTTTATTGTGTGACAAAAAATTTTAACCAGCTACAAAATTGTATTGTAGTAATAAAGTTGTAGCTATTCATATAATTATTGCCACAATTATTAGCAATTGTAACAAAAATGAGGATTTTGCTTCGCCAAATTAATTTTTGTGGCTAAGAAAATTTACAATTTTTTAAAATAGCTATAAAACTAAAAGTTTTGTAGCTATTACTATATAACAGCCACTGTTTTTGGATTTGTAGCTTAACTTTTGTAGCTAGTAATAGATTATGTTGTAGTGCGGCACAATAACTTTTTGAGCATTTGTATTGGATACGCCATACTCTAGTCCAAGAAAAAGAAGCATGATAAGGCTGTGGCAAGTCCATTTTTTGCTTCTATCGAAATCATGATAAAATTGATAATCTTTTCTTGATATTTTTTTAGCGCTTCTCGTTTTGAATAGCCGCATGTCATAGAGCACATAGATTTTTCTGTATTTTTGAGTTCCTATGAGTTTCCTAGCACCATCAAAATTTTCAGCCTGGTGCATTCTCTGAAACTGAATAATCTCAAGACTTTTCCATTCTGCTGAAGGCGGCGACATACGAAACAACCTGAGGGTATATTTAGGTCGGGCTAAGTTATTGGGTCAGGACGAGTTATATCCAAATTTGATTTGATTTAAATTGAATATTTATTTAATCTCAGTCGTACACGTGTCCTGTTAATTATAAGGGTATATTTAGCTCGAAAAAATAACGGGAGAGACATATTTAGCCCGAAAGTATAACAGGAGGGACATATTTAGTACGAAAATACAACTAGGGATATATTTAAACTATTTCATATAATATAGAAATATATTTAATCCTTTATATGTATTTTTGTGTTCCTGAAATTTATGTAACTTATAATGTACGGAGAGGAAGGAAGGGGCCGGTGGACATTGAATAATAAAATAAAATTCAATTTTTTTTAAATTCTCAGTAAACAGAATAACTAGATTTTATAATAAAAGATCAATATTAACAATTTGAAACATCACTCATTATCTTTATTCATATAGATTTATTAATTATGGGGTATAGGGAGTGGGGTGGGACGTGAGAGAGGAGGAGTATATTTCATTAAACAATATAATAGTTAAATTTTTTTATAAAAATAATATCTAATATATCTGATAATTCGAACAAGATATTCAATTTAAGTTTTAAAAAATCTTATTTTAATATTATTTTCGTACTATACTAGGTATTATTAAAGGGAAAAAATCTCAATAACTCAATCTAAGTAAATTTTAACTTTATGGGCAAAAATTACTTCTTTAGTTCTTACCTTGTGATTAATCCCACCTCACCCCTTAACCCTAACTCAATTATTTTAATTTATTTATAATAGTAATTAATTTGACGTAACAAGTAAGCAATAGATAAAGTGACTTAAATTATTTTTTAATGGAAAAATTTAATTTAAACCCTTAATTTAGTTCTCTTGTTTGTATTTGTATTGTGGTCAAAAGCAGAGATCTATCTCTAAACTACATGTGTTAGAGGAGAGACGGGAGAAGAGTCTGCCGCCGACGTTGATTCCTCTAACATCATCAGCCGGCACTGTTTTCCGATCACAACTCAAAGGTGCACTGTTAATTCAAAGTTGCACTGCTCTTAACTTTTACTTTAGTGTTATTCTATCACTAAATCCTGTCTAAATTAGATGCTATTGTTGGTTATTCTCTTTAGTTTTGGGTTTGCATTTGGCTTCTCTGTTGACTGATTCTCTTACAGATCTGAATTTATATCATCAAAATGTATAGCAGTATTTCGTGTTAATTTGCCTTACTTTTGTTGACATGTTATTTGTGTATTGTACTAAATCTAGTTATTGCATTTGATATGTTATCTGTGTATTGCCTGATTCTAGTTATTGCATTTGATGTGTGTATGTCATAAGAAGAACACTGGTTCTTAGTCAAGAGTAGTTTTGAGTTACTAGGGACTCGGATTATTGTAGAACTCAAGAAACTTCCTGGTGTCATTATTCGAAATTTAAAGAGTGTAGTGCGTGACAAAAAGTAGCTCGTTGTGCTAATTTTATTTAGTATTTATTGTGATGCCAATTTACTTCTGTGATGTTTTCTCTTATTTTGCATTGTTTTTTTTTAATGACAGAAAAAGTTGATTTTGATTCAATTAGTTGACCCTAAATTCTGTAATGTTTGATTAGGTTGATTTTGGTGCATGATCAAGTATTAATTCGAGGGTTGATATGGAAGGTGTGAACGGTAAAAAAGTGGGGCATTTATGTGAAAATATTAGCAGCTTTGTTCGCCACTGTATATTTTCTATACTTAGTGTGGGTCCTGTTCCTAGTCACATTGCTTTTATCATGGACGGAAACCGTAGATATTCTAAGAAACAGAACTTGCTTGATGGGAATGGACATAGAGCGGGATTTTCAGCTCTTATCAATATGCTAAAATATTGTTACGAGCTTGGTGTAAAATACATAACAGTTTATGCCTTCAGCATTGATAACTTTAAGCGAAGGCCTGAAGAAGTTGTATCGCTAATGAAACTGATGCAGGAAAAGATTGATGAATTAACAGAAGAGGAGAGCATTGTAAACCGCCTTGGTATTAGAATTTACTTTCAAGGAAACCTTAAACTTTTGAGTGACCATGTCAGGTTAGCCGCTGAGAGGGCTATGGTAAAGACATCAGGTAATTCAAAAGCTATATTGTCTATTTGTGTTGCCTACACATCAACAGATGAGATTATCCATGCTGTTCAAGAATCTTGTGAAGAAAAATGGGATGAGATTAGAAAACTAGATGTAAATAATGACGGAGGCAATTTAATTAAACTTGAAGAAAATGTGAAGGACAAGAATGAGCACCGGATTGGTGTGACAAATGTTGACAGACATATGTACATGTCAGTTTGTCCTGATCCAGACATTATTATACGGACTTCTGGAGCAACTCGGTTAAGCAATTTTCTTTTGTGGCAAAGTTCACATTGTCTTCTTTATTCTCCCACTGCACTATGGCCTGAGATTGGTTTAAGGCATTTGATTTGGGTAATTTTAGACTTCCAGAGAAACTACTTGTATTTGAAGGAAAAAAAGAAGCAGTCATGAAGTATACGTAAAAATTTTTTATCACTTTAATCCTGCTGTGATTCTGTCTTGCTGCTCCATTTGTTCAATGCAGTTGTCGTCTACTAATATGTTAGCATGGATTAGCACTGTTTTTAGTGTTCTTTTCATGTAGATACAGTCAGTAAATTGTCAATTGGTGGTAGCAAATCAAATAAGTAGTGGAAGTCTGATTGAGCTAATATTGGATGCGCCTTGATAGCAAGCAGTGAATGTATTGTACACTAAGATCTGTCCTTAGAAATTGTTGTATCAGTGAGAAGTTAATTATCATGAATCAAATGTTTAGCCTCTTGCAATTTTGGACTTATGGACCATTTACTTGTGATATTGAAACAACCTTATAACCATTTCCAAGATTTGTAGTTTTAACAAATCCTATTCAGTTCCTAAGCTACTCTTGGTTGAGGCCGATTTAACTTCACCAAACAGCTTTTTTACTACTTCTATCTCTCAATGAAGAGAATTTCACCGTTCCCAACTCAGACCAATTAAAGCCTCATCCAAATTACTTTTCTTTGCTTTTGTATATGCAGCTTACCTTATAGCAGAAGAGAACAGGGGTTAGGCCTTCAGCATTGTATCATTTAGCAAAGCATTGAACATCAGCTGAGATGAACTTTTGAAGCCATATGTAGATTTCATCTCCTCTAACTACTTCAATGCTCTGTTTTGTAAGTCTCGTTCTATCAGCTTTATACATAACTCATTACCCTAAGCTCTTGTGAGTCGACCCTTATCAACTTCTTGTGTCTAACTCTAACCCCAGACTTTGACATCCTCTGGAAGTGTTTCTAAATGACATTGTGAATTTGTGATCCTCTAGGTAGTACCACTGAGAATGATTGAAGGTGAAGGGGACATGAAAATCAATTGTGATTCTTGATTCTATCTCAACCAAGTTGTTTAGATAACGCTACGAGATTTTTGTTCAGTTGCATCAGTATTTTTTTTAACTAATTGATGGGATACCTTGGATATCACTGTTTTGTCAATGGAATTGTTTCTTTCATTTGTCATATTAAATAGGCTTAAGTCTGTTGGTTACTAATTGTTGGTGAATTCTACAAAGTACAAAGATGTTCACTGATTGCATTTACAGATAGTGTCTTGCCTCAGATGGTTGTCAAGATGATCTCTTAGTTAGCAAGTATGAGAAAAGATTGTACATTTTGATCATGCCATTTTCAGTGTCAACAATCATTTGGCCTCAAAGCAGAAGGGCAACAATATAGCTTGCTCGGTCGTATGTATGATACATTTTCATGGACATATCTCTGTTCTTTTGATTCCTTACAGTTTCGAGACAACATTTTTGCATCCTGTCTAGTTGACGTGCAATTGCCAGTTTTGATTTTGTAAGAGATCACTTTTACATGATGCATTATATCTGCTTCTGGGTTGCTGTTTTGCATGATCTGTGTTACTCATGAGAACTGTAGAGCCTTGTTTCTGTTACCAATTTCTTATTGTGAAAAAACTAGAGTTAAGTAATATAGCTTATTCATGTTTTCTCATTGAAGAAGCGAAATCTAAGAGCTTATTTGAATTGACTTTTGGCTTTTAACTTATAGCTTATAGGGGCCAGCCATAAGTTAGAAATCCTACCTTATGGTTTTTTACTTATTTTTAATATTTTGGCTTTAAATCAAGTGCTTAAAAACATTTTTTTATTTTACTCAAACAGGGCATAAAGACTCATTTTACGGCCTATGTGCCTCTCAAGTAAATGTCAATAAACCTCTTTGCCATATGTCATGCTAGAGATATTTTAACACTGAATGCTATAGTTTAGGGGTAACGAAAATTAGAGAGTTTAAACGTGAAACTCGTCGTAAAAACGTGATATTTTAAGGGTCTTTTAACCATTAATAATTTTTTTTAAAAAAAAAATCTAAAACATTCATTATTAAGTCATTTTAATGTTTGGCACCGCTAAAATCTTGGTTATATGGACTTTGCCAGTGTGTTGAAAAGTGTAGAATAGCACTTGAGGTTGTGCCCGCCCCACTAATTAGCATAGGTGTTACTCTCTATATATTACAAGTTTACAATCAAAGTTTATATAAGGCATAGAATGAGGACCTGACCACAAATAAAAAAAATTGTTAGTACTAACTAAATAGATTTGCAATATACTTTGTTACCTAATGTTTCGTTGTCCACGATTTGTTTTATTAGTTTTCACATAATATCTTGTTATTTCAATTCCAACATGGTATCCCTAAAGGGGGAATAGCATAAAAAGATGGTTAAATGCTACAAAAATTGATAAATGGAAAAACTTCTTGTAACCGTATGTGATGTTAAGAGTTGAGAAAATGGTCAAATGTCCCTCCAATTTATTATCGAATTTTTAACTATACATTTAAATTTTACGAGGATTTATAATCTCCCTGATTTCTTTAAAACTGAAATTATCATCTCCCTAAATGCTTATGTGGCAAAGTGAGTGTATTTCACTCTCTCTGAGAAAGTGATCACCAAAAAAAATATTAAAACATTCTTTTTGTGTATGTATATATATATTTTATTATTTTTTTCCTTGTTCTTTCTTCTTCATAGAAATCTCTTCCTTCTTTGTGACCAGATCTGTCCATCTCCCGTTATTTTTATGTCGTTGCCGCCACTGATAGAATTTTTATATTCCTCTTGACCCTAATTTGTGTATGGAATTAAGAATTTTTAAAAATCAACTCTTTATCGATATTGTTGGAAATTCGATAATAGATTAGAGGGGCATTTGACTATTTTCTCGTTAAGGGTTCAAAATATTAGGATATCAAATTTTTTTTATATATATTGCTTTTGTGTGTAGATCTACCTATTAGCAGTATAATGATAAGCCAGACGTATGAAGTATGAACAAGGGAATGTTGCTTATGTCAAAATGCAACAAAGTTAAACAATGGAATCCATAGTAGACAATGAACAAGAAATCTCAATTAAATTTAAAATGGTGATCAACTGTCACATTAGCTTGTATATTATGCATTTATACTTCTATAAAATATAGCGCTCCCTTGAATTTATCATGTTCAAACTCTTTTCATGCTCAATTACGCACCAAATGATTAATATAATGTGTTAATGATAGAACATGATATAAATAAGTTAGGTATGACGATATATAAATTGGGGATGATTTGACAATGGGTTTGGCGTTTTCATGAGAGGGAAGAGATAATTTCATCACAATATTAGCAATTAGGAAAAGCTGTAGACGGAAAGAAACAGTAAAAGCTAAGTTAACAAAAAGATGGTTATCATTTCAAGAACGTAAAGAGTTCCTGTTTTTACATGCTTAGATTGGGTAGAGAAAACTCGAGATTCTAAATCACCTCTTTTGAGGGGGGGAAAGCAGAAGCAAATAACTAACTACACTACTTGTCTGTTCTGTCCACTGTTTACCTTTCAACCGGTGAAAACATCAAAAACTAGTTCAGACCACATATCGGTAAGTAACATAACGCCCTGCAGTCTCACTTGGTCTGATAATTTTCACGACTTGGCCACGTTTTAGCCCGTAATATCTAGCAATTGGGTCGGTGATCTGAATCCGAGGAAGCTGTTTTAGCAAAAGAAAATATCAGCTATTCAATCAGGTAGTATAGTAATCAATCTTGCCTATCTAAATAGCATAAATCAAAACAATGGCAATGGAACACAGATGATAAGTAGGAACCAAACGATCAGACAAAAGGACGAAGCAGAAGATAACAAGGCCATGACTGTGATGATCAACAATGTATGCAGGTATTTTTTCCACCAAAGCTATTAACATCAGATTTATCAAAGTCTCCTTCAACTGATCCAATCGGAAACTGAATAGTTTCGTCAATATCTCTGTGCAAGCCTCTCAACTGGATAAAATTCCCCTCAGCCAGACCCCAATTCATATTAGAAGCCCAACTGTAGAGATGTATTTACATAGGCAAATAGCTAATTGATACAAGGTTTCGATTATCTTTCACAGAGAATAAAACGCAAAGAAAAAATGCTTAAATTTTTGTACACTACCAAGGGAACAAGACAGTTTCAGCTTTAACACTATCATGAAGAATGCTGTTCTATCTTCTTGTTTTTTCCATCTCCAATTATATCCCTTCCAACAAACTCATTCCCAATTGGTTGAAAGGGAATACAAAACCATTGAATCAATTGTTAAATTGGTTATTTCTAGTTTACTCCATTCTTTCACTCTTGACCACCACTAGCTCAATAAAAATGCCTTCAACATTACGCATGCAAAACTTTAGCAAGTAAAAAACATTACAAAGACGAACCTGAGTTTCTTTCACAGTATATCTTTCCAACAAGGTCTTCTTTTCTTCAGGAGTAAGTGTCTGATGCTCAGGAATTAGAACATGGTTTTTTATGTTTACCAACATCTCTGCCTCCTGAAACATTAATCGTTTATCTTGATGATTAAGAAGAATAAGCATTCTAAGACAAAATATAACTATAAATCACTTAAAAGCAACTAAACGTCTAAATGTGCATATTAGAAGCCAGGCGAGCTCCCTGATTTTCCAAATCAAACAAATAACAGACGTATCACTCCTAGAGGAATACCAAATAACCCTTTATATGAATGAAAATGCTAGAAGAATCATTCTCTATTAAAACCCATACCAGCTTCTAATAACATAAAATTGCAGAATCATTCACAACAGATAATTTTTTCAAACAAGTGAAGTCACTATGAACAGAACATCGATCGTCCATATGATGTACAATATTCTTAAGCCATTCTCTTGTGGATTATGAAGTCAAGTACATGTTATCTAGCCTGGATTAATCCATAATGGCATATAAGCTAGTTTATTAACTCATATACTTGAAAGAGGGCTTTGGATTCTATTATCATTTTAGCTTTGAATTAGAATTCTCTAAATGAGGCACTCTCATCCCTGAACTACCTCTCTCCTTTTCACTGCTTTCTGGACGTGGTGCGGACTTGGCAACCCCATATGCCTGCTAGGCATTTTGGATATGTCTGTATCATAGTAGGAAGTAGATTCTTACACTTGACAATTGACTTTGAACTTTATTCTAATTCTAGAAAAATTTGAACATATATCCTACGGAAGCTTGAAAATGTCATCAATGGAAAGGACCTGTAAACTTAACTTTTTAAAAATATCCAAGAATCCCCTGTTTAATAACAAGCTGCCACTACTTTCAGCATACCACACTACAAATTTCTCTATCCAATAGCATTAGCCATGCAACAAACAGCAAATTGGAAGTGTATAATGAATTTCAACACTACTCCAATGAAACAAATAACTGAAGTGCATCCACCCGAAGAATAAGAATGACACTAATTACGAGAAATCCCAGCGGACATGCTTCCGCTCCAAACACAGATCTAGGGTAGCGTGAAGTGGCATCATCATTATGCCATTTTGATACAAAGATAGTCCATTTATCAAAATGCAAAAAGTATTGTAACAATATACTGTCTCTCTGATTTTGGTGGTCCTATCAGACCAAAATCTAAGAAAACAAATAACAAAAATACCAAAAAATAAAATGATCACGAAATAAACTAAGCTCATGCCAGACCACTAAGTGATGAGACCGTGCAAACAAAGGCAACGAGGAGCGCTAGCCGGAACTGGACAATGGGTGGCCGGGCCTTCTTTTCGCACTATTACGGATATGAAAATAATGGTCAAAATCTGATTCAATTGGCAACTGCGCAAGAACTCTTAACCATCATTCCTTAACTCTAAAGGGCGTGAATGTGTAGATCAAGGAAGAAGGGTGGGATAGCGCTCTCCCGGTGTATGTGAAAAAGAGTGACGAACTCATTTTTCTTCGGTCATAGGTTGGTCCAAACTCCAAAGAACCCGACAAAGAGCCAGTACTGGTCCCCTCTCCCTTAGACTTAGAAAGCTCTGAGTCTAGCTCTTTCATAACAATTTCAATCCTTCGTTCAAGTAGTAAGAACAAACTAAATAGTAGGAATAGTACAGTAGTCACCTGGAAAACCTCCAAGTGGAACTTTGTAGATATTTCACTTATGCAGGTACGAGCAAAGGGAGTCAAATTTTGTTGTACAATCAGGATTGCTTGGAAGACATCTTCTTTTTTCATGCGCTCTGTATAAGTTTTCATGGTCTTAACACCAACCTTTGGCTCCTCCGGGAAGAACACATATATCTGGAATCAAATGGAAATGGCTGAGACATGGGTAGAAAATAATTCTGAAATCCTCAGGTATACAATGATACTGTACTAACATACTAGTAGAAAGGAAGTAACTTAAGCCACAAAACCTGAAAAAATCAAATTTGTTGCTGGAAAATTAAAACAAACATGGAATAGTTACAGCTAACCATAATTACAAGTTACAATTATGCAAGAAAAGGAAATTGAAAGAGCATACCTGATCAGAACTGTTGTTACGTTTGGCTTTCTGAAGAACAAGGTCTTCTCTCTTCATGTTCTCACCATACTTCTGAAGGAACTCATATTTTGACATATTTATCTCAAAATCTCCAACAAGGTAGCCCCTATCAGACAACATTTCCATCAATGTCTTACGAACTCTGAAAAGTCTTGAGAGCTCCTCCTCTGATAAAGTCATCTTTGTGCTACTAAATTCAAAACAAAAAAAAGCAATTATTATGGTAAAGAATTTGGTAGAAGTCCTAGTTACAGCTAACACTCTGAACAGTGAACGCTGAATGCATCATCAGACAAGGATTGCAGTATGCCATCTTTGTAACAAGAAACTTTCCCTAACTTCCTTATCTAAAGGTCGGACTCCTCCAGCACGGTGGTTAACATTTTTTTATATATTAGTACATCATGCATGGATAACACAGACAGAAAAACTATATTAGAGACACACAAAAAACTTCTCTAATGAAAACTGTTTTTTATTTTTAATAGCTTCTGTTGCAAATAAAATCACTACCGCAAAAAAAGAACAGTTCAACGGCAATAGTGTATAAGTGTTAAATTATATAGTATATGTGATACCCGCAAATTTCCTTCTTGGAACTCTCCATTAAAACCCAATATTGAGAAAGGCTGATTTTCATCATAGAAAATTGAAAGCAATGTTCATTTTGTGGCCACTATATCAAATCATAAAAAAGTAAAATCCCATAGGAAAGGGATACAAATTTCTTACAATCCCATAGGAAAGGGATGTAAATTTCCTATCTTTTATTTTTTGATCAGTAACAATCGTATCATTCTATTAATTCGGACATGAATAACAGCTAGAGATCAGTTAGAATATGTTCTAATATAGAAACGTAGGTCCCAACGAGATGATGTGAAACTAGCACTTGAAAGGATCATGTATGTGGGGAAGGTCTAAGTGATTGCATCTTAACTTCAATCAACATACTAATTTCGGATGCATAGTACACAATATGGCCAGGGGGAGTGTAGTTAAGCAAGTAATGCTACTTAGTGCATAATCTGAGCACGAGTTATGAAGTACAAAGAAGTACACGAAATATGAGAAGCAAAGACTAACTGAAAAAAATCCAGACAATTTCTCATTTTACATCTCCATATCCTCTTCCTCCTAATAATCCATATCTTCCATCATAATAAACCTTACCATAGTTTTCATCATCAATTGAATCACATTAATGTATTTGGTTGCATGACACAGCAGGGGATACAACTCTAACAATAACGAATATGTACTACAACCACATAAACATACCCTCGCTACAAAGCATGAAAGAAAGCAGTCCTCGACATATCCTTTTCTGAAGAGGAACATGATCATACCCCTTTTTGTTTCCTATTCTTATATCAACTTCTAGTTATTGAAAACCTTACTAGACTTGTTTTAAGATAAAGAGGATTTATTAAGCAAACTAAGCATTATTTTGAATCTTTTCTAACTTCAACAGGTACTTGAGTATAAATTCTTTATTTAATATTAGTGTTGTTAGGACTAACTTGCACACACCTCGATTAATTCACCGGGTACCTATAACTTTCCACCAACACAGATACCACGCGACTCCATCCACCCAGGCTTAGACAAGAAAAGAAATAATCAAGTTTTTTTTTTACTCTGCTAGAATTTGACTTGTTTTTCAAACTCCATCAACCATTTCTTTATCACTAAAAATCAAACAATATTTAAGCCTAAAACTATCAATTCCATTGGTAACTATACAATATAATACTGGCTGAACAAGAGTCATTTGGTCGCGAACAAGTTATGATGGGATAAACTATTTCGCCATGTATGAATGATACTTATACCATCACTAAGGTATAAATGGTGGATAATTTATCACCGTCTAATAACTCAAACCAAACGCACAATAATTCATTTTATACCTGAGATTATTATAACTTATACCTCACACCAAACGACTCCTTACAATTTAAAATCAAACTCAACATCATCCTCCCATTATACAAGCAACAAGTTCAAAACACTAATTTTCAAGAATGAAAGATCAGCATGATAACTAATTGCAAATGCAGCTCCAAAGTCCAAATCATTATCACGTTAAATTAAGGCGACGATATTCCTTGTACTTCTGAATACAATTACACAGAAATTTGCATACATATAATGTATATGTAGAAACAACGAGAACGAAGATAACAAACAGAAATGAGAAATTTTACACAGAAAAAATGAAAGTTTCAGCAGAAAAACGTAGAATAAATAAATAAGGAAATTATATAAAATAAAAAGCACCTGGATAGTTTGTATGAAATATTGAAGAAACCTAATTGTAGAGAGCATCGGCGATTACTCTATAATTTTATAACCTTTTTTCCCTTCAAATTTGACGCGTTTTAAGGGGCAACAAAAATAACTTTTCAACATCTATATCCTAAAAATATAATTCAAAACATAAATTATTAATCTTTAGACCAAAATTCAATTTAATATACAATATTTTTGTATTCGGAATAAAATAATATTCAAAATTATCATAACAAATAAATATTAATTTAAAACTTAGATACACAATATGATACTTCTAATATATAACGTTATACAAAATTATAAAAGATATTTTTTTTTTTATATATATATATATATATAACAGGCGTTAAACATTGCTTATAGGGCGGGTTAGGGTGGGTTAGGGCGGAGCAAGCCTCGATCTGCTAAGATTTTAACCTGTCCTACGCCGTTCCATTTAGATTTTTTCAATGTTGTAACCTGCTTTGCCCTGCCCCGCTACACCCTACCCCGCCCTTCCCCGTTTAAGTGTTACTTTGCACTTTTTATATGTTCTGTTGATTCTTTATACTTGTTCTTAATGGTAAAGGAGAATAATTATCAATACAAAAAATCATGAAAGAAAAAACCATCATTAAAATTATAAAATTATACAAAATTATAAAAGATATTATTTAAATACATACACATATATATATATATATATATATACAAAATTATAAGAGGCGTTAAACATTGTATATAGGGCGGGTTGGGGTGGGTTAGGGCGGGGCAAGCCTCGATCTGCTAAGATTTTAACCTGCCCTACACCGTCCAATTTAGATTTTTTCAATTTTGTAACCTGCTTTGCCCTGCCTTGCTACACCCTACCCCGCCCTTCCCCATTTAAGTGTTGCTTTGCACTTTTTATATATTCTGTTGATTCTTTATACTTGTTCTTAATGGCAAAGGAGAACAATTATCAATACAAAAAAATCATGAAAGAAAAATCTATCATTAAAATATTCTACTCCCTCCGTTTTAAAAAAGATGATCTAGTCTGACTTGAAACAAAGTTTAAGAAAAGAAAGAAAACTCTTTAACTTGTGGTTCTAAATTAATGTTATGTCAAATGTACCAAAATGTCCTTTAATCTTGTAGTCTTAAAAATGTCACGTGGAAAGTTAAAGTTAAAGTGTTGCCTAAAAAGAAAAGGGGTCATTTTTTTTTAAACAGAGTGAAAAGAAAATAAGGTCATTCTTTTTTAAACGGAGAGAGTAGTATTTAAATTGTCCAAAACAAACTTTCCTCCACCTACCCAAACACACCCAGAAAGATTCAATCTTTAGAAAATCAATTAAAAAGGAAAAAAAGAAAAAACTTCTCAAGTTTACATTTTTATCTTTAAGTTATAAAATTCAATATATTTTGTTCAACATTTTTGTTAGCATTTCTTCTACAATAAATAGAAACAAAAAATTTAATAAAGTACGTGATTTAATCATTTTAATAATAGGTCATTCTCTTCCCATCATTATTGTATATCTACATCTTAATTATTATTAAAGTCCAAGTCTATATAATAAAATATGAAAATGAAAGAGGAGAATAAAAACTAAATGTCACCAATTATTCATAATGTTAATCTGCAATTCTGCATTATTTTTGGGATCAACCAAAGCTCAACTGAAAATAACGGGCCTTTTGGCTCAACAAAACCCATATCTGTGCTGCTTTTTAAAGCTCTTAAAATATTAGCTTTGATCCGCCTCGTTCTATCCCGTGACATTTAAATAGTGTTCTATCTTGCCCGTTTAACTTTTCCCCTGCCTCGCCCTATGTTTGTGCTTGTAAAGGAATTAAGTAAATGTGTGAATATTCCTTAGTTAACATGATTAAGTTGAGTTGTTAGTTGTTCTAATTATGTATTAGTTAGTTACAACTGAATTAGAGTTAGTTAAGAGTTTGTTGAGTTAGTTTTCATTCTTGTATAAATACAGGTATCACACATTTAGACTGTATGAAAGTATGAATTCTCTCTAGAAAGTTCCTTTTGTTCTTAGCTCAATTATAACAATTTCTTCATCAGATTCATAAATTCATCATGGTATCAGAGCCATTAGGGACTGGATTGAGCATTCTTCTTCATTGATTCTGTAATTCCAAGGAGTTTTAGGTCAAATTTGAGAAGGTTTTCTGTTTTTTTCTCTATTTTTTTAGTTTTTTGTGATCTTCAATGGCTGTTACTGGGAGTGATACATGGACACAATCTGGATCTACTACGATGATTCCAACTATAGATCACCTACATCCTTTGTTTTTGTATCCGTCAGACGCACCGGGATCGCTTAATGTTGGAATTATGCTTACCGGAACTGATAATTATACTTTGTGGAGTAAATCCATGCAATTGGCCATACCTGGGAAGAACAAGGTTGGGTTCATTGACGGCACAGTGAAACGAGAACAATTTTCTGGTTATTTGAGTCGTTTGTGGGATAGTTGTAATGCTATAGTTATTTCATGGATCCTGTGCAATGTAAGCAAGGATTTACACAGTGGTGTACTCTATTGCTCAGATGCTCAATTGATCTGGGAGGATTTGAAAGAAAGGTTCAACAAAGTTAATAGTTCTCGTATTTTTCAATTACACAAGGAAAAATTCACTCTAGTTCAAGGTGTTTCTTCTGTCTCAGTGTATTATTCCAGACTTAAGGACCTCTGGGATGAATATGATTCTATTATGCCTTCATCTTCTTGCACTTGTTCTAAATCTAAGGAATTTTTTGAGCAATTGCAATTTCAGAGAATGTTGCAATTTCTCATGGGGTTAAATGATTCTTACAGTCAAACTAGGAGTCAAATTCTGTTAATGTCTCAAATTTCTTCTATCAATAAAGTTTATGCCATGGTTAATCAGGATGAAAGCCAAAGAATGGTTGCTAGTTCAAGTAGAATGATGATGCCAGAAAGTGCAAATCCAACTGCTATGTTTACTGTCAGACCATCTCTTTCGAAACCAAGGAAACCTTATAATCCAAATGCTACGTGTGATTTTTGCCATATGAAAGGTCACTTGAAGGTTGATTGCCTAAAGTTGTTGAAATGTGATATTTGTCATAAATCTGGACATCTCAAAGGAGACTGTTATAGATTGATTGGTTACCCTCCTCACTACAAAGGTAAGAGGGATGTTGTTTTAGTTGGAAACTCAACATATGATGCAGGAGCAGGAGTTTCTCAACAGTACTATCCACAATCTCAGTATCAACATGGCATGCCTTTTCAGCAATCCCAGCATCAGCATGCTATGCATCCTCAATATTTCCATCAGTCTCAGTATCAACATGTTGTGCCATTTCAGCCTATGTCATAACCTATGTTTACACCAGACCAACATCAACAGTTGCTCAAAATGTTGAATCAAACATCCATCAGTGACAATCATGGTGCTGCAAACATGGCAGGTAATCTTTCCTTGACACATGATAGTTCCATGAAGTGGATTGTGGATACTGGTTCTTCCCATCATATGGTTGGTAATCCTAATTTTTTACACAATAAAGGCTCATTAGACAATGCAGGTCATGTACAACTTCCAACTAGTGACTCTGGTAAAGTGTCACATATTGAAGATTGTCACATTGGAAGAGGTGATATTCTTAGACAAGTTTTGTGTGTGCCTAGTTTTCAGTTCAACCTTATGTCAATTTCCCAAGTGACAAAAGATTTGAACTGTTCTGTTACTTTTTTCCACAATATTGTGTCTTTCATGACATCTTGTCTGGGAAGGTATAAGGTGACTGGTAAGGAGGAAAATGGTCTCTACATCATATGTTCACATATAAGGGATGGAAGCATAATACCTCGAAGCTGCCTAGCACTAACACAAGCAGATGTTGTTGTTTGGCACAAGAGGTTATGTCATGTTCCTATGAGTTTGCTCAGGAAAATTCCTTTATTTCGTAGTCTTGGAGACAAGTTTAGTTTGGTAGGTTGTGAAGTATGTCCTCTTGCGCGATAAACTAGACTACCATTTCCACATAGTACTAGTAAATCTACATGTATTTTTCAATTGTTGCACATGGATGTTTGAGGTCCTTATAAACAGAAACATTTGATGGGATGAGGTATTTTCTAACAGTTGTGGATGATTACTCAAGATGGACTTGAACTTTTCTATTGCGATTGAAATCTGATGTGAGAACTGTTCTTAAGCAATTTTTTATAAACATGGAAACTCAGTTTGACACAGATTAAGAGAGTGAGATCTGATAATGAAACTGAATTCTTCAATCATTATTGCAAGGATTTTTTTAACAGTTATGGTGTTGTTCATGAGAGTTCTTGCCCATACACACCACAGCAGAATGGTGTGGTTGAAAGAAGGCATAGACACATTCTTGAGACTGCCAGAGCAATAAAGTTTCAAGCTAATTTTCCTGATAAGTTTTGGGGGCTGTGTATTGAAGCTTCTGTCTATGTTCTTAATAGAATACCTTGTACAGTTTTAGCTGGTATTTCTCCTTTTGAAAGGTTATATGGTAGACCTCCTTCTTTTGATCACATAAAGATTATTGGTTGTTTGTGTTTTGCTACTGTGTTACCTAAACATGACAAGTTTAGTCCAAGAGCTGTGAAAGCTGTTCTAGTGGGATATGGTACAGCTCAAAAGGGGTATAAGTTGTATAATTTAGACACTAAGCAGTTCTTTATCAGTAGGGATGTGATTTTTATGGAAGCCAATTTTCCTTTTCAAGAAATTATTTCTGCAGAACAGATGTCCACTACTCCCAACATCTTTGCATATGATGATTTAGTTTCAGTTCATCCTCCAAATACTGATATTCTTATGAATTCTTCTCCTATTATCATTGTTGTCTCTCCTGTTACTTCTCCTTCTGCACCTGAACAAAAATCTTGCAGTAGTGCCTTCAATAGAACCTACTTCTGTCTCAGTTAGGAAGTCAGTTAGAAGTACAAAACCTCTTATATGGCATAAAGATTATGTAACTACAACAGGGTCATCCCACTGCCTGTACTCTGTAGCCTCTTCTATAGACTATTCCAATTTATCTCATGCATACCAAAGTTTTGTCTCAAAGTTTTCTATTGAGACAGAACCTACTACTTATAGAAAAACAGCCAACGACTCTAGATGGATAGAAGCCATGCAGTGTGAAATTAAAGCTTTGAAAGACAACAACACATGAAAGTTAGTTGACTTACCAAAAGGAAAGAAAGCTATATGATGTAGATGGGTTTACAAGATTAAATATAATGTTGATGGCACAATAGAGAGGTTCAAGGCAAGATTGGTGGCAAAGGGATATAATCAAAAGGAAGGTTTTGATTATCAGGAGACCTTCTCCCCTGTAGTTAAGATGACTACAGTTAGGTCTGTAATTTCTCTAGCAGCAACTAATCAATGGGATGTACATCAAATGGATGTATATAATGCATTTTTGCAAGGAGACTTATTTGAAGAGGTTTACATGTGCCTGCCTGATGGTTTTAACAGTCAATCACAAGGAACTAAAGTTTGTAAGCTCTTAAAGTCACTCTATGGTCTTAAACAGGCCTCAAGGCAGTGGAATATCAAACTCACTTCCACCTTGACTGATTTAGGCTTTCATCAAAGTAATCGAGATTATTCATTATTCACTAAAAGAAAAGGTTACAAGTTGGTGATTGTACTCATCTATGTGGATGACTTATTGATCACAAGCAATGATTGTATTTTGCTACAAGAAACTAAGGAAGTTCACAACTTGCTTTCATAATAAAAGATCTAGGTGAATTGAGGTACTTTCTAGGGTTGGAGTTTGCTAGAAGTGCTGCAGGTATACTCATACATCAACGAAAATATGCATTGGAACTTATTGCAGATATGGGGTTGGCAGGGCCAAAGCATGTATCAACCCCAATGGAGTTGAATCTACAGCTCACTACCACTACATATGATGATCATATACCACCTGCACACAATGATCCTTTACTGGCTGATCCTACTAAATACCTGAGATTGATTGGTAGACTGTTATATCTCACAAATACCAGACCAGATATTTCTTTCATTGTACAATGTCTTAGCCAATTCATTCACTCTCCCAAAGAGTCACATATGAATGCTGCACTACGACTAGTGAAATATTTGAAGTCTGAACCGGGGTTGGGTATCCTAATGTCATCCACTAGTAGTAATACTTTGACAGTGTTTTGTGATGCATACTGGGGTTCTTGCGTCAATGATAGGATATCAGTTACAGGTTATATAGTTCAACATGGGGAATCACCTATTTCTTGGAAGTCGAAGAAGCAACTCACTGTGTCTAGGAGTTCAGCAGAAGTTGAGTATAGAGCTATGGCCTCAACTGTAGCTGAAATAGTGTGGCTTGTTGGACTATTTCAAGAACTTGGTGCTAACATATTGCTTCCTGTTTCATTGCATTCGGACAGTGCCTCTGCAATCCAAATTGTAGCTAATCCAGTTTTTCATGAAAGAACGAAACATATTGACATTGATTGTCATTTTATTAGAGAGAATGTTCAAGATGGGCTATTGATTACTGCTTATTGCTGATATTCTCACAAAGGCACTTGGAAGGATATACACTCTCATCTTATATCCAAGCTAGGAATGAAGAATATCTTCATAGCACCTAGCTTGCAAGGGGGTGTAAAGGAATTCAGTAAATCTGTGAATATTCCTTAGTTAGCATGATTAAGTTGAGTTGTTAGTTGTTCTAATTATGTATTAGTTAGTTACAACCGAATTAGAGTTAGTAAAGAGTTTGTTGAGTTAGTTTTCATTCTTGTATAAATATAGGTATCACACATTTAGAATGTATGAAAGTATGAATTCTCTCTAGAAAGTTCCTTTTGTTCTTAGCTCAATTATAACAATTTCTTCATCAGATTCATAAATTCATCAGTGCTGCCCCATTGCCATCCCTATGCTTATTAAACAAAAAAATGATTTCCTCTTTTTACTTGATGCAAACACCAAATTCATCCACTTTGACAACTACAATAAATCACCTAAAATTTAAATTTAAACTCCTCAATATCATAATAAATCTTTTGTAGCAATACCCACTCGAAATATAGTGTATTTGAGAAAACTTGATTTTCAAATCTCCTTCTTTGCTTTTGTTGCTGCTTCGTCCTCCTTCCTCTTCTCCTTTAAAATTTGTGTATCGGAAATATTAATCGTTTTGAGCAAATTATATATTAAAAGGCTTAAAACATCGAAATGATTTCAAATCTAAAATTTGAGAGAGTATAAAAGAGATTTTGAATTGGTCGGAATTGAATAGTTAATGTATACTTCATGTATTATCCGTGTATACTTTATATTTTTAATTAAATTATATTTCATTCTGTAGTGTATTATAATGCATAGTCAGTATATAATTAATGTATAAGTTATATTCGACCTTTTGAATGTGTTTCAATATAGTTATTATATATATTTAACGACTTTTTGGATATTTTTGTATGTAAATAAAACATGATTTTATATATCATAAACTAATTAGTTTATTTTATATATTTAAAACTAGCCCTATTTTAAATTGTCAACTTATTGTGACTTGTGATATCTTTTTTGGTAGTTTTTAAATTTGTTAATTATATTTCTAGATATTTGGAATTGTATTTTGAAATTCACATCAAAATTAGATAATTTTAAATTCATAAATGAATAGATTTATCCAAAATTGGATAGTGATGGAAATTATGGTACAACAAAAATAGGATATTTGCTTTGTTTCTCCTTTAATTTAACTATTTAAGTAATAAATAACAAAGATATATTTGATCCTAACTATTAACTGAAAATAAGTTTATTTCATTTGGTATGGCTCTGAACAAAATTGACACTTCACTCAATGTGGCTTTCAATTTTTAAAGAAGAAAAGATAGAAAGAAGTTGCAGTTACATTTGAATACGCTATTAAATTAATTATTCATAAATGATACGACTAAATACGTGGACTGTGATGTTTAAATTGAACAAATCATTTCAATCTTATATCTGATTAGCTAATACAGTAAATGAATTTTGGCGTTGTTTATTTTAACATAGTAACGGATAATAACGAAATTACCAAGAATAACAAAGTCGTTACAATTTTAAATGATCATTCTAATTATTATTAATAGTAATTTCTCCGTTCGAATTTGTTTGTCATGATTTCTATTTTTTGAGTTAAACTATAAAAATTTTGATTAACATTTTAAGATGTATTTTTCATCATATTAATATGCAAAAAATTATAATTTATAGTACTTTTCATTAGTTTTTGAATAACTATTTTATTTGTTTAAAATATCAAAATAATGTGATTTAATTTACCTTTAAAAATTAATTAAATTAACTTTCGATAAGCACAACATGAGAAACAATTCTGGAAAATACCTAACAACTACTAATGTCAACAATTTTTTCTTAAGAGCATCCGGAGCCTAAAAGGTATAAAATGTTAACAAAAATTTTAAAACGGTATATAAATTTTCATTTTAACCAAAACAGCAAAATCGCGCTGGAAAAAGTAAAATTGCAGCGATTTGCTAATTTTAAATATTTTTAAAATTTTTTTTAAAGAAATCGTTGCAATGGCAGCGATTTCCAATATAATTTTTTTTAAAATCTTTTTTCAGTGCAGCGATTTAACTTAAATATTTTTTAAAATAAACTATTTATTTGAATTTTTTTAAAAAAATTAAAGCAAATCGCTGTCTGTAAAAAAAAAATTTATTTTTAAAATTAAATCACTGCCAAGGCAGCGATTTTAAAGAATTTTTTTTTTAATTTCAAATAAATCGCTGCTGTTGACAGCGATTTACTAAGAAAAAAATTTATTAAAAAAATTTATTTACTTGGCAGCGATTTAATTTACAAAAATAAAAATAAATTTTTTTTGACACAAATCGCTGCCTAGGCAGCGATTTAATTTTTAAAAAAAGTTTGACACAAATCGCTGCCTTTGCTTTAAATATATATATTTTTTTAAATTTCAAATAAATAATTTAAGTTAAATCGGTTACTAGGCAACGATTTATTAAAAAAAATTGATATTGGGAATCGCTGCCATTGCAGCGATTTCTTTAAAAAAAGTTTTAAAATATTTAAAATTAGCAAATCGCTACTCTACCAGCGATTTTATCGTTTTGGTTAAAATAAAAATTTATATACCATTTTGAAATTTTTATTATAATTTTATATTTTTTAGGCTTCGGACTCCATTAAATTTTGTTGATGAATTATAAGCAACTTATATATTTTGGACTTTTGGTCATGTTAGGCGTACTTTTTTTGCTAATTTAAGTTCAAACATTTTAGAATTATTTTTCTTTCCATTGGATTGACATTTGCAACTAACTATAGATTACAGGTGTCGATATAATTGCCGAATTCATTTAAGTTTAGATGGATTATTGATTCGTCCACTTCTAAGTTTAATTTATTTCATTTTTTTTAAGATTGAATTAATATGTTGTTTAAATTTACTCATGAAAAATTTTATTAACATATTTTCAATTTTTCTTCTTCTTATTTGATAAGTTTATGTTTTTATATATATCATAATATTTTATAAGTTATGTCCTCCAAAGAGCTTATACTCGATAGACACAAGTTTGTTTGCTAAGGACAAAAATTAAAGATAAGCTCATTTGAAAGTAAAAAATTAAAAATCAAATCATTTAAATGACAAATCGTATTCGTCTTATATATAACCAAACTGAAGCAATAAATAGTTTGTAATGTACGATTTTTTTTTTAAATGTATAAAATACAAATAAAATTAAAATTTAGTAAGAATTGAGCGGATTGTGTTATGAGTTATGATCCACATTTTATACCAAGTAACTTAAGAATGATTTATTATCTCATGTATTTATATTAGCAAATCAGAAAGAATAAAAGATAAAAAGAAAAAGGAAAGAACCATATATCCAAGTCCACAAAATCTACTGTACGTATGTCCTTAAGACCTTCAAATATTTAATGTTGTAGACTAATTCCTCCCAATATAAAACATATCAACTATTAAAGTAGTAGTACCTCAAATTTTTATAATTTCGACGAACTCAAAAAGATTGTTACGAAATCACACACAAACATGATCGATTGATTTTGTTTATAAGAAATATATGCAGAAGAAGGCGAAAACTTGATATAGAAAAATGAGAGAAAATCTCTCTATTTATAACCAACATAAATGGTAATATGAGAATGTGTTAATTGTGCCTTATCAGAAATGTCACAATTTTTTAGAAAAGAAATAACCTTTTGCAAAAGATACAACCTGTCAAATGACCATAACCCTTTAGAAAAAGACACAACCTTTCGTAAAGTTTATAATTCTTTGCAAAAGTCTCAACTCTTCAGGAGAGTCACAACCTTGCACTTCCTAATCACACCTTTAAAATCCAAAAAAATTTAATAACACATCAATATAATTAATTCAACTTATTTTAATTCGTTTAAATTCAATAAAAACAAATATCAAAAATGACATTAGATAGTGTCTTACCTACGCAACAACACGTACACTTCATCTTTGGTCTTCACCCATACCCACCATAGGCTTTGTTCCCACTATCACACAACCCCATCAGGCCACCACACACCCCACTCCACCTCTCATAATATTCTTTTAGACTGTTAATACACATGTTAATAATAATATATTTTGGTTATTTATTAAACACACATAAGATTTTTTCTAAATTAAAGAATATTTTCTTACGCTAAATACACCTTAATTCAATGAGTATATATCACTTTTTATTAGATGTCACTTTGAAAGATAGAAGTAATTACTAAAATTACTAAATTGAACAAATGGACGAAATTAGTAAATATGCTCTCTTTGTTATTTTTTACTTTTTGTTATTTGATTAAACTCGCTAAATTACTTATTCAACTAACTCGGGCTCCTTGCAATGATTTAACTTCATTATTAAGCATGGACTAGGAAAAAGAAAATTTAGAAAAGAGGTAAATGTAGCTCCAAAAGAACTCAATGATAAGATATAGCTTGCTCCTTACTTAACAATAACCAAAATTTAGTCCCGCCCACACTTATCAATCTCAGCATCACCTGTCAATTGCAATTGAAGCCAACCCCACTACCTCAAGCTGTTTTTTTCCTTCATTTACTATTCAGAGTTTATATTAAAATCTCGATTAAATTTGAATCGCGAATTGCAAAGATAACTAGAAGAGATGACACTTCAAATAAGATTTTTCTTATGCCAGAGCTTGAGCACAAAACTTCTAATTAAGAGCGAAACAGTCCCTTACCGTATCACAAATTCATATTGGTTATCTCGAGTTGTTAATTCACTATTCCCTCATTGGCTGATTGGCGATGGGCTTGTTCTCATCTTCTAAATGTCACCTCTTTACGATTAATTTCGTGTTTTGATAACATACTTATTATTTTATTTTTATTATTTAGAATTTTGACATAAGTATAAATTTAGTAAAATAAAAGGCATCAAACATTAATAATAAAATGTTTGATTGCCTTTATGATATTTTGCTCAAACGGTAGCGTTAATAAATGTAATATTTGATTGTTATTTGCATAAATATATTTTATATAAATTATGTAGAGATTGATATAGTAATCTAATATGAACTATAAAGTAGAATAAAACACACACAATTAGTCTCTTAATTTGTCATCATATTATATTTAAACACTCAAATCAATATTTTTTTGAATTGAGCATATAAATATATGATAGCAAAATATTTCAATTAATCACTTTCAGCTCAAATTTTGAAAAAGTTATAGGTGTGTTCTCAAAGTGTTCATTTTTATGAATAAGTTTATAATTTAAAATGTCATTCCTTTTAATCTCACATACAAATTTTTATAAATTGTTAACCTTTAAACCTAACCAAAAGAAACACTTTATCACATGCTAAAGTATATTATAGTTAGAATATCTAAGTAAAATATACTCATAACTTTAAATGGTTAACGACATGTTTTGTCTTTAAAAATAACTAAAGTATTATTCTCTTCGTCTTATATTTGTTGATCACTTTCTTTTTACATGCATATTAAGAAATCATAAGTGAGAAGATAATTTTACTAATCCACCCCTTCAAAAGCTTCTTAAAATTTTACAAACAGATAATATAAGAAAAATTTAATTAAGGTGATTAACTAACATTAGACAACTCTTTTTAATAAGATGATAAACTAATTTGGGACGAAGAATATATATTAATCTCTCTGTTCAGAACATTACTTGTCCACTTTTCTTTTTTTAGTTGACCCTAATTATTTGTTGATTTTGACAAATCAAGAAAGAACAGTTTAATTTTATCTATTATACTCTCAATTAATTACTATAAAAAAAGAAAAAGTTCTTGAAATTTTTAAGTTTTCAATTAATGCACTTCATAATTAATAGGGATAAAATGATAAACTAATTATGTCAATAAATGTTTTCTTGATAAGTATGTCAATTTAAAAGTGGATAAGTAATTATGAACAAATGGATACTATTCTGATTCATTTTTACTTGTTCATTTTAAACTTTGCATCAGTATAAAAATAATAATTAATATGAATATCTTATCATAATGTCCATATTAGTTAATTGTAAATGATTTGAGAATTTTTAATAATTAATATTAACGGTAATATAGGCAAAAAAATATTCGTATATATTGAAAATTAATAAATAAAAATAAAAATCTATTACTACTAAAATAGTGGTATAAGCAAAATTAAATGAAGCAAACAATTACGTAGTTTTTTTTTTCCTTTTCATAAAAGTAATCAAAGAAATTATCTTAATTTCTTTTGTAACTTTGTGTATTCTATTTCCACACCAAATTAACCTTAAAGTTATAAATAAGACATTCCCATTTTCGTTCCCTCCCTCGGGAATCCCCCTTTATAAATCACATCTTCTGTATTTGTTGAACCTTCAAATCCTCACTGCTCGCCTCTCCCTAATTTTGTTGCTATTCATCCAGATTTCTTTCACTTGTTTACTCCCAATGAGAATCTAATTCCTCCATTTCATCTTAAACAACAATTTTCAGATTCTGTCTGATAGAATACCCAAAATTAGTTTCTCCGTGAATTACTTTCACATTTCCGTCTCAGAGAAGAGTAAAAATGAATGTGAATTCAATTTTGGGTTTGAAATTGGTTCTGTTTATTTACTGGCCATGGCTGGTTAACTCGAAAGGAGAAACGAATCGCCTACTGGTCAACATGACTCTGGTTCAAAACGCTACTGCTTTAGGAGCATGTATGTAAACGCTTCTGATTTAAATAATTTTTCTACTAAAAGCAGTTAATGGAATTGTTAAATATTGGCTCATTGATTTTGCAGATTGCTTGGATGGAAGTTTGCCGGCGTATCACCTACACCGTGGATTTGGAGCTGGAGCAGACAACTGGCTTTTGCAATTTGAGGCAAGTAATTCCTTCTGGTGTTTTTTGTTGGGGAACGGAAAGGGGAGAAAGATTCTGACAGAGTTGTTGAATGAGTAGTTACACACTTCTTTGCTTTGCTTTCCTTGCTTGCTTTTCTCACTACTTGTCAATCAACGTGCTTGCAGCCTTTCTTTTCACTTCTCTCTCATCCCAAAAAATTGCTAATACAATTTCTTTCTAATTAGAGCTCTGTCATTTTTTTATTTTTTTTATAATAACTTGAATGAGCTCTATTTTATACGAATTTAAATTATTCAAAATTATAAATACAATTTTTTTTTTAATTAGAATTTTTGATTTTGAATGTGTGAAAAGATTCTTAACAGAAATTTGAATGAACTCTATTCTACACGAATTTGAATTATCGAAGCCCCAATAAATACCAATTAATAATAAATAATAAGTAATATGAATGTGAGTTATAAAATCTGCCTATATCCTACCGTCTATTCTATTTGTGAGATTATATATCCCAGATGCATTTGAACAAAATCTCTTTTGGTAGATAATAATTATTGATGAGAAAGTTATTATATATATTTTCTCTGTAATAATTTATGCGACTTATGTATTTTTTTGTCAGCCTAAAAAATGATATATTCCTATATTCAGTAATAATATAACTTTAATAAAATAATTTTTAGCCATATCAAAGTCTGTCATTCATTTTGAATCATAAATTTTAAATTTTATGTGCCAAATCAAACTATCACTCAAGTATACATTCAAAATTCATTACTAATATGTGATGTCACAGTTGGAAATCATAAAGTAAATTCAACAAATGCCTAAACTTATTGGTGAGAAATAAAAAGTACAGGGTCTCTCTATACTACCTCCGTTTCAAAAATAATAATTCTATTTTCTTTTTAGTCTATTTAAAAAAAATGATTTCTTTCCTTTTTTAGCAATATTTTAATTTTAATTTTCCACGTGACATATTTAAGATCACAAAATTAAAAGGTATTTTAACACATTTGACATAACTTTAAATTAGAATCATAAGATTAAAAAATCTTATTTTTTTAAAAATTTTATTTTAAATTAAATTAGGTCAATTTTTTTTTTAAAGGGAGGAAGTATTTATTGTGGACTAAAAACAGATCATGGTTGTTTCGGTTTAGACATATTTTGACCCTTGTTTTTCTTAGAAGTTAGGAAACGACCTTAATGCTATTTTTAGCTACACTTTCTGTTTTTCTTGGAAAACTGAAATCCATCTTATTTTATTTTCATTCTGCTGATCTCACTTCATGTTTCTTAATTTTCTTTTTCTTTTTAACAATTTTAAATTCAAGCTTTCCATATAAAATATTTATAATATAAATTAACGAATTGAATTATTAAGATTTTTATATCGATCGTATTGGATATTTCTTCTTTTTAAGGTTTTTGTTCTTTTGCTCCAGTTCAAAATATGGAAAAAGTGTAGGAGAAGGAGGATTCTACTATTCCCTATTTCACAAAAAATGACCTAGTTTGACTTGACATGGAATTTAAGAATATAAAGAAGACTTTTGAATCTTGTGGTCTTAAATTAAAGTTAAGTCAAATATATAAAATTATTCTTTGATCTTGTGGCCTTAAACATGTCACGTGAAAAATTGTTATAAAAAAAAAATATCATTCTTTTTGAAATATACTTAAAAAAAAAAAAGTTTTTTTTTTTTTTTTTTAAATAGAGGGAGTACTGAATCATCAAACCTGAAAAGAACGAAAGGATATGGTGTGCCCAAAAGTAAACATATTTATCCATTTATCAAAAAAGGGACCCTATTATCTCTTTCAATTTTTTCAATTTCACTTTCTCAATAATTGTTATGGAGTATAGTTAAATAGATTAGAATAACAATGCTAAGCTTATCCGTTCAATTAGTTTACAAAAGGGCGGCTTAAATACATGTTACTGGACATGACAACTTGAGTATGGACCACAAAAGAAAGTCAATTTTGTCATATTACCTAATACTCTCTCGGTTTTAAATGTTTGTTCGTTTTATTTGATACAAAATTTATAAGATTAAAAGGTATTTATAAATTTTATAATTTTAAATTAAAGATAAGTAAAATGTATTAAAATGTCAGTTAATCTTATATTTAAATTTGATAATTGAAAAGTTAAAATAAAACAATTATAAAATAATAAGGAAATTTTTTACATATAACCACTTAAAAATAATTAATTACTCTCCATAGCTATAGTTTGATTATTACAATTTGTAGATACATGTTATATGGAGGAGAGAGACGAACGAGACTGGGAGAGAGAGGAGAGAGAGAGAGAGAGAGAGGGAGAAGAGAGGCGAGCGAGAGAGGGCAGAGAGTGGGAGAGAGATGAATTGTATATGTATATAATTGTATATTACACATATACATTTGTATATAGGCAAGCGAGATTGGGAGAGTGAGGAGAGAGGAGAGCGAGAGAGGGCAGAGAGTGGGAGAGAGGTGAATTGTATATGTATAAAATAATTGTATATTATACATATGTATTTGTATATTCTGGCGAATTATATATATACAAACATGACTAATTATACAAATTCGAAATCAGACCACATAATTAATATATAATATTAGTCGTGAATAGTAGTTATAACAAACTATAGCTATGATGAGTAATTAAATAGTATAAATTTATTTTGTCGCATAATTTTCCAAAAAATAAAGTCATTCTTTTTCATGAATATATTAGGAAAGGAAGTACAACCAAATTGAAACTTAGAAGGGATTATTTTTCTTTTATTTAATTATTGTAGTGTTATAACTTATAAGTACTTAGTAGACTATGACTTTTACTAGGACCACGACATTTCCTATGAACTGTGTTGAAATAGACACGTCTATCACCTTTGCCAGTATCCCACTCTCCTCCTTCCTAACCTTCTTTTTTTCTAGCTATTATTTTACCGCTCAAACTCTCATAATAGACAAAAATATTATTCCCTTTGTTTCAATTTTTTTTCTTGATCTGATTTGATACGAAATTTTAAAAAGTGGAGTAATTTTTATTTGAATTAAAACAAGAAAGTTGATACAGGCTGGTTTTAAAGTCTCATGCAAATTAAGTGTCAAATTTAGAACTTGCTATAATTGGTATTTGTGTGTTTGTTTTTTGGCAAAATCAAAGGTTCATTATCTTGGGCTAATTTAGTCCAAGAAGTATAGTGGGCGGACAAAGTTTTAATCAATTTCTTATTGAATTCATTAATAGGGTGGTGGGTGGTGCAATGATATCAAATCATGCTTGGATAGATCCAAATCAAATCATGGATCAACTCGTTATATGAACAAATGGGAAGTATTCTCTGGCATCCTCAGCAACAATGCCTCTTTTAATCCAGGTAATTCACAAGCCTATTTTTAACTAGGTTCCCATAAAAAAAATTGACCAGTTAATATCTCATATGATCACTATACTTAAAAAATGTTATTATATTAAAGAAAAGAAAAGGAAAGAGAACAAAATTTACTAGAAGCATGTGAAATGGCAATGTGGTAAGTAAGGAGTACATGTACAATGCTGTCAATGTAGTATGCTACTGTGACAAAATCCATGTTCCCTCACGTTTGATGTTGTCTCTTTTCACGTGATCAATATTTTGAAGTCCAAAGTTATGAATTGTAATTACCCTATACTCCATTTGCGTTTGATTAGTGAAGGGTACTGTTTTTTTTATAGAAAAAATAATAGCGGGAACAGATGTCAATTATGTACTTCGTCCGATCCTGTATAATTTGTTATGTTATACTTTTTAAAAGTCAATTTGATTATTTTTCAAAGTTAAATTAGTTTACATTAATTCAATATTTTAAACAAAAAAATTTAGATATTCTAAAAATATATGAAAAGTACTATAAATTGCAATTTTTTGCATATTAATATGATGAAAAAATATATCTTAAAATGTTAGTTAAATTTTTTATAGTTTGACTTTAAAAATAAAAATCATGACAAATAATACCGAACCGAGGGAGTATATGCTAAAACATGAAAAAGTATAGGCTAGTGGGTGCACCGACAGCCAGTTGGAATTTGGAGGATAGTAACAACTGCACAACTAACAACAAAGCCTATGGCTAGTTTTTCTAATTAATACTATGATTTATGTATTTTTTAAATATTGATATTCAGATTAACTTGGTCATATTTGATATTGATGTATTTATATATATAGGTGAGATTGAATTTGACTTTTTATTACATTTGAGATTTAAATAAAATTATATTCTATCGTAATTTTTGATATATTTTTTAGATATTTTAAAATTTCAATTATTGTGACTTGCAACATCCTATTTCAAAAAAGTTTTATCTTTTTCACATTTAAAATGATTTGTCAAATATGTCAGGACAATATATTTTCCACAAATAAATCTAAGTGGAAATTGTAATTCCTGATGCAACATGATTTGTACAGTTTTGGGCCTTTGCCTTGCATTTCCATCGAAAGCCTAGTAAAAATGGTCCCCCAGTGGCCATTTAAGAGTCGTACTATTTTTTCTGCTTTTCTTCTTCGGTGCTTATGACCGAGTTCGAGAGAACTAGACTGTTTCCAGCCTTAAACGATGAAAATTGAGTATGGAACCTCTCAATCTGCGCTTGTACCTATACCATTTCGTTGCCAGGAACTTTTTCGATTCTCTATCTAAGCTCTTTAAGAAAATTATTAATACAGAAGAAGAATGATAAAGAATAGAACTAGAGACAAATCATAATTGAAAAAGAAGTTGCACAGTTTCATTCTGTACTCAGTGTGATTGAATGAATTTGATGGAACTATTTTGTAACAATTATAATCCCTTTTGAATCTCGAGAATGATATTTTTAAATTTTCCATTTCTCTTGCAATGAAAATTGAAAGTTACAAGGATTTTAAAAAAATCTTTCAATTTTTTAAATCATGTGGAGAACTGTGTGATTGGAATCTGCAAATGACTAATGGAGAAATCCAATCCAACAATAAATTGCAGATTTTTACAACTGGAATAGGGTGAAGATTAGATATTGTGATGGAGCCTCATTTTCTGGTGATGCTAAGTTCTATAATGGGGTAAGTAAAACTCTATACAACTTGCACGCACATCCGTTTCTTGCACTATTTATTTTTGTTGAACATTATGAATTTTTTTGCTTTCGAGTGCTATATTCATGTCCACTAGACCCTGTTAGCAAATTTAGTTTTTTCCAATCATCATCCGTGTTTGGTTATTTAACAACATACAAGTGTTATCTTACAAGTAAGATTTGGGGAGTGTAGAACGTGCAAATCTCACCCCACCTTTGTGGGATAGAGAAGTTATTTCCGATAGATAAATTATTGTTTGGTTATTATGTGAAAAATATCAATTTCATGTTCTAGTAGCTTGCCATTATTTCCACGATTAATCTATTAGTATTTGAGAGTTGCCTATCCAGAGTATTATCAGTCACAATTCAGCTTAATCAAGTGATTTCTTTTTCCTCTTGCCAAATGAGCAAACATTTATGCTTTACTTCTGTTTTTTCTTGTTTTTGTTAGCCAATCTATAGGTGTATGTAAACGTTTCATCTGTAATTTACTTGAGCTAGGTATGGTTTGGTTCTGTGAACTTTTTAAAGCATTCTTATTTTTTTATTTTTTTATTTTTGAAAAAAAAGGATTATGTGTCTTTAAGAAAGGATAGACACGAAAAAGGGGTAACGAGATATTGTTTTACATGAATATCGGTGGCAAACTATTCATGTGTTTCTGCAAATGAACTGCAAGCCTAAGATTCACTTCAGTTAGTGATGCAGAGAGGGCATTGTTTACAAGTTCCCACGTATCTCTCTGAACTCATACTTCAAAAATATTTTTGTGGAATGTTATGGAAGTCAACAGATAAAAATAGAAAAAATTCATAATTTGCAGAGTGATATTCATTTGCTTTAGAATGTAACTGACATTACTTCGTAACTTTAGAGCTCGAAAAGCATGGTCTGACTTGGAAGTTGGATCAATGTTGTTATGAAATATACTTTTCATTTTGTTTGTTATCTTAAAACGTTTTCTTCCTCCCAATCATATGATCTTACGTACCTTGGATTCTATCATATGATTGCCATTTGCGTTACTCCGAATTTCTTCATTTTACTTGCTTTCAAGTTAAATATAATTAAGTATGTAATTTCTGATATATTTTCTGATGGCATACGTATTATACGTCTCAAGCCAATTTCTTTGCCTTTGGACTAGTTAAAAGACTCACGGGCTTGATAAAGGTGTATTCTATCTGAATTGTACCATGTTCTTACTTTTAACTGAGTCTTTTTCTTGCTTAAAATGAAACAGACATCATTGCTTTATTTCAGAGGGCAAAGAATTTGGCAAGCTATTATTCTTGATCTTCTCCCGAAAGGTCTGGGGCACGCAAAGAAGGTAATGCCACTAGACACTCTTTTTCTACTTAAACAACTTCTGATGATAACCGTCAAGGCTTAGGACTGCTTGTGATAGCAAAGCAATGAGATAAAACAGCAATTGCTTCCATCACCCACACATCCCCCACTCCCCGTCCCACCTAACACACAAATATTAGTCTCCTGTGAGGACATAGAGAGGGTAATTAAGTGATCTTGCCTTTCTGGATTGAATTGTCATTTTTTTGTAAAAGTAAACAAATATCCAATTTTGCATTGTTGTACACATCTGGTTGGGATCTTTCAGTACATTTATATTCATATTCTGTATTGTTGATTACATCAATTTTTTCCTTGAAAAAGATACATGTAAAAACATTTAACTTCATCCTCTTACTCCTTTACTACAAAGATATTTTGTGCTTCAAACTATACTTAATGGTCTTAGAGCATTTCTTCTAGGCTATGCTTTCTGGCTGCTCTGCTGGTGGTCTGGCAACCTTTTTACACTGTGACAACTTCACCAGTTATCTACCAAAGAATGCCAGTGTGAAGTGCTTGAGTGATGCTGGTTTTTTTTTAGACGAGTATGTTTCTGCCAATTGAATAGTCAAATGTGATTCCTCTTTGCATTAAACTTAATGACATATTTGCATTTGTTTTCTCAGAAGAGATATAGCTCTGAATCACACAATGAGATCTTTCTATGAAAGTCTTATTACACTACAGGTATGATTTCATCATAGCCATCAGGAATGTCTATTTTGAGCTATCTTATTTTGACAAACGTGGTTTTCTGAAGGGGGTAGAACCAAATCTCAATCAAAATTGCACTTCTACTCTCTACTACCCGCACCTGGTACGATCTGAGCCACTCTCCTTCTGTTTAATTCATAATCTGGTGATGAAACTAAGCTCTTCTCTAAGAATTCTTGAGATGTTCTTGCAGTGCTTCTTCCCACAGTACGCATTACCATATATCGAAACGCCATTCTTCATCTTAAATTCAGCATATGACGTGTACCAAGTATGTTCATTATGTAATTTGATATAAACTAGGCATTTTTTAGAATAATGTTTGTTATGCACGGTCCCAATAATGTGACCTTATGCTTCTGCAGTTCCATCACATATTGGTGCCGCCTTCTTCCGATCCTCGACGGCATTGGGATCATTGCAAGTTGAATGTCACTGCATGCGATACAAGTCAACTAAATATTTTGCAAGGTTGACAATGCTTATTATATTACTCTTTCAAACATTAACATAGGTCTTTAGGCAGACACATGTTTAAGGCTGGGAAAAACTTGCAAGGGTCTGATAGAAAGAAATGTCAATTGAACTCATGAAGTATTCAAATATTCAGTAACTAGATTATAGCAATCTTAAATAACATTCTATGTTATGCTACTCTTATCATGGTACATTTGTTAGTTTACCTTTATATTTACTGTTCTATAGAGTTTGTAAACTCTATCATATTGATGGCAGTAACCAGGGTTACCCGACTTATTTCAGGGTTCAGGATAGATATGCTTGCAGCGTTGAGAGATATCTATCAAAATTCAACTAGAGATGGGATGTACATAAACTCTTGCTTCACTCATTGTCAGAGTGAGACACAAGATACTTGGTTTGCAGTTGGCGCTCCTCGAATACACAACAAGGTTGGTGAAATGAATTTTTCTGATCTTCTGCTGCGATGTATTATTCACTGTAAATGCAAACTTAACGCTGGAATGACAAACATGAACATCTTAATAGTGTGTGAAGTGATCTTGTCCCTTTTAGTTTCTTCAACAATGTTACGTGTTTATTACTATGTAAGAGTTCATCAAATTATATTGTTTCTCAGAATATTGTAATCTAAATGTAAGTAGGTAATGATTCCCTGCATTAAGGAAAACTTCTGTTGTTTTGCCCGAAGTTTACAAGTTATGTACCAGTTATTATACAATCTGATTCAATTGATAGACCTATCAAGTACAAAGGAGATTTTTTTTTTGATTTGTAGCTACTGATTCTGAAACTTCTTGTCTCCAGACAATTGCAGAGACAGTCGGTGATTGGTACTTCAGTAGAAACATCAGCAAGGAGATTGATTGTGCATATCCCTGTGATACTACTTGCCACCACATGATTTGACGCAGAGATCCAATGTTGCTAGTCATACATGCTGATTTTAAAAGGGTAATTGGAACCCAGAAACTCAGCCATAGACAACATTGGTTACATAGTGCAGATTGATTCATTTAGAAGGGGGTGCAGGGAAGGAATAAGTGTTCTTCTATAAATATATACTCATATTGCAGAGTAAGAAACAACATTCTTTTACTTAGAGAGGTTCACATAGAGCAAATGTATACATCGTCGTCTAGAAAAGGATATGGTATAGATCCATGATGTGCAGAATGTCGTACCGCTGAATTCATGTTCAAATATCAGGCCAGGAAAATATATTCATTATTGTTCTGTTATTCCCTGAATAGTTTCTGTTATCTCTTTTGGTATTGATGCGATTATTGTCAAATCAGAAATTAAAACTTTAATATTGTTCCAAGTGAAATAATTACCCTGGGTGCTGAAGATATCAACTGAAGTCATGTTTGAATATTTCATCGACCTATAATAAAACAAGAACTATGAAGCTCNTTGTAAATATACAATTTTATAAAAAAATATACGATGCATGCTGTTTCAAAACACCAAACCAAAAATGCATAAGAAAATAATCTATGCATGATTAATGCAAGCATTACTATCCACTCTATTTAAACATTATTCTTATACACCCTACCAAACCACCTCTAAAAGGTCAAACTCTTACAATGCTAGAGAGGAAGGACGGGTTTACTTATCTTAAGTACATTTTAGGTAGCTTGTAACCAGCACAGTCTTGGTAATCCTTTTTCTATGATCAAAGCATGTGGAACGCTAACCAATTAATGCTAGAGATGAGATAGTGAGTGTCAAGACACAAATTCTTGCCATGTCTGCATGTCAACTCACGATACTGAAAGAAAAGAGAGAAAAGTTAGCCACTTACCTATTGTAATTTATGAAGGTAAATTCTCAAAGAACCCTTAAAGAAAGAAAATAAACCATGTGACTTAGTGCCATGCCAGAGATCAGATATTTGGGCACCAAGTTTTTCAAAGATCTAAAACAAGTGACATGAATTTTATAGATGTTCAAAATGCAATCAAGTTCACCAAATCTCAAAGGTACAGTTATGGTTTTGAACGTTAATTTGCACAGATACCAGATTCAGCCATGGTGACAGTTGACAGCCTAGCCTAATATTTTTTTTGATTCTGCCTAGTTGAGGTCTAATGTGAAGCTGGTTGTGCTTTCCATCTTAACATAAAGCTTAACAGGTGAAACAGGGGCGTTTTGACTAATATGAAAACTGATTAGATTGCTCAGTGAAACTAATCAGATGAGGCTGTGTTATGCAGTTGGATTACTTAGGGTTTTGATCTAAATATATTGTACTAGAAAAGGGTTTTGATCTAAATATATCGTGCTGGAAAAAGAATCAAGGATCTTTATTGCTTTAAAATATTGCATGACATGCTAATTAGCTGTTTATTATGAGTACTTAGTCATTGTGTTCATTTTGAAAGGTAAATGTGGTGATATTAATTATATCTAATTAGAGTTATCGTGAAAGCAATTTATCTTCATATATGCAGGGACATGCTCTGGTTTTTTCAAGTTTGTTGTTCTAGTTATCTAGTTTTACTTTGATGTAACTTCGCTGAACATAATATTACCAATTCTACAGAAGCACACAAAAGTCGAAGGTGTGCACTTGAAAATGGTCCGTGAAGACCTCCAGAATAGAGTTGATCTTCTGCGCAAGCAAGCTGATGTCGGTACCATTTTGTACTGATTCATTTCCAAGTCCTTAACCAAAAAGTTGTATTTTCGGTTTCCATAGCTAAATCTGATATCTGTCATAGAGCTACGATGACAAGGGACCAGTTATTGATGCTGTTGTATGGCATGATGGGGAGCTTTGGAGAGCTGCTTTGGACACACAGAGTCTTGAGGATGAATCAGGATGTGGAAAGCTTGCAGATTTTGTTCCTTTAACTAATTACAGGTATGACATGGCTGCTGGAAACAGTCGTAATCAATGTCTACTGCTTTTACTGTTTGGAGTTCCATTTTTGAGCTACTTACTTTGTAGGCTTGAACAAAAGCATGGAGTTTTTAGTAAATTGGATGCCTGTACATGTGTGCTAAATGTCTACAATGAAGGGAATATTTTAAGTATCGTGACAGATAGTTCCCCACATGCCACACATGTTGCTGGTATTGCCGCCGCCTTCCACCCGGAGGTAGAATAATATTTCTGTTGGCAACATTTCCATTACACTGGTTCTTGTCTGGCACTAGATTTAACTTACCTGATGCTATATTAAGATGTGTTTATGTTATGCATGTTCTTTTTGAAGGAACCTTTACTAAATGGAGTTGCACCTGGAGCACAAATTGTGTCTTGTAAAATTGGGGATTCACGGTTGGGTTCTATGGAAACAGGAACTGGTTTGACTAGGGCCTTGATTGCAGCTGTAGAGGTAGGGCATATTCAGCATTATATCATTTTTACTATTAGGTCATCATCTCTCCCATGCAAAATGTTCTTATCCCCTTTCTTGCTTCTCTTCTTCCTGCAATGGTAGTTCTTAAATTTCCGGTGATCGCTACTTTAAATTCCGTGTGGGTGTTATCTTTTAATTGTAGAAACTTAGAAATTTGATCATTACCTTCTTCATCATTTATCGAACAAATCCAATATTTGTTTTGGTAATTAAATTTTTCCTACTTTTTCATCTATGCAATCTCTCCAGTCTCCACAACTCTTTCATGCTTCTCTTTTTCAAGGTTTTGGTATGCAGATGTTGATACATTAGGTGTGTTTCTTTGCAATATTAGATTAAGGACCTGTTTGACCATAAAAAGTAGAAGTATTTTTTAGGAAAAAACTTGGCAAAAAGTGTTTGGCCATACAAATCGTCATTTTTTGGCAAATATTTTTGTAAAAACTAGAAAAAAACTAGTTTTGGGCCAAATTCTCTTTTTTGGGAAGTTCTATAAAAATACCCCATCATTTATTAATCCCAACTTGACAAGCTTGAGAAAAGCACCATGAAGGCACTCACTCAACTTATGTATTGTATTTCTGTTTATGATTTGTTTGTGGTCAATATAAAATATTGTATGCTCCTTCGTGATTTGAGAAACCAGCAGTAGCTCCTACACTGATCTGTGAAATTGTTTATAAGCAGGTTGGAACTTATAATCTATGAGTTCCACGGAACATGTTCATTATAAAATGATAGTTTTTAGAATATATGAGTATAAATCATATTTCTTTAAAATCAAATTTCTCCCCCAGAAACTATGATCAAACACATGGTGAAACTTCACCCAAAAATGACTTGCCAAAAATATTTGGGAATCTATGGCCAAACGCTAGCTAAGTATTTGGGTCTTACTTTTGGGGGGTCGTCAAAAGTACCTAAACGAAAGGAATCACCACATAGTAATGAGGAGTTGACTATTGTTATCTACTTCACTTGGTTGTTACTGTGCTCTAGCTTTATATGTTTGAGGTGTTTCTCCACACATTTCACAAAAAAAACTGTCACTATGAACAAACATGCTCTTTGGGTGCAGAAACTTGTATAAAAAGATGTGCCGACTGTTTTTAATATTGTATTGCTGCAAATTTAGGTTAGATTGAAATTGAGGATCATATACCAGCAATATAGTTCTGTTGTGTGTATCTGACAGATTAATTGTCTTTGTCACACAATACTTATATTTATTCTTCTATGTCTTGGATGAACGGTGTAATTCTCTGAACTTCCATACTCACTTTAAAGGATTAATAGGTGAATAATCTTCTTAAAGGAGGTCTTGCATGCACAGTATCTTTTACAATCATAAGGACCTGATTAGCCATATTGCTACATTAGCGTGTCAACTCCAGGAAGCAAAGTAAATCCCATTCCTTACCCTTTTGCTCTCTAATCTCTTAGTATATAGATGCAGGGTAGGTCATAGGTGGTTAATATTACCCAACAGTGGTTGTCTTCCTACAATAGAGTTACTTTTTCGATTAAAGCTCTTTGAAAGGGCATTAAATGAGCAATTGCATGATGCATACATATATGCAAAAGAATGGGGTGTATATTTAGTTCAGGGGAGTTGGTATCATGTAATTCTAGCGAGATGCCTCCTTGAAATGCTACTTTTTTTTTCCAAAAGTTGAATTGTTGTCAGGCAGCCTGAGTTGGGCACCTCTAACAAGATCAATCCATGTTCCAATTGACATCAAATGGAAAAAAAATCTGCAGTGAACTTTCAGGTTTTATCTTCTGAGCTCTGGATAGAGTTTGCTGTGTTTGAATGAAACTAGTTGCCTGAAAATCTTTTGGCCGATTTATAGATTTGGCCACTATTTTTATTTAAATGAACATATTTTATTGCCAAATGATGACTAGCATACAAGACTGTCAAAAAATAAAATTGCCTAGTATAGAAGAAGCATATGAAAGAGTTCCTTTCACCAAACTTCAACCAGTCATCTAAACAAGTAGGGAGACATGCCTTTTCCACCCAAGAATAAAATGAAAATACTATAGTTCTATGCAATTGTCTAATTGATTTTCTCTTTGCCTTTAGATTCAGAGTTTCTTTACTCCATAGTGTCCACATACATCTTGTCGAGTGGAATATCATGCTATGTTTCCTTTGGCTCTTTTGCCTCGTATTCTCCAGCACCATAGGAAGTCTTCCATTGGTACTGGGCGTGATATAACTTATAGGAGCAGTTTTGGCATCAGCTATCACAATCTAGAGGTTACTTTACAATTGGTCAAGGGGTGATTTACGTCCTCCTTGTTTCTCTGCAAGCAACAAACACAAAAATCGACAAGTACATGGGCTTGAGGCAAAAAAACATAAAGTGAAGTTCGCACAATTTAAAGAAAATTAAAAAATTCCAAACATGTATCAATTTGGTGCTATAACAGTCAAATTGCAATTTAATTTTTCTAAACATCCAATATACAATAGTGCTGATATTAATTCAACCGCTCAACTTTGAGATTCAAAAGAACGTTTTGATCTCCCAGAGCTTACGTGATATAATCGATTGATAGCCTTATAAATTGAAATTGAAAGAGAGAAGCTTAGTATGTAAGCGAGTTAAGATATAATAGATATTTGAATTTGGAAGTTATTTGTGACAAGAAGTGAATTGAGATTGTAAGTTTATATCGTTCTTAGGTGATAGGAACATATCATGAATAACTAAGAACCCGTTTTACCCTTCTTTTTTCACTTTTGGTTTGGCCGTAAAAATTTCAAAATCCAACTTGAAGTTGTATTTCAAATTTGGGGAACACTTTGTAACCTTGTCCAACTTACTTTTCACTTATGAAGTTGTATTTCAGTACATTCAAGCATGAACAATATTTCAAATATCCTTTGCAAAAATATAACCAAACACAATTCCAACAAAAGTGACAAATATTTGGAATCTATGGCCATATGCCTACTTATTTTTTTAAGGAAAGGGAAGGGTGAGTGAGAAAGTGGTCAAATTCACTGCTCATGAAGGATATAGTTTTTCTAAATGATCAAATAACCATTTTTGGGCGGACTGGTACATCTGTTCAAGTCTCAAAACTGGTTTTCAGCTTGAATACCTTTTGTCTTGGAATTCGGATATCGTCGAACCAACGCCAACCCAAATTCGCTACAGTGGTTGAGCTAGTCCCTGGCTTTAAACTGTGGGGCGGGTTTGTGGGTTAAGTTAGTCAGGTTTTATTAGAAATATTTTTACAGTGGACTATTCGTATGGACTAAGATGCGAATTGCTAAGTCTTGCTGTAAAGGTTAATACTTTGGCTTGGCATACACATGCAAGTTGATGTCAGTCTTATAATATCTGACTCTGATGTCTAACAACCTCGGTGAGTGTCATGTGACCCTACACTACCTCCGCGGTTCTCATTCTTGTCACGTGACTACTTAAAATGCTCTGACTAGATGTGTATTGACAATAAAAAACTGTGGTTCGCGGGTAGTTTCTACTTCGATTTTTAATCATTGTTGAGATGTGCATACTTCTATTTTGTGGACAGCATAAATGTGATCTCATCAATATGAGTTACGGAGAACCTACACTGCTGCCAGACTATGGTCGCTTTGTTGACCTTGTCAATGAGGTAATATTTGTTGCCTTTGTATGATCACTTTGTGGTAATTCAGTGCATGAGAAATCTGTTAATCGGTTGACCATCTGGTGAAATATTTCAGGTGGTCAACAAACACCGCCTAATATTTGTCAGTAGTGCTGGCAATAATGGGCCAGCTTTGACTACTGTGGGTGCACCTGGTGGCACCAGTTCAAGCATAATTGGAGTGGGTGCATATGTTTCTCCAGCTATGGCTGCTGGTGCTCACTTATTAGTTGAGCCACCTACTGAAGGCCTTGAATACACCTGGTATGTACCTTATTTAATGGTTTCTCCCTTTTCCGATTCGAGATTTAGGAACTTTTGGTATACTCTGTGCCTCTGTCCTAGTTAGAGTTTGGAGTACAAAATTAGCTCCAAGAGTTTGCAGGTCTAGTCGGGGACCCACTGTGGATGGTGATCTTGGTGTCTCCATAAGTGCCCCTGGTGGTGCTGTGGCCCCTGTGCCCACATGGACCCTTCAAAGACGCATGTTAATGAACGGAACATCAATGTCATCTCCATCTGCTTGTGGAGGTGTGGCTTTAATCGTCAGTGCTATGAAGGTAATTCAAATGTTTTGGACCTTTGATACGGTGTCTCTAGTTTTCTTTTTGACTGAAGTTTGTGACCTGCAGGCTGAAGGTATTCCTGTTAGTCCTTACACTGTACGGAAGGCTCTTGAAAATACATCTATACCCATAGGTGCTTTACCAGAAGAAAAATTAACCGCTGGACAGGGACTCATGCAAGTTGACAAGTTAGGTTTACTGCTCCCTTACTACTTTTGATCTTTAGCATGACCATTGATCCGTTTATGATTAATATCTTGAATATCGTTGCAGGGCTTATGAGTACATGCAAAAGGTGCAAAATCTCCCCTGTGTGTGGTATCAAGTAAAAATTAAGCAGGCTGGCATCACAAGCAAACCAACTTCGTGTATGTATGTGTGTGTGTGTGCTCACATCTGTGTTTCGTGCATGTCTGTATTTCTTTGTAACCCTTCATGATGCCGCAAACCATTTTTCCTAAGCTTAATGGTTAATTGCGGAACAAAAAGGAGGGTTATCAAAGATTAACTGTTATCTTTTTGGTTCTTAGTGTAGCAGTTGCTTTAACTTAAAAAGTTTGTGTATCATTATCACCACTATTTCTGGTCTGATCAAAGGATGTGTTCATTCTGATCAGAAATGCTATTTTTGCAGCTGCTACGTCTCGAGGCATCTACCTTAGGGAGCCTTTATATTGTCACCAATCTACAGAGGTGAGATTAATCCTCTAACTTCTGTTTGTCAAGCATGCCAAAGATTCTTATAGCTGACCCCAACTAGTTTAGAGTCGAGGTGTAGTTGTGTTGTATGCAGGCTGAATAATTTATGGTGTGACAATGATCTGTTATGAAGGTTCAACAATATTTATTTGGTATCTTTGGAGTCTCTGAGTACCCTGGAGCCTGGGGCAAGTAGTTTAGATAAGATTTATTGTCTTATTAGTAAGGCTTCGTCTAATACCCCTTGGTATGTTCCTTTATTAATAACTAGGTAAATTACCTGTGCTTCGCATGGGATTGAACTATGTTCATAAGCTTACATTGATTATTCGATAATATTTGGATTTTCGATATATACACTACGTTGTCAAGATCATTTTATCTTAAAGCAATCCAAAATCTTAAAACTGCTATATTTTTTTTTATATACAAAAATTATGAGTCAAATATATATTAAGTATAAGAAAAAAGTTTTAGAAATCTCCATGGAAATAGTTGGTCAGAAGTATTGAAATTTTCTAAATTTCAAGAACTTATAAAGAATAACAGACGTTAAAGAAGAGATAAAAAAGCCTCAAACAACAATACTCCCAAGTAAAGTGGAACATCACGTCCAAGCAAGGACATAATAAACTAATTCAAATGGAGGACCTTCGGCTCCTTTCTTATGACCCAAAGATTGTTAGTATCATAGATATTTTTCCTCATAGTCTGAGAATAGTCATTACTATTGCTTAGGTTTCATATCACCATCCCAACTTATTTGGAATTGAACCATAGTTATTGTAATTGTTACATTATGCAGTTACAAAAAATTAATGTAATTATCAACCAAGCATTATTCATAACTGAATATCCTAAACCAAAATTTTTACACAACATATTTAAATTTCAAAAGCATAATTTTCTGATTGCTTGAACTCACAAATATCCACAAATAATAATAATAAAGACAACTTTCTTTCCTAACAATCAAGAAGAAAAACACATGTTGCTGAACATATTTTTAAAAAATATAGTATGTCTGTCTGTAACAATTCACAAATTATTTGAAAGAAGCCAAAAGAAAGTTATTACTTCTTTATCAAAAAAACAAAAAAACTTTATCAAAAGAAAGTTATCACTACGACAAAAATGATCTTTAGCGACACTTACAAATGCCGCTAGAAAAAGTCCATAGCAACATTGAATCTAATAACAATTAATTAATGTAGGTAAAAGCTCTAGCACTCTTTGTTACTGTGCATATTCATTGCCGATAAAAAATATTTTTGTTATAGTGTATTTTAGACATTTGTTAGTTTCAAGAAAACTTGATCTCTTATTATGCCTAAAAAGAAGATATGAAGAAATATGACAAATTAGTTGACTTGCGATAAAAGAAGTGAACTAATTATCTCTATACTAATATTCTAGGAAGGGTGCAATGGCTTATAAAATGTTTGTACCTAAGAATGAGAAATAAAAATAATATACTAAATGTGGCAAAGAAGAGAGCAATCTGTTTGGTTCTTTTAACGAACTTTAGCATTGGTTGCGTATTAGTTATCACATATTTATTGTTATGTGCTATCAAATATAGCACATCCCACAACAAATTTTTCAAAAAAGTATACGAATAAAACTATAGAAAGAGACAAAATAGAAGATAAATTTTCAATCATTCTCATTGGTATTTTTAACAGAGTTAAAAAACAAGTCACCAAAATAGAAAAAGGATATTGCAATAGAGACATGAATTTCTCTGACTTACCGTAAAAAGATAAAGCTTCATTAGATAGAGGAGGAAGAAAACTTTGAGGAATGAAGCATACTTCATAAGAAGCTTAATTAATGTATTTAAATTCGACTCGCCTATACCGAAAAAACCTACAAATAATAGTGTGGTAGAAATAAAAGTTTTGTTATTAAAGAACCAAATATAATGAATTCAACCATTTCAGCAGCTTTATGAGCTGTGGACTAGAGGTGCTAGAGTAGTAATGTCACATTGCGATTAGAATCATATTTCTTTGTTTATATGAAGAAATCTGTAGGAAGGGAAGAAAGAGAAGATCAATTTTCAATTATCCGTGTTGAAATTTTTAACAGAGTTTAAAAAGGGTCACAAAAATGGTAAAAAGAAATTGTCATTGTTACATGAATAACTATGACTTATAGTAAAGACTAATCTCCATGTAGGAGGAAGAAAAATTTAAGAAATGAAACAAACTTCGTAAGAAGCATAAGTAATGTATTTAAATTCGATTACTTTTACAAATAATAGTGGCAGAAAATCCCTCAATTTATATTAAACGAAGTGTAGGTCACAACTCTTTGGAAAAGTTACAACCCTTGGGATACATAAAAGTCACAACTTTTCATAAAAGTCGCAACTCTTCATAAAAGTCTCTAACTCTTCCTGAAGGTCGCAACTTTTCATAGAAGTCACAACTTTTCATAAAGTCACAACTTTTCATAAAAGGGGAAGCTAGTTTTGATAATAGATAAATTTAAAGGGGAATCCTTGTTTGTGGTGGCGAGGCGGACCAAGGGTTCTCTTTTATATATATATATGATGATGTATAGTAGTTCTAAATATTAGAGAACTTTATATATATATATATATATATATATATATATATATATATATATATATATATATATATATGAACTTATTTCACTTTTTTTCTATGTAGTATGATGATAATTCGAAATGGGCTTAAATGAAGTTGTTGGGATTCATATAGCCTCAAGCCCTCACTTCAGCTTGCTTGGGTCTGAGCCCAAGCTGTTGTTGTATAGTAGTTGAAGTTAAACCCAATAAATTAGATACAAGACCGCACCATTTAGAGTTTTTTCTTTAAATTTATTCCAATGGTGTCTGGGCCAGTCAGTTCTTGCACGTAGTCGAATTCATGTGGTAACCTGTCCAGTTCACTAGCTTCCAAATGCAACCCATTGAGCTCATACCAAATGTTTGTCGCTGGGAGTCTAACATGGGATATCTATGTTGTTAACCTCATGCTTCAATCCCCTTGGGTGGACTGAGTTACCCCCAACTGACTCTCGTCCTTCTTTCAATTGGAACCTTAAACGATGGCATTCACTTACTTGTAAGTGAGATCCAAAATAGAGAAATCACAATTAGAACTCTTTAGATGTGATTGTGACAGTTGGTTGTCAAAATTCTTTTCGTTCTTATTCATGTGGCTAAGCTTTACACATTGACACACGCTTCACAAATGCCTCGGGCCACTGTCTCTTTGTTTGTTGTGATCCTAGAAATACCTGGAGCCTACAAGTTTTCCCACAGAAACATCAGCCTATTGCTATCATAGCCCCTTGCCATTGCCATAAATACAAGTTGATACAATTCTACACAGATTATCCATTTCAGCATCACGTCACTGATAAAACAGACTCTGATCCTTTCTTCTTTTTGTCATGACCCTTGCAGTTCTTCCACACCCAGACTAGAATTCTTATATTTAAGTTGCCATTTTAATACTCTACTGCGGTCAAAGAAAAGAACAGAAGTAGAGTAGAGTAGAGTTTCCGCAGTGGAAAGTGGAAATCTCTATACCTTTCTGGGGGCATCTATGTATGCCTTAAGCTTTAAAAGACCAACAGACTGGATGAAAGGTTTGCAAATCGATACCCGGACTTTGAATGGAGTTAGGTTTTCGATGTTTCAGGTAGAGTGAGGCAAAGCCGAATAATAGAATATCTTTTGTGCTATTCTTTTTAGTGTCAAGGCAGTCAACTTTGATGCGTTCATATGGTTCCTTATTACTACGTAACTAGTCATCTTGAAGTGAGTCTCTACCTCCTTTTAATGTATGTTTTCAGAATAAAACCATATTGTGTGTGATGGAGAAGTGTAGAATCCGATGGGGATAGGTGATTCTGTTGATTTCAGGGGAACATATGAAATTCTTGAAAATGGTTTGAGCTACTTCTCTGTATGATGTTAAGTAAATTGATGCAGAAAAGAAGCTGCTCATATCTGTTTTAAATGCAAAGCCAGCTGAAAAGACATTTGGTGTAAATGTCATTTAGTCGGTTATGCTTTTTTTTATTATATTGCTACCCCTCGTAGGCTGATAACATTCTTTCCTCAGTGGACAGTGGAAATAGCACCTAAGTTCCATGAAGATGCAAATAACTTAGACCAATTGGTGCCTTTTGAAGAGTGCATTGAGTTGCATTCTACTGGAGAGGCAGTGGTGAGAGCTCCTGACTACCTCCTTCTCACCCATAATGGACGCAGCTTCAGGTTACTCAGCTATCCTGTCTATTCTGATTAGATGATTAAATATAAATCATTTATTTTCTTATCTTTCCAGTTCCTCTGTCCATTTTAGCTCGCTGAATGTGTGATCTTCCGTAACTGCTTTTGAATTGCCAAATGCACAAATTTGTGGCTCTACCTCAATGATGGGTTGGTTTTTTCCAGTTTGTTTGTCTGCTGATTATTCTGAACAAGTGCTGGAAACATCTTTATATTTTAAGCTATGTGCTACTACTTAAGTTGCAGCAGGTCATACTTATGGCCTTTCAACACTGAAAAAATGGTGCACAAATGATTAAATAGATTGTTCTGCAGGACCTTAAACTATTTTATCCTAATCAACCTCAAAACCAGTTGATGTCATATAACCACAGGCACTCCTTAAGTGCTAGCTGGTAACATCATTTCGTTAGTTTTCCACACAATGGTGTCAATTGTGAGTGCCGTGGGATTATATTGGGTATGTTGTTGTTCTTAGATGTCAATTTTGAGTGTGTAATAGAAAATCTAACCTTAAGTCCACTTCTTATGCTCTCTCCTGCATGTGTTACTGAAGAAGTGGAGAGACTTCAAAGGAATTTCTTGTCAGCTCAAAGGATGAGGCAAAAAGGTGTCACGTTGATAAGTTGGAAGGTAATCACATCCCCAATATCATATGGAAAGTATGGGAATAAATCTAGGGGTCCTTGAGAAGGGCCTATATGGAACTAATGAGGTAGACTCTTTGATGAACAATGATAGCCAGACCATTTTTGGCATCAAAGAAGGGAGTGGAGGGAAGAATTAATCACATCTTCTTATGGACATTGTTTATGGAAAAGAGCACAATGATGGAAGTAGTTCAGCAGAGAAGGAAACAGGGAAAATATTAGTTTTTGGCAGAATATGTGGTGTTGGGATGAAATCCTCCTCGATGTCATCCTAAATATTTTCAATATCTTGAGAGAGAATTTGGTTTTAGTATCTATTGCTAAAAGGTGAAACTAACAATTGCTCAAGTATACAAGACACAAACAAGAATCCATCTGGAAATAATTTACAGCCCAAAGAGAATAAAGAGCTACTTACAAGCAGAAGATCAGATCACAGTGACAAATCAAGGGGAAGCAGGATGCTTCTAAGATGGAATGAGAATGTGAAAAAAATAATTCTTTTTTTTTTTTTTTTTATACAATCAACCTTTTATATCAGTGCTATTTGTCTGAGTATTTTTTTTAAAATTTCTATAGGAAAATATTTTTATTAAGTAGGCGTTTGGAGTTTTAAAAAAAATGTATTTGAAGTTGTACTCGAAAAAACCATACGAAAGTTAAAATTGTATTTTAATATCTCAAAATTGACATTTATCTTTTATTATTTTATTTATAATGACATTGTTATTTTGAGGTATTTATTTTATTATTTCAATCATAAACCTGATATAAAACTTAATTTGTTTTGTTATGTCAATTTTTTTTAAAGTGATAAGTTTAATTGAGTGATTTTGTTGATATAAATTCTATGTTGAGTGATTTTATTGATATAAAGTTCTAAGTTGAGTGATTTTATTGATACAAATAAAAGTTCAATGATTTTGCTAGATAAATTCTCAAAGTGAAGTGACCTTTTGAGATATGATGAAGTCTAAATATGTCACTGGGACCAGTCATCTTGGTGTCTTATTTGGATGGTAGATATAGTGATAGTTTATTCTATTACTTTAGGAAGTGAGTACTATGTGTTCAGGAATTCTTCCATTAAGTCATGGCTATTGCCATTTACCACAGCTCCAATTTCTCTTTACATAGAATATATATATGATTTGCATCGATTTAACAAATCATTAATCTTTGTAAGGTCTATATATGCTCTACCCTCCCCAAACCCACTTTGTGGGATTTCACTGGGTATGCTGTTGTTATGCTGCTGTTCTTGTTGATTTTTATTTGAACTCATGATATGATTCTGGGTATAGACAGAACAAGAAAAGAGATTAGATGATTATATTGGTGTACATTATGGGAAAAAACTTACATATTTTTCTCTTCATTCTTCCAGCATAGTTGTGGACCCCACCAATTTAAGTGATGGCTTGCATTATTATGAAGTATATGGTGTAGACAGCAAAGCACCATGGCGAGGACCACTTTTCAGAATTCCAGTGACTATAACAAAGCCCTCTATTGTAACAAGTAGACCCCCTCTAATTTCCTTCCAAGGAATTTCATTTGTACCAGGTGATTATCATATTGCTAATTTTATTGTGCAATTTGTTCATTGTATCTCTTCCATGTCTCTTCAGTGGTACCTGTGTCAGGATCACAGTAGGGTGATGTCTGCTTGGTCTTACGGATCGTTTGCTTCGTTGCATCATGTTTTAAGTACCAATCCATTTTTATCCCTTTATAATTGGAAACATCATGTGTTTAAGAGAACAGTAAACACGGAGAGAAGAGCATATTTTGTTCTATTAGTTTACTATTTTTATTTTCGCTTGGTTTCCTATTGAACTATATGTTGCCCCAACTCATTTGTTACCATCCTCCACTTAGGTTTGAATTTCATTTTTGTATATTAAAAGAAGTTCGTCATTAAGCTCCTGTGCCAATGAGTTTATTTGACTCCTAGGGGCATGTCCACTTTGCGCATGTATTTAGGTCAACAAGTTCCATCCCTTCTCTCTCCCCCACTTTCTTGGTAAATGAAAATTCCAGAGCGCCAGTGACACGTGGTTCAAAAGTCTGTAGATAGAGCCCCGCCGCCCTATATCCTTCTCTACTTAAATGCCAAGCTTTTATTTGTTGCAGGTTTGAACCTGTAATATGTGCCTAACTAACATAACACACCCTGCACTCTTACCACTAAACCAAACCACTGGGAGCCAACAGGTTGCATGCCCTCCTATGATTGTGTTTACCAAAACAAAGTACCAGTCCACTTTTATCTGTTTCTAATTGGAAATTCATGTCTTTAAGATTTGGATCATCTCTTTTTTTTTTTTTTTTTTTTGAGAAGGTAACATTTTTTGTATAACTATTTGCTGCATAAAAACTACAGCTGTCCATACTTACAAGGAAATATACGAAGATGTACTAAGCTATAAACTACTTACAGAGATACTAGAACATCAATAGAAGATTCTGTCTTCCATATATTCATGTTTACACCAAAAATAGGGAAGGGCTCGGCACTTCATCTTCAGTTACTGGATAGAACTATGATTGTCTTCAAAACACCTTTGATTTCTCTCTTTCCGGACTGTCCACCAAATGCAATCAGGATAATCTTCCATATTTCTTTTTGTTCTGACTGAGTGCTATATTTGTTCCAGCACTCCAACACTTCAAGTGGATCTCTTGGCATCCACCCAGATGATCCCTCTTAAATTAAGGAAAACCCTCCAAAGTTGTCAGTTAACTTGCAGTGTAAAAACGATGGTTGATTGTCTCTGTTTCTTTTCCGTGCATATAACATTTAGAGCATAAGTGGAAGCCCCTTTTCTTGAGTCCTTCATGAGATAGGGCCGCTTTCCTGGCCACGAGCCAAATGAAACAAGCCACTTTGTGAGGAATTTTGACTTCCCGAGTTAGTTCCCCTGGCAAACAATTAATCTGGTTGTTAGAATGGTTGAATTCTTTGTAAGCTGACTTGACTGAAAATCTCCCTTGTTTATCCACTTGCCATGTAAGAGTGTCGTCCTGAGAGGAGGGGCCTTTGAATAGATTGAGAGTGTTGTAGAATTCTGCCAAGTTATCTATCTCCCAATCATTAAGGTGTATTTTGAAGCTTAGATTCCAACCATGAGCATCCCAGACTTCTCCTACCGTGGCATCTTCTTGTTGATTCAGGCTGAAGATAATCGGGAAAAGTTTCTTTAGTGGATGTTGACCTAACCAGAAAGATGTTCTCAAACCATTACCCATTTGATGATTACACTAATGAATTCTTCCCCCATGTTTCTGATAGACCTCCATAAGGCGTAGTGACCAATTTGGTTGTCCATTCCCATCCATTTCATACTTTTGACTAATTACTTTTTTCCCGAGAGATTGTTCATTGAAGCGAACCTCCATAACCATTTCATTAAGAGACTATGGTTCTGAGTTATTAGGTTCTTGATTCCCATACCACCAGACTGACTTCCGTTTGACCAAATGTATCTTCCTGGTATAACAATTGCCTTGCCAAAGGAAGTTTCTTCTAAGAGCATCTATCACATTTGTTGGAACACGAAAGATGGACATATATAAGTTTTAATGCATCCAACACACTGTTAATCAAGATAAATCTATTACCCAAGGATAAGTATCGACTCTTCCAATTAATCAGCTTTTTCTCACACTTTTGTAAAGCCGTCATTATGTTGCTCGGACTCGTCAAAAATGCCAACGGGTGCGTGTCAAATTCGCCAAAAGTAGTGTATTTTTGAAGAATCCGAGACGGGTGTGGCATCAAAAGTGAAGAGTCAGCGCAATGAAGGCCGTCAATATGGGCTAGGGCCGTTGGTTGGCTTGGTCTAACTCGTGATTTGGTAGGGGTAGACTAAGATTTTTAGAGCCCATTTAAGAAAAAGGCTTTTTAGCCCGGCCTGAATAAGCCTGCCGATTTGTGAGGCTTGAGAAATATGGATATGGCCAGCCTGTGGGCCAAATAAAAATTAATTAAGAATTAAAATTAGAGTAGAATATTAAAAATAACAAGAGTCAAAACTCAAAATCTGTTTAAAATTTGAAATATCACAATTTCAAAATTATGTTTATAAAATATGTATTACATAAAATAAAAACTCCCTAAAATTTCCAGGGTATCACTACATAGGTCGTAGTCTATGGAATATTGTTATAGTTTTTGTGATTTATTATGATCATCTGAAAACAATTACGTTAATATTTCTATTTAATTATTTATGCTTTTACTTAAAATCAAACTTAATAAATACTCCCTCCGTTCCTCAAATAATGATTGATTTGGCACGGAATTTAAGAATATAAAGAAGATTTTTGAATCTTGTGGTCCTAAATTAGAGTCAGGTCAAATTTACAAAATTGCCCTTTGATCCTGTGGCCTTCGTGGAAAGCTGAAATTAAAATGTTACCAAAAAAAGAAAGAGGTCATTCTTTTTGAAACAGACTAAAAAGGAAAGAAGGTCATTCTTTTTGAAACGGAGGGAGTATTATAAAGATGATTTTATTTGTGTATTTGATTAACGAGCAGTAACACTAACGCCGTGTAATATGTCTTGTCGATATTTATGATAATATTTTTAAATTATAATTTAATTAAAAAAGTTATAAAAAAATATACTTTTAAGAAAAGAGGGTTGGCCCAGACAGCCCGTAGCCCACGTACTTATGGGCTGAGCCGACCATTTTTTGGCCCAGATAAAAATGGGCTAGGTCAGCCCGGCCTGACCCGTAAAATTTCAAAGCCTGTATGGGTTAAGCTCGGATAAGGTGGGCCAGCCCATGTTGACGTAATTTACTCAAAGTGAATGGTCTAGAGTAGACTGAAAAATGACAATTGAATTAATAATCAGACAAATTGGAAGTTTCATAAAACTATCTATCCTGCTGATAGCTTTAGCTGCAAACCATGGAAAATCAGGTAATCTGTAATTTCCATGATGCACTTTGTTACAGATAATATAAAAATCTGATGATATATTGTTAGTATGATCTGGGCCAGATTTTCGGTGAGAATCTATTTCTTCACATTGACTGCAATAATGTGCTCTCAACAGGTGTGCATTTGAGGGTAAGAACCCAAAGGAAAAAGTTGGAAAAAAATATGGCAGAAATTTTAGCAGGGTATAGATTCCCCACGTGAATGAGTTAGAGTTTAAGCAAAAAAATCAAATGACGCAAACAAAACCTTCATTTTGCTTTCTTAAAATCATTTCAAGGTTGATGTTGCATGTTCGTCCTTTGACTGCTTTGTTATTGTCAAACTTTTTTGCATGTACACTTCTGTTCAGGCCAAATTGAAAGGAGATTTATCGAGGTACCATTTGGTGCTACCTGGGTGGAGGCCACCATGAGGACTTATGGGTTTGATACGGCTAGAAGATTCTTCATAGATACTGTTCAGGTAAAATATCTCGTGATTTATTGGGTTCTTCTGATGTAAAGTTACCTCAATCACGTGCTCGTAATCTACAGCTCTCACCATTGCAAAGGCCCATTAAGTGGGAAAGCGTGGCCACATTTTCATCACCTTCATCCAAAAACTTTGCGTTTCGAGTGGAGGGTGGTCAGACAATGGAACTAGCAATAGCCCAATTTTGGTCCAGCGGCATAGGCAGTCATGAAACAACTATTGTTGATTTTGAGGTAATTATTTTCGAGTATGACATGAAGGAAATTGGTTCTTCTATTTTTATTTCTGTTCTGAATTATGAAATTTCGATGACCAAAGGATCTTAATAGGAGGCATGCTGTTGTTCTTTTCTTCTTTTTGCCCTATCCGTTTTTGTTCTTTTTTTTTCTTTGACCAACATTTCCAATCTTATGAAGAGAGGGATTTTGAACAATTGAAGTTGTTCACACCCTCCTTTTGGTTCTGGAGAGACTCTCTTAATGTGAGTCCTGCCATTTGAATTGCGTAAGGTCAGGTTGCTGACTTGTCAAGAGGATTGAGTTCTGCTAATGATGGAAAACAGTTAAAAAGTTGAAGTACCATAAATTCTTTTTATCTTAATTTAATTAAAGAGTTTCAGATAATTGCACAGAATAATCATATATTTATATAAAGAGAACCTTAGGCCCGCTTATGTGGCGCAATCACAAACAAGAATTCTCGTTTAACTTATTTATTTTCAAAATTAACCTTTCCTTTCATGAAAAATTTTGACTTTTACAAAAAATTGTGACTTTCTATAAAAAGTTGCAACTTTTACAAAAAGTTGTGACTTTTTATGAAAAGTTCTAAATTTTACGAAGAGTTGCGACTTTTATGAAGAATTGCAACTTGAATGAAGAGTTGTGACGTTTATGAAGAGTTGCAACTTTTATGAAATATTGTGACTTTTATGAAAAATTGTGACTTCTCAAAAGAGTTGTGACCTTCTTGATAAGGCACAATAAGCATTTATTGATACTACCCCTTGTTGTGTATAAATAGAGAAATTTCTTCTCATTTTAAAACAACGAAAATTCTGAACTACTTCTTCTTCTTCTTTTTGTTCTTCTTCTTTTTCTTCTTTAGAATTATATTCGTGTACTTTACTCATGTTGAGTGACTGATTGATACCATTGTTTTTGTATCAACACACTTGTGAATAGAATCGCTCTATCCTGAGAGGATCTATGCCTTTAAACTTCACGTAGTAGAATGGACTAATTTCTTAAGGGAACAATGTGCATTCACTGTACTCTATTTTTCCTTTATGTTTCATATTTGTTAGTAAAGATTCTTGTATGTTGTCTACAATCACTAATTTATGTTTATGTATTATTTTTTTTTATTTTTGTGTACATGTTTTAAACTTTGTTGTTTATGTTTATGCTTTTGATCTTTATGTTGAAGTAAATATATATTAATCAAGAGTTTGATGTAATCATTAGACTATTAGTGTCATGTAGATTAGAATTTTTAAACTTGTAAAATAAATGACTTTAATCTTTATAGAGTGTTCATTGGCTAAAAGATCCCTGAGATGTGCAACAAAAGACTTTCATTATTCAAAAGTTAGGGTGGTTCAACACTACCTTGGAGTTTTATTTATTCAACTTTCTATCTTATCGAGGTATTCAATTGATTAGTGACATTCAAAAAATAAAGGAATGTGGTGGGATGGTAAGTATTGTACTCAACCTTAATCAAACATTTGGGGTTCAAATGTTAGGTTGGAGAGTCATTGAATTACTCTCACTGTAGGATGAATATTAATGACGTATTAAGAAAATAATTACTTTCTTATAAATATGTCTTTTAGCTATCAAAGTAGTGTCATCGACTGTGTAAGATTTTGAATAAGGGACCTGCCAAGACATCATTTAATCCAAATTATTTGAGCAACATACATTATTTCATTGAACTCCAAGAGATGTGTTTTATATTTTAATTAACTTATCAAGTACGAACTAATTATATAAGATTTATCATATTTAGATTTTGTATATAGCGGCCTTGTGTAGGAGAAAAACTCTCGCAATTAATGAATATAATGTTTTTACAACTTTTTCAAAATACAAATATAGACATTGAAACAATTACATATCTTTTGTGAAGACTTTAGTGATGAACAATAAAAATATTTGTAAACACTTAGAATCATATCCTTTTCATTTTAAGATTAAAAAAAAGTTCATATCATCTTTGGATAAAATATTATTTACAATTTATTGCAGGAATGTACCCTCTCAAAAACACATGCATTATCATATGTTCAAAAGTTGATTATTGACATAGTTCACCACCGCGCGAAGCGCGGGAAATTTACCTAGTTGTTCATTAAATTGTGTTCCCTAGTCATGCATCCTATATGTAGCAAAATGCAAGACGGAGTAGTTAGTATAGCAATTTAAAATTTCTAGTATTACCCAGAAGGCTGAATACTTACTTGTTGCCTTCTCCATTAAGAAGGATAGCATAGATGCACTGCAAACATAGCAACGTCTTCTTAAAATGGTATTTATGTTTCATGATTAAAATTTCCACCGCCTCCTGGACAATCCAATCCTCAGGAGTTTTTGGAAGAGAACAGGTGCTTGGAAGCAGTGTTCAGGAAAGCGAGCGCTTCATCGCTTTAATCGGTGAAGCGAAGCAAAGCGAGGGTTCAACGCTTCAGTTGGCTGAAGCGAGAAAAGCAACGCTTTTATTTTTTCTACGTCGATTTTAAAGAACAAAAATAAGGATGACTCACCTAGTTCTTCTTCTTCTTCTTCTTACTACTACTACTACAACTAGCCTAGGATATTTCTTCTTTTTTCCACTTTGTTTGTTATTCTGTTTTCCTTTGCCCTGTTTAGCTTTGATTATTTAAATTATATGTTGCTTTATTTTTTCTTACACTGATTAAAATATACATAGCTAAATTGTTTTATTTCTTAACAATGACTAAAATGTTGTTGATTTTTGTCTTAATAGTGAAAAAAAAATATAAGGTTGATTAGTTCTCTGAAATCTTATCCGCGATTAAAAATGGCTGACCAACATTTTAATATGGGAAAAAAGTTAGTGGCTCGATCAACAGAAAAGAAGAGTAGCCTCCCTAGAACCTGGCGAAGTCAATACTGAGCGAGACTCCATCCATATCCCTACTAGTGGTTTTTCTTTCATTCAATCTCACTTGTTTTGTAGCTTAAACTAGGCTCCACTTTAGAGATAGATTTTTGGTCTTAATTAGAATAGTCAAGGCGCGTCAGAATGGTCGGGGGCTTTCGATTCGAAAAAATATAGTGCGGGTTTCATCTCTGTCGACCAGTTCAGGTGAGAGGGAGGATATAATTAAGCTCGACCTATAGGGAGAGGAGGGTGATCGAGGGGCCCCAACTTTCGATCTCTTCTCTATGGCGGGAGTTTCTTTCGTATCTCGCCTCTTTGTTGGACGCCGGCGCAAACACAGTGGTCTCTGACCAGGATTAGGAACGAATTCGAATTTAATGTTGATATGTCAGTGGTTTTTAACCGTAGGCATTTTGTCGGGAAGTAGGTGGCCCTATCATGAATTAGGTCGTAGTGGCTGGTGGTTTCGATCCATAGAAAATGCCTGAGGAGTCTATATGAAGTGTTGGAGAGCTACTGCTAAGGGACTCCCCCTCATTAGAAAGGATAGGCAACTGAGAGAGAATAGGGTGATAGCGACAGACACAGGAACTGAGAAAAAATTCCCCGATTAATAAAGAGTAAGAAGGGTTCCAAACCATTGAAACAGAAGCACTAGAGACTGTTATGACGTGGCAGAAATGAGAAGTAAGAAGCTGATCCTTATTGGGCACAAGGATAACAGTTCTTCTTAGTCAGGGGCGGCCGGACCGGGGTTACCCGCGATTGGTAATGGCTGAACTTACTAATCCCAGTGTTGTGGACGACGAGAGGCGACAAAAGGCGACAAGGGCCTGCCTCGCCACGCGGCGAGGCGGCGGCGAGGCGCTTGCCTTTTTGAATCAAGGCGCTAATTAATACCAAAATTAAAATATTTAATTGCATATTTTATCCAAAATCTTAATAGTAAAACACATATTAGCAAATATTCAATTCAGAAACAAATAGTAGATACTAAAAAGTCTAAATCTTTAAAGACCAAATAATTCAAAATACAATAAATTAAAACTTTAAAAGTCTATTCTTCTTCAAAATTATCCAACTCTTGAAGATCAAAATCCTCTACATCATTATATTGCTCTTCATCTTCTTCCTCCTCGTATTCTTCATCAATTACTGTCCGTGTCCTACTTGAAGATGAACTTGTAGATGTAC
>CM040620.1:67497258-67517447 GCA_022817965.1 Solanum lycopersicoides | reverse complement strand
GCTAGCTAAGTATTTGGGTCTTACTTTTGGGGGTCGTCAAAAGTACCTAAACGAAAGGAATCACCACATAGTAATGAGGAGTTGACTATTGTTATCTACTTCACTTGGTTGTTACTGTGCTCTAGCTTTATATGTTTGAGGTGTTTCTCCACACTTTCACAAAAAAAACTGTCACTATGAACAAACATGCTCTTTGGGTGCAGAAACTTGTAAAAAGATGTGCCGACTGTTTTTAATATTGTATTGCTGCAAATTTAGGTTAGATTGAAATTGAGGATCATATACCAGCAATATAGTTCTGTTGTGTGTATCTGACAGATTAATTGTCTTTGTCACACAATACTTATATTTATTCTTCTATGTCTTGGATGAACGGTGTAATTCTCTGAACTTCCATACTCACTTTAAAGGATTAATAGGTGAATAATCTTCTTAAAGGAGGTCTTGCATGCACAGTATCTTTTACAATCATAAGGACCTGATTAGCCATATTGCTACATTAGCGTGTCAACTCCAGGAAGCAAAGTAAATCCCATTCCTTACCCTTTTGCTCTCTAATCTCTTAGTATATAGATGCAGGGTAGGTCATAGGTGGTTAATATTACCCAACAGTGGTTGTCTTCCTACAATAGAGTTACTTTTTCGATTAAAGCTCTTTGAAAGGGCATTAAATGAGCAATTGCATGATGCATACATATATGCAAAAGAATGGGGTGTATATTTAGTTCAGGGGAGTTGGTATCATGTAATTCTAGCGAGATGCCTCCTTGAAATGCTACTTTTTTTTTCCAAAAGTTGAATTGTTGTCAGGCAGCCTGAGTTGGGCACCTCTAACAAGATCAATCCATGTTCCAATTGACATCAAATGGAAAAAAATCTGCAGTGAACTTTCAGGTTTTATCTTCTGAGCTCTGGATAGAGTTTGCTGTGTTTGAATGAAACTAGTTGCCTGAAAATCTTTTGGCCGATTTATAGATTTGGCCACTATTTTTATTTAAATGAACATATTTTATTGCCAAATGATGACTAGCATACAAGACTGTCAAAAAATAAAATTGCCTAGTATAGAAGAAGCATATGAAAGAGTTCCTTTCACCAAACTTCAACCAGTCATCTAAACAAGTAGGGAGACATGCCTTTTCCACCAAGAATAAAATGAAAATACTATAGTTCTATGCAATTGTCTAATTGATTTTCTCTTTGCCTTTAGATTCAGAGTTTCTTTACTCCATAGTGTCCACATACATCTTGTCGAGTGGAATATCATGCTATGTTTCCTTGGCTCTTTTGCCTCGTATTCTCCAGCACCATAGGAAGTCTTCCATTGGTACTGGGCGTGATATAACTTATAGGAGCAGTTTTGGCATCAGCTATCACAATCTAGAGGTTACTTGACAATTGGTCAAGGGGTGATTTACGTCCTCCTTGTTTCTCTGCAAGCAACAAACACAAAAATCGACAAGTACATGGGCTTGAGGCAAAAAAACATAAAGTGAAGTTCGCACAATTTAAAGAAAATTAAAAAATTCCAAACATGTATCAATTTGGTGCTATAACAGTCAAATTGCAATTTAATTTTTCTAAACATCCAATATACAATAGTGCTGATATTAATTCAACCGCTCAACTTTGAGATTCAAAAGAACGTTTTGATCTCCCAGAGCTTACGTGATATAATCGATTGATAGCCTTATCAATTGAAATTGAAAGAGAGAAGCTTAGTATGTAAGCGAGTTAAGATATAATAGATATTTGAATTTGGAAGTTATTTGTGACAAGAAGTGAATTGAGATTGTAAGTTTATATCGTTCTTAGGTGATAGGAACATATCATGAATAACTAAGAACCCGTTTTACCCTTCTTTTTTCACTTTTGGTTTGGCCGTAAAAATTTCAAAATCCAACTTGAAGTTGTATTTCAAATTTGGGGAACACTTTGTAACCTTGTCCAACTTACTTTTCACTTATGAAGTTGTATTTCAGTACATTCAAGCATGAACAATATTTCAAATATCCTTTGCAAAAATATAACCAAACACAATTCCAACAAAAGTGACAAATATTTGGAATCTATGGCCATATGCCTACTTATTTTTTTAAGGAAAGGGAAGGGTGAGTGAGAAAGTGGTCAAATTCACTGCTCATGAAGGATATAGTTTTTCTAAATGATCAAATAACCATTTTTGGGCGGACTGGTACATCTGTTCAAGTCTCAAAACTGGTTTTCAGCTTGAATACCTTTTGTCTTGGAATTCGGATATCGTCGAACCAACGCCAACCCAAATTCGCTACAGTGGTTGAGCTAGTCCTGGCTTTAAACTGTGGGCGGGTTTGTGGGTTAAGTTAGTCAGGTTTTATTAGAAATATTTTTTTACAGTGGACTATTCGTATGGACTAAGATGCGAATTGCTAAGTCTTGCTGTAAAGGTTAATACTTTGGCTTGGCATACACATGCAAGTTGATGTCAGTCTTATAATATCTGACTCTGATGTCTAACAACCTCGGTGAGTGTCATGTGACCCTACACTACCTCCGCGGTTCTCATTCTTGTCACGTGACTACTTAAAATGCTCTGACTAGATGTGTATTGACAATAAAAACTGTGGTTCGCGGGTAGTTTCTACTTCGATTTTTAATCATTGTTGAGATGTGCATACTTCTATTTTGTGGACAGCATAAATGTGATCTCATCAATATGAGTTACGGAGAACCTACACTGCTGCCAGACTATGGTCGCTTTGTTGACCTTGTCAATGAGGTAATATTTGTTGCCTTTGTATGATCACTTTGTGGTAATTCAGTGCATGAGAAATCTGTTAATCGGTTGACCATCTGGTGAAATATTTCAGGTGGTCAACAAACACCGCCTAATATTTGTCAGTAGTGCTGGCAATAATGGGCCAGCTTTGACTACTGTGGGTGCACCTGGTGGCACCAGTTCAAGCATAATTGGAGTGGGTGCATATGTTTCTCCAGCTATGGCTGCTGGTGCTCACTTATTAGTTGAGCCACCTACTGAAGGCCTTGAATACACCTGGTATGTACCTTATTTAATGGTTTCTCCCTTTTCCGATTCGAGATTTAGGAACTTTTGGTATACTCTGTGCCTCTGTCCTAGTTAGAGTTTGGAGTACAAAATTAGCTCCAAAGGTTTGCAGGTCTAGTCGGGGACCCACTGTGGATGGTGATCTTGGTGTCTCCATAAGTGCCCCTGGTGGTGCTGTGGCCCCTGTGCCCACATGGACCCTTCAAAGACGCATGTTAATGAATGGAACATCAATGTCATCTCCATCTGCTTGTGGAGGTGTGGCTTTAATCGTCAGTGCTATGAAGGTAATTCAAATGTTTTGGACCTTTGATACGGTGTCTCTAGTTTTCTTTTTGACTGAAGTTTGTGACCTGCAGGCTGAAGGTATTCCTGTTAGTCCTTACACTGTACGGAAGGCTCTTGAAAATACATCTATACCCATAGGTGCTTTACCAGAAGAAAAATTAACCGCTGGACAGGGACTCATGCAAGTTGACAAGTTAGGTTTACTGCTCCCTTACTACTTTTGATCTTTAGCATGACCATTGATCCGTTTATGATTAATATCTTGAATATCGTTGCAGGGCTTATGAGTACATGCAAAAGGTGCAAAATCTCCCCTGTGTGTGGTATCAAGTAAAAATTAAGCAGGCTGGCATCACAAGCAAACCAACTTCGTGTATGTATGTGTGTGTGTGTGCTCACATCTGTGTTTCGTGCATGTCTGTATTTCTTTGTAACCTTTCATGATGCCGCAAACCATTTTTCCTAAGCTTAATGGTTAATTGCGGAACAAAAAGGAGGGTTATCAAAGATTAACTGTTATCTTTTTGGTTCTTAGTGTAGCAGTTGCTTTAACTTAAAAAGTTTGTGTATCATTATCACCACTATTTCTGGTCTGATCAAAGGATGTGTTCATTCTGATCAGAAATGCTATTTTTGCAGCTGCTACGTCTCGAGGCATCTACCTTAGGGAGCCTTTATATTGTCACCAATCTACAGAGGTGAGATTAATCCTCTAACTTCTGTTTGTCAAGCATGCCAAAGATTCTTATAGCTGACCCCAACTAGTTTAGAGTCGAGGTGTAGTTGTGTTGTATGCAGGCTGAATAATTTATGGTGTGACAATGATCTGTTATGAAGGTTCAACAATATTTATTTGGTATCTTTGGAGTCTCTGAGTACCCTGGGGCCTGGGGCAAGTAGTTTAGATAAGATTTATTGTCTTATTAGTAAGGCTTCGTCTAATACCCCTTGGTATGTTCCTTTATTAATAACTAGGTAAATTACATGTGCTTCGCATGGGATTGAACTATGTTCATAAGCTTACATTGATTATTCGATAATATTTGGATTTTCGATATATACACTACGTTGTCAAGATCATTTTATCTTAAAGCAATCCAAAATCTTAAAACTGCTATATTTTTTTTTATATACAAAAATTATGAGTCAAATATATATTAAGTATAAGAAAGAAATTTTAGAAATCTCCATGGAAATAGTTGGTCAGAAGTATTGAAATTTTCTAAATTTCAAGAACTTATAAAGAATAACAGACGTTAAAGAAGAGATAAAAAAGCCTCAAACAACAATACTCCCAAGTAAAGTGGAACATCACGTCCAAGCAAGGACATAATAAACTAATTCAAATGGAGGACCTTCGGCTCCTTTCTTATGACCCAAAGATTGTTAGTATCATAGATATTTTTCCTCATAGTCTGAGAATAGTCATTACTATTGCTTAGGTTTCATATCACCATCCCAACTTATTTGGAATTGAACCATAGTTATTGTAATTGTTATATTATGCAGTTACAAAAAATTAATGTAATTATCAACCAAGCAGTATTCATAACTGAATATCCTAAACCAAAATTTTTACACAACATATTTAAATTTCAAAAGCATAATTTTCTGATTGCTTGAACTCACAAATATCCACAAATAATAATAATAAAGACAACTTTCTTTCCTAACAATCAAGAAGAAAAACACATGTTGCTGAACATATTTTTAAAAAATATAGTCTGTCTGTCTGTAACAATTCACAAATTATTTGAAAGAAGCCAAAAGAAAGTTATTACTTCTTTATCAAAAAAACAAAAAAAACTTTATCAAAAGAAAGTTATCACTACGACAAAAATGATCTTTAGCGACAATTACAAATGCCGCTAGAAAAAGTCCATAGCAACATTGAATCTAATAACAATTAATTAATGTAGGTAAAGGCTCTAGCACTCTTTGTTACTGTGCATATTCATTGCCGATAAAAAATATTTTTTTTATAGTGTATTTTAGACATTTGTTAGTTTCAAGAAAACTTGATCTCTTATTATGCCTAAAAAGAAGATATGAAGAAATATGACAAATTAGTTGACTTGCGATAAAAGAAGTGAACTAATTATCTCTATACTAATATTCTAGGAAGGGTGTAATGGCTTATAAAATGTTTGTACCTAAGAATGAGAAATAAAAATAATATACTAAATGTGGCAAAGAAGAGAGCAATCTGTTTGGTTCTTTTAACGAACTTCAGCATTGGTTGCGTATTAGTTATCACATATTTATTGTTATGTGCTATCAAATATAGCACATCCCACAACAAATTTTTCAAAAAAGTATACGAATAAAACTATAGAAAGAGACAAAATAGAAGATAAATTTTCAATCATTCTCATTGGTATTTTTAACAGAGTTCAAAAACAAGTCACCAAAATAGAAAAAGGATATTGCAATAGAGACATGAATTTCTCTGACTTACCGTAAAAAGATTAAGCTTCATTAGATAGAGGAGGAAGAAAACTTTGAGGAATGAAGCATACTTCATAAGAAGCTTAATTAATGTATTTAAATTCGACTCGCCTATACCGAAAAAACCTACAAATAATAGTGTGGTAGAAATAAAAGTTTTGTTATTAAAGAACCAAATATAATGAATTCAACCATTTCAGCAGCTTTATGAGCTGTGGACTAGAGGTCGCAACTTTTCATAGAGTTATTCATGTAACTACTCTAGCACCTTTTCATAGAAGTCACAACTTTTCATAGGAAAGAGCTGTGGACTATGACTTATAGTAAAACCCATTGAGCTCATACCAAATGTTGTCGCTGGGAGTCTAACATGGGATATCTATGTTGTTAACCTCATGCTTCAATCCCCTTGGGTGGACTGAGTTACCCCCAACTGACTCTCGTCCTTCTTTCAATTGGAACCTTAAACGATGGCATTCACTTGTAAGTGAGATCCAAAATAGAGAAATCACAATTAGAACTCTTTAGATGTGATTGTGACAGTTGGTTGTCAAAATTCTTTTCGTTCTTATTCATGTGGCTAAGCTTTACACATTGAAACACGCTTCACAAATGCCTCGGGCCACTGTCTCTTTGTTTGTCGTGATCCTAGAAATACCTGGAGCCTACAAGTTTTCCCACAGAAACATCAGCCTATTGCTATCATAGCCCCTTGCCATTGCCATAAATACAAGTTGATACAATTCTACACAGATTATCCATTTCAGCATCACTTCACTGATAAAACAGACTCTGATCCTTTCTTCTTTTTGTCATGACCCTCGCAGTTCTTCCACACCCAGACTAGAATTCTTATATTTAAGTTGCCATTTTAATACTCTACTGCGGTCAAAGAAAAGAACAGAAGTAGAGTAGAGTAGAGTTTCCGCAGTGGAAAGTGGAAATCTCTATACCTTTCTGGGGGCATCTATGTATGCCTTAAGCTTTAAAAGACCAACAGACTGGATGAAAAGTTTGCAAATCGATACCCGGACTTTGAATGGAGTTAGGTTTTCGATGTTTCAGGTAGAGTGAGGCAAAGCCGAATAATAGAATATCTTTTGTGCTATTCTTTTTAGTGTCAAGGCAGTCAACTTTGATGCGTTCATATGGTTCCTTATTACTACGTAACTAGTCATCTTGATGTGAGTCTCTACCTCCTTCTAATGTATGTTTTCAGAATAAAACCATATTGTGTGTGATGGAGAAGTGTAGAATCCGATGGGGATAGGTGATTCTGTTGATTTCAGGGGAACATATGAAATTCTTGAAAATGGTTTGAGCTACTTCTCTGTATGATGTTAAGTAAATTGATGCAGAAAAGAAGCTGCTCATATCTGTTTTAAATGCAAAGCCAGCTGAAAAGACATTTGGTGTAAATGTCATTTAGTCGGTTATGCTTTTTTTTATTATATTGCTACCCCTCGTAGGCTGATAACATTCTTTCCTCAGTGGACAGTGGAAATAGCACCTAAGTTCCATGAAGATGCAAATAACTTAGACCAATTGGTGCCTTTTGAAGAGTGCATTGAGTTGCATTCTACTGGAGAGGCAGTGGTGAGAGCTCCTGACTACCTCCTTCTCACCCATAATGGACGCAGCTTCAGGTTACTCAGCTATCCTGTCTATTCTGATTAGATGATTAAATATAAATCATTTATTTTCTTATCTTTCCAGTTCCTCTGTCCATTTTAGCTCGCTGAATGTGTGATCTTCCGTAACTGCTTTTGAATTGCCAAATGCACAAATTTGTGGCTCTACCTCAATGATGGGTTGGTTTTTTCCAGTTTGTTTGTCTGCTGATTATTCTGAACAAGTGCTGGAAACATCTTTATATTTTAAGCTATGTGCTACTACTTAAGTTGCAGCAGGTCATACTTATGGCCTTTCAACACTGAAAAAATGGTGCACAAATGATTAAATAGATTGTTCTGCAGGACCTTAAACTATTTTATCCTAATCAACCTCAAAACCAGTTGATGTCATATAACCACAGGCACTCCTTAAGTGCTAGCTGGTAACATCATTTCGTTAGTTTTCCACACAATGGTGTCAATTGTGAGTGCCGTGGGATTATATTGGGTATGTTGTTGTTCTTAGATGTCAATTTTGAGTGTGTAATAGAAAATCTAACCTTAAGTCCACTTCTTATGCTCTCTCCTGCATGTGTTACTGAAGAAGTGGAGAGACTTCAAAGGAATTTCTTGTCAGCTCAAAGGATGAGGCAAAAAGGTGTCACGTTGATAAGTTGGAAGGTAATCACATCCCCAATATCATATGGAAAGTATGGGAATAAGTCTAGGGGTCCTTGAGAAGGGCCTATATGGAACTAATGAGGTAGACTCTTTGATGAACAATGATAGCCAGACCATTTTTGGCATCAAAGAAGGGAGTGGAGGGAAGAATTAATCACATCTTCTTATGGACATTGTTTATGGAAAAGAGCACAATGATGGAAGTAGTTCAGCAGAGAAGGAAACAGGGAAAATATTAGTTTTTGGCAGAATATGTGGTGTTGGGATGAAATCCTCCTCGATGTCATCCTAAATATTTTCAATATCTTGAGAGAGAATTTGGTTTTAGTATCTATTGCTAAAAGGTGAAACTAACAATTGCTCAAGTATACAAGACACAAACAAGAATCCATCTGGAAATAATTTACAGCCCAAAGAGAATAAAGAGCTACTTACAAGCAGAAGATCAGATCACAGTGACAAATCAAGGGGAAGCAGGATGCTTCTAAGATGGAATGAGAATGTGAAAAAAATAATTCTTTTTTTTTTTTTTTGATACAATCAACCTTTTATATCAGTGCTATTTGTCTGAGTATTTTTTTTAAAATTTTTATAGGAAAATATTTTTATTAAGTAGGCGTTTGGAGTTTTAAAAAAATGTATTTGAAGTTGTACTCGAAAAAACCATACGAAAGTTAAAATTGTATTTTAATATCTCAAAATTGACATTTATCTTTTATTTTTATTTATAATGACATTGTTATTTTGAGGTATTTATTTTATTATTTCAATCATAAACCTGATATAAAACTTAATTTGTTTTGTTATGTCAATATTTTTTAAAGTGATAAGTTTAATTGAGTGACAAATTCTATGTTGAGTGATTTTATTGATATAAAGTTCTAAGTTGAGTGATTTTATTGATACAAATAAAAGTTCAATGATTTTGCTAGATAAATTCCCAAAGTGAAGTGACCTTTTGAGATATGATGAAGTCTAAATATGTCACTGGGACCAGTCATCTTGGTGTCTTATTTGGATGGTAGATATAGTGATAGTTTATTCTATTACTTTAGGAAGTGAGTACTATGTGTTCAGGAATTCTTCCATTAAGTCATGGCTATTGCCATTTACCACAGCTCCAATTTCTCTTTACATAGAATATATATATGATTTGCATCGATTTAACAAATCATTAATCTTTGTAAGGTCTATATATGCTCTACCCTCCCCAAACCCACTTTGTGGGATTTCACTGGGTATGCTGTTGTTATGCTGCTGTTCTTGTTGATTTTTATTTGAACTCATGATATGATTCTGGGTATAGACAGAACAAGAAAAGAGATTAGATGATTATATTGGTGTACATTATGGGAAAAAACTTACATATTTTTCTCTTCATTCTTCCAGCATAGTTGTGGACCCCACCAATTTAAGTGATGGCTTGCATTATTATGAAGTATATGGTGTAGACAGCAAAGCACCATGGCGAGGACCACTTTTCAGAATTCCAGTGACTATAACAAAGCCCTCTATTGTAACAAGTAGACCCCCTCTAATTTCCTTCCAAGGAATTTCATTTGTACCAGGTGATTATCATATTGCTAATTTTATTGTGCAATTTGTTCATTGTATCTCTTCCATGTCTCTTCAGTGGTACCTGTGTCAGGATCACAGTAGGGTGATGTCTGCTTGGTCTTACGGATCGTTTGCTTCGTTGCATCATGTTTTAAGTACCAATCCATTTTTATCCCTTTATAATTGGAAACATCATGTGTTTAAGAGAACAGTAAACACGGAGAGAAGAGCATATTTTGTTCTATTAGTTTACTATTTTTATTTTCGCTTGGTTTCCTATTGAACTATATGTTGCCCCAACTCATTTGTTACCATCCTCCACTTAGGTTTGAATTTCATTTTTGTATATTAAAAGAAGTTCGTCATTAAGCTCCTGTGCCAATGAGTTTATTTGACTCCTAGGGGCATGTCCACTTTGCGCATGTATTTAGGTCAACAAGTTCCATCCCTTCTCTCTCCCCCACTTTCTTGGTAAATGAAAATTCCAGAGCGCCAGTGACACGTGGTTCAAAAGTCTGTAGATAGAGCCCCGCCGCCCTATATCCTTCTCTACTTAAATGCCAAGCTTTTATTTGTTGCAGGTTTGAACCTGTAATATGTGCCTAACTAACATAACACACCCTGCACTCTTACCACTAAACCAAACCACTGGGAGCCAACAGGTTGCATGCCCTCCTATGATTGTGTTTACCAAAACAAAGTACCAGTCCACTTTTATCTGTTTCTAATTGGAAATTCATGTCTTTAAGATTTGGATCATCTCTTTTTTTTTTTTTTTTTTGAGAAGGTAACATTTTTTGTATAACTATTTGCTGCATAAAAACTACAGCTGTCCATACTTACAAGGAAATATACGAAGATGTACTAAGCTATAAACTACTTACAGAGATACTAGAACATCAATAGAAGATTCTGTCTTCCATATATTCATGTTTACACCAAAAATAGGGAAGGGCTCGGCACTTCATCTTCAGTTACTGGATAGAACTATGATTGTCTTCAAAACACCTTTGATTTCTCTCTTTTCGGACTGTCCACCAAATGCAATCAGGATAATCTTCCATATTTCTTTTTGTTCTGACTGAGTGCTATATTTGTTCCAGCACTCCAACACTTCAAGTGGATCTCTTGGCATCCACCCAGATGATCCCTCTTAAATTAAGGAAAACCCTCCAAAGTTGTCAGTTAACTTGCAGTGTAAAAACGATGGTTGATTGTCTCTGTTTCTTCTCCGTGCATATAACATTTAGAGCATAAGTGGAAGCCCCTTTTCTTGAGTCCTTCATGAGATAGGGCCGCTTTCCTGGCCACGAGCCAAATGAAACAAGCCACTTTGTGAGGAATTTTGACTTCCCGAGTTAGTTCCCCTGGCAAACAATTAATCTGGTTGTTAGAATGGTTGAATTCTTTGTAAGCTGACTTGACTGAAAATCTCCCTTGTTTATCCACTTGCCATGTAAGAGTGTCGTCTTGAGAGGAGGGGCCTTTGAATAGATTGAGAGTGTTGTAGAATTCTGCCAAGTTATCTATCTCCCAATCATTAAGGTGTATTTTGAAGCTTAGATTCCAACCATGAGCATCCCAGACTTCTCCTACCGTGGCATCTTGTTGTTGATTCAGGCTGAAGATAATCGGGAAAAGTTTCTTTAGTGGATGTTGACCTAACCAGAAAGATGTTCTCAAACCATTACCCATTTGATGATTACACTAATGAATTCTTCCCCCATGTTTCTGATAGACCTCCATAAGGCGTAGTGACTAATTTGGTTGTCCATTCCCATCCATTTCATACTTTTGACTAATTACTTTTTTCCCGAGAGATTGTTCATTGAAGCGAACCTCCATAACCATTTCATTAAGAGACTATGGTTCTGAGTTATTAGGTTCTTGATTCCCATACCACCAGACTGACTTCCGTTTGACCAAATGTATCTTCCTGGTATAACAATTGCCTTGCCAAAGGAAGTTTCTTCTAAGAGCATCTATCACATTTGTTGGAACACGAAAAATGGACATATATAAGTTTTAATGCATCCAACACACTGTTAATCAAGATAAATCTATTACCCAAGGATAAGTATCGACTCTTCCAATTAATCAGCTTTTTCTCACACTTTTGTAAAGCCGTCAGTATGTTGCTCGGACTCGTCAAAAATGCCAACGGGTGCGTGTCAAATTCGCCAAAAGTAGTGTATTTTTGAAGAATTCGAGACGGGTGTGGCATCAAAAGTGAAGAGTCAGCGCAACGAAGGCCGTCAATATGGGCTAGGCCCGTTGGTTGGCTTGGTCTAACTCATGATTTGGTAGGGGTAGACTAAGATTTTTAGAGCCCATTTAAGAAAAAGGCTTTTTAGCCCGGCCTGAATAAGCCTGCCGATTTGTGAGGCTTGAGAAATATGGATATGGCCAGCCTGTGGGCCAAATAAAAATTAATTAAGAATTAAAATTAGAGTAGAATATTAAAAATAACAAGAGTCAAAACTCAAAATCTGTTTAAAATTTGAAATATCACAATTTCAAAATTATGTTTATAAAATATGTATTACATAAAATAAAAACTCCCTAAAATTTCCAGGGTATCACTACATAGGTCGTAGTCTATGGAATATTGTTATAGTTTTTGTGATTTATTATGATCATCTGAAAACAATTACGTTAATATTTCTATTTAATTATTTATGCTTTTACTTAAAATCAAACTTAATAAATACTCCCTCCGTTCCTCAAATAATGATTGACTTGGCACGGAATTTAAGAATATAAAGAAGATTTTTGAATCTTGTGGTCCTAAATTAGAGTCAGGTCAAATTTACAAAATTGCCCTTTGATCCTGTGGCCTTCGTGGAAAGCTGAAATTAAAATGTTACCAAAAAAAGAAAGAGGTCATTCTTTTTGAAACAGACTAAAAAGGAAAGAAGGTCATTCTTTTTGAAACGGAGGGAGTATTATAAAGATGATTTTATTTGTGTATTTGATTAACGAGCAGTAACACTAACGCCGTGTAATATGTCTTGTCGATATTTATGATAATATTTTTAAATTATAATTTAATTAAAAAAGTTATAAAAAAATATACTTTTAAGAAAAGAGGGTTGGCCCAGACAGCCCGTAGCCCACGTACTTATGGGCTGAGCCGACTATTTTTTGGCCCAGATAAAAATGGGCTAGGTCAGCCCGGCCTGACCCGTAAAATTTCAAAGCCTGTATGGGTTAAGCTCGGATAAGGTGGGCCAGCCCATGTTGACTTAATTTACTCAAAGTGAATGGTCTAGAGTAGACTGAAAAATGACAATTGAATTAATAATCAGACAAATTGGAAGTTTCATAAAACTATCTATCCTGCTGATAGCTTTAGCTGCAAACCATGGAAAATCAGGTAATCTGTAATTTCCATGATGCACTTTGTTACAGATAATATAAAAATCTGATGATATATTGTTAGTATGATCTGGGCCAGATTTTCGGTGAGAATCTATTTCTTCACATTGACTGCAATAATGTGCTCTAAACAGGTGTGCATTTGAGGGTAAGAACCCAAAGGAAAAAGTTGGAAAAAAATATGGCAGAAATTTTAGCAGGGTATAGATTCCCCACGTGAATGAGTTAGAGTTTAACCAAAAAAATCAAATGACGCAAACAAAACCTTCATTTTGCTTTCTTAAAATCATTTCAAGGTTGATGTTGCATGTTCGTCCTTTGACTGCTTTGTTATTGTCAAACTTTTTTGCATGTACACTTGTGTTCAGGCCAAATTGAAAGGAGATTTATCGAGGTACCATTTGGTGCTACCTGGGTGGAGGCCACCATGAGGACTTATGGGTTTGATACGGCTAGAAGATTCTTCATAGATACTGTTCAGGTAAAATATCTCGTGATTTATTGGGTTCTTCTGATGTAAAGTTACCTCAATCACGTGCTCGTAATCTACAGCTCTCACCATTGCAAAGGCCCATTAAGTGGGAAAGCGTGGCCACATTTTCATCACCTTCATCCAAAAACTTTGCGTTTCGAGTGGAGGGTGGTCAGACAATGGAACTAGCAATAGCCCAATTTTGGTCCAGCGGCATAGGCAGTCATGAAACAACTATTGTTGATTTTGAGGTAATTATTTTCGAGTATGACATGAAGGAAATTGGTTCTTCTATTTTCATTTCTGTTCTGAATTATGAAATTTCGATGACCAAAGGATCTTAATAGGAGGCATGCTGTTGTTCTTTTCTTCTTTTTGCCCTATCCGTTTTTTTTCTTTGACTAACATTTCCAATCTTATGAAGAGAGGGATTTTGAACAATTGAAGTTGTTCACACCCTCCTTTTGGTTCTGGAGAGACTCCCTTAATGTGAGTCCTGCCATTTGAATTGCGTAAGGTCAGGTTGCTGACTTGTCAAGAGGATTGAGTTCTGCTAATGATGGAAAACAGTTAAAAAGTTGAAGTACCATAAATTCTTTTTATCTTAATTTAATTAAAGAGTTTCAGATAATTGCACAGAATAATCATATATTTATATAAAGAGAACCTTAGGCCCACTTATGTGGCGCAATCACAAACAAGAATTCTCGTTTAACTTATTTATTTCCAAAATTAACCTTTCCTTTCATGAAAAATTGTGACTTTTACAAAAAATTGTGACTTTCTATAAAAAGTTGCAACTTTTACAAAAAGTTGTGACTTTTTATGAAAAGTTCTAAATTTTACGAAGAGTTGCGACTTTTATGAAGAATTGCAACTTGAATGAAGAGTTGTGACGTTTATGAAGAGTTGCAACTTTTATGAAATATTGTGACTTTTATGAAAAATTGTGACTTTTCAAAAGAGTTGTGACCTTCTTGATAAGGCACAATAAGCATTTATTGATACTACCCCTTGTTGTGTATAAATAGAGAAATTTCTTCTCATTTTAAAACAATGAAAATTCTGAACTACTTCTTCTTCTTCTTCTTCTTCTTTTTGTTCTTCTTCTTTTTCTTCTTTAGAATTATGTTCGTGTACTTTGCTCATGTTGAGTGACTGATTGATACCATTGGTTTTGTATCAACACACTTGTGAATATAATCGCTCTATCCTGAGAGGATCTATGCCTTTAAACTTCACGTAGTAGAATGGACTAATTTCTTAAGGGAACAATGTGCATTCACTGTACTCTATTTTTCCTTTATGTTTCATATTTGTTAGTAAAGATTCGTGTATGTTGTCTACAATCACTAATTTATGTTTATGTATTAATTTTTTTTATTTTTGTGTACATGTTTTAAACTTTGTTGTTTATGTTTATGCTTTTGATCTTTATGTTGAAGTAAATATATGTTAATCAAGAGTTTGATGTAATCATTAGACTATTAGTGTCATGTAGATTAGAATTTTTAAACTTGTAAAATAAATGACTTTAATCTTTATAGAGTGTTCATTGGCTAAAAGATCCCTGAGATGTGCAACAAAAGACTTTCATTATTCAAAAGTTAGGGTGGTTCAACACTACCTTGGAGTTTTATTTATTCAACTTTCTATCTTATCGAGGTATTCAATTGATTAGTGACATTCAAAAAATAAAGGAATGTGGTGGGATGGTAAGTATTGTACTCAACCTTAATCAAACATTTGGGGTTCAAATGTTAGGTTGGAGAGTCATTGAATTACCTCACTGTAGGATGAATATTAATGACGTATTAAGAAAATAATTACTTTCTTATAAATATGTCTTTTAGCTATCAAAGTAGTGTCATCGACTGTGTAAGATTTTGAATAAGGGACCTGCCAAGACATCATTTAATCCAAATTATTTGAGCAACATACATTATTTCATTGAACTCCAAGAGATGTGTTTTATATTTTAATTAACTTATCAAGTACGAACTAATTATATAAGATTTATCATATTTAGATTTTGTATATAGCGGCCTTGTGTAGGAGAAAAACTCTCGCAATTAATGAATATAATGTTTTTACAACTTTTTCAAAATACAAATATAGACATTGAAACAATTACATATCTTTTGTGAAGACTTTAGTGATGAACAATAAAAATATTTGTAAACACTTAGAATCAAATCCTTTTCATTTTAAGATTAAAAAAAAGTTCACATCATCTTTGGATAAAATATTATTTACAATTTATTGCAGGAATGTACCCTCTCAAAAACACATGCATTATCATATGTTCAAAAGTTGATTATTGACATAGTTCACCACCGCGCGAAGCGCGGGAAATTTACCTTGTTGTTCATTAAATTGTGTTCCCTAGTCATGCATCCTATATGTAGCAAAATGCAAGACGGAGTAGTTAGTATAGCAATTTAAAATTTCTTGTATTACCCAGAAGGCTGAATACTTACTTGTTGCCTTCTCCATTAAGAAGGATAGCATAGATGCACTGCAAACATAGCAACGTCTTCTTAAAATGGTATTTATGTTTCATGATTAAAATTTCCACCCCTCCTGGACAATCCAATCCTCAGGAGTTTTTGGAAGAGAACAGGTGCTTGGAAGCAGTGTTCAGGAAAGCGAGCGCTACATCGCTTTAATCGGTGAAGCGAAGCAAAGCGAGGGTTCAACGCTTCAGTTGGCTGAAGCGAGAAAAGCAACGCTTTTATTTTTTCTACGTCGATTTTAAAGAACAAAAATAAGGATGACTCACCTAGTTCTTCTTCTTCTTCTTCTTACTACTACTACTACAACTAGCCTAGGATATTTCTTCTTTTTTCCACTTTGTTTGTTATTCTGTTTTCCTTTGCCCTGTTTAGCTTTGATTATTTAAATTATATGTTGCTTTATTTTTTCTTACACTGATTAAAATATACATAGCTAAATTGTTTTATTTCTTAACAATGACTAAAATGTTGTTGATTTTTGTCTTAATAGTGAAAAAAAAATATAAGGTTGATTAGTTCTCTGAAATCTTATCCGCGATTAAAAATGGCTGACCAACATTTTAATATGGGAAAAAAGTTAGTGGCTCGATCAACAGAAAAGAAGAGTAGCCTCCCTAGAACCTGGCGAAGTCAATACTGAGCGAGACTCCATCCATATCCCTACTAGTGGTTTTTCTTTCATTCAATCTCACTTGTTTTGTAGCTTAAACTAGGCTCCACTTTAGAGATAGATTTTTGGTCTTAATTAGAATAGGTCAAGGGCGCGTCAGAATGGTCGGGGGCTTTCGATTCGAAAAAATATAGTGCGGGTTCATCTCTGTCGACCAGTTCAGGTGAGAGGGAGGATATAATTAAGCTCGACCTATAGGGAGAGGGAGGGTGATCGAGGGGACCCCAACTTTCGATCTCTTCTCTATGGCGGGAGGTTTCTTTCGTATCTCGCCTCTTTGTTGGACCGCCGGCGCAAACACAGTGGTCTCTGACCAGGATTAGGAACGAATTCGAATTTAGATGTTGATATGTCAGTGGTTTTTAAACCGTAGGCATTTTGTCGGGAAGTAGGTGGCCCTATCATGAATTAGGTCGTAGTGGCTGGTGGTTTCGGATCCCATAGAAAATGCCTGAGGAGGTCTATATGAAGTGTTGGAAGCTACTGCTAAGGGACTCCCCCTCATCTAGAAAGGATAGGCAACTGAGAGAGAATAGGGTGATAGCGACAGACACAGGAACTGAGAAAAAATTCCCCGATATAATAAAGAAAGTAAGAAGGGTTCCAAACCATTGAAACAGAAAGCACTAGAGACTGTTATGACGTGGCAGAAATGAGAAGTAAGAAGCTGATCCTTATTTGGGCACAAGGATAACAGTTCTTCTTAGGTCAGGGGCGGCCGGACCGGGGGTTACCCGCGATTGGTAATGGCTGAACTTACTAATCCCAGTGTTGTGGACGACGAGAGGCGACAAAAGGCGACAAGGGCCTGCCTCGCCACGCGGCGAGGCGAGCGGCGAGGCGCTTGCCTTTTTGAATCAAGGCGCTAATTAATACCAAAAATTAAAAATATTTAATTGCATATTTTATCCAAAATCTTAATAGTAATAACACATATTAGCAAATATTCAATTCAGAAACAAATAGTAGATACTAAAAAGTCTAAATCTTTAAAGACCAAATAATTCAAAATACAATAAATTAAAACTTTAAAAGTCTATTCTTCTTCAAAATTATCCAACTCTTGAAGATCAAAATCCTCTACATCATTATATTGCTCTTCATCTTCTTCCTCCTCGTATTCTTCATCAATTACTGTCCGTGTCCTACTTGAAGATGAACTTGTAGATGTACTTTCTACTCCTTTGCCCCTGTCAAGTGCTCTTGATCTTAAAGAAAGTCCCCTAAGATGATAAATACTCTCATCCGCTCCAATTGCCGTAGCAACACTACCCCAAGTAAGATCATCATCCTCATATATTGGTTCATCATCTTGATCTTCGGGGCATCCAACTAACCATTCATTTGAATCATCTATGTTGTCCAAATGGATCAATAAGATCACGAGCATCATAACGACGTTTCAATGTTCTATTGTACTTAATGTACACTAGATCATTGAGACGCGATAGTGTAAGCCTATTCCTCTTTTTGGATTGAATCTGTGCATAAGTTATTGATATTATCATATTAACTAGTTGATATTGATAATAATATAATATGGAAATCAGGATATAAATTTTTACTTACGTGTTCAAACACCTCAATATCAATATTCTTCGGCGGCCTCACTTGAAATTTGGGATTATTAGCGATCTTGTTTTGCGTATAAGCCCTTACTTCTTCTCTATCTCCGACGGACAAGCGGTACATTGTTCAACTTCTTGAAACCACCCACTAAATGTTGTTTGTGTCGAGTTATTCCACCATTAAATGTACTCCCACAAAAGTTACAATTAATCGAATCTTTCGTCGCTCCTTGAGTGCCATAATTCCATCCAATGTCCCTCTTTTTGCTAGCATTGCCATTGGTTATTGAATTCAATCAATTCAATGTTTATGTCTTCATGGACAAATGAATAAATAATTAGGAAAGATTTTTTTTTTTAAAATTATAGGCAGTAAGCACAAATTGAATAAAAAACAGAGCAGTCATCAGTCATCACTCATCACTGATGAGTCTGATGACTGATGACTGATGAAGGAAAAATACACAACTGAAACGAAAAATTGAGAAGACTGTCGCGAGGGAGAAGAGAGTGTCGCGAGGGAGAAGAGAGTTTCGCAGGGAGAAGAGAGTGTCGCGAGGGAGTTGCGCAGGAGCAGATTTCGAAATACAAAAAAAAAAGCCCTAATTTTGACTAATATTGTTAAGTCAAATATTTTTTAAAAATATTAAACAAAAAGGCGGCGCCTTTGCTGTCGCCATTGGGTCACCATTACCGCTTTGTGAACTCGCCTCGCCTCAGTGGTGAATGGCGAGGAGGCCTCGCCTCTCGCCAAAGGCGATGAGGCGCTCCCATTCACAACACTGACTAATCCTAAGTCAAAGGGTCGAGAAACTCAACGCCACTGAGACCAACAGGACAACAATGGTATGTCTGTTTTGTGATAAGACAACTAAAGGGGGAACCTTTTTATAGTTTATTAATATGAATACCGCTTCGCTTTCCCCTGAACACTGCTTGGAAAGAATTTTATGCTTTGCTGCTTAAATATATGGGAGACAAATAAGACAGTGATGATGCCTTTGCTTGGGTCTTTGGTTGAAATTCTCAGATCGCATTCCGTGGTATAAACATCAGCAAAAAGGAAGTAGTTCTTGATGGAAGCGAAGCACCTGTGAGGATTGATGCTGAAGCTCTTCTGTCAACTGAAAAACTTGTCCCTTCTGCTGTGCTCAACAAGGTCAAATTTTTTCTTTAACTTTTGGATGTTAGCCACTTTGATTGACTTCCTCAGGCGGGTGAAACTTACATGGTCTCTTTTTCCTGTTGTAATATGATTTCAGATAAGAGTTCCGTATCGTCCAATTGATTGCAAACTGCATGCACTTTCAGCAGATCGGGACAAATTACCCTCAGGAAAACAGATTCTGGCTCTTACATTAACGTGGGTTTGATCTCTGAAACTAGTTATATGATGCTTATTACATTTTGAATAATAATCATTTCCTGCTTTTCTGCTTACAGTTACAAATTCAAACTGGAGGATGATGCTGAACTGAAGCCTCAGATTCCCTTACTTAACAATCGAATCTATGATAACAAATTTGAGTCTCAGTTTTATATGATATCGGATGTGAATAAGCGTGTGCATGCTAAGGGTGATGTTTATCCAGATTCCTCCAAACTTCCGAAGGGTGAATATACTGTACAGCTATATCTGAGGCATGACAATGTACAGTACCTAGAGAAGATGAAGCAACTGGTGTTATTCATTGAAAGAAAATTAGAGGAAAAGGACATTGTTCGGTTGAACTTCTATTCTCAACCTGATGGCCCATTAACGGGTGATGGTTCCTTCAACTCTTCAGATCTAGTTCCAGGAGTGAAAGAAGCATTCTATGTGGGTCCTCCAGCGAAGGACAAGCTCCCAAAGAATTCCCGTGAAGGATCTGTGTTGTTTGGCCCAATCTCATATGAAGGGGGAAAAAGTCTGCAGAAGAATCCTGCTTCTTATCAAATATCTTATATTGTGC
>CM040620.1:67463479-67495259 GCA_022817965.1 Solanum lycopersicoides | reverse complement strand
ACACTCCCAATTTCGCTCACATCCGGATGAGCTACAAGTTAGGCTTAATACTTTCATGGCAAACTTTTGCAAGTTTGGTGTTTCACTACCAAATAGTGACCACCATTCAACTATAATAAAATAAATTTAAAGGTTAGTGACTATAAAATAAGTCAAATAATTTAAGTAGGATCTAAATCAACCCACTTACCCGGTGACCTTGTGTCTCTAGCTCTTTTAGCCGGACCACAACCAAATAGTCCATCCGCCATTTTGTACTTAGGAAGCTCAGCGACTAGTGCATCTTGTATTGTTGTATCAGGGACCAACTTCTCGCCACATGCAATATACTCGGTCCACAGAGTCTTTGCTAAAGTTCCCTCTTCTTGAGCTTTATAATATAATCCTGGGTTCAAAACATGGCCTGCACGATGCAAAGGCGATGGAGTTGTTCTGACCACCTTGCATCAATAATTTTACACACTTTCTCATATTGCTTCTTAACTCCACGAAAATCATGTGCAATAGCTTTTTTGGCTCTATCCTTGCTTCATAAAATAACCATTGGTTTTTTCTCCCCATCCACCAAACGAAGCACTTTTGTCAAAGAGACACAAACTGTAAGTGCTCGATCAACATCATTCCAAAAGTGGCAGAAATAATAAGATTGACAACTTCTTTCCCCAAAGTTGCCTTTGCAAATTTACTTGAATTCCATTCGGTTGAGAGGACTAAAGTTCTCAAGTTTTTTTCTTGTATGTACATAGCTCTCAAAGTTAAGAATGCCGTTGCAAATCTTGTCTTGGCCGGTTTACCAAATTTCTTTCTTTGGTGAATTTTCATCAAGTTTAACAACAATGGCCTTAGACTAATGTAAGAATGGTTCTGATGGCCTTCTTAAAAACTGTTACAGTAGAAGAGTTATATTATAGTAGCTAATGAATTATTGACTATAAAGAAAGTTAAGGATAGTTGATTCCGGAAGCATATGGCTTACTTGAATATGTCACCAAATATCAAGTTGATGCATGAGCGGCACATGGAGTCCAATAAATGAGTGGGTACGCACCCATCATCATACTTCCCGCTTTGACATTCTCACTAGCATTATCAGTGACAATTTGTAACACATTTTTCGGTCCAATTCTTTCGATAGTGCTTTCAAATAACTTGTACATTTTGGTGGAATCGGTAGATTCATTGCTAGCATCAACAGAACCAAGAAATACACTATCGATTGGGAATTCACCAAAATATTGAGATCATTTTGCCATTTCGTGCCGTCCATTTGTCCATCATAATGGAACATCCAAACTTTGTCCATTGCAATTTATGCTCATCAACAATTTTTTCTACTTTCTCCCCTCTTTTTTTTAGGTGAGTGACTCTAACTTCATGGAATGTAGGAGGCTTCATTCCGGGGCCATGTTGTCCAACGCCTCAATAAATTTATCGAATGATTTGATGAGCAATTAAAAGGGAGGCAGCTTGTATTTGTAGAAGAAATAGTACCTGAAATATTTTTGAAGGAATTCATCAATAATGGAAGGAGAATTCTTTCCAATGTTTAAATGTATACATAATGTCACAGAGCTTCTGCGAAGTGAATACTGGAAATATGCTAAAAACGTCATTGGTAAAGGATGACAAGAAAACTTTGTATAAAATTTCGCTACTTCTAGAAAGAAATGGAGTACTTCATTCAGAGCACCTAGTTCACAGCCTTAATACTCTTCATAAAGCGGATTCTTTGAAAAGCATAATCGTCTATATTTGCGTAATAGTTGATACATTCTTTTTTGGGGTAAGTATGCATGATTTGAATATATTTAAAACACAAATGTAACACATTGTTATTTAACTCAACAAGTGGATGCAAATTGTTTGAGCTTATCAATGCTAGATTATTTCACTTGTTTCATAGTAATCGTGAAGCTGAGCGTTTTTCTTATTAAAAAAAGTTGAGTTTTGTGATTATCATATACATGTTATCTGACAATTTTTGCTTGTTATCCCCTCTGTTCATTCTGTAGCGTGTGCATGCTAAGGGTGATGTTTATCCAGATTCCTCCAAACTTCCGAAGGGTGAATATACTGTACAGCTATATCTGAGGTATGTGATAGTGCGCCAACATTATTTATTTGATGTGCTGCGAGATTGATGCAGATTATTTTCCTCGTGCATCTCTGACTTATATATAACTCATTGCAAAAGGTTCTTTCCTCATTTTGACCCTGGGACATGAGGTTATCTGTGCTTGAGTTTTAGACCATAAAAGTTGCATATCTATACTAGTAAGTAGAACATAAGGTATTAAGTGAGGTGGCTTGGATGTGTGTCCACCTCGTTTTTTTTTTTTTAATCCATTGTATACGTTAGAAAGTTAAGCTTTAAAAGAGGTGAGCTGTTTTACCACACATGTACATATATTATGTGTATTGCATCTCACACCTGTAAATAGCTGTGACTTGTCTTGGTGATATCATTGCATCAGTATATGTCACTTCTTATTTTCTAGTATGGCCATCAAGCAGTAAGCAAAATTTACTGAGAGAGGAAAGAAGAATAGAATCTACTGATAATCTGATGATAAAATTTAAAGGCCAAATACATAGATGACCCTTAAACTAGGGGCCAGTTTTGACACCTCAACTAAGGTTTGTAATCCAAGCAAACTGATTTACCAAGGAAATTATCTATGATGCTTCTTTAATGTGATTGTCTAGCCTCAGCACACCTTTTTTCCTGCGACTCTTCTAACACCCAATTGTTACATAGTAATGTGAAACCAATCCATGCTTTGTTTCTTTTTTGCTGTCTTATGAGATTCACACACATTGATCGTGCCAAATTGGCTAGCTTGAATGTAAGCCTTCACCAGCTCGTAATATCTGTGGTTCAGGCATGACAATGTACAGTACCTAGAGAAGATGAAGCAACTGGTGTTATTCATTGAAAGAAAATTAGAGGAAAAGGTACACTTTATCACTGCTATACTCTTTATAGATCAAAATTTGTTCAGTCTGAACTAATCAATAGTTGAGAAGCAGGCAGACATCTCCTTTTATTTGATGCATTGGTCCTTTCAGTTGTGTAGTTGCTATCCTTCTTTACATGTTCAGGATTACATGTTTAAAGTCGTGAGGTTTGACTTGCTTTTGAAAGTTCTTGTATTTGCCCACAGCAGTCAAGTTAGAACACCAGCCAAAGTACATCTTGACCTTCTAATACTCTCTCAACACTCACAAGGATGGTTATTGAAAAGAAGTTAGGAATGAATTAAGGGTTCAAGTGCTGATTCCAACTAGTTTGTGATTAGCTTGGTGATGGCTATTTAAATCCTTCATTTTCCAACAATAGGAAATTGATGATTCTTGTTTAAGTATGAACTAATCTATATCTTCTTTTCTTTTTTGTAATGATCGAGAATCTGTCTGGGGTCAAAACTAGGACCAACTACAACCTTCGAAACTCGAGACAATGGCACAACCCTCTACCCTTCTCTACTTAAATACCAGACTTAGTATAAACAATGCAACAACCTATAACCCAAGTCACGAGTCCCTCAACCTTTGCACTTGAACTAAGCCTGAGGGGCAAGCAACTTAATTAGTTCCATACTGCTCGACAGTTGACACTCTTCAAAGTTTTTGTTTGTTGATGCATAAGTTTTCTGTATAGGACATTGTTCGGTTGAACTTCTATTCTCAACCTGATGGCCCATTAACGGGTGATGGTTCCTTCAACTCTTCAGATCTAGTTCCAGGGTAAGTTTAGTCCAATTTATGATGATTATCTTTTTCTTGCTGTTGTATCACCATGTGTATTGTTTTACATCTTGATATTTGTAGAGTGAAAGAAGCATTCTATGTGGGTCCTCCAGCGAAGGACAAGCTCCCAAAGGTTTTTCCTACCAGAATTCTTTTCTATCGCTTAACTCAGAACTTGTCATCCTGTCATTCCATTTCTGTGAGCTGTCCTCTATGTGCCCTGGTCATTGTATGATTTATATAATCTACTTGCAGAATTCCCGTGAAGGATCTGTGTTGTTTGGCCCAATCTCATATGAAGGGGGAAAAAGTCTGCAGAAGAATCCTGCTTCTTATCAAATATCTTATATTGTGCCACCAATTAAGGTTTTCCCTAGTATCCTTCTGTCTAGATTTATCTTTGGCAATGCACAGATAATCTCTTTAATTTCAGTGTGTGTGCTTGGGTCTTTCTGGTTCAATGAACGATATTTTCTTTTCAGCTTGACGAGGACAAAGGAAAAAGTTCGAGTGACACCAAGTCCGTCTCAGAAAGACTAGAAGAAGAGGTATTCATATTTATTTATCAAATCCTAATGTTGGCAAGTAATTTAGTTAAGTGTGTTCATACATTAGGTCACCTTGCTTAACACTCATTGAGTGAAGTCATTTCTATTTATGTTATTCTGGTTCTTGTTTCATCTATTGCTTTTCTCTTTTTTTTCCTGGAGTTGGAGAAATATCTTCATGCATGCAGTATCTGGTTAGATGTTGTATCAATTAGAGTAGTTATATAACCTTGATTCACCTTCCTAACAAGATAAATAGTACACCACCAAACTGAAGGGGCAAACATAGATTATTTTGGTATTAACTTATGGAATTACTGAGTATTAGCTGCTTCTGCTTTCAACTATTTGTATACTGGTAATTGTCTTTAAAAAAAGCATCTTTCTACTATCAATCATTTACATTCTCTAGTATTTGACATGCCTAATGTAGCTTTCCTTTTGTCAATCAGGTCCGTGATGCTAAAATAAAGATTCTTGCTAGCTTAAATCAAGGCACAGATGAGGAACGTGCTGAATGGAAGAAGTTATCTCAGTCACTTAAGGTAATTGTTAAATTGTTTCAAGGAGGTGACAATAATTGCCATGAAGGCCTAATTTGTGAGCTAATAAACTTGATGTGGGGTATCAAGTTTATTGAAACACCTTTCTCAATATAATGTTCTGAAGTCTGCAAAAACTAAAAACTCTGCGTTATTTCAATTTGGATTAAAAAAGTCACAGTGCCCTACTCTACTGGTGTAAGGGAAGAGTGTGCAGATCTATGTCAGCTTCATGTTGTTTTTGGCCTTTACCTCTTGTGTCAGACGTCTGACTTAGGTTACTTGTTTTGTTTTGTGTGCCAACTTTGTGCTGCCTCTTCTTTTAACGGGAATCTCTTCATTTTATTTCTCCAGTAATAGAAAGAGTATTTGCCGTTAAAATGTGACTGTTTGATCTTTTGTCCAGACTTCTGTGGAATTTCCCTTTTATCATTCCTTCTGCACTGATTCTTGCTTTATCTATTTATATGCTCACTATGTATGACACAGTTGTTTTGCTTTTTTATTTTTCAATTTACTTTGCACAGTCAGAGTACCCTAAATACACTCCTTTGCTTGCTAAAATACTGGAAGGCGTGCTTTCTCGGAGCAATATTGAGGATAAATTCCATCATTTCACAGAGGTAAAGTAGTTTTGAAGTGTAAATCTGTTTAGTATATAAATGGTGTAATTGTAACTTTTGAGAGCGTACCTTTGCTTTTTTTGTATCCATGTATGTTATGCGTTCCAGAAAATATTTACATCAGGGTGGTGTTGGAAATATCTAGATTCTTTGGACGAAATTCCACCTTTTTGATTCCCCAAATTGCAAGCCAACATCGCCTCAAAACCCCCAAAAATAAGACTTGAACTGATTCGAGAATTTGAAAATCTGCTATTATAGCTACGGGGCCTCTTCACGATCACAGGACCCTGCCAAGCTTACCTTTCGTGATTGCGGTAACTCTCCTCACAGTTGCATACCCTTCCTTGAGATCACAATGTTTTGCCCGCCTGAGCTTTGCAATTGCATCTTGTGTCTTGCAGTCACTTGGGAGGCACCAATCACCAGCAAAATTCTGCCAATTCCAAATTAGGTCCTCAAACACCCCCGAGCTCCTCAGGTCCAAATGCGAGAAAGACAACAAGTCCCAAAACATGTTATAAACTTGTACAAAGTCTCGAATTGCTCAACGGCATCTAAAGTTCAAAAAGGGGGCTGGCATCGAAAGTATTTATCTGAAAAATGACCTCTTTCCCATGACACTTGTTAGGAAACATGGTCTTAAATTTTCCTTTTGCTATTGGATCTCAGTTCTCAACAACGATGGCCATTCATTTAAGTCTTCAGGTAGCACCATAGATCTTCAATCAGGTGGAAATTCTCGTATATATGGACATGTTCATGCGGCTTGGATGAGTATACTTATTTGTTCCTATTAGCAAAGCATCCCCTCTTTCTTTGCTTTTTCGGAACCGGTACAGAAATAGGTGCTTTATCTCCGTTGTTTATCTTAGTTTTACTGGGTTTGTTTGGGGGGAAAGCCTATGTGGTCTGGGATGCTCATTTAACCTCTGTATTCATTTTGTTCCTCATTTACTTGTGTGCACTGCGTTTTCAAAAGCTTTATGTCGAACTGGCTCCTATTTTAGATCCATTCAACGAATTGAACCACAAAATTGAATTAACCAATATATCAGTGAAGTGTGTCATCTAACTTCCATCGAAAGAGGAGCAAATGAAAGTCTTCCTTAAATTTCTTGTAGAATCATCAATCTCTTACAAACAACTTGTAACATTGAAGAATTCTATTGAGATACTAAAAGTTTCAAAGCAAGGAAGAATAATTTAACTTGGAACTACATTAAGTGAAATAACTTGTTACCTATTTAGATGGCTAAAAGGTCCTTGTAACCTCTCAGCCCTCCCCCCCCTTCCTAAAAAAAAAAGTGATAGAGCCTTAGTCTGAAGATGCTTTCTGTTTGACAATATAACTGTGAACAGTTGTTCTGATCTGTCTATGCAGTTGCCCTATCACTAGAGTTTAGAACAGATAGTCCGCTGATACTTGCACAAGGTGTTAAAATCTGTGCTACCACTTAGGTTGTATGTGATTCCATAATTCCATCTTATCCTTCTATCAGAGCAGGTGGGAATGGCCAATGGGTAAGTACCAAGTAGAAAAGGAACTTTGAGCGTCCACTAATTTGTTTGCAGGGTTGCAAGTGATGTGATTGGAGAAGGTGCTAGAAAGCTTAAAAATAGTAATAAGGAAGAAAGGTTTTATTTAGAATTTCTTTGTGAGGATGTGCTTCATTTGGAGAGGAGAGTGGTCAATTTCTTTTGGAAGACACCGATTAAGTTGGTCAAGCGAATTGGTGGCAAACCTATTTTCTCAGATGGGCGAGAAATACTTGAATTGATTTTCAGTCTTTCAATATAATCTCTGTGTTCACGGTTTTCATGATTCCAAGGCATGTGCTTTCTCCAGATAATCAGTGCGGCAGACGAGGTTGTTGCTAGCATCGATAGAGATGAATTGGCAAAATATTGTGCCCTCAGAAGTGATCCAGAAGACGAGGCTACAGAAGTAAGTGTTCTTCTTTTGGTATTTTTACCTCTGTTACAATTTCAATTGAGGAAAAGTAGTTATCATAGCAGTTAATGTTATCGTGTCGATACTTTCTATCCTTTTCACCTTCTGCTAACTGTAAAAAACTGGACTGCTGGATTTGTCCTTACATCTCAGCAGAACAGCTTTGTACTGCCAAGAAACTAGTCATAACAACAGTCTACTCCATTTGACAGAAACTGAAGAAGAAGATGGAGACGACCCGTGACCAGTTAACTGAAGCACTCTACCAGAAGGGATTGGCTTTGGCTGAGCTTGAAGCATTGAAGGTAATGACTCTTTAATGGAGCGATGGACCTTCTATCCTTGCTCTTGAATGCTGACCTAAGTTATGTGGACTCTTCAATTTGATGCCACACCCGTGTCAGATTCTCCAAAAATACACTATTTTTGGAGAATCCGACACGCACCTGTTGACATTTTTGAAGAGTCCAAGCAACATAGATGCTTACTGTTGAGATGATTGCCAATGCAAATAGGAATAAAGATTGGCCTTTGAATGGAAAGTGCTTTGTTTAAAAAGCTTAATCTTTGTGAGTTCTGGCACTTGAAACAATAATATAGGCTAGTAGATACTTTTCCAACAAAAGAAGAATAAGCTGGACGGAAGTGGTTTGTTCATTTTGTGTAGCTCCTGAGACTTCATTCAGGCATTCCACTTCTGGCATATCTGCTAGAATGGATTACTGTGGATCTGTTTGATTTTAAACATCAGTTTGTCTTTGTGCAAGGTGCATTACACATTAAATGAGCTTCTAAGTTCTAACAGATTAAAATTATTGTATCCTTGAGAATTCTGTGGAACACAATTCTAAATGGCATATATATGATTAATCATATAATCGTGCTTTACATAGATGCCCTTAGTTTAACCTTTCGCTGATGGAAATTTCTGTAAGTGATTTCCAACCCCGGGAGTCCTAAAAATTAAGAAAATAGGTAAGTTTATTCTATGAAATATAATCAATTAAGGAATAAGCATTGGTGGGATGAAAACAAGAGCTTCAGAAAAAAACAAAAATACTCCCTCCCCTGTTCACTTTTATTGTCCCACTATTTCAAAAATAGTTTCACTTTTAACATTTCAAGAAAAAGATAAACAATTTTTTCATGTTTACCCTTAACATTAATTATTTATTCTGAAATCATTTTTAAAGACCTTATACGAACCATCTAATAAGAGGGGCGGTGTGGTAAATATCCATGCCAATAATTGTTCTCTTAATGGGTGTGTCAAGACTTAAGTCCAAATGTGACAAGTAAAAGTGAACAGAGAGAGTAACCAAGTAACTGGCAAACTGAATTTCTTATTCCTATTTTTCCTGGGTCTGAGTATTGATTAGATAGTTCCTGCACATGTTAGAGTATGTTACTGTATTTAAGTTAGTCTGATAGGGATGATCGCCTGAGATTAACTCTGATAGGGATGAGCACCTGATGCAGTAGATTATGAGTTGGTCTTCATATTCTGTTGTACATCCTGCATTCAATTATAATTGATTATGCACAAAAACCTGTTGCATGAAGTGCGCAGCGATTCTTCTTTATTTTATTTATTCATTTTGTTTTTTGAGTGCCTAATGAGGTGATTATGGTTTTGTGGTAGGGTGAAAGCACTGTGGATAAGGTAGATATGTTTGAAGAGAACTTCAAAGAGCTAAAGAAATGGGTGGATCTGAAGTCCTCTAAATATGGCATACTTACGGTTTTCCGTGAGAGGCATCATGGAAGACTTGGAACCGCACTAAAGGTACAACTACTTTTTGAGCAAATTTTAATTAGTGCATCAGTACACTACTACGTATTCATTATTTTCTCAGTTAGATGATTGAACTTCTCTCTCATTCTTGCTCCGCTATAACAGTCGTTCATATCTTGAACTTGGAATGCATGCATTTTTATAACACTGGTTAGCTCATGTAATTACAAGTTCTTATTTGTTTAAAAATTGATTAATTGCTAACTTGTTACATCAGGTTCTAAATGACATGATACAAGATGATGGTAACCCACCCAAGAAGAAGTTTTATGAACTAAAGCTCACTTTGCTCGATCAGATAGGATGGAGCCACTTGGTGGCATATGAGAAACAATGGATGCAAGTACGATTTCCATCGTCACTACCTCTTTTTTAGTTTTTGTTCAGTGAGCACACAAAATTTAGTAGAATATGAGAGAGAGGATGTGACGGAGTTCTGCAAAAAAAAACACAAATCACTTATGGCACAGTGCAATGTTGAATAAGATTCTTTCTTTCTTTCCAATAATCATCTAGTTTGTTTTCTTCGGTCCTACTTAGAAGCAGGATTGCATGTATAAACTATGTAATTTAAAATCTAAATGTTGTATAGATTTGTTCCATGTGAACTTTTGTTGTGTATCTGGGTGTTTATGGTTTCCGTGGACATTCAAACACATCATTCAGAATACGGTTATATGAGGATTTCTGGTTTGAGATTACACTTGTCGTTCATGTTCCAAAGCTTGGTTGTATTGGCTGAGTTCATTCATTTTTTTTGGACTCATTATCACTACTTATCCTACTGCCTATTTAGAACATGAAGACAGAGCTTGGGTGTGGAAACCATAGGGGCTTTCAGATAATTTCTTTTTAAAAAAACGGTACAAAGTGCAACCACCTTATATTTACAAGGGTTACTTCTTGAAAAATTTGTCACATCTCTTTTGAGTGTGTATTTCACTTTTGCCCAAATGGACCCTTTACCCTTTAATTGGTTGCAGTTGGTTGGATTCGTTTCTTCTCATGTTCATTTATAAGTTCCCTTTTTTTTGTTTGTTTGGTGATGAGGATGGTGTCTGGATTGCTCTTTGATTATTTCATTGGGTACTTCAACCTCTCATCAATATAACTATCGAATGGAAAGAAGTTATCTAGTATCTTTTGTTCTGTTGGAACTTGAAATCTTATGGTTCTCTTAGTTTGTTGATCACTTGGTTGCATCGTATGTTTCGTTTATGATTCAATATCTCTAATGAAAATCATTTTACTGCAACTTAATATTCATTTGTTGTGCTCACTCTCTCAGTATCTCTTGTCATGAGTAGGTATTCAACTATTATGTATTTCATTTTGATAATATAAATTATAATCAGTACATGTATTCGACTCCTGGAAAATGAGGTGTACTTCTGTAAGCCATTGCTCCTCATTCTCCAGTGTAATTTTCTTTTTAAGAAGAGTATAGTAAATAGTACAAAAACAAAATTCAGACAGATTTGGCTGCCTCTTAGAGCTTAACCAGGTACTAGTTTGTTGATTATTCTAATATGCTAAATTAAAGTGGTTGGAGTATAAGAGGTAAACCTAGTGTGGGTCTAAGAGAAAGCATGATAGAGGGACAGTGTTTATAGTTAGGTGAGATGGAAAAGGAGAACCTTGTCAAGATTAATGACAAGACAATCTTGTACTCCATCATAGTCAAATTTCTACCAATGCACATCCTTCCTCCAAACCCAAAAGGCATAAATCCCATCTTATGTTTACATCCACCATGGATGTCATCCTTAAACCTCTCTGGTTTGAACTCATTCACATCTTCACCCCAAAGTGTCTTGTCATGATGCATGGACACCACATCAATCCACATATTTGTTCCATTAGGAATGACCAAGTCATCCACTTGAATGTCTTCTCTAGCTTGCCTTTGTACATTTGGTGCTGGTGAGTATAGTCTTAATACTTCATTCATCACCCATCCCATCTGCATTATTATACATATGTATTGAAAAAAATCAACACCATATCTCCAAAAAAAAAAAAAATTGAATTAAAAGGAAATAATTTATGTGTTTTTTAAAAAAATTAAGTATTTAAAAAATTGTGTCACAATAGGTTTTAGAGTTTTGAGGTGTGGCCGGTGAGTGATGAATTGTTAACCATTTGGAAGTCATTTAGGTGCATATAGGGAGTTGACACATGTAAAGAAAATAAGACCAAGTGACATATAGTTTAGATTTCACCACGTAATGTACAGTCCCAATCCCAAATCCTTGGAATATTAGGTATCTGAAAAGCTACACGCTGCTGTCTCTGTCATTAAATATTGTTGTTTCAACTGTTATTTGTGATTTTGAATTGAACTTTAAACATGCATGTTGACCCCCGACCAAATATCTGGGACCCCTTTAAAATTTGTTTCTCTCTTCCCTTCCCGTTGTTTAACTTTCCGTCTCTTGAGAAATTATAAATAAAAAAATAATTTACCCTTAAAAGAAACATTTTTGTACCTTACTAACTTGTTTATTAATTCTATATTGATTTTATATATTAACAAATAATTTAAGACATATTTTTTAATAAGGTGGATAACTGATAATTTATGCAAGATACGTTTTGTACCACGAAAATATGAACTCAAAATTTGTGAAGTAAAAACTAGAGACACAATTATCGCGCCTCTAAATGGGTTATAGCCCTATAGGTTGGTTAAAATTGGGTGTAAACAATAATTATATTAGATTAGTACTTTGATAAAGAAAATAATTAGCTTACCTTCCTAAGACCAGCAAGTTTAGTGACATCTATTTCACCATCACCCATCACTTGTTTGATTTCTTCTCTGAGCTGAGTTTGCCACTCCGGATGCTGTGCAAGCAGCAACAAAGTCCACGCCAGAGCTAGCGCGGTGGTCTCATGTCCTCCGAAGAAAAACGTCTTACATTCATCCACCATTTCCCTCGTACTCAACATCCTCCCATTCCCCGCTAATAATAGACTCAGAAGATCGTGCTCTGCACGATCAGCACTTCTCGTTTTTCGCTCCTCAATGATTGAGATGAGGAGCGAATCGATCTCCTTGCCTAGATTATTGGCTTTTAAGGTCTCTTTTAGACACATTATTTGGTTTCCATACGGTACCCCTACGTAACGCGTTGACTTGAATAGTGTGACTTGCATGTTTCTTAATTTTTTGAATACTTTTTCACCTTCTTCGTAGCTAATGCCGAAGCTTGTCTTTGCGATGATTTCTCCTGCTGTATTTATGATTTCAGACTCTACATCGATTTCCGCGTTCCCGGAATCGATGAGTGTAGCCCAACGGTCTAGCATGTGTGTGGCGGTATCAACCATTAAGCTTGCCATGCCCTAAAAAACAAAATTGAAATTAATACAATTTGATGAAAATGGGGTATTAAGTGTAAATATTGGAGTGTTTATGTTGTCCCTATAACTTGCTAGCAAATACGTTAATTGTATATAAATATAGTATAGTATAGTGCATTTTTATATTATCAGGTCATCTAAAAAATAACATATAAGTATGATAATAATAGTATAGTACATTTTTATATTATCAGGTCATCTAAAATATAATATATAAGTATTATAAAATATTGTAGGTAAGTTAAATCCTTTATCTTATGATGTATGATTGATATAACATTTGTCAATTTGAGTTTTAAGGCCACTTTACGTTTTGTGGAGCCAGATATGAAAACTGATTTTTGTCTCCCATCACGTGGAGTTTCCTAATTAATATATGTAGTACAAAAATGTGCGTCAATGAGATAATAAATAAGTTCAAACATAGTAATTAAGAATTATACCTTCACATTGGCTGTGGTAAAAGCAGGAGTAATAATATGCCTATGTCTAACCCATTCATCTCCTTCTACCATAACAAGTCCTTTCCCAAACATGGCCTTTCTATCCCTCTTAAACACTGTTGGTTTTCCCCAAGTTTTACCCATAACTCCAGCAGACATCTTCTTGATAAATTCTGGGTCAGCAATGTAGACAAATGGCTCTGTTCCTAGCCAGTATGTAAATACTTTTCCTGCAAAAGTTAATAAAATTATTATAAAACTATTTCATTTACACTGAATGTAAGAATGTAGCTATATAAAATCTCATCTCAAAGAATCAATTAGGGATGGATTTATAGTATAGTAAGCTACGTGTTTAGCTGAACTCAATAGTTTTAGCAAAGATATTGTATATGTTGAGGGTTAATCTGGTACACTAAGTTTTTGCTATGCACAGAGTCCGAGGAAGGGCCAGACCAATAAAAATCTGACCTGTTGGTCACATGACAACAACTTTACCAGTTACGTCAAAACTCCCCTTCACTATATATATATGTTGTTAAAGCTATCTATTAAATATGTATAATTTCGAACCGAAATAACTCAAATTAAATGACTAGTAGATTCCATGTTTTGTACATGAGGGTAGTTATTAGTTACATGTTGAAGAAAACATGCATTATACTATATATTATACTCCATATCAAGAAGCTAAAAAGGTGTACGTACCATGCAATTTCTGCCATGTAGCAAAGTAAGGAAATGCCAATGAATGAATATCATGGCTAATATCATCATTCATAGAAGAAGTTCTCTTCATCATTAGCTCTTTCTTCATGTCGTTAATATTCCCAAGTGGAAAACTAGGTGTTGGTCCCTCAAAACCATTTGCCTTAAGTTTCCTAAACATGAGTTTAGGCATAATCCACCAAGAATATAAAACTTTACATAACACAAACAAAATTGTGACCATGCCTAACATACTTGCAACTTGAATGAATGCCATGCTTTTTTTTTCTCTCAATATAAAATAACACTAGCTAGATGAATAATGAATTTTCAAGTTTGATTAGTAAATGGAAAAACAAAACGATTGATGAGTGATGAGAGAGCGTTGCATGTATGGGTATTTATAGAAGGACAAGTTTGACGAACCCTCAAGGAATTAAAGTCAAAAGTTGAAAATTGACCAATATAGATGAGATAAAAATACCAATAAATTAAATAACAACTTTTGATGTAGTCCCACTGTCCCGTTTTATATGAAGCTTTTTTCTTTATTTTCGTTTTAAGATACACGTTTCCTTACTTTGATTAGAAATAATTTAAAATTTCTCAATTTGCTCTTACTGAAATGATCTCGGACACACAAATATCTAAGAATTGTTTTAAGTTATAAGTTTCAAAAGTCTTTTTTCCTTTCTTATATACCATATCAAATCAAAGGGTGCCACATATTTCATTTTATATGACATTTTTTTTTATTCCGACCCAAAATAAATCTCCTTATAATAATTGGAAATAATTTAATTTTAATTTTTTTTTATCCTTAGTGAGATAATTCTCAGACACATAAATACCTAAGAGTTTAAACTATCAATTTTTTAAAAATTCCTTTTTTTCTTTATATACCATACGGAGTCAAATGGGTACCACGGATAGAGTACTTAATTAATTTGAACATGCACTTTTGTTTCTGGTTTTACGTATTTTTATATAAACATTTGTTACTATTATTTATTTTATTTATTATTATGTATTGCATGCATGTTTGTATATATTCCATGTTAGTCTCTACTAAATATATAATTATTTGATTTGTCAAAGTAGAAGTTGGTCGTCAGATAAATTCAATATTGCGGCTGTACACATGTCCTTATGGTGCACAATTTGCCGGCCAACATTTAATTCCACAATCCTTTTCTTTATGGTCATATCTTCTTTCACCTACAAATTGCAATTTTTATATCATAAAAAACATATGAAAAAATTTCAATCAAATAAAAAACTTGATCATTTTCCAAAATTTTAATTGTGTCATATAAATTAAGATGTATTTAGAAGATTTTTTAACTTTTGTATAGTGAATTGATATTTTCAAATTGAGAATGTTCTACCCAATAATATGTAACTCGATATTTTAGATAAATCATAATTTGATTTACTGAATATTTTATAAACGTAATGCTCAGATCGACTTGAACATATATCGATCAATTTCATGAAATACATGTTATCTCTTACTATCAAATAGGATCAAATAAATTAAATCTACCACAAAAACAAGGACAAAGAAAAAAAAATGTAACATATTGAAATGCATTGTGTAAAATTATTTACATATATATATCGTGTATTTTTAATGGCTAGCATCATGAAACAACTATTACACAAGGTCCTCGCAAAAATGCAAAAACCCATAATGTTATATAACCTGAATTTTACAGTATTCTACTACAAAGTAATAATTAAGTTTAACTAAAACTTATATTTCCTTCGTCCCTAATTACGTGTCCACTTTTTCTTTTATATTTCTTTCTAATTACTTGTTCATTTTGACATATCAAGAAAGAACAGTTTTTTTTTTTATCTTTTATATCCTCAATTATATGACTAAATACTTTTTAAAATGTAGAACTTTTTATTCGCTTCATAATTAATAAGGGTAAAATGAGAAACTCATTACGTCATTAATTATTTTCTTAATAAATATATTAATTTAAAAGTGGATAAGTAAAAAGGGACGGAGGAAGTTGTAATTATGTTTATAGAAATGTTAATTATAAAATAACTTTTCTGGCTGATTAAACAACACAATTTCCTATTACTCGTAGTTCGTTCATATTCGAAATTTCAACCATCGGCTAGAGTAAAAAGAAAATTCAATTTCAAACAAAACACTATATTAGTACAATTTTTTATTATTTTTTTTGTTGGTAGAATTATATAACATCCTTGCCAATTACTGCTAGAAAAAAGTCGGTAAGATATCTAAACATTTTAGTTTTCAACTTTACAAAAAAATAAAAGTAAAAAATGAGCTTTAATTAGTTTAATATATTTTTAATGAAAAAATATAAACTTTTCACGTACTGTATCGATGGATTTGTTTGACTGATTGTAATTAATTCTTCTTTTCGTAGCTTTTTTCTGTCTTCATTACAAAATATTCTTTTCCACATTTTCATGTTCACGACATGTATAAACCTTAATCCGTGTTTCTAAACTTTTTTTTTTTTTTGGTCATATATGATACGATATATTCCTTTAATTAATTTCTTGGTCAAGATTTAAGAATTATATAATATGATATGTTAAATTCATTTCTTGGTCAAGATTTAAGAATCACGTATAACACAAACACGTACAAGAATAGAATTTTCTCAAAGACCAAAGAGACAAAACACATATAGTTGGTTGCGTGGTTAAAAATAATTACATTCGCTAGTTACACGTATAAAAATATATATACAATAATTTTGTATATCAGATATTACTATTTATAAAAAAAATTATCATTGGCTATTATTAATTTGACGGACGACTATTTATTATATCATTGAATAATTAATCAAATTATGGGTGGTTGTTCTTCTTCTTTCAATTCTGCCTTTCCTCTCTGTGTATTTCTAAGAAAATGTTGCATATCATGATATCACATATCATGAAAACAAAAGTTGTCACGATTAGTTTCTAATTGGAGAAGGTGCATTATTTGTTTGATCTATAATTTCATCATGTAATGTCCTTTTTGGTAAAGATGGTTTCATATAACAATAATTATTCACAACTTGTTATCGTAGAGTGAGCGGACGTGGGAAGGGAAGGTCTTAACACTTTGGCCTAATGGGGATGAGCAAGTAGGAACGACGAAATAAAAGGTCAAAATTTGATTGTTTTTATGATAAAAATAGCTTAAGTTTATCTAATGTGTTGTCAATAAAAATTTGAAATGTCGATAATGTTAGAAGATGACCAACAAAATCTGATGATCAGATCGATATCGTAATGTCATTGGTATATCTTTGAAAGCTCAAATGGAGAGAAGAAATGGACTTTTCAGTTACTTAAGTCACTTTAGTATCAATATATGTACTTATAACCATTATTATAACAATTATTGAGGGGAAAAAACAATCTAATCTTATATTTCAATATACTTTTTCTATTCATGATCACTGCTAGCTGTCATCTACGATTATCAGTATGCATATTGAAAGATGAGAGAAGGGTGGGGGTGAATTTAAAATTTAATTGATTAGTTGACTGCCTATAGGAGGTCGTCGACTTCCCTGCAGATTAGTTAAGAGAAATATGGAAATATAAAGTGCTGTAAATATAAATGAACACTGAGAAGTTTTATACTGGTTCGGATCACTGATGTGGTGCCTAGTCCAGTCCCCTTGGGTTTCAAGGATTTCGTTAAGAGCTTGTTTGAATTTTGGTTTACAGAGGGATACGCTTTCAATCCTGTCTGATATGTAAGTCAGACCTTCTATACTTGATACTTCCTCTACTCGTATAACCTACCCTCAGAATCTTTCTCTTTCTTTTTCTTTTACAGTTGTTCACTCTTGTGTACAATGTTTTATCAAAGACAAAAGAAGATTACAGATAAGTTCAAGTGAAGATGTATATTTCACACTAAGGTTGAGGAGGTTTATATAGGACGCTCTTGTCAGAAACCCAAGGGTGTTTGAATCAAGGATCTCCAATCATATCCTTGATTCACCTTGTGATTGATTTGCTGAGTCATGTTCATATCAGATATGTGCATGACAAATCAATTCTTTCCTTTGATTTAGGTCTTGATCTTGGTTGTTGATTTGCTCTTCCTTTAGTGACGAGCTTGATTGGTCTTCTGTCTTCTATCTGTGATCCGGATGTTCACTTCCCTTTTTGTATTATGATTTGATTGATTTGTGATTGATCAATCTTCGCTTTTCTTTTTAAGCTTGGCTCCATCTCGATGTCTTGCAGATTCTCGGTCGAGTGGCTTTTCTGCGCAGTAAGATTATAGTTAGTGAGCAATAATTTGTCATTATCGAAATATGCACATGATGTACACATGGTTAACAATCTCCCCCTTTTTAATAATAACAATTAGGTTCAATTTAGGAGACGAGATTTTTAGAGACAAGGGACTTCCCTGAATTTATCCATGTAGTGGTGAGACTCCCCTGGGTCAAGGCTCCCCCTGAATCGAAGGCTCCTCCTTAATTGAGACAGTAGTAGTAAAATTATTCTCCCCCTTTGACATAATAAAAAATATAAGCTAAGTGATAGATGATTAGACAAGAGTAAAGTCAGTAGGAAGGTCTAAGGCCTTCAATATACAATCCAAAAAAAAAAAAAAAAAAGGGACATATCCTGCATAAAAGGTGTTCAAAAGAGAGAGTAAAATAGCAGGAATAAATCAACCCTTTGCACCCCAAAAGTATTTGAGAGAGTTTATGATTCTCTCACTGAAGGAGTGATAAGAGCGTTCCACATTCCTGGAGAGGTTTGAGTAGGAGTTCTAAACGGAAATGGCCAGTTCGTTGTTTGATGAGTCGACTCCTCCTTTGAGTTGGTCAATTTGTCGGATGAGTTTGTTGAATGTTGCAAATCCTTACTGCTTTATACCTGTCATGGAAATACGAAGCTTACCCACATCGGTGCTGGTCTTCTTTTGAAGGCGAAACACCTTTTTAACTGCATCATAGAGTGTCTCTAACCCACGTTCCACTTCCACAAGACGAGTTTTGTGTTCCTCAGAGTCTTTGAGAAGTAGAGCTGCAGAGTCTGTAGAGATTTTTGTCGGCTTTGGTGCTTCCACTCTTTCTTGAATCGCAGTCCTTCTTTACCCATTTTTTTCTACCTCGACATACCCCATGCTTGAGAAGGTTCGAGAGTCATAAGTGGAATTTATAATGATGGGTTTATACAAAGATAAGTCGATGAGGCGATCCACAACTATTCGTGATATGAGCAGTCCATATGGCAAACTTGCTGACGGGTTTGTTTCCTCAGAGCTTTCCCACATATAGGCCTTGAACCATTGCGCCCAGTTGATCTTGTACTTTTTGAGCAAGCAGTAAAGAACAAAAACATCTCTATTTGAGATGTTACTTAAGGATCCCTTCCTGGGAAGTAAAATAGTTGCAATGATATGAGCCAAAATACGATTTTCAAAACAGAGAGCCAGATGACCAAAATCAGAAAGATTGGAGTCTGGTTTGGCCACAAAAGTCTTAGCCTCTTCCAGGGTTACTTCAAAATCAGCAGGCCAGCAACCATTCATGTAAGGAATGACACCAAAAAAATTTGTACCAAAGACGTCTGCAAACAGTGGTTCACTTATAACCAAACGATTTCCCAAGACAAGGGTTTCTAATTCTCCACTGTCGCTAGAGAGACGGAGATTTGCATAGAACAGTCTAACAACTTCTTCAAAAACTTCAATACCACAGAGAGTGAAAAATAAAGACAGTTTTTTAGCTTTAAGAAAGGGGCTTACTGGGCAGTTTGAGTCATCTAATTGACTGAGATTTACCACTCGGCCAGACACAATAGGGCGGTTTTTGAGTCGTTCGTACCTGTTCTTGTGCTCTGGTCCCCAGAAGCGATGCATGTCGTCGGAGGAGAAGATGCCAGGAGTGCTAGATTTAGCCTTCTTGCCTTTTTTTGAACTGGAGACGGTAGGTTTTCATTTTACATGAGGTTGAGGAGATTCTTGCGGTTCATCCAATGAATCGGAGAGAGAGAGAACGTCTGGAGGAAGGGAGGAACTGGTGGAGGGTTTTTGAGAAGACATGGAACGGGTTTTAGTCATGATGAGAAGAGAAGAGGAAGAGAGGGATAAGAGGAAGAGAGGAATAGAGACGGTTTGAAGAAGAAGGAGGGTTTTATGGAGGAAAGAGAAGGTGAAAGGTACGAGAAACGAGGAGACAGAAAAGGTGAATAGATGGTTAAGGGAAAAGGGGCTGACAAAACACGCTAAACAAGGAATTAAAATATTTAAAGACTAAAAATAGAAGTACGGAACTTTAATTAAGAGGGAAGAGAAATTATATCCAACCTTCCATGTAGATTGCAAAATCTTTCTTCAAGTAAAGGTTTTTTGAAGATATCTGCCAATTGATTTTTAGACCTGTTTTATCGAAAAATACTTGTTTAAAGAATTTCGATCTTTTTAGAGTCGCCACTTAATTTTTAAAGAAAAAATCAAGAAAACTAACGTTTTCAAATAACTTAACAGAAAAATTACTTGAAAACAATTAAAAGGTTCGGGGATTCAAGTTAATGTTTTAGGAAGGTGTTGGGCACCTAAAACATTCCGCTAACCTACGGTTATCCAACAACTAACATAGTTTGGCTAGATTATCTAACTTAATTTTAATAAAGAAGTTGTTTGAAACAAAGTAATATAAGTAGAAAAATTGATTTTTGTAAATTTAGTTATTTTTTTAAAAAAAATTAGTTTGAAGTTAATTTTAAGTTGATAAAACATTTACGGCGTTTGCGGGGATTCGGATTTTCCTAACTTTTAAACTACCGACAAATCAAGCAACAAACGATAATTAAAAGCATGTAAAAAGAGAGAGGGAGAGAGATTTGGGTCCAAATCCGGGTCTCTGTCCGCCTTGACCGGTTTTTGGACCCACCTGTTTTGGGTTTTTGACCCATTTTCTTTTCTTTTGGGTTTTCGACCCGCTTTTTTATAGTACCTGTCCTAGACTAAACATACAATAATGAGCGATAAATACGGAAAAGGAAATACAACAAGGGCTTAGGCCCAAAATATAATAAGAGATATAAATAAAGTGTCTTCTTTCCGCCCAACTTCTTTGAATCTTTCGACTTCTTAGATTGCTGCGAATTTTCCCGCTTTGAAACTGTTCGCCAACTTTATGGTTTGACTCAATAAGGGAGTTGAGTCTTAATGACTCTCTCGAGATGCAAAGGATGAGATTGATTCCGGAAAAGGATCCCATCCATACGAATTAAAGAGAAGAAAAAAAAAAGGCATTAGAGATGCGGACCAAGCAACTCATAAGAAAAAATTAAATAATTAGGCACTTTAACACAAAATAACAGAGACTAAAGTTAAAAGCCAAAGAGATTATTTCAAATATTTTGGGCATAAAATATCACGATTTGTGGTACAGTTGCACAATCTAAATATAATATTCAAACACAATAGCGTGCGAAAATGTATATAAATCGTTTCTGCTTTTAACAATTCCACCAGTAGCCTTTAAACACATCGCAACACTCATGAAAACACGCCAAAATGGTCAACACTAAATTAATTCATGTCTAAAATACGAACCTAAATCACGTTAAATAAAAAATCAAGGAAAACAAAGTAAAAAAAAAAAACGAAAATGATATCTCATTCTCCAAACAAATAGAACCCATTTTTTCTTTTCTTTTCTTTTTTTTTAAAAAAAATTGCCAATTTAGACTAAGATAACAAGATTTTGATCCAACACTGAAATTACGTTCATACTAACATAGATTCCTTACTCAAAAACGCCAAGTTAAATCTAGGTGAATCAAATCCGAACTTATGGGAACGAGAAAGAGACACAAGACATTAAATGACTAACAACGCTATGGCAAGATGTATTTCGAACAAGTTGGTTTAACTGAGGAGATCAGTGAACCTATTATCCTTGTTTCCGAAATAGAGAAAAGAGAATAAATGATACGCGAGCATATCAGACATACTTTAACAGATAACAATATATAACCATGGTGCGGAACCTTTCCGACATTCAATAAAGTAATAATATATTGAGATGAATAGGAGAGAAACACAAGAAACAGAGACCTTAAATACTAGATGTGAATTTTATACTTAATCAAAATGGAGTAAAAAAAAACACAGATACCAACTAAACAAACTCGAACACTGAAAAAGCTCAAATATGCAAACCACCATGTCTCGACTATCACATACATAAGACATAGAAGAGGCCAAACATGTTAAAAATGTAGCAGATAAAACCATAAACCATCTCGACTTGCAAAGAAATAACAAAACATCAGCCAGAGAGTTGGAGTCGAGGAAAAGTTTACCTTCTTGTGTGCAGCGAAGCAGAGACGACGAGTAGGGAATCAGTGACTTCACGACCGAAATGGGACTAAAATATCCTATGAAATCTTCAACTCTCTGTCTTTTCTCTGTTCTAACAAAAAAAACTCTCCAAGAACCCTCCTCTTTTTGATCCGTCAAAGCTTCTCACTCTTTGTTCTTTGAAAATTTCAGAAAAAAAACAAACCAAAAGAGCCCTGTTTCACTGTGAAGTAAATTCAAAAAAAGAAAAAGAAACGGGAAAAATCTTGGCCCCCCCAAAAAAAATCCTCCTTCTGATAAAAAAAAAGAACATATATAGAGGGAGATTAGGGTTTTAGATGAAAGGGAAAAAAGGGCTCCATATCGAATTCAGGCCCAACAAATTTCGTTCAAAAACTGAATTCTAACCCTAAAGGAATATCCACAAACGGTTTTCCCCAAATTTGAACGGATAGAAATCCGCAATGGACGATCGAGATCATCTCCCTCGACTTTGACACAATGTGGCTCAATACTATGGCCACAAGGACGAGTAGCTCCTGCTGTACCTGCCATAGCTGCTGGAAATGCAGGAAATCGTACGAGAAAAAGAAAAAATGCCAGATTGGAGAAGGCGCGTACATGGTCTGGCTTACTGTTCACGCGCGATGCTCTTTCGCGTTTTGGATCACTGTTCAGCGTTGCCCTTCTCTGCTAAAATGGGACAAAAGGGCGAGTGGGCCGGGTCAAATTGGATGGGAATTAAAGGGAGGTGGGTCTGGGAATAAAAGATTGGACAGTGGGCCACTGATTTGGGTAAAGGAATTAAGGGAAATTGGGCAAGGGAATTGGTTCGGATTTGGTTCTCCAAAGAATTAACAATTAGGCCAAACCAAATTAAATTTCGATTTAGACAAACTTTTAAATAAGACGAACTAACATAATCAATTTGGGAGTTTCTCAATCTCAATGAAACAAGGTAATTAGTTCTAAAATAAATAGTTTAATTATAAACTAAATAACTCGACGCTTCAACTATTAGTTTAAACTAAAAAAACAACAACTTGCCTTAAAGTATAAAATCTTTTGAAACAAATTTTGATATTTATAAAATGTCTACATATATAATCATGTCGAATAATGCATTATCACAACAACTATAAAGGTTGACAAAATTAGTTAAATAATTTGCAAAACGTATATACGTATATACAGATATATATATGTATGCTTAATTTTATAGAACTAATCATTTTCAGTCGTTTTGAGGTTGAGAAAGCTCGCTAATTAATTACTATCGAGGAGGATCAAAATTGGGTGTCAACAACTGTCCCTCATTTTTCTCGGGTTGATGCAAGAAATTCGAGGAAAATGAAATTCACCAATCCAATTTTGACCGACCACACATTCGTCTTTCAAGGAAAGGATTTTGGTATGAACTTTAGAAATTATGGCCGAACCCTGAAACTGGGTTTCCTACATATCTCAGGCTATATGAGAATTCAGGCCGTTTGTAGTTCGATACGCTAGATTTAACGCACGATTTTGGAAGAATTCAAAAGTCATCTCGATACCGGATTATGAAGGTACCGAAATGCTCGGGAATAGGATTAGGAGCAAATGTCGGGATACAGCCGAGTTTTCGACATCGAGCTCGCCTACATATCCTTATAGCTAGGAATCAGGCTGTTTGTAGTTCGACTCAATCGGTTGAAAAGGAAATCTATTATGCTAGATAACCTTTGGTTCTGGACAAGCGACAAATTAAGTCGAGTGTGAAAAGGAGGCTTGTAACCTCTTAACCATGAATGTGGCACGCTTCATACCCATAGTTAAGAACTTACACGGACATAATTTCCAATGCTCTTGGCGCATTGTCACTCAGATTGGAAACTTGCTTCCGGTAGATCAAAATTTCCAGATGCGAGACCGAAACTGACAAAACCTAAAGAAAAACCCACATGCCTTCTGATAGGGGTGTGGTTTGATTGTGGTGGAAGTCGTCCCTCTGCTCGCGTCCTAAGAGTTTGACACTCCTCTTTGGACTATGTCCCAGTTCGCTGCTAAGAAAAAGTTCCACGTTGTGCTGCATCCTTTTGATGTGTCCGCACCTGTTTTATGTTTTGGAGAATTCATCCTTTCGGATGCTCTCGACAAAGATCGAGATAAAACTCGTCAGCATAAAAAATGCAATTTAAATTGGAGACAGTGTCTTTTACCGTGTCGACACTTAATTATTCTCCTCGACGTTTGACGTCAACTCGATCGGTTTGACGTAAAGCAAATAAAGCTTATGTCTTGTGTTTGCAATGTAATCTTCAATGTACTCTTCATTTGACGTCGAAATAAATAAAGCTGATGTAGTGTCGATATTTTCTCTTGGTGTCGTCTTCAATGCTCTTCTTGATGTTTACTTTTAACATAAATAAAAGAAATGCAGTTGATGCCGGTGGGTGAATATTTCTCTTGAGATGCACGATTTTTACTCTGGTAGTGCATGATTTCTTGCGGGGTATGAATATCTTCCCGCGATGCGTAAGTTTTGCGAGGGATGTAATCTTCTCGCGATGCATAAATTCCGCAAGGTATGAAGTCTTCTTGCGATATATAAACTTCTGCGAGGGATGAAATCTTCTCGCGATGCAATAAATTCCGCAAGGCATGAACTCTTCTTGCGAAGTATAAATTTCTGCGAGGGATGAAATCTTCTCGCGATGCAATAAATTCCGCAAGGCATGAAATCTTCTTGCGATGTATAAATTTCTGCGAGGGATGGAGTCTTCTCGCGATGCATAAATTCCGCAAGGCATGAAATCTTCTTGCGATGTGTAAATTTCTGCGAGGGATGAAATCTTCTCGCGATGCAATAAATTCCGCAAGGCATGAAATCTTCTTGCGATGTGTAAATTTCTGCGAGGGATAAAATCTTCTCGCGATGCAATAAATTCCGCAAGGCATGAAATCTTCTTGCGATGTGTAATTCTCTGCGAGGGATGGAGTCTTCTCGCGATGCATAAATTCCGCAAGGTATGAAATCTTCTTGCGATGTATAAATTTCTGCGAGGGATGGAGTCTTCTCGCGATGCATAAATTCCGCAAGGTATGAAATCTTCTTGCGATGTATAAATTTCGACTCGCGATGCATGAATTCCGCAAGGTATGAAATCTTCTTGCGATGTATAAATTTTGACTTGCGATGCATGAATATTGACTCGCGATGCATGCTATTCGTCGATGCATGAATATTGACTCGCGATGCATGATCTTCCGCGATGCGTGAATATTGACTCGCGATGCATGATCCTCCGCGATGCATGAATATTGACTCGCGATGCATGATCTTCCGCGATGCATGAATATTGACTCGCGATGCATGATCTTCCGCGATGCATTAATATTGACTCGCGATGCATGATCTTCCGCGATGCATGAATATTGACTCGCGATGCATGATCTTCTTCTGAATAATCATATCATCTTAATTGACGATAATGGTAAATTGACTTCCAGATAGTATATCGTCTTGATCGGCAACAATATAAATGACCCCTCCGGATAATGTATCGTTCTGATCGACGGTAACATAAATAAACCTTCCGGTAATATATAATATCATATCTGCAAATGGCGTTCTTTACGGAAATCATAAACTCTTCCTTGAGATTTTTGCTTGATTCACCTTCGAATTTAACTGGACGTTCCTTACAAACATCATGTTGTTGTAAATTTGATTAAAATAAACAAATCATATTCTCAAGTTTCCGCCATAAGCGATATAACATGATTCCTGCAATCCGGGAAAACTATAGATTTTGGGGAAGTTTCCTCCTCCCTTGACTCCTCCATATCTATCGATCAGAGGAATCTGCTGATTTCTGAGCAATATCATAAGCCTGCATCCACAGAAAAATCGTTAGTTTTTAAAACGGACTGATCTATGTCGATTCTTCAGTTGTATGCTCCTTGTCCTGCTATCTCCAATTGATCTTCCTGATCTCCCAACTCTTGATAGATTAAGACAAATATTTCATGCCAAAACAAATGAAACCTAAAAAGAAATATTTTAGAAAAATAAATTTTCGAGAAGTAAAATTTTGAAAAGGGTCACTGCCAAGTGTCATGTCACGTCAGCTTATAGAACTTCTTTGAGTTTGATGATTGGGAGGTATATCTGATTATGCGATGGGGAGTATTCAGAGTCACTCTAAAGTGTCGATAAACCCATGTTGAAATTTTGAGGTCATCCTCAAAATTTCTGTCCCAGCTATAAGTTTTGTTTATCTTTAAATGTCGGTAAGTAAATCAATGGAATTTTCGAGATCCTCTCGAAAATTCTGTCCCAGTTGCAAATCTCGAAACCTCTTTGATCTTGACTTGCCGAGGAAAACATTTTATTCTCGAGAATTTTTGAGTCCCTCTCAAAAATTCTGTCCCAGTTTCTATTATAAGAAGAATAGAAATCTAATGGGAGATATGACCGAACCCTTGTGGCGCCTACGTATCCCGTTGAGGCAGGAATCAGGTCAAACGTAGTTCCCCTCTCAAAGCTAACAAAATAAGAAATACAAAGAAAACCGACCGAGGCCGACATAGGCCGCCTACGTATCTCATTCTTGAGAATTCAGGTCGAACGTAGTTCAAATACAAAGAAATATTCAAAGGGGATAAAGGGGTGACCGAGACCGACATAGGCCGCCTACGTATCTCATTCTTGAGAATTCAGGTCAGACGTAGTTCATTACAAGAGGGATAAAAATTTAAAACAAAGCAAATACAAGCAAATGAACAATTACAAGAAATAGTAAAATGCAAAACCGAATCTTCACACGTAGTATCTCTTGACAGCATCTGAATTGATCGGTTTTGGCCACGCGGGTGCCGTCCATCTCCGACAGAGTGTAACGAGACTCATATGGGGTAAACTTTTTGCTTATGTAATAGATAGCTCTTTCCTTCTTCCCTGTCTCGTCGTGTTGACCGAAGCACGCATCCGAATGCACTATCTGATACGGACAAATATAGCAACAAAGGACTCCCTTCTCGCGGAGGGACCAATACTGGCGGATTTGACAAATAGTTCTTGATAGCATCAAAAGCAGTCTGACACTCTTCAGTCCACTTCGTCGGAGCGTCTTTCTTTAACAGCTTGAAGATAGGCTCACACACCACGGTTGATTGAGCTATGAATCGACTAATGTAGTTCAACCTACCTAAGAAACTCATCACCTCTTTTCTCGTCTTCGGCGGAGGTAACTCTTGAATTGCTTTAATCTTAGAAGGATCGAGCTCGATACCCTTCTGCTGACTATAAACCCAACAACTTGCCGGCTGGACCCCAAAAGCACATTTGGCGGGATTTAACTTCAAGTTGTAACGACGCAAACGATCAAAGAACTTCTTCAAATGCATCAAGTGGTCCGAACTCTCGCGGGACTTGATTATGACGTCATCCACATATACCTCAATCTCCTTATGAATCATGTCATGAAATATGGTAGTCATAGCCCTCATATAGGTAGCACCAGCATTCTTGAGGCCAAATGGCATCACTCTGTAGTGATATACACCCACGGTGTAATAAAAGCTGTCTTTTCCGTCTTCTTCATCCATCAAAATTTGATGATAACCTGCATAACAATCCACAAATGACTGCATTCATGTTTGCACAGTTATCGATCAAAATATGAATATTTGGCAACGGAAAATTATCCTTAGGGCTAGCTTTGTTGAGATCTCTGTAGTCGACACAAATTCTGATTTTCCCGTCTTTTTTGGCGACCGGAACAACATTCGCCAACCATGTTGGGTATTGAGTCACTTCTACTAGCCGAGACTCATCTGCTTGGTGATCTCTTCTTTAATCTTTAAACTCAACTCAGGCTTGAACTTCCGAGTTTTTTGCTTCACCGGCTCAAACCCTGGATTAATCGGTAATTTGTGAGACACCACATCGGTACTCAACCCTTGCATGTCACTGACTTCCCAAACGAACACATCAATGTACTCATCAAGCAAGTGAATCAGTCCTTTCCTTTGATCCTCACTCAAGTGAATACTGATTTTAACCTCTTTGACACACTCTTGGTTGCCCAGGTTTACCGTTTCAGTTTCTTCTAAATTTGGTTTATACTGATTTTCAAACTGACGAAATTCCTTGGCAACATACTCTGGTTCCTCACTTTCCTCTCCGTAATCATCAACCTCGTCATCACCTGCCTCATTTTGTTCATTCAGCTCGTGACACGACATGACATTGGCAGGTTTAAAATTTACCTTACTGAAACCATAAATAAACGAAGTTAGAAAATCAAAGCATGACAGATGATTAAATAAACCAAATTAAAAAATAAAAGAGGCTTTCATAAAAATTGAAAAACAATGCAAACTTTGGCCATGGCAGAGCCATATTGCCTTTTTGAACATCACGACGGGAATTTAAAGTTCAAATAGTTAAAATGCAAAATGGTGGGTCTCGGGCCTCTTCCGGACTACCACCGATTAAAACATGCATAAAACGATGCCCTTCTACCAAGGAGTTCGGGAGACCAGGATGGGCGTGGAGGTCCAGTTCTGCAGCGTCTCTCCGGGCTCAGCATCACGGAATCCTGTCAGCTCGACCTCTTCTTCAATAATAGCATCTATCTCTTCAAAAAGGCCACAGATTCCTTCCCCCAGGTTCTCCTCCTCTGCATGCTCACGAACTGGGAATGATTGATATAGATGAGGGATTGGTTTAGCTAATGCTTGATCATTCTTCTTTTTCAGCTTCAAATCATCATCTGTGGGGACGTACCCCAAACCATATCTAGCTCCTTTGACGGGGACCGGAACAGGCTCAATAATTCCTTGGGAATTTCTTCCCAATCCAACACCTGGTTCAAAACCATTCTGCAGCATCACAGTGGCTATCATCTTATACACGGCAGGCATATGAGGCTGTGGGGCCAAATCCTCACCAGTGGCATTTACCAGCTCCACTGTATAGAAATCGGTACCCCGAGACACTTCATCAATAATCGGCGCCTGTCTACCAGAGCGATTCCCTTCACCATGAATAACCAACTCTTCATTTCTCCAAACGAGCTTCATCATCTGATGCAAAGTAGAAGGCACAGCTCCAGCCATATGAATGAAAGGCCTTCCCAGAAGAAGGTTGTAACTTGTATCAATATCTAAGACTTGGAACTGTGTGCTGAACTCTGCCGGACCCACTTGGATGACCAGATTTACCGCTCCCAAGGTATCTCTTTGGACCCCATCAAAAGCCCTTACGTTGACTTGGTTTTGCTCCAACTTTCCCAAGTCAAAACGTAACTGCTTCAGTGTCGACAATGGACAAATATTTAAGCCGGATCCGTCATCTACCAAGACACGATTTATGACCTTCTCACGACATATCACAGTGATGTGTAGCGCCTTGTTATGTGACCTCCCTTCAATAGGCAGCTCATCGTCACAAAAGCTGATTCGGTGCCCTCGAATAACTTGATGAATCATGGCAGCCACGTTATCACTACTTGTACCTGAGGGTACGTATGTGTCGAGAGCTTCATTAAGGCCCGCCTATGTGATTGAGAGCTCATCAGTAGGGCCCACACGGAGATCTGAGCCGGGTCTTCTCTAAATGTTTGACGATGGAATAATCCTTTGGTTGCATCCTTCTCCAGAATTCTTCCGCTTCTCCTCGCTTATCGGCCTCTTAGCCTGGTCCTTCTTCTGTCCTCCGAGAGCAAGCTCGTCAGGAGTGTAACACCTTCCAGACCTGGTCATGCCTTGAGCAGCAGCGGTTTCAATAACAAACTTAGGTTTGACGAGAGTTTCTGACGGCACCAAGGCAACAGCCTTTGTAGGTGTCAAAATAACGAACTCTCTTCTTTCTTTGACGCTTAAAGAAGCGACAGCCCTTTCCAAGTCCTCATGCACAATGGGGGTAATCATCTTTGTTCCACACCCGTCTTCATCCGTTTCAATCATATTAACATTGCCACCTCCATGATTCGGCAACGGGTTTGTATTGACATTTGGCGCCGCCGGTTGGAGAGAAACTACCTCCTGATCGATCAGATCCTGGATTTTGTGCTTAAGGTTGATACAATCTTCCGTGTCATGTCCAACACTGTTGGAATGATAAGCACATCTTTGATCTGGCTTGTAGAACTTTGAATTGACATCCACGGGCTTGGGCCCACAGGGTGGATGTATCCAGCCGCGGCTAGTCTCTCAAATAGTTTGGTCCGGCTTTCAGCAAGTGCAGTGAAGTTCCTTGGGGGCCTTTTTTCAAATCTGGGTCGGGAAGGGTCATAACCACTTTGCTGAGGGGGAGGCACCTGCTGATAATTTCGGGTATTCGGACGAGGAGCTTGGCTTCTAGGATAAGGGTTTGTTTGATAATTTGGCGATGGAGCTTGGTAATTCGGGAGGGTTTTTGATATAATGGAGCTTGGACTTGATAAACGGGTGATGGTGCTCGGTAGCTCGACTGTATATTGGCACAGTTGGGAGCAATATTCTGATAAGGGGATGGAATCTGGTAAGGTTGAGGGTAATTTGGGTATATGGGGGAAAGATTTTGGAGATTAAGGGGTGGACTCTGATACAACGGAACTTGAGCGTTTGGATAGGTGGAGGTAGTATTATGGTTATTGGGATGATTGGATTGCGGGTAGTAGGCTTGGTGAGACTTTGGGGAAGGCCTGGAACGATCTTGGGAATGTGACGAGTTTCTGGGGTTTTTTCTTCCCCCATACGAGACAGCGGCAACTTCCTCTTTTTCTTCTTCAATCCTGAAGATCCAGGTGACGCGGATACACGGGCTATCTTCCCGATTTCAAACCGTCTTCGATAGTCTCACCAACTTTGACTATCTCGGCGAATTTAGCTCCGACTAGCAACATGATTCTGTCGTAGTATTCCGGCTCCTGCACCCGCACAACACTTCCACAATCTCTTTCTCTGTCATGGGCGGCCTTACTCTTGCTGCTTCCTTCCTCCATCTATAGGCAAACTCCCTATAGCTTTCAGTTGGTTTCTGCTTCATCTTCTCTAGAGAATATCGATCGGGAACTATCTCAACATTGTATGCAAATCGGTCAATGAAGTCTTTGGCCAGCGCATTCCAACTGGGCCACTGCCTGGTTTCGTGTGACGTAAACCACTCGAGGGCCTCCCCACATAGACTTCGGCTGAAAAGCCGCATCAACAAGGCCTCATCCCTGCCAACTCCCACGAGCTGGTCACAATATGCTCTAGATGAGCCATGGGGTTGCCTACTCCCCGAAGGTGTCAAACTTCGGAATTTTGAACCCTTCGGGAAGGTTCAAATCTGGGTGGATGCACAACTCTTCGTAACTGAGTCCACGACGTCTGGGATGCATTGTAGCTCTTTCATAGCCCTTTTAATTTCCTCTTTTATATCGATCTTCGCATCCTCCTTTGCCTTCCATTCTCTTTCCTGTTCTTCATAGTGATCCAACTCAGAACCGTGCACCTCGTGCTCGCAGGAACGGGAACTTGGAAGGTGGCTCTTTTTGGGAGGGGCGGGCTATAGAGGGACTTGGAACATTTTGGGCGGTCTGGTAGTTCTGTGGGTAAGCCTGAGGATTGGTGTTCTGATTTAAATGGTGATGAGGTGTTTGGGGATTGAAGGCAGTTTGATTTTGATTTTGGTTTTGATTCTGTGGCGGTGGGCGGTTGAGTATTCTGAGGATGGGGTGGCATTTGAGGTGGTTATTTGGAAG
>CM040620.1:67419002-67463454 GCA_022817965.1 Solanum lycopersicoides | reverse complement strand
GTAATGCCGATTCAACTTTTGTTCTGTGGTTCATGCTTAATTTGAATTACATCATATTGGGCATATAAGATTGGTTGTAATTTAGTATGGCCTAGAAAATTTGGAAATGACTTCATATGCCAAATTTATTGGCACAAACCAAAACATTCAGTCAAATATAGTTTCATGATATTCTCATAGCCAATTTTTCCATCATTATATATAAAAGCAATAATGTAAGCCAATGTCCATTCAACTTTGCGGGCAAGACTTGGTTAGCCATTTTCATTGGATTATACGGAGAACCAGATTAGTATTCGGCTAAACAAATTCCTGGGCATAGATTTCATAACCATTCTTTGATTGCATAAGCCAATTTTTACATTCGTCGTTTAGTTTTGTTATATTATACATATATTGTTTTCATTAGCCAATCTTTGAATTATTTTAAAGGATTTACATCTATAGAACATCCCATTTAAATTCTTGAACAATGTTCTATTCTGTCATTTATTGGCATAAGCCAAACCTTCACTCCAAATTCATGATTTCATGGAGATCTTTTTAGCCAACCTTTATTACATAACTTTAGGCACTAACGTTTTTAACATCAATTGGAGCAGCATAAAAGTATAGCATTTGGATGAAATCATATCATCTTCATAACGTCATATTCTACCAGCAAGCATTCACAAACAGACCATTAACGTATCTTACATACATTACAACTTTTCGGACTATCTTTTAACATAGTCATCTATTCTTTTACATTCACGTAAATAACACTTTCAGACATCAAACGGCCAATCTATAGTTCATCGCATAATTGATTTATTAAAAAACACGTATATATAAATGTAAGATACAAGCAGCACCAACATACCAACAACATGATTTTCTAACCTAATTACAACCTTTGAAATGTAACCAAGGCATACTAGGAAAGGAGGGGGTTATTTTTCAAAACAACCAGAAACGAACACTGCGGACAGAAAACACACCCTAGTCCTCTTCAAGATCTCTTTCCTCTCGAATCATTATCCGAAGAAAGTTCTCATTGGAGAAATTAAGTCCAGGGAAGAAACCATACCTTCATTAGACTTAATCTATCGAAGACCACCTTGACGAAACCTTTGAAAAGAAACCTTGAATCGCCCTTAGATAATCGATAAATTTTCTGTTTTTCTTTCGTGTCTGATTGCTTGGTGTTTTTGACGTTCGCCCTTTTCTATGAGTTTGAACGTACGACTTCTTCTGTCTTAAGAACTGATCTTGTAATTAGAAAACTTAGTTTAGTAATTAATTGTAATAAAACTAATTAACCACATTCCAAAAAATCCCATCTAAGTTTACTAAAATATAGCTGAAGAAACGTAACACTAGTCCACATCTGGACATTGGTATATGCCATATGGTTTTGGTCAACATTTCTTACTCTCTACTATACTTAATTAATTAAATCCTTAATTTAATCATTAATTCTAGGGACACTAGGTTAAGTACTAAAGTACCCCGTAAAGTCCTATTGGAACCAAATTAACCCCTTTGACCATCCTAGGAGTAAGTACTAGATGTGTTTCTTTGGTCGTTGTCTTAGTTAGTGTAAGAATTTCATTTTTGATTCATTTCAAAACTAATTAAGTAAAATTTATATTTAATTAATTAGGTGGATCCTAAGGTAATACTAAAGTACCCTTAAGATCGTTTAGGACCAAACCAATCCTTTGAACATCCTAGGTTAGGTACTAGTGCGTTGTCTTTTTTCTTGTTTTACACCGTGAATAAATCTGGAATAATTGGCTTTGTTATTCGGTTTTGACCCCTTTAAAATTAATTAATTAAAGGTATAGATAAAGTAATGTTACATATAGTAGCCTAGGTAATTAATAAGATTACCTCTTAAGTCGTTGGATTTAACAACTTTCTTGGGACCTTCCTTAGGTTAGGTACTGGTGGTCCAATCTTTCTTGGCTTACCGAAATCTGAAATTTCCTTTTAGTTTCGGAATTTAGCCCTTTTTAATTAATTAATTAATTTGCCAAATTATTATTAGGTAACCCTAAGGATTTACTAAGAAAACCTAGTTGTCTATATGACCATAATCTAACCCTTTGGACCCATCCTAGTGTTAATTAAAAGGGTACTAGGTTGGTCTCTTTAACTAGTACTAGGTGGAGTGTCAACCCCGATTTGTGGTCCTAGGTTGGTCGGGTGCAACTAATTAGGTTTAATTTCGGTGTTTGGCCTAGGTTAGTTAGCGATTTAGTGCAGTAGGTTAGCAGCTAGAATTAGAGTAGGAAGTTAGTCCCCACAATGGAGGTGGTCCCTTGTGCACGTTTCCCCCTAACTACCCTACCGAATCGGTTGGGGATTGTTCCCTCCTTGGCCACTTCTTCACATCGTCTTTGCACATGTGATTGCACATGTGTTGTTGTATTTTCTAAACTAAACTTATTATTCCAATGGTTCATTTTGTAATGTCTACTTATTGTCCAAGGCCTCACCGTGTCCTTGGGCATGCTAATTTACATGATAGTTGTAAGGATGGTCATGTGTCTTGTGTGCTAGGCTTTGACACTGGATGCCTAAGTATTCATATAGTTTTGTTGAGATGTCAGTGTGTAATTTTAGCTTAGCGGTCTTCCAAAATTTTTGAGCAAGGGGTCATTTAGGAACATCAATCTTGGATTGGGTATGACAACCCAACAAAGTATATTTTCTTATCGTATATCAGAAATTGGCTTCATATCTAGCCATTCTTTCTATACTTTGCCAATATTTCTCAATATTTGAGCCAACTCAAATGGGGTGGCCTATGTACCCCCTATAGGCTATTCTAAGCGGCATACTAGGTCGCTCGGTTACATTAGAATATGAGTTTTCTGGAACGTATACATTATCCCCCCCTTAGGAACATTCGTCCCCTAATGGACGACTTACACACATTAAACAAAGAGGGTGATTTTCGAAAGTTACTTGATCATGCTTAAACTTTTCTCTTTTGGAATATAATGATTCCACACATATGATGTTGATGCATACATTGGCAGTTATTGATGTCTTCATATTAAGATTGAGGGAATTTCCTCTCAATCACACTTTAACTTAATGCACATCACAAATCATGCAACACAGGAACATGCCCTATGAGCTTACACAAAAACAGAACATAAATTCAACATAATTCGGTTTTAACTCACATAGCTGCTATTATAGACATACGATTCAGCTGACTTTATACACCAATCAAACTAAAGACTAAACTTAGAGTTTCTTAAACATAAAACAAGACTAGGAAGAGTTATATCTACCTCAAGAACTGAACAATGTGCCAGGTAACGAGATTCTCATATTTACTACGGACATAGAGTCCTATGGAAGGGTCTTCTTTTTCTAAGTCTTGGACTCTAACTAGTCGGTATAAAATCCCTTAGGCTATCAACTTAATTTGTCTTTTAAATGTGAAACCGATTTTGTCCTATTGGATTGAAACCACGCCCTTCCATTCCAGCTCTAACTACATTTGGAAACTGAAGCCTCACCTATCAGGTTCGAACAATCTATCGTGGCTATAACACTATGGAGCCATCATACCTGAAGCACCACATTGAACTTATAATGCTCACTCATTGAGGCTTATATGCAGCCAAGTGGCTCCTCCTTTTCTTACCACCCCTGGCATTGCATTTTAGAATCTTACCATTGTACTCACCTTCATGCAAACGAACCACTTATACAACATCTTTCTGATTCACGCTGGACATCGTCATCATTGCCCCTTTTGGAAAGCCAGATCTTGAGTCTGGCGCCTTAGGACCACTTGCATCCTCTAATCCTTGTTGTGTAAGTCTTCTCCGTGTTTCCACACAAGAAGGAAGTTAGATACTTATAATGACACAAAGTGTCAAATCTTCTAGATAGCACAGATAATGAGTAGAAGAAGGGAAGCTTTCCTTGATCATTCACAGTCTCTAAGTCATGAATTGTGGCTGCAGCTGCACAAGCATTAAGCTAGAAACTACTAACGTGGTTGTGTTGAGCTTTAGATCCTAGGTAATTTAACCTCATGCTTGATACAAGTTTGTGTTACGACCCGGTTCTGGAATCGGGATCGCAACCGGCGTCGTTGACCTCGCAGAGGTCCGCAGACAGCCTCATCTTGCATTGATCACATTCATCTAGATTAAATTATGCAGAAATTTTAAAACTTTTATATTATAAAGGTATACATAGACTTCATTAGATTATTTACTAGATACATCCATATACTAAGCTCAAACATAAGAAGAACAACCATCTACAAAAAGGAATCAATTCGGAAAACTGAAGATGAAATATATCCTAAGTTTCTTGCCAAAAACGGCTTATTTAAAATCTTTCAAAATAAAGGACGAAGAAACATCTAGGGTACCACATCCACTAGCTATGTCTAAACTAAGGCTAGGCTAAATCTTTGTAGATCCTCGAAATCATGAGGAGCCTACCAATTGGTTTTGGAGAAATCGCTGAAGTCAAACGCTCCAAGTGTCGTCAACCTTTGTCCTTTGAACCCTGCTACATATAAAACTAGTAAAATAGATAGGGGGTTAAGGACACCCACTTGTACTAAGGTATGGGTGTATGCACACATATCACCAAAAGCTATGCATGATCAAAGTGAAAGCTCGATGCCAAGCAACATGCAACGGATTATCTGGAAAGTTTAGTCAATGTTAGACTTTCTAATTCGTCTAGTTGGCTGATTTTGGTCGTATTGAAATATGATGTATTTTATGCATTTCAAAAGCAACACAATTTCATTTTCTATATGATTAAAGACATTCAGATAATCATCAAACGTAATTTTTAGAACAACTTTCAGCTCGAAGATTTCGAGATTTTGATCCTCTGTAGCCGAGAGCTCCTCTTTATACTACTTCGATTATTTTCAGGCCTTTTTCTTCTTCTTGTTGTGTAGTTTCTATAACTCCTTTAGTCATATGTTTTACTTACAGTGGACAATGATTCATTGTTGTGTCCCATACCCCACAATGAATCAAATAAGTCAGATTTGCATAGAGTTATTAGAAATTTGACTGAACTACAATTTTGGGGCATGATATAGTTACAATCATAGTTATTGGAACTATACTCATTCTTTAGTTTGATTGCATAATGGCATAGTTCTTGGGGCATATCATTAACTAGTTCTTGAGTTACTTATTGCTTGGAATTCTTTATAAGCCAATTTTTATTGGCTAAATACATTAGTTGATCAATTTGGATAAGTATATTTAGCAACTCCATTTTATTGTCTAGTGATCATTTTCATTAATAAAAAAGTCATTATAGCAATTTATTTGGCTTAACATCTTTTTCTTATTAAGTCATCATAACGCAATTCATATTGTGCTTCTCATACATAACTATGAGGTTCATTATTGGCTATGCCTGTGCTTATTGTCCAACTTTATGTGGACACGATTTTGGCTATCCTTCAACAAGTTTATTCATTCATCAAAGTATTCATTACATTTCATAAGCGATTTCTCTATTGACTTATGCCATGATTTATTACTTTCATGTTTTATAAAGTATACATTTTCATATACATGAGACCTTGGATCGTTGACTATAGCATTAAGACAATCTCAAGTGAGGGCCAACATATGGGACCTCAATCGAGAGGCCTCTCTTGAGTAAACACAGAGTCTACTTGATGGTTCATCGTACTTCACATTATTCGATTTCATTCTATTTCGTTGCTGATGTAAACACCAGCCACTCTACCTTCAGGATGAAGTTTAAGACTCTCATCGGGATCATGAAGGGTGCAATGACCAAGAATTGACCTAATGTCATTACTTGAATCTGATTTCACCTCCTGATGTCGTGCACAAATACCTTTTGTATTCGGGTCATTTTCTTTATTTTCCATACTTGAGGGAACTTTCTCTTTGAACCGGACATAAATTTAGATCATGTGATCTCATGAAATTCCCTTCGGTGTCTTCCCACACGCCGCAAAGAGGTGGATCATCTGGCAAGGTGAAACCAAAAACAGCTAGCGTTTATAAGGAATTTGATACACTGCTAGGTTCTCCTTCTTGGCCAGTTAGTTTGGTTCACAGACCTAGGCAGATATACAGGAGACCCATACCGGCCATTGCCGCGACCCTACTCATTTCATGAGAGTTACAGTGAACCTCGCCTTTCCCGAAGGAGGCATCACCGCTCTTAGGCTGGTTTGCCTATCTGGCTTGTGACTCAGTATAAAGTTCCATTACAGTTCAATCATACATATGAAGCTGGGCTTTTAGCTATGAGGACTCCATGCTCATTGATGATTCTCATCTCATGCTGATTAGTATTACATGTGAACCTGTGTCCCCTTACCATTACATTTATATGGAGTATGATTTGAGAACTATTTACTCTTTTGATGGTACTTTGGTCATCCTTCACCTTTACATTGTGAAGATGTGAATTTCCTTCAATCCATCCTTTTGACCATTGATGATGTGAATTGTCCCCCTTACATTATCATCCTTGGTTTCTCAACGAGATGAAGAAAGCAGGGGGCGGGGACAGAATCATCTCCCTTTTTATTTGTGCATTGGTCCTTTCATTGTGTAGTTGCTTCTTCCTTTACATGTTCAGGATTACATGTTTAAGTCGTGAGCGTTTGACTTGCTTTTTGAAAGTTCTTGTATTTGCCCACAGCAGTCAAGTTAGACACCAGCCAAAGTACATTCTTGACCTTCTAATACTCTCTCAACACTCAAAGGATGGTTATTGAAAAGAAGTTAGGAAAAAGTGAATTAAGGGTTCAAGTGCTGATCCAACTAGTTGTGATTAGCTTGTGATGGCTATTTAAATCCTTCATTTTCCAACAATAGGAAATTGATGATTCTTGTTTAAGTATGAACTAATCTATAATCTTCTTGTCTTTTTGTAATGGATCGAGAATCTGTCTGGTCAAACTAGGACCAACTACAACCTCGAAACTCGAACAATGGGCCACAAACCCTCTGCCTTCTTCTACTTAAATACCAGACTTGTATAAACAATTGCAACAACCTATAACCCAAGTCACGGAGTCCCTCAACCTTTGCACTTGAACTAAGCCTGAGGGGCAGCAACTTAATTAGTTCCATACTGCCTCGACAGTGACACGCTTCCCAAAGTTTTTGTTTGTTGTGCATAAGTTTGTCTGTATAGGACAATTTCTGGTTGAACTTCTATTCTCACCTGATGGCCCATTAACGGCTGATGGTTCTTCAACTCTTCAGATCTAGTTCCAGGGTAAGTTTTAGTCCAAGTTAGGATGATATCTTTTTCTGTCTGTTGTATCACCATGTGTATTTTTTACAATCTTGATATTGTAGAGTTGAAAGAAGCTTCTATGTGCGGTCCTCCAGCGAAGGACAAAGCCTCCACAAGGTTTTTACCTACCAGAATTCTTTTCTATCGCTTAACTCAGAACTTGTCAATTTCCTTGTATTCCATTTCTGTGAGCGTCCATCTATGCTGCCCTGGTCATTGGTAATGATTTATATAATCTACTGCAGAATTCCCGTGGAAGGATCTGTGCTTGTTTTGGCCCAATCTCATATGAAGGGGAAAAAAGTCTGCAGAAGAATCCTGCTGCTTATCAAATATCTTATATTGTGCCACCAATAAGTTATTTCCCTAGTATCTTCTGGTCTAGAATTTATCTTTGGCAATGCCACAGATAATCTCTATTTATTTCAGTGTGTGTGCTTGGGTCTTTCTGGTTCAATGAACGATATTTTCTTTTCAGCTTGACGAGGACAAAGCGAAAAAGTTCGGTGACACCAAGTCCGTCTCAGAAAGACTAGAAGAAGAGGTATTCATATTTATTTATCAAATCCTAATGTTGGCAAGTAATTTAGTTAACGTGTGTTCATACATTAGGTCACCTTGCTTAACATCATTGAGTGAAGTCATTTCTATTATGTATTCGGATTCTTGTTCATCTATGCTTTTCTCTTTTTTCCTGGAGTGCGAGAATATCTTCTGCCATGCAATATCTGGTTAGATGTTGCTTATCCAAGTTAGAGAGTTATATTACCTTTGATTCACCTTCCTAACAAGATAAATAGTACCAAACCAAACTGAAGGGCAAACATAGATTATTTTGGTATTAACTTATGAATTACTGCAGTATTAGCTGCTTCTGCTTTCAACTGGTGTATACTGTAATTGTCTAAAAAAAAGCATCTTTCTACTATCAATCATTTACATTCTTAGTATTTACATGCCTAATGTAGCTTTCCTTTTGTCAATCAGCGGTCCGTGATGCTTAAAATAAAGATTCTGTGCTAGCTTAAATCAGGCACAGATGAGAACGTGCTGAATGGAAGAGTTATCTCAGTCACTTAAGTAATTGTTAAATTGTTTCAAGGAGGTGACAATAATTGCCATGAAGCCTAATTTGTGAAGGTAATAAACTTGATGTGGGGTATCAAGTTTATTGAAACACTTTCTCAATATAAATGCTTCTGAAGTCTGCAAAAACAAAAACTCTGCGTTATTTCCAATTTGGAGTAAAAAAAGTCACAGGGCCCTACTTACTGGTGTATAGAAGTGTGCCAGATCTATGTCAGCTTCATTGTTGTTTTTGGCCTTTACCTCTTGTGTAGACGTCTGGCCTAGGTTACTTGTTTTTGTTTTGGTGCCAACTTTGTGCTGCCTTCTTTTAACGGGAAACTCTTAATTTTATTTCTCCATAATAGAAAGAGTATTTGCCGTTAAAATGTGGACTGTTTGATCTTTGTTCAGACTTCTGTGGAATTTCCCTTTTATCATTCCTTCTGCACTGATTCTTTGCTTTATCTATTTAATTAATTGCTCACTATTAGACAAGTTGTTTTGCTTTTTTATTTTCATTTTACTTTGCACAGTCAGAGGTAACCCTAAAATACACTCCTTTTTGCTTTTTTGCCAAAATACTGAAGGCGTTGCTTCTCGAGCAATATTGAGATTAAATTCCATCATTTCACAGAGGTAAAGTAGTTATGTAGTGTAATCTGGTTAGTATATAAATGGTGTAATTGTAACGTTTGAGGCGTACCTTTGCTTTTTATTGTATCCATGTTATGTTATGCGTTCCAGAAATATTTACACTCAGGGTGTTGTTGGAAAATATCTAGATTCTTTGGACGAAATTCCACCTTTTGATTCCCCCAAATTGGCAGCCAACATCGCCTCAAAACCCCCAAAAATAATTCGAGGAATTGGAAAATCTGCTATTATAGCACGGGGCCTCTTCCACGATCACAGGACCCTGCCAAATTACCTTTCGTGATTGCGGCACCTCCTCACAGTTGCATACCTTCCTGTGTCACAATGTTTGCCCGCCTGACTTGCAATTGCATCTTGTGTCTTGCAGTCACTTGGGAGGCACCAATCACCAGCAAAATTCTGCCAATTCCAAATGCCCACTTAGGTTCCTCAAACACCCGAACTCCTCAGGTCCAATCGTGAGAAGACAACAAGTCCCAAAATATGTTATTAACTTGCTACCAAAGTCTCGAATTGCTCAACGCATCTAAAGTTCAAAAGGGGGCTGCATCGGAAAGTATTTATCTGAAAAGACCTCTTTCCATGACACTTGTTAGGAAACATGTTCTTAAATTTTCCTTTTGCTATTGGATCTCAGTTCTCAACAACGATGGCCATTCATTTAAGTCTTCAGGGTGCACCATAGATCTTCAATAGGTGGAAATTCTGTATATTATGGACATGTTCATTGCGCTTGGATGTATACTTTATTTGTTCCTGATTAGCAAAGCATCCCCTCTTTCTTTGCTTTTTCGGAACCGGTACAGAAATAGGTGCTTTTATCTCCGTTGTTTATCTTAGTTTTACTGGGTTTGTTTGGGGGAAAGCCATATGTGGTCTGGGCAATGCTTCATTAACCTCTGTATTCATTTTGTTTCCTCATTTACTTGTGTGCACTGCGTTTTCAAAAGCTTATGTCGAACTGGCTCCTATTTTAGATCCATTCAACGAATTGAACCACAAAATTGAATTAACCAATATATCAGTGAAGTGTGTCATCTAACTTCCATCGAAAGAGAGCAAATGAAAGTCTTCCTTAAATTTCTTGTAGAATCATCAATCTCTTACAAACAACTTGTAACATTGAAGAATTCTATTGAGATACTAAAAGTTTCAAAGCAAGGAAGAATAATTTAACTTGGAACTACATTAAGTGAAATAACTTGTTACCTATTTTAGATGGCTAAAAGGTCCTTGTAACCTCTCAGCCCTCCCCCCCCTTCCTAAAAAAAAAGTGATAGAGCCTTAGTCTGAAGATGCTTTCTGTTTGACAATATAACTGTGAACAGTTGTTCTGATCTGTCTATGCAGTTGCCCTATCACTAGAGTTTAGAACAGATAGTCCGCTGATACTTGCACAAGGTGTTAAAATCTGTGCTACCACTTAGGTTGTATGTGATTCCATAATTCCATCTTATCCTTCTATCAGAGCAGGTGGGAATGGCCAATGGGTAAGTACCAAGTAGAAAAGGAACTTTGAGCGTCCACTAATTTGTTTGCAGGGTTGCAAGTGATGTGATTGGAGAAGGTGCTAGAAAGCTTAAAAATAGTAATAAGGAAGAAAGGTTTTATTTAGAATTTCTTTGTGAGGATGTGCTTCATTTGGAGAGGAGAGTGGTCAATTTCTTTTGGAAGACACCGATTAAGTTGGTCAAGCGAATTGGTGGCAAACCTATTTTCTCAGATGGGCGAGAAATACTTGAATTGATTTTCAGTCTTTCAATATAATCTATGTGTTCATGGTTTTCATGATTCCAAGGCATGTGCTTTCTCCAGATAATCAGTGCGGCAGACGAGGTTGTTGCTAGCATCGATAGAGATGAATTGGCAAAATATTGTGCCCTCAGAAGTGATCCAGAAGACGAGGCTACAGAAGTGAGTGTTCTTCTTTTGGTATTTTTACCTCTGTTACAATTTCAATTGAGGAAAAGTAGTTATCATAGCAGTTAATGTTATCGTGTCGATACTTTCTATCCTTTTCACCTTCTGCTAACTGTAAAAAACTGGACTGCTGGATTTGTCCTTACATCTCAGCAGAACAGCTTTGTACTGCCAAGAAACTAGTCATAACAACAGTCTACTCCATTTGACAGAAACTGAAGAAGAAGATGGAGACGACCCGTGACCAGTTAACTGAAGCACTCTACCAGAAGGGATTGGCTTTGGCTGAGCTTGAAGCATTGAAGGTAATGACTCTTTAATGGAGCGATGGACCTTCTATCCTTGCTCTTGAATGCTGACCTAAGTTATGTGGACTCTTCAATTTGATGCCACACCCGTGTCAGATTCTCCAAAAATACACTATTTTTGGAGAATCCGACACGCACCTGTTGACATTTTTGAAGAGTCCAAGCAACATAGATGCTTACTGTTGAGATGATTGCCAATGCAAATAGGAATAAAGATTGGCCTTTGAATGGAAAGTGCTTTGTTTAAAAAGCTTAATCTTTGTGAGTTCTGGCACTTGAAACAATAATATAGGCTAGTAGATACTTTTCCAACAAAAGAAGAATAAGCTGGACGGAAGTGGTTTGTTCATTTTGTGTAGCTCCTGAGACTTCATTCAGGCATTCCACTTCTGGCATATCTGCTAGAATGGATTACTGTGGATCTGTTTGATTTTAAACATCAGTTTGTCTTTGTGCAAGGTGCATTACACATTAAATGAGCTTCTAAGTTCTAACAGATTAAAATTATTGTATCCTTGAGAATTCTGTGGAACACAATTCTAAATGGCATATATATGATTAATCATATAATCGTGCTTTACATAGATGCCCTTAGTTTAACCTTTCGCTGATGGAAATTTCTGTAAGTGATTTCCAACCCCGGGAGTCCTAAAAATTAAGAAAATAGGTAAGTTTATTCTATGAAATATAATCAATTAAGGAATAAGCATTGGTGGGATGAAAACAAGAGCTTCAGAAAAAAACAAAAATACTCCCTCCCCTGTTCACTTTTATTGTCCCACTATTTCAAAAATAGTTTCACTTTTAACATTTCAAGAAAAAGATAAACAATTTTTTCATGTTTACCCTTAACATTAATTATTTATTCTGAAATCATTTTTAAAGACCTTATACGAACCATCTATTAAGAGGGGCGGCGTGGTAAATATCCATGCCAATAATTGTTCTCTTAATGGGTGTGTCAAGACTTAAGTCCAAATGTGACAAGTAAAAGTGAACAGAGAGAGTAACCAAGTAACTGGCAAACTGAATTTCTTATTCCTATTTTTCCTGGGTCTGAGTATTGATTAGATAGTTCCTGCACATGTTAGAGTATGTTACTGTATTTAAGTTAGTCTGATAGGGATGATCGCCTGAGATTAACTCTGATAGGGATGAGCACCTGATGCAGTAGATTATGAGTTGGTCTTCATATTCTGTTGTACATCCTGCATTCAATTATAATTGATTATGCACAAAAACCTGTTGCATGAAGTGCTCAGGGATTCTTCTTTATTTTATTTATTCATTTTGTTTTTTGAGTGCCTAATGAGGTGATTATGGTTTTGTGCTAGGGTGAAAGCACTGTGGATAAGGTAGATATGTTTGAAGAGAACTTCAAAGAGCTAAAGAAATGGGTGGATCTGAAGTCCTCTAAATATGGCATACTTACGGTTTTCCGTGAGAGGCATCATGGAAGACTTGGAACCGCACTAAAGGTACAACTACTTTTTGAGCAAATTTTAATTAGTGCATCAGTACACTACTACGTATTCAATATTTTCTCAGTTAGATGATTGAACTTCTCTCTCATTCTTGCTCCGCTATAACAGTCGTTCATATCTTGAACTTGGAATGCATGCATTTTTATAACACTGGTTAGCTCATGTAATTACAAGATCTTATTTGTTTAAAAATTGATTAATTGCTAACTTGTTACATCAGGTTCTAAATGACATGATACAAGATGATGGTAACCCACCCAAGAAGAAGTTTTATGAACTAAAGCTCACTTTGCTCGATCAGATAGGATGGAGCCACTTGGTGGCATATGAGAAACAGTGGATGCAAGTACGATTTCCATCGTCACTACCTCTTTTTTAGTTTTTGTTCAGTGAGCACACAAAATTTAGTAGAATATGAGAGAGAGGATGTGACGGAGTTCTGCAAAAAAAAAAACAAATCACTTATGGCACAGTGTAATGTTGAATAAGATTCTTTCTTTCTTTCCAATAATCATCTAGTTTGTTTTCTTCAGTCCTACTTAGAAGCAGGATTGCATGTATAAACTATGTAATTTAAAATCTAAATGTTGTATAGATTTGTTCCATGTGAACTTTTGTTGTGTATCTGGGTGTTTATGGTTTCCGTGGACATTCAAACAAATCATTCAGAATACGGTTATATGAGGATTTCTGGTTTGAGATTACACTTGTCGTTCATGTTCCAAAGCTTGGTTGTATTGGCTGAGTTCATTCATTTTTTTTGGACTCATTATCACTACTTATCCTACTGCCTATTTAGAACATGAAGACAGAGCTTGGGTGTGGAAACCATAGGGGCTTTCAGATAATTTCTTTTTAAAAAAACGGTACAAAGTGCAACCACCTTATATTTACAAGGGTTACTTCTTGAAAAATTTGTCACATCTCTTTTGAGTGTGTATTTCACTTTTGCCCAAATGGACCCTTTACCCTTTAATTGGTTGCAGTTAGGTTGGATGTGTTTGACCTGCTTCGTTTCTTCTCATGTTCATTTATAAGTTCCCTTTTTTGTTTGTTTGGTGATGAGGATGGTGTCTGGATTGCTCTTTGATTATTTCATTGGGTACTTCAACCTCTCATCAATATAACTATCGAATGGAAAGAAGTTATCTAGTATCTTTTGTTCTGTTGGAACTTGAAATCTTATGGTTCTCTTAGTTTGTTGATCACTTGGTTGCATCGTATGTTTCGTTTATGATTCAATCTCTCTAATGAAAATCATTTTACTGCAACTTAATATTCATTTGTTATGCTCACTCTCTCAGTATCTCTTGTCATGAGTAGGTATTCAACTATTATGTATTTCATTTTGATAATATAAATTATAACCAGTACATGTATTCGACTCCTGGAAAATGAGGTATACTTCTGTAAGCCATTGCTCCTCATTCTCCAGTGTAGTTTTCTTTTTAAGAAGAGTATAGTAAATAGTACAAAAACAAAATTCAGACAGATTTGGCTGCCTCTTAGAGCTTAACCAGGTACTAGTTTGTTGATTATTCTAATATGCTAAATTAAAGTGGTTGGAGTATAAGAGGTAAACCTAGTGTGGGTCTAAGAGAAAGCATGATAGAGGGACAGTGTTTATAGTTAGGTGAGATGGAAAAGGAGAACCTTGTCAAGATTAATGACAAGACAATCTTGTACTCCATCATAGTCAAATTTCTACCAATGCACATCCTTCCTCCAAACCCAAAAGGCATAAATCCCATCTTATGTTTACATCCACCATGGATGTCATCCTTAAACCTCTCTGGTTTGAACTCATTCACATCTTCACCCCAAAGTGTCTTGTCATGATGCATGGACACCACATCAATCCACATATTTGTTCCATTAGGAATGACCAAGTCATCCACTTGAATGTCTTCTCTAGCTTGCCTTTGTACATTTGGTGCTGGTGAGTATAGTCTTAGTACTTCATTCATCACCCATCCCATCTGCATTATTATACATATGTATTGAAAAAAATCAACACCATATCTCCAAAAAAAAAAAAAAATTGAATTAAAAGGAAATAATTTATGTGTTTTTTAAAAAAATTAAGTATTTAAAAAATTGTGTCACAATAGGTTTTAGAGTTTTGAGGTGTGGCCGGTGAGTGATGAATTGTTAACCATTTGGAAGTCATTTAGGTGCATATAGGGAGTTGACACATGTAAAGAAAATAAGACCAAGTGACATATAGTTTAGATTTCACCACGTAATGTACAGTCCCAATCCCAAATCCTTGGAATATTAGGTATCTGAAAAGCTACACGCTGCTGTCTCTGTCATTAAATATTGTTGTTTCAACTGTTATTTGTGATTTTGAATTGAACTTTAAACATGCATGTTGACCCCCGACCAAATATCTGGGACCCCTTTAAAATTTGTTTCTCTCTTCCCTTCCCGTTGTTTAACTTTCCGTCTCTTGAGAAATCATAAATAAAAAAATAATTTACCCTTAAAAGAAACATTTTTGTACCTTACTAACTTGTTTATTAATTCTATATTGATTTTATATATTAACAAATAATTTAAGACATATTTTTTAATAAAGTGGATAACTGATAATTTATGCGAGATACGTTTTGTACCACAAAAATATGAACTCAAAATGTGTGAAGTAAAAACTAGAGACACAATTATCGCGCCTCTAAATGGGTTATAGCCCTATAGGTTGGTTAAAATTGGGTGTGAACAATAATTATATTAGATTAGTACTTTGATAATGAAAATAATTAGCTTACCTTCCTAAGACCAGCAAGTTTAGTGACATCTATTTCACCATCACCCATCACTTGTTTGATTTCTTCTCTGAGCTGAGTTTGCCACTCCGGATGCTGTGCAAGCAGCAACAAAGTCCACGCCAGAGCTAGCGCGGTGGTCTCATGTCCTCCGAAGAAAAACGTCTTACATTCATCCACCATTTCCCTCGTACTCAACATCCTCCCATTCCCCGCTAATAATAGACTCAGAAGATCGTGCTCTGCACGATCAGCACTTCTCGTTTTTCGCTCCTCAATGATTGAGATGAGGAGCGAATCGATCTCCTTGCCTAGATTATTGGCTTTTAAGGTCTCTTTTAGACACATTATTTGGTTTCCATACGGTACCCCTACGTAACGCGTTGACTTGAATAGTGTGACTTGCATGTTTCTTAATTTTTTGAATACTTTTTCACCTTCTTCGTAGCTAATGCCGAAGCTTGTCTTTGCGATGATTTCTCCTGCTGTATTTATGATTTCAGACTCTACATCGATTTCCGCGTTCCCGGAATCGATGAGTGTAGCCCAACGGTCTAGCATGTGTGTGGCGGTATCAACCATTAAGCTTGCCATGCCCTAAAAAACAAAATTGAAATTAATACAATTTGATGGAAATGGGGTATTAAGTGTAAATATTGGAGTGTTTATGTTGTCCCTATAACTTGCTAGCAAATACGTTAATTGTATATAAATATAGTATAGTGCATTTTTATATTATCAGGTCATCTAAAAAATAACATATAAGTATGATAATAATAGTATAGTACATTTTTATATTATCAGGTCATCTAAAATATAATATATAAGTATTATAAAATATTGTAGGTAAGTTAAATCCTTTATCTTATGATGTATGATTGATATAACATTTGTCAATTTGAGTTTTAAGGCCACTTTACTTTTTGTGGAGCCAGATATGAAAACTGATTTTTGTCTCCCATCACGTGGAGTTTCCTAATTAATATATGTAGTACAAAAATGTGCGTCAATGAGATAATAAATAAGTTCAAACATAGTAATTAAGAATTATACCTTCACATTGGCTGTGGTAAAAGCAGGAGTAATAATATGCCTATGTCTAACCCATTCATCTCCTTCTACCATAACAAGTCCTTTCCCAAACATGGCCTTTCTATCCCTCTTAAACACTGTTGGTTTTCCCCAAGTTTTACCCATAACTCCAGCAGACATCTTCTTGATAAATTCTGGGTCAGCAATGTAGACAAATGGCTCTGTTCCTAGCCAGTATGTAAATACTTTTCCTGCAAAAGTTAATAAAATTATTATAAAACTATTTCATTTACACTGAATGTAAGAATGTAGCTATATAAAATCTCATCTCAAAGAATCAATTAGGGATGGATGTATAGTATAGTAAGCTACGTGTTTAGCTGAACTCAATAGTTTTAGCAAAGATATTGTATATGTTGAGGGTTAATCTGGTACACTAAGTTTTTGCTATGCACAGAGTCCGAGGAAGGGCCAGACCAATAAAAATCTGACCTGTTGGTCACATGACAACAACTTTACCAGTTACGTCAAAACTCCCCTTCACTATATATATATGTTGTTAAAGCTATCTATTAAATATGTATAATTTCGAACCGAAATAACTCAAATTAAATGACTAGTAGATTCCATGTTTTGTACATGAGGGTAGTTATTAGTTACATGAAGAAAACATGCATTATACTATATATTGTACTCATCAAGAAGCTAAAAAAGGTGTACGTACCATGCAATTTCTGCCATGTAGCAAAGTAAGGAAATGCCAATGAATGAATATCATGGCTAATATCATCATTCATAGAAGAAGTTCTCTTCATCATTAGCTCTTTCTTCATGTCGTTAATATTCCCAAGTGGAAAACTAGGTGTTGGTCCCTCAAAACCATTTGCCTTAAGTTTCCTAAACATGAGTTTAGGCATAATCCACCAAGAATATAAAACTTTACATAACACAAACAAAATTGTGACCATGCCTAACATACTTGCAACTTGAATGAATGCCATGCTTTTTTTTTCTCTCAATATAAAATAACACTAGCTAGATGAATAATGAATTTTCAAGTTTGATTAGTAAATGGAAAAACAAAACGATTGATGAGTGATGAGAGAGCGTTGCATGTATGGGTATTTATAGAAGGACAAGTTTGACGAACCCTCAAGGAATTAAAGTCAAAAGTTGAAAATTGACCAATATAGATGAGATAAAAATACCAATAAATTAAATAACAACTTTTGATGTAGTCCCACTGTCCCGTTTTATATGAAGCTTTTTTCTTTATTTTCGTTTTAAGATACACGTTTCCTTACTTTGATTAGAAATAATTTAAAATTCCTCAATTTGCTCTTACTGAAATGATCTCGGACACACAAATATCTAAGAATTATTTTAAGTTATAAGTTTCAAATTTTTTTTTTCCTTTCTTATATACCATATCAAATCAAAGGTGCCACAGATTTCATTTTATATGACATTTTTTTTTATTCCGACCCAAAATAAACCTCCTTATAATAATTAGAAATAATTTAATTTTAATTTTTTTTATCCTTAGTGAAATAATTCTCAGACACATAAATACCTAAGAGTTTAAACTATCAAATTTTTTAAAAATTCCTTTTTTTCTTTATATACCATACGGAGTCAAAAGGGTACCACGGATAGAGTACTTAATTTGAACATGCACTTTTGTTTCTGGTTTTACGTATTTTTATATAAACATTTGTTACTAGTATTTATTTTATTTATTATTATGTATTGCATGCATGTTTGTATATATTCCATGTTAGTCTCTACTAAATATATAATTATTTGATTTGTCAAAGTAGAAGTTGGTCGTCAGATAAATTCAATATTGCGGCTGTACACATGTCCTTATGGTGCACAATTTGCCGGCCAACATTTAATTCCACAATCCTTTTCTTTATGGTCATATCTTCTTTCACCTACAAATTGCAATTTTTATATCATAAAAAACATATGAAAAAATTTCAATCAAATAAAAAACTTGATCATTTTCCGAAATTTTAATTGTGTCATATAAATTAAGATGTATTTAAAAGATTTTTTAACTTTTGTATAGTGAATTGATATTTTCAAATTGAGAATGTTCTACCCAATAATATGTAACTCGATATTTTAGATAAATCATAATTTGATTTACTGAATATTTTATAAACGTAATGCTCATATCGACTTGAATATATATCGATCAATTTCATGAAATACATGTTATCTCTTACTATCAAATAGGATCAAATAAATTAAATCTACCACAAAAACAAGGACAAAGAAAAAAAAATGTAACATATTGAAATGCATTGTGTAAAATTATTTACATATATATATAGTGTATTTTTAATGGCTAGCATCATGAAACAACTATTACACAAGGTCCTCGCAAAAATGCAAAAACCCATAATGTTATATAACCTGAATTTTACAGTATTCTACTACAAAGTAATAATTAAGTTTAACTAACACTTATATTTCCTTCGTCCCTAATTACGTGTCCACTTTTTCTTTTATAGTTCTTTCTAATTACTTGTTCATTTTGACATATCAAGAAAGAACAGTTTTTTTTTTATCTTTTATATCCTCAATTATATGACTAAATACTTTTTAAAATGTAGAACTTTTTATTCGCTTCATAATTAATAGGGGTAAAATGGTAAACTCATTACGTCATTAATTATTTTCTTAATAAATGTATTAATTTAAAAGTGGATAAGTAAAAAAGGACGGAGGAAGTTGTAATTATGTTTATAGAAATGTTAATTATAAAATAACTTTTCTGGCTGATTAAACAACACAATTTCCTATTACTCGTAGTTCGTTCATATTCGAAATTTCAACCATCGGCTAGAGTAAAAAGAAAATTCAATTTCAAACAAAACACTATATTAGTACAATTTTTTATTTTTTATTTTGTTGGTAGAATTATCTAACATCCTTGCCAATTACTGCTAGAAAAAAGTCGGTAAGATATCTAAACATTTTAGTTTTCAACTTTACAAAAAAATAAAAGTAAAAAATGAGCTTTAATTAGTTTAATATATTTTTAATGAAAAAATATAAACTTTTCACGTACTGTATCGATGGATTTGTTTGACTGATTGTAATTAATTCTTCTTTTCGTAGCTTTTTTATGTCTTCATTACAAAATATTCTTTTCCACATTTTCATGTTCACGACATGTATAAACCTTAATCCGTGTTTCTAAACTTTTTTTTTTTTTGGTCATATATGATACGATATATTCCTTTAATTAATTTCTTGGTCAAGATTTAAGAATTATATAATATGATATGTTAAATTCATTTCTTGGTCAAGATTTAAGAATCACGTATAACACAAACACGTACAAGAATAGAATTTTCTCAAAGACCAAAGAGACAAAACACATATAGTTGGTTGCGTGATTAAAAATAATTACATTCGCTAGCTACACGTATAAAAATATATATACAATAATTTTGTATATCAGATATTACTATTTATAAAAAAAATTATCATTGGCTATTATTAATTTGACGGACGACTATTTATTATATCGTTGAATAATTAATCAAATTATGGGTGGTTGTTCTTCTTCTTTCAATTCTGCCTTTCCTCTCTGTGTATTTCTAAGAAAATGTTGCACATCATGATATCACATATCATGAAAACAAAAGTTGTCACGATTAGTTTCTAATTGGAGAAGGTGCATTATTTGTTTGATCTATAATTTCATCATGTAATGTCCTTTTTGGTAAAGATGGTTTCATATAACAATAATTATTCACAACTTGTTATCGTAGAGTGAGCGGACGTGGGAAGGGAAGGTCTTAACACTTTGGCCTAATGGGGATGAGCAAGTAGGAACGACGAAATAAAAGGTCAAAATTTGATTTTTTTTATGATAAAAATAGCTTAAGTTTATCTAATGTAGTTGTCAATAAAAATTTGAAATGTCGATAATGTTAGAAGATGACCAACAAAATCTGATGATCAGATCGATATCGTAGGTCATTGGTATATCTTTGAAAGCTCAAATGGAGAGAAGAAATGGACTTTTCAGTTACTTAAGTCACTTTAGTATCAATATATGTACTTATAACCATTATTATATTATTGAGGGAAAAAAACAATCTACTCTTATATTTCAATATACTTTTTCTATTCATGATCACTGCTAGCTGTCATCTACGATTATCAGTATGCATATTGAAAGATGAGAGAGGGTGGGTGGGGGTGAATTTAAAATTTAATTGATTAGTTGACTGCCTATAGGAGGTCGTCGACTTCCCTGCAGATTAGTTAAGAGAAATATGGAAATATAAAGTGCTGTAAATATAAATGAACACTGAGAAGTTTTATACTAGTTCGGATCACCGATGTGGTGCCTAGTCCAGTCCCCTTGGGTTTCAAGGGTTTTGTTAAGAGCTTGTTTGAATTTTGGTTTACAGAGGGATACACTTTCAATCCTGTCTGATATGTAAGTCAGACCTTCTATACTTGATACTTCCTCTACTCGTATAACCTACCCTCAGAATCTTTCTCTTTCTTTTTCTTTTACAGTTGTTCACTCTTGTGTACAATGTTTTATCAAAGACAAAAGAAGATTACAAATAAGTTCAAGTGAAGATGTATATTTCACACTAAGGTTGAGGAGGTTTATATAGGACGCTCTTGTCAGAAACCCAAGGGTGTTTGAATCAAGGATCTCCAATCATATCCTTGATTCACCTTGTGATTGATTTGCTGAGTCATGTTCATATGAGATATGTGCATGACAAATCAATTCTTTCCTTTGATTTAGGTCTTGATCTTGGTTGTTGATTTGCTCTTCCTTTAGTGACGAGCTTGATTGGTCTTCTGTCTTCCATCTGTGATCCGGATGTTCACTTCCCTTTTTGTATTATGATTTGATTGATTTGTGATTGATCAATCTTCGCTTTCCTTTTTAAGCTTGGCTCCATCTCGATGTCTTGCAGATTCTCGGTCGAGTGGCTTTTCTGCGCAGTAAGACTATAGTTAGTGAGCAATAATTTGTCATTATCGAAATATGCACATGATGTACACATGGTTAACAATCTCCCCCTTTTTAATAATAACAATTAGGTTCAATTTAGGAGACGAGATTTTTAGAGACAAGAGACTTCCCTGAATTTATCCATGTAGTGGTGAGACTCCCCTGGGTCAAGGCTCCCCCTGAATCGAAGGCTCCTCCTTAATTGAGACAGTAGTAGTAAAATTATTCTCCCCCTTTGACATAATAAAAAATATAAGTTAAGTGATAGATGATTAGACAAGAGTAAAGTCAGTAGGAAGGTCTAAGGCCTTCAATATACAATCCAAAAAAAAACAAAAAAAACAGGGACATATCCTGCATAAAAGGTGTTCAAAAGAGAGAGTAAAATAGCAGGAATAAATCAACCCTTTGCACCCCAAAAGTATTTGAGAGAGTTTATGATTCTCTCACTGAAGGAGTGATAAGAGCGTTCCACATTCCTGGAGAGGCTTGAGTAGGAGTTCTAAACGAAAATTGCCAGTTCGTTGTTTGATGAGTCGACTCCTTCTTTGAGTCGGTCAACTTGTCGGATGAGTTTGTTAAATGTTGCAAATCCTTCCTGCTTTATACCTGTCATGGAAATACGAAGCTTACCCACATCGGTGCTGGTCTTCTTTTGAAGGCGAAACACCTTTTTAACTGCATCATAGAGTGTCTCTAACCCAAGTTCCACTTCCACAAGACGAGTTTTGAGTTCCTCAGAGTCCTTGAGCAGTAGAGCTGCAAAGTCTGTAGAGATTTTTGTTGGCTTTGGTGCTTCCACTCTTTCTTGAATCGCAGTCCTTCTTTACCCATTTTTTTTCTACCTCGACATACCCCATGCTTGAGAAGGTTCGAGAGTCATAAGTGGAATTTATAATGATGGGTTTATACAAAGATAAGTCGATGAGGCGATCCACAACTATTCGTGATATGAGCAGTCCATATGGCAAACTTGCTGACGGATTTGTTTCCTCAGAGCTTTCCCACATATAGTCCTTGAACCATTGCGCCCAGTTGATCTTGTACTTTTTGAGCAAGCAGTAAAGAACAAAAACATCTCTATTTGAGATGTTACTTAAGGATCCCTTCCTGGGAAGTAAAGTAGTTGCAATGATATGAGCCAAAATACGATTTTCAAAACAGAGAGCCAGATGACCAAAATCAGAAAGATTGGAGTCTGGTTTGGCCACAAAAGTCTTAGCCTCTTCCAGGGTTACTTCAAAATCAGCAGGCCAGCAACCATTCATGTAAGGAATGACACAAAAAAATTTTGTACCAAAGACGTCTGCAAACAGTGGTTCACTTATAACCAGACGATTTCCCAAGACAAGGGTTTCTAATTCTCCACTGTCGCTAGAGAGACGGAGATTTGCATAGAACAGTCTAACAACTTCTTTAAAAACTTCAATACCATAGAGAGTGAAAAATAAAGACAGTTTCTGAGCTTTAAGAAATGGGCTTACTGGGCAGTTTGAGTCATCTAATTGACTGAGATTTACCACACGGCCAGACACAATAGGGCGGTTTTTGAGTCGTTCGTACCTGTTCTTGTGCTCTGGTCCCCAGAAGCGATGCATGTCGTCGGAGGAGAAGATGTCAGGAGTGCTAGATTTAGCCTTCTTGCCTTTTTTTGAACTGGAGACGGCAGGTTTTCATTTTGCATGAGGTTGAGGAGATTCTTGCGGTTCATCCAATGAATCGGAGAGAGAGAGAACGTCTGGAGGAAGGGAGGAACTGGTGAAGGGTTTTTGAGAAGACATGGAATGGGTTTTAGTCATGATGAGAAGAGAAGAGGAAGAGAGGGATAGAGAGGAAGAGAGGAATATAGACGATTTGAAGAAGAATGAGGGTTTTATGAAGGAAAGAGAAGGTGAAAGGTACGAGAAACGAGGAGACAGAAAAGGTGAATAGATGGTTAAGGGAAAAGGGGTTGTCAAAACACGCTAAACAAGGAATTAAAATATTTAAAGACTAAAAATAGAAGTGCGGAACTTTAATTAAGAGGGAAGAGAAATTATATCCAACCTTCCACGTAGATTGCAAAATCTTTCTTCAAGTAAAGGTTTTTTGAAGATATCTGCCAATTGATTTTTAGACCCAACAAATTCTAGTATGAAATCACCATTTTCAACATGATTGCGAATGAAATGGTGTTTGATATCGATGTGTTTAGCTCTGGAATGATGCACAGTGTACTTTGATAGACTGATAGCGCTGGTGTTATCACAGTAGATGGGAGTACCTTCAAATGATAGACCATAATCAAGTAGTTGATGAATCATCCATAATAATTTGGTACCACAACTTTCTATAGCAAGATATTCAGATTCAGTAGTAGATAGGGCCACTGAAGTCTGCTTTTTGCTTTGCCAGGAAATTAGAGATCTTCCCAACATTTGACACAAGCCACTAGTACTTTTTCTGTACTTTTTGTCGCCTGCGAAATCAGCATCTGAGTAACCAATTAAGTTAAAGTGAGAGGAGTGAGGATACCATAGGCCCATGTCGGTGGTTCCTATTAGATAACAGATGCTTCGCTTTAATGCAGTGAGATAAGATTCTTTTGGAGCGGCTTGAAATCGTGCACATTTGCATACGCTAAACATTATGTCAGGTGGAATTGCAGTAAGATACAGTAGATATCCAACCATTCCTCGGTATATTTTTTCATCTACATCTTTTCCTGGTGCGTCTGTTTCAAGGCAGGTGGAAGGACTCATTGGAGTTCCAAACGCTTTTTCTTTCTCTAGACCAAACTTTTTTATGAGCTCTTTTGTGTATTTTGATTGGCTAATAAAAGTTCCTGTTGAAGACTGCTTGATTTGTAGTCCAATGAAGAATGTGAGTTCTCCCATGAGACTCATTTCAAATTCTCCTTTCATAAGATTTGCAAAATTCTCATAAAGAGACAGATTAGAGCTACCAAAAATAATATCATCAACATAAATCTGGACAATAAGAATGTAAGAGCCGGATCTTTAAATAAAAAGGGTCGTATCAATTTTTCCTCTTTGAAATTTATTTTGGAGTAGAAAGGTGCTAAGTCTTTCATACCAAGCTTTTGGAGCATGTTTAAGACCATAAAGAGCTTTTGAAAATTTATAAACATGATCTGGACAAGAGGAATTTTCAAAGCCTGGGTGTTGTTTTACAAAACTTCTTCTTTTATGACACCATTTAAAAAAGCACTTTTTACGTCCATTTGAAAAAGCTTAAAACGATTGAAAGATGCATATGCTAGTAATATTCGAATAGATTCTAACATGGCTACGGGTGCAAAAGTCTCATCGTAGTCAATACCTTCTTGTTGAGAGTAGCCTTGAGCAACTAATCTTACCTTAGTTCGGATAACTTTCCCGTTTTCATCCAATTTATTTCGAAAGATCCATTTTGTTCCTATGATTGAGCAATTTTGTGGTCTTTCCATGAGTGTCCATACTTGGTTTCTTTCGAATTGATCAAGTTCTTCTTGCATTGAATCTACCCATGATTTATCTTCCATAGCCTCATTTATTTTCTTTGGCTCTATTGTAGATATAAGTGCCACAGATGCTTGTTTCTTGAGTGAAGACCTTGTCTGCATTTTATCATTTTGATTTTCTAATATAAAGTTCTCGGGGTAGTTTGAATTATGTCTTCATTTTCTGGGGATGTTGGTTTTGTCAGTTGGTGTAGTTGACTCAGTTTTCACAGTAGTCGACTCATCAGTATTTGGTTCCACAGAGTCTCTTTTGAAGTCTTCAGAGGACTGAGAGATTTTTAACGTAGTTGCTTGAAGGTCAGCAACTTCATCAATATTAGTTTCATTTTCCTAAAATCTGGGGTTAGTGTCATCAAACACAACATGACCAAATTCTTCAACACTTAAGGTTCTTTTATTGAAAACTCGAAAAGCTCTTCTAGTGGGAGCATATACTAGAAAAATACCTTCATCGCTTCTCGGATCAAATTTTCCGAGATTGTTCTTACCATTATTGTGAATGAAACACTTACAGCCGAAAGGGTGAAAGTAGCTTATGTTAGGCTTCTTTCCCTTCCATAATTCATACGGAGTTTTCTTTAAAATTGGCCTAATTAGATATCTGTTCAAAATATGGCAGGCGTGCTGACAGCCTCTGCCCAGAAGTGATCAGGAAGACTTCTGTCAAGAAGCATGGTTCTTGATGTATCCTGTAGGGATCTGTTTTTTCGTTCAACTATTTCGTTTTGCTGAGGAGATCTTGGTGCAGAGAAAATTTGAGTGTAGCCATTTTATGCACAGAATTCTTCAAAAGATTTATTTTTAAATTCTCCGCCATGATCACTATGAATAGTAGTTAGGGGTGGCAATTTCAGCCCATATTAATAAAATGAGTCCATTTTGACCATATATAATGAATTGGATCGCTCATATTATAATTGGTCAAATATGGGCTTCAAGCTATTTTAAAAGTCTCTTCAAATATGGTCAAAATGGGTTCAATATGAGTATTCATTTGATCCATATTAGATAACTTATTTTCACTTTCACTCAATAAAAAAAATTTAGAGGTAGGTTGGTGGAAGTTGGGGTGGGGTGAGAGTGGGGGGCGGAGAATGCCCGGGAGGAGAGGTCAAACTTTTTTCTTTTGCAAAAACACTTTTCTTTTTGAAAAAAAAATTAGGGTATGTTGGTGGATGGTGGGGTGGGGGGCAGGGGGTTGCCCAGGGGCGGGGTAAATATATTTTTATTTTTTGAAAAACAGATTTTTTTTATGTGGAGACGGGTACATTTATGTTTTTGAAAAACAAATTTGGTTAAATGGTTAGAACCATTTTGACCAAACCATATCTGACCAAATCCATAATTGACCATATTATATTTGGATGGATTATGATCCAACCCATTTTTTCTCAAACCATATTCAACTCATGCAAATCCAATCAATCCGACCGTTTGCCACCCCTAATAGTAGTAATGAAATAACCTGCTTCTCTTTGAACTTTTCTACAGAAGGATTCAAAATTCGTGAAAGCTTCATTTGAAGTGTATGTTTTTTCTCTTCTTTGTATGTGTGTTTCACGACCTTGTTGTCATTTACGATGATTATAGTTAGTATACTTATAACCATTATCATAACAAGTATTGAGGAAAAAAGGCGTTCTTTTGTTATATTTCAATAGATTTTTTCTTTCATGACTACTGCAAGCTGTCATTTACGATTATTAGTATACCTATGACCATTATCATAGTAATTATTAAGGGGAGAAAAAGTGATGTCGTGCTATATTTCAATGCACTTTTTCAATGTAGCTAAATATAGTCGGTCTGCGTACAGAGTGTTCTTTTTTTTTCTTTGTATGTGTGTGTTTCATGACTTTGTAATCATTTACGATGATTATAATCAATATACCTATAATCATTATCAAAGCATTTATGGAGGAAAAAAGGTCATCTTGTGCTATATTTCAATATATTTTTCATTCAGGAATACTGTTAGCCGTCATTTACAATTATCAGTATACTCATGACCATTATCATATAGCAATTATTGAGGGGACAAAAGGTGATTTTGTGCTTTAATTTTTAAAATATTTTTTCTATTTACCGCTTGCCATCATTTATGATTATGGGTTTATAGTTAACCATTGTTATAATGGGGAAAAGACGATCTTTTTCTATATTTGGATGTTTTTCTATGTAGCTAAATATAGTCATTTCACTCTGTGTATGAAGTATTTTTTTTCTTTGTAATGTGTGTGTTTCACAACTTTGTAATCATTTATGATGGTTATAATCAGTATACCTATGATAATTATCATAACAATTATGGAGGAAAACAGGCAATCTTGTGTTATATTTCAATACATTTTTCATACATGAATACTGCTAGCCGTCATTTATAATTATCAGTATACCCATGACTATTATCATAGCTATTATTGAGGGGAGAAAAGGCAATGTCATGCTATATTTCAGCGCACCTTTTCAATGTAGCTAAATATAGTTGGTCTGTGTACGACGTGTATGTTTTTTCTCTTCTTTGTATGTGTGTTTCACGACCTTGTTGTCATTTACGATGATTATAGTTAGTATACCTATAACCAATATATTAACAAGTATTGAGGGAAAAAACGCTCTTTTGCTATATTTCAATACATTTTTTCATTCATAATTACTGCAAGCTGTCACTTACGATTATTAGCATACCTATGACCATTATCATAGTAATTATTGAGGGGAGAAAAAGTGATGTCGTGCTATATTTCAATTCACTATTCAATGTAGCTAAATATAGTCGGTCTGCGTACAGAGTGTTCTTTTTTTTTTCTTTGTATGTGTGTGTTTCACAACTTTGTAATCATTTACGATGATTATAATCAATATACCTATAATCATTATCATAACAATTATGGAGGGAAAAAAGGTCATCCTGTCATATATTTCAATACATTTTCCATTCAGGAATACTGCTAGTCGTCATTTACAATTATCAGTATACTCATGACCATTATCATATAGCAATTATTGAGGGGACAAAAAGTGATTTCGTGTTTTATTTTTTTAAAATGTTTTTTCTATTTACTGCTAGCCGTCATTTATGATTATGAGTATATAGTTAAGTAAAATTAACATCCCACACACATTTAAGAGGATAAATATCAAGTTGTAATCATACTTTTTAAAAATAAACTACTTATAGCATAATATTATCATCTTATAGCATATCAATTAATAATATATTAATTAAAAAATATATTATTAAATGTAAACTAGTTATAGCATATTATTATCAAGTTATAGCATATTAACTAATAATATATTAATTTAAAAAAATTATTTTATTATTTAACTAATAATTATTATGTTTAAATAATTAGTTTTATTTATTCACTTACCTTTTATCAACAAATTATTATTTATTAATCAATTACCTATTAAACGTTTTAATATAAATAATAAATTATTAAATATTAATCAATTACCTTTTAAATTTTTTAATATAAATAATAAATTATTAAATATTAATGAATTACCTTTTAATGTTTATAATATAATTTATAAATTATTATTTATTAAATATTAATAAATTTTTTAATATAAATAATAAATTATTAAATATTACTCAATTACCTTCTAATGTTTATAATATAATTTATAAATTATTATTTATTAAATATTAATTAAACTTCATATTATATAGTTACTTTTTAAAAAACAAAATCTAGAAATTAGGGATTTTATTTTAAATAATTGATTAATATTTAATTACCCAATAACTACCCACCCTCATATCAACCAATACTCTTTTATCTTTCCCCAATATACTCAACCTCTCCCCTATTTACACTCTTCTCTTTCTACCATATTAATTTGGCACGCCTTTTTTCATGTTTCTCTCTCTATTAATCAATTAAAGGCAACCCATGTTTCTCTTTCTATTAATTAATTAAAGAGAGCACGCCTAATTTCTCTGTCATATTAAATCTGAGCATACATTAGAATACTAATTTTCCAAAATACTGATCAAACTTCACAAAAACATATTTTCCTTTCAAGCTTTAAACCAATCGAACTCAGCATCTTTCGAAGGTGAAATTCATTTTTGCGGATGTTCCGATTGCTTCTCCTCATCATCCAAATCGTCTTTCACACGTTTTTCGCCGTCTCCGTCACTGTCAGCCAAAGTATCACATGCAACTTTCCGGTCACTTTTGCCACCGGCACAGGCCGTAACTAGAGTTTCCAAATCAACTTGAGGCATTCTAGAGAGAGAAAGAAGAAGGTGAATAAATTATGAATAATATAGTAGTAATAAACCATGGACTAATGGGATTCTTTTTCTAGAAGGTGAAATTCATTTTTGCTAAAATGAAAGTGAACCAAAGGGAAACTTTCAAAACTTCTTTTTTGTTACTTTTTGAAAATAAGTCAAATGATTTGATGAACTTTTTTTTTTTTTACATTTTTTACTATGAATCTGTGGGACACTTTAAAATCTTTTTATTTGTGCTGAATTTTAAGATTATTATTTTTATTTATGGCAAAAAAAAAAGAAAAAAAAGAGTGAAGTTATAAGAGGGACAATCATTTTTATGCTTAAAGATCTTGTAGAGATCTTGTAACACTCATCTCTGCATGTTGTATGAAATATATTTAACTATATATGTCATAATATATTAACTATTGTATTTAATGGTAGTATGCTTAAATGAATATTTGCACTTTATTAAATGTGTATGATTTTTGTATAAATTTCGATTGCAATATGCAAAATTATATGAACATTGTATGAAAAATGTATAAATATTGTATAAATTATGAATGTCATATTGAACTTTGATATATGTAACAGAAACAAATGGTATATATATGAACATTGTATGAATACTATATGAACATTTTATGAATGACAGTAAAGTTCAATGTATATATATAATGTATAAACACTGAATGAATTATGAATCCCATATTGAAATTAGATATATGTAACAGAAACAAATGGTACATATATGAACATTGTATGAATACTATATGAACATTTTATGAATGGCAGTATAGTTCAATGTATATTTATAATGTATAAACATTGTATGAATTATGAATGTCATATTGAACTTTGACATATGTATCAGAAACAAATGATATATTTATGACAATTTTTTACGAAACCAAACTTTATAAATGTCAATGATAACAACTGCACTCAATAAAACAAAACGTGTTTCTAACATTCAAAACAACACAATAACAAATGTAACATTACGAAATCATTGTTTTTGCACAGGATAATTTGAACATGTCTTTCTATTGTGTCCAACTTGACGGCATCTACTGCAAGTCATTTTTGTACGTTTGAATTTCACGTCAGCAAACCCCTTCCGTCTTTCAAGTTTTGATCTACCCGCTATACAAAATTAATGCAAAACATATATTCTAATTTCATTAGAAACATATACTGTAATTTTGAAAATAAATGGACTTTCATACACAAATAATACACGTTTCGTATAATCTTCATACACTATTAAAAAAAATTCAGACTTCAACGTTACACAAATTTATAATCAGTTCATATAATTCATACATACTTCATACACAGTTAATATATCATTCACTATCATATACAATACTCCAATTAAACAAACACAATACATTTTCAATACAAAATTAATATAAAAACATATATTATAATTTAAATAGAAACATATATTGTATGCCAAAATTTATCAGGTTACTAAAAAAAAGTGAAATATGCAGCTATGAAAATATTCTTGAATTTTTAGAAAAAATGACTTATACGTTGAAAGCAATCTGAAAATAATCGTGAAATTTTGGAAAGAAGACTACTTGTAACGTTGATCCAAATATGTTTGAAAATGACAATCTGAAAGTATTTTGAAAATTCGAAAATATTTTTATTATCTGGTTGAGTTTTTTAAGGAATTAATTCAAAAAATAATATTATTTTAACTAACTAGAGATATTTAAGGCAATGATGATAATTTGAAAATGTTTAATATCCCTAAAAACGTGCTAATCATATATTTAACTTTAATTAAAGTCCCTAAAAAGTGCAACTATTCATATTAAAAAACATGTTACCTGCATTAAATGTATCAATTAATAAAGAAACAAAAGTTTCATAATTTGTGTTATCAGTGTGTTAATTATTAACATTAATTATCCATTATTACTTTATCCCCTTAATTTTTAATTAATTGTTAATAACAACTCCTTTTAATAAATTATAATTAACAATATAATTATTAATAAAATGCTATAGAGTGAGATATTAAATGCTACACAATGAAATTGAAACTCTAATGACATAACTTGATAATATTACTGTATAAAATGCTATATACAAAATTTAAAATTTAATTAAAATTGACACAAAGTTATCCATCGGAAGTGAAATATGTAGCTATGAAAATAATCTTCAATTCTTGGGGGGAAAAATGACTTATATGTTGAAAGAAATTTTAAAGTAATAGACAAATTTTAGAATGAAGAATAATTGTAATGCTAATCATTTATCTACCTTTAATTTAACTCAATAAAAAAGTAGTCCCTTCAAGTTCTCAGGCGTGCATATTAAATTACTGCGCATTAATTATAACTGAAAATTAGTTGTCAGAATTAATTACTCATTAGCACTTCATTTATGTTGTCAAAATTATTAGGCATTAGAATTAATTACTCATTAGCAATTTATCCACTTATTTTTTAATAACAAATGCTTTTAATAAATTATAATTAACAATATAATTACAAATTAAATGTTATAGAATGAGATATTAAATGCTACAAAATGAAATTGAAACTCTAATGCCATAACTTGATAATAATAATACATATTATGCTATATTCAAAATTTACACGTTAAGTTAACCATTGTTATAATGGGAAAAAGACGATCTTGTGCTATATTTGGATGTTTTTCTATGTAGCTAAATATAGTAATTTTACTTTGTGTACGAAGTGTTTTTTCTCTTTGTAATGTGTGTGTTTCACGACTTTGTAATCATTTATGATGATTATAATCAGTATACATATAATAATTATCATAACAATTATGAAGGAAAAAAGGCAATCTTGTGCTATATTTCAATACATTTTTCATACATTAATACTGCTAGCCGTCATTTACAATTATCAGTATACCCATTACCATTATCGTAGCTATTACTGAGGGGAGAAAAGACAATTTCATGCTATATTTCAGCGCACCTTTTCAATGTAGCTAAATATAGTTGGTATGTGTACGACGTGTATGTTTTTTCTCTTCTTTGTATGTGTGTTTCACGACCTTATTGTCATTTAAGATGATTATAGTTAGTATACCTATAACCATTATCATAACAAGTATTGAGGGGAAAAAGCGCTCTTTTGCTATATTTTAATATATTTTCTCATTCATGATTACTGCAAGCTGTCATTTACGATTATTAGTATATCTATGACCATTATCATAGTAATTATTGAGAGGAGAAAAAGTGATGTCGTGCTATATTTCAACGCACTTTTTCAATGTAGCTAAATATAGTCGATCTGCATACAGAATGTTCTTTTTTTTCTTTATATGTGTGTGTTTCACGACTTTGTAATCATTTACGATGATTAGAATTAGTATACTCTAATAATTATCATAACAGTTATGGAGGGGGAAAATGCAATCTTGTGCTATATTCATTACATTTTCCATTCAGAAATACTGTAAACCGTCATTTATAATTATCAGTATATCCATGATCATTCTCATATAGCAATTATTGAGGGGAGAAAAGGTGATTCTGTGCTTTATTTTTCAACACATTTTTTCTATTTACCGCTAGCCATCATTTATGACTATCAATATATTGTTCATCGTTGTTATAATGGGAAAAAGACGATCTTGTGCTATATTTGGATGTTTTTTAATGTAGCTAAATATAGTCATTCCACTCTGTGTACGGAGTTTTTTTCTTTTTCTTTTATGTGTGTGTTTCACGAGTAATACATGTAGTATTCTTAAAAAGTGATTATACTTGGCAACATTATTTTTAATAATAATAATAATATTATAATCAAGCTGTCGTCTGAGAAGTACTGCTTGGTACTAACACAATAATAAGCAAGAATATAGTTGATCATGTGAACATTCACTAATTAATTCTCTATTAATAACTGGTAATTAGGTCAGATACACGTTCGATTTCAGATATTATTCCTCAAGAGACCGTCAGAATATAACGTGGGTTAATTAGCTATTAAGTACATTTATAAATTAACAATTTCTTAGTATTTCTTTTTTTTATTATTATTGATTTTGATTAATATGCTTCACAAGATAATGTTGTGTGCGCGCTAGTACTCTCTCTAAATCTCGTTTTGAATTAAATTTTAGGTCCAACTCACACCCTAAAAGCTAGCTCAAAGGGAGAATCTTATAAGGAGTCCACCCATTTCATTAATCATCGACGTGCTTAGCATCTGGTATTTTGATTTTGGAGGCCCAACATCGGGTGAGACTGGCCCTACTCTGATACCATGTTGAATTAGGTCTTAGGCCGAACTCACACCCCAAAAGATAGCTCAAAGGGAGGAGGATTGCCCAAGGAGTTCATCCATTTCATTAACTACCGATGTGAGACTTTTGTCATTCTTTACACCTCGCTTGTCGATATGTTGTTGTTATTATTGGATTGGAGAGCCGTATAGGGGTGTGTACATAATTTTGGATTCCGTTGTTCATTTTTCGATTTTGAGATACAATCTAAATCGAATTAAAAAGAAAAAAGAAATACCCAACGTACTAATTTGGTTTAAATATTTTCATGTTAGTAATTTCATTTTCTTAGATTAGTCACTTTTTTTTTGTTTTATTGTAATTGCTATAATCATCAAAAGGAATAAATCAAAGTCAGTAACTAAGTTGAGACTTGTCAATTCGAATGATGTTTATTGGATTTTGACATATTGTTTCAAAGAGTTAATAAGTTGCTAAAAGAATTTTCAATTAAACAAGAGGGGTATAGATTTTTAATCACACAACCTAAAAATTTTAAAAAGAAAAAAGAAGCAAGTAATTTAAATTCAAAAAACTATTTCCAAATGTTTTGAGTTTTCCTTTTTCATTTTCTTTTTCATTTTTTGGGTTGGTGGCTACTCAGGTGTACATATTACATTACATATTGGGAAAATAGACTTGGCTAGTCAAATTATCAGATTAAGAGAAAGAATTATGTCGAAGAATCCAATCAAACACTTAGTTTGCAAGATTATTAAATTTGTTTTACTATTCAAAAAATGCAATCACATGTATACACATACGAATTCTAATGTTAAAGAATGACAAAAGTCTCACATCGATGATTAATGAGATATGTGAACTCCTTATAAGACTTGGATAATCCTCCTCCCTCTGAGCTAGCTTTTGGAGTGTGAGTTAGGTCTAAGACCTAATTTCAAAGAAAAAAAAGTGTGTTCTTTTTAAAATTGTAGAGAATAAAAAGATTTTTATTTTCTTATTTCTCCTGTGAGAGCTCTTTCTATTATTTTGAAGGAAATAGTTGTCTCTTCCCTTTTGGTGTAAATAATCGGCGCGAATAATTTATTTTATTATTTAATTTTTCTTAACATAAATTCGAATTAATCCACCCGATCTAATTTTCTTCGCATCCAAATCAATTGAAGCGTATATATGCTCTCCTCATGCATATCTCCAATCATTACAAAAGTTACTTTTAGTATAAGTAATTAATTTAGAATGAAATATATATAGGAAACTTACATAAATATATTATAATAATAAATATTTATTATTTATAATAATAATATTTCTTTTTTATTTAATCACTTTTAATTTATTTATAATACAAGTTTAATTCATATTATAAAGAATAATTTTTTATTCACATATAATACAAATTTTAATGATAAATAATTCATTTATCACACATTTTAATTCACTTATAATACAATGTGTCAAATTTTTACCAAACAAACATAATATATTTTTAAAAACGATTATAATTCATATATAATTCATATATATTGCATACATAATTCATTTTTAATACATATGACAGATTTAACATAGTATTGCTATAAATGGTAATAAATAAAAAGTATTGCTAAAATCAGTAATTATTTATTAAAATGTATCAATTTATGTAATAGGTTGATATATATATATATATATATATATATATATATATATATATATATATATATATATATATATATATGAGAAATTAGTAAAAACTTTAATTGCCAAAAAGTTATTTGAAATTCAAGGTATAGATATGTTTCAAACTTTCAGTCAAATTTGATTGGTTGAATTATAAGTATATACTTACAATCACAAATTAAAATATAAACAGAAAAAAAAGAAAAAAAAAGAGGAGAGATTTTAAATAAATAAACAAATAAATAAATACATAAACAAATAAGCCAATTAAAGGCAATTGGATGCATCCCCTTTGAGATCCCGACTTTGTACCATAACTCGACGATTAAAATGAAAAAAACATGCGGACTAATGTATTTTTTAAAGGTTAAAGTAGACTTATTAATCATTTCAAGGTATGCACGACTCTCTTCATCTGTTATTTGTTTTAATAATAATATATTTATCGTAAAAATTATTATATTAGAAATAAAGATTTTTGTATCACGGATTATTGTTATTGGACACAATTTTTTCACTTATTTTCAATTAAATTAACTCACTGAGAAAATGTATGGCGAAAGATAAATTCTCACTGATATAGTGATAAACTTCCTAATTTTTCTATGTGAAAGTATTAGTATTTTATCTTTTCCCACAAAAATATTTTTAAGTGGAAAAATAATGATTTTCTTAGTAGTGAATTAACTCGGATAATCAGTTTGGACAAAAATACCAAAATTAACTCGATAATCAATACTTAAGTTTGAAATTTTGACAAGTGAAACTTTAACATTATAGTGTGGTAGAGTTTAAAAAATTACTAGAGTTTGAATTTCATAAACTATTCATTCAGTTTAAACCTTCACAATCTAAGTGAAACATGTTGGAGTTTCAAATTCCTCATGAACAACTCATGGACATGGAGGCTAAATATTATCAGCTCAAACTCCAAAGAACAACTAGTAAAGTTTACACTTTTACGATTTTATCATTAGAGCTCTGACTATATCTGGATCACCCATTGCAAGGCACATTTAGGGGTGATATTCCCAACATGATTCTTTTTATGCTTATGATTTAAATTAAAACTTTTGATTAAGGGTGAAACAGCTTCATCACTATCACTGCACCAGAACCTATTTTGATAAACTTTTATGATTTAAATATGAATATTTTTTAAAGTTTTGAATTTAATGAAGGATTCATGGAGTTCACACATTTGATCAGTTTATTATATTTTAGGAATAATTCATGCAGTTCAAATTGATACATCTTCAAATTTCAACATAATCTTCCTAGAGGCTTTTCATATTTTGACTACGAATATTTTTATGACAAATTCATTTTCGAATTAAAAAGTAGTTAAACAAAATATAATTTTTAAACACCCAACTAAATATTAATCAGCGATGGTCCAAAAATATCAAAAATAACAATATATTCAGTATAATTTCACAAGTAGGGTCAAGGTAAGGTTGAATATACACGGACCTTATTACTATCTCCTGGGGTTAGAAAGATTCTCCGAAAGACTCTCAATTTAAGAGTAGCAAATTCAAGTAAAAAAAAAAACAATGAAAAAAGTATAACAGAAATAACAAAGAAACGAGACAAAGTTCAGTAGAAGGGAGCCGAAAACAATAGCAAAACAATGTGATGATCAAATCACTATAAACAACGTATTAGAATAAATTATTAAAAATAATTAAAAATGAATTAAAAAGTAGTTAAACAATATACAATTTTTAAACACCCAACTAAATCTTAATCAACGATTACCAAAAATATCAAAAATAACAATATATTCAGTATAATTCCACAAGCAGGATCAAGGTAAGGTTCAATATACACAGACTTTATTACTATATAATGGATATAAAATAATCTTTCCGAAAAACTCTCTATTTAAGTGTAACTAATTCAAGTATAAAAAAAGACAATGAAGAAAACAAAACAAAAATAACAAAGAAACAAGACAAAGGTCAGTAGAATGGAGCCGAAAACAATAACGGCACAATGTGATAATCAAAGCATAATGTATTAAAATAAATTATTAAAAATAATAATAAATATTAAAATAAGTACTGAAATAATACGACTAGTTTTCTTCATAGACTTATAGATCAATCTTTATGATCCACGTTATTTGAGAAAAGTGAATTACATTTTGTCTTCTATATTTAGCATCCAACAATTTGTCATGCTTATTGTGTAGCCTACATTTTACCCTTTGGTGGTCGGTTTTTCGCTTAATTTATTGACAAAATTTAATAATTTTTAATTTTATTGTTATGATAATTATTTTATATTAAATATAGGGAAAAAAATCTCAATTTTGTCATCTAAAATTGAAATAGTTATAAAAGTAGATCACCATGTATTTTTATCATCACAAAAATTAAATCACATGTACACTTTAATCTAATGGAAGTTAAAAAATAATTTTAATTTTAAAAAAAATCATGTAGAGACATATATGATCCTTTTCACACATAGTTTTTTTGCCTTTCTTTGGTTATTATTATTTAACTTTTTTATCTTATGTTATTTATTTGCTTCATTCTTTAGTGTAAAAATATGAGAAAAAAGTGTGAATGAAAAAACAAAGGAGAAAAAGTAAAATATTTAACTTTAATTATTTTATAGATATATTGTAATTATCTTTTTATTTTACCTGTAAAAATTTTGGTATATATGATTTTTAACAAAAAAAAAGTTGGTGAAAAACTTGGTCAATGACCATCAAAATAATATGTTCAAATTTGCCTTGCATCAAAAAGCCTAAAAAGGGGGGGGGGGAGGTGTGAGAATATCAAATATAACCTTATAAAAATATTTACAAATGAATTGAAAAATAATTTTTCACTTTCATTAGAGTAAGATGATATGTATGAATCATTTGTGTAACAGTAGTAGAGGTATATGTGTGACATTTTTAAATAATAAAATTGGAAAATATATTAAATCCTTTTCCTTTAAATATATATAACTTAAAGTTAAAACCTTAACAACCCCCAAGGTTCGTATCCTTTTTCTTGTAGGAATGACAAAATAGACATGGGAGAATAATTTAGGTTAACAAAAGTATAGTGCCGGAGCTAGAGTGTAGTTATGGTTTAAGTTTGAACTCAATAATTTTTATTCAAATCTTGTATTTATCGCATGATATATATATATATATATATATATATATATATATATATATATATATATATATATATATATATATATATATATCATAATATAATATTTTTGTTGTCTCATTTTATGTGACACTTTTTATTTTTCGAGAGTCAAATAGTTTAATTTTGACCGAACATTTGCGTATGAAATTTTAAATTTTTGTAAAGTAAAATTTATATATTTGTAAACTACGTAAATGAAAAACTTACAATTAAAGATAGACTTATCTAAATCTCGAAATGTGAAAAATGTTACATACAATGAGAAGGAGGGAGTATAATATAAAGTAGACTATGGCATTTTGTCCTCGCAAAAGTGTGCCTAATCTCGGACTCTCCTAACTAGTATATCAATGATGAAGTTATACAAATAATATTATTTCCTCTGATTAAAAAAAAAAAGGCATAATTTTATATCTAGTAATAATTAAATTTTAAACTTTTTTTTTATAGCCACAAAAATATCTATAACTTATTTTGATCATTAATTGCAAAAGTGTTTCTTTTATTCTTGGGAAAATTATACAATAAAGGAAATTTATACTATTTAATTACTCATCATAACTATAGTTTGCTATAATTACCACTCGCAACTAACATTGTACATTAATTACATGGGCTGACTTCGAATTTATATAATTAGTCATATTTGTATATGTATAATTCGCAGTATACAAATACATATGTATAATATACAATTATTTAACCTATATACATATACAATTCACCTCTCCCTCACTCTCTGCCCTCTCTCCTGCCTCTCCCAATCTCGCTCGCCTCTCTCCTCCCTCTCTCAATCTCGCTTGCCCTATATACATATATATATATATATATATATATATATATATATATATATATATATATATATATAATATACAATTATATACATATACATATACATATACATATACAATTCACCTCTCTCCCACTCTCTGCCCTCTCTCGCTTGTCTCTCCCCTCTCTCCCACTCTCTGCCCTCTCTCGCTTGTCTCTCCCCTCTCTCTCTCTCTCTCCTCTCTCCTCCCTCTCCCAGTCTCTCTTGCCACATATATAAATACATATGTATAATATACAATTATCTAACCAATATACATATACAAGTCACCTTTCTACCACTTCCCCCCCCCTCTCTCTCTCCCAGTCTCGCTTGCCTCTCTCCTCCATATAACACATGCATGTAGCTACAAATTGAAATTATCAAACTATGACTATGGAGAGTAATTAATTATTTTTAAGTGGCTATATGTGAAAGTTTCCCTAAATTCTTTATAGATTATAATACATCAACTAAGGGCGGAGCCACATACTTTCATCCAAATCTCATTCGGCAGAAAATCTGAGTACTATTAATATATATAGTAGATGTTGAACCCCCTTCTATTAGTTCGTGTGTTTAGTTCTTCAAATTTTAAATCCTTAATTAAAAATCCTAATTCCGCTAATATATCAAATATCTTTGTATAAATCGGAACGAAAAAGAAGTGGTATATAGTAGAAATTCAATACACTAACTAATTTAAAAAAAAGTGTTACTTTCAAATAACATAAGCTCACAAGTGCCAACTAGTGGAAATCCATTCTCACAAGTGCCATTTTTTGTATATAAAAAAGTAATAACTACTCTATATTTACCTATTGTCTAATAATGACCATTGACTAGTACTCTCCGGCCTATAATGCCGCTATATTTTGATATTAGACTCTGTCAACTATTCTCAAAAATTGTAAGTGCACAAAAATAAAGTATGAATTGACATACATAAAATAGTGAATGAAGGGGGATTAATTTGAATGTTGTGTCACCTCAAGATATATGATGCACGTTTTGTCTCTCATGCCAATTATTTTAGATATTTTCATTGTTTGTATTTTATTGGTGAATATTATAGGTGTTAAGTTGGATTGAGTTTGAGAGGGTTATAATATTAGATTGAGTTAATAGCTGAGTGTGTTGTATATTGATTTCTTTAGTAGTTATTTGGGATCAAATGAATTAAAATACGGGTCATACTGAATTTCTACAATTCTTACTAAGTTTTAATCGTTCGTTTGTCAATTTTTAGTACCTAATGTTTGTTTTGTAATTTTTTTTATAACTTTGTACAACATATTAAGTGAAAAAAAGGTCTTTTTGATGATGAGTTGAACTAATAAAGGAATGAGTCAATAATTCATTAAATTTGAACATGTTGAATTTGATTTTTCCATCCATAATGGAAACATAACGGATGGTATTATTGTTAGAACCAATAGATCTACTGAGGAGTGCGAAAGAAATCGATATAGGATTATTTTTTAAATTTTTTATCAAAATTAGGGCATCTCCAATCCTCTATTTTATTTTACTCTCGAAACATAGTATTATCTATATTTTTTTCCAGATAATCAACTTCAATTCAATTATCTTTTTGTACTCTCTAAAATATTATATTATTATTTCTATTTCATTCTTTTATTTCATAATATAAATCTTTTCTTTCTCTTTTTCTAAATAATCATCCTATATAATTTTCATGCAATATAAAATTTTAGTTTTTTGATTTTTTTATTTAGTATTAAATTATATTTTATTTTAAATTTCTAAAGAATAACTATGAATAATTGAAAAAAGAAATCAACAAGCACAACTGCAATCACAATCACAACTTCTCTAAATCATCCGCCTTTTTTGAATATTGTTAAATCTAGAGACGACCTACCAGATTACTAAATTGTTGTGGTGGTTTTTAAAATTATTATGTAATGTATTATATTGTATTATTATCTTGTATTGAAATTATTATGTTATGTATTGTATTTTTGGATATTAATTTTTTAATCTTTATCATTTGACTTTTGTACATTCTTCATAGTGAAAATTAATAATCATCAAATTGTATCACAAAGTGACGAAAGTTAAAAAAAATATTTAAAATATTATTCATTCAAGATGAAAGTAATTTTTATAAAATAAAATATTCTTAAAAATATTAGATTGCATTTAAAAAGATTGCAAATATTAAAAATTTAATTAATAGCATTATATATCAAATAGTACGTTAATTACAAAATAATAAAAATAATAATATAATAGTCAAACAGTAAAATAGAGAGTATGAATAGTAGTTCTCCAATTTGGAGAAGTACTAGTCAACTCTGAGAGTAGAGGGTAAAATAGAGAGTTCTTAGACCATCTCCAACCCTACTTTATTTTACTCTCCATTCTTTATATTTGGAGAGTAAAATATGAAAAACTATTAAATATCTATTTTTCAGTAAATATAGTTTTTTCATATTTTTTTATTTTTTATTAGTCAATTACTCATTTTTTAGAATTACTGGAAAAAATAAAAATTAAAAAAAATGTTGAAATTATTGAATTTAAGGTTACTATATTTATTTGTGAAACTTTGGCATAAATTTTACAATTTTTTTAATATTTCCCTTTATTAATAAATTACTCATTTTCGGAATTTGTCAAAAAAAATAAAATAATTTTTTTTTTAGAACTAAAGGTTACTATATTTATTTGTGAACTTTTGGTGATAATTTTATATTTTTTCATACTTTTCATATTTTTTATTAATCAATTACTCATTTTCAAGATTTACCAAAAAAATAAAAATTTTAAAAAATTATTCAAATTGTTGAATTTAAGGTTACTTTATTTATTTTTGAATTTTTGGAGTTCATTTTATATTTTTCATATTTTTCTTATTTATTTATTAATCAATTACTCATTTTCGGAATTTATCTAATAAATAAATTTTTTAAAATTAAAAATGGGCCAGATAGTTTATTTAAAAGGGGGTTTGATTTATGGGTTGGATTAGCCATTTACATATAAATGTCATATGATAGGTCAAAATGACATGACAATTACATGTGTCATTTAAAGAAATAAAAAATGAGTTGGATATGTGTAGTATACCAATTAACGCCCATAAGGGCATATGTGGGCCAAAATTTGGACGGCGAGGATATGAGTGAGACAAACTTTAAACGAAGGATATATCTAGACCTTTTCGAATAGTTTAGGAGCATATTTGACCCTTTTCCCAAATTTAAAATAAGTATCGTACATCGAATATAAGAAAAAAGAACCCTTGAATAATAGATAAAATAAACTAGGAAAAAACTTATTCGCGGTGTTTACACCAAGCCAATGCAAAATGTATTGCTACATTGTTTAACAAAATAAAATGAGCTATAAATTTAATTAAATGACATTCATATATAGATTTAGTGTAAACACACGATACATATAAGTTTTACCTAATGAATTATGTATGTGATTCATAAACCCTTGCATGTCTATGTCATAATTTTGTTGAACAAGTTAGAATCAATTTAACATTATTATTTTAGTACTACAAATGTAGTTGATTGATGTACTTTTGTTCTTCCCTTTCCTTGATTAGATTTTTTAGGTCTCACAATTTCTCAATTATTGAGTCTATATTTGTCCCCATCATATGGGCAAAATCCCAAAATAGCAACTAATTGAACTTAATTAGAAATCCTACAACTCTTTTTTTTTTTTTTAAAGTCAATGCTAGAGATATAATGACTATGATTGCAAATACCACTAAACCTAACTGCAATCTTATAGGGACTCTAATTCAACAATTTTTTGCTTACTAGTGATAATATATTAGTACTAATATTATTTGACTTAGTCAAACATTTATAGTCCTATAAACATAAAATAAAATGCAATAAATTAGTAAGAAAAAGTTTACGTCTATTATTTTAATTATTAGTATATTAATTTGTAAATCATTATAGAATATATTATAAATATTGTGATAATCATATAGAGTATATTTTGTTTCTTTCAAGTTCATATTTCTTACATGGTTTCTAGAAGTAATAGAAGTGTTTGATCTTAATAAAATTTGTAAGGTTAAAGCATATAGCCATTTTTATTTGTAATTATTTTTTTTAGGTTCGTTTATTATATATATCAACAAAAAGGTCATTTAAGATAATATTTGAATAATTTAATATTTACTTAAAAATACATTCAAACACAACTTAATACTTTAGATAGATTTTTATTTGTACTTATTTTTTTAGGTTCGTTTATTATATATATCAATAAAAAGGTCATTTAAGATAAATATCTGAATAATTTAATATTCACTTAAAAATACATTCAAACACAACTTAATATTTTAGATAGATTTTTTTCTAACTTTATATTTCAATATATATATATATGTGTTTTTTTTTTTTTTTAAAATCTCAATTAACTCATGCTCAAATACCTACTAAATAATCTAATGTGAATAGAGGTAGGACAAATTAGTGAGATAGAGTCGGTGCTTTTCCAAAAAACAAAAAAAGAGAGAACACAAAATGGATATCCAATTGCTAGAAGCCAATTAATTGGGCTAAAGTGATATATTATGGGGGGAAAAAATATCAATGCATGCATGTTTATTGTATTGAGGTACCTAAATTAAGTTATTATTTGATAGCTGATTAAAATTATATAGTCATTGATAATATAATTATTAGTTATGTAGGTTTATGATATGATCTTTTGCCCTGTATAAGATATATACAAATTTTCTTTATTAACTTATATATGTATTAATTATGTGAATATTTGAATTATAAATCAAATATTTGTATTGATTGATACATGTTTAACTTTACTTTGTATAACTTAATACAAAATTAATGCATAAAAAGTTGTCTTTCTACAAGTTGCCAAACAACTCCTAAGTGACTTATGTGCATATATCATCCACATTTTTAGATAAAATAAAATAAAATGAATAATATTAAGCTCACTATTTTTTTAGAAAATACAAAAAATGTGGGTCACGGACAAATAATTATTATATGAGAAATAGTATATCATAGAAAAAGAACTTGTCGAAGCCGATATATAGTGAGTTCGACATGTGTTTTTGACCTTACGAGCTACCCACCGTACAAACTTCACTAACTTCATTATAAGGAAAATTACACTAAATTAATACATTTTAAAAAATAATTATTAATTTAGCGATATTTTTTGTTTATTATTATTTATAGCAATATTGTGTTAAATTTGTAATATATATTAAAAGTGAATTATGTATGCAATATATATGAATTATAATTGTTTTTTAAAATAT